>OZ012739.1:429480662-430680662 GCA_963859935.3 Lathyrus sativus | reverse complement strand
GCCCTTCAACAAGTTGGTTTCTCCTCTTAAGGACACGGCGTACGTCTTCAGCAGTTTCTTCCCATGTTGCTTCTCCGAAGCAATCTTCTAACTTTCGCTTCTGAGACACTGCTTCATCTCTGGATTTGATTGCCTTGTTCAGTGCATGCTGGACACTATACCGGGTCATCGCTTCTTCCTCACACTTCTTGATGCTAGACTTCAACTTCTCTTCGAGGTCGGAAATTTGCTGCCTCATCTTATCTTCCCTCTTCTTATTGTTGGTGAGTGTAGCGTTCCAAGTCTTATTGCAAGAGGAGATCTCTCGGTGTGCTGCGTCGAGCGCCTTCTTCTTGGATTCAAGCATGTCATGAGAGCTTCTGAACTCTTGCCCCAGACGTTCGCGCTTCTTCTTTTCTTCAGTCAACTCAGCCCCTAACCTGTTTAACAACTCGATCTGTTGTTGGAAAGCATATACGGCCTTGTTCTTCTCGCTGCGTACCTGAGCTAGCTCCTGCTCTAACCCTTCGTTGATCTTCATCAAGGCTTCTTTTTCCTTCACAACTTGTTCATAGACTTCTCTAGAAACAGTAGTCGGCTCTGCTACCGGAACGGGAACAAGAATTGGTGCATCTGGAAACGGCATCCTCAACTGACTAGCCCTCTCCTGAATCCAAATTCTATAAGGTGCATAGGCCTGGCAATCGTTCTTACCTAATAGTGGCTTCCCTCTGCGGTTAATACGCGTCCAGGCATGTTGCAGCTTGGCTAATAACTCCCCCTTCAAATCCCCTGTGAAGTACAGAGATTCCTGTACTTCTTCCTCCTGAGGTGGATTCTTCAGTGCATATCCGAACTGACGAATGAATAGAGAAGGGTTGTAATTGATACACCCTTTTCTTCCGATCAGCGGCACATTAGGGTACCCAGAACAACTAAAGATGAGCTCAGATCCCAACAGGTCTCGATCAAACCACTCCATATCTTCCGACGATAGCCTCATCAGGCGCTCCGGCCAATCAACTGGGACTGTAGTCTCTGCAGCAGATCTTCTCTTAGGAAGGTGGCTCTCAAACCACATACTCAACAAGGGTACACACAGATGAACATTCTTTCCTCTTCCCTTCTCATTCTTGTAATGCAGTGAGTGGTAGAGATCTCCGAGTAAGGTAGGTACAGGATTACCAGCGGCAAACAAGTAGAAAGCATCAAAGTCCACAAAGTCCGGTATATTGGGAAACAAGACTATGCCATAAATGCACAAGGCCAACACAGCATTGAAAGCAACCCAGCACCCGCTCTTGGCATACTCTTGGGCTTTACCAACTAAGAATTGGAGTGAGAAGCCTGGAACTCCACGGGAGACAGTAGTCACAAGTTCAGAAGCGTCAATATGCAAGGCTTTTGCCAAACCCTCCGGCTTGGGCTTGGCGTCATAATGAATGAATGGAACCTGGTTCTGCACGGGCAGCTCAACATACTCAGCGTATTCCTCCAGGGTTGGTCCCATAATAAAGTCAGAGAACGTAAAGCACCTCAAAGCAGGGTCGTAGAATTGCATCAAAGTATACAGCCCATCTAACTCTACCTCTGTAGGTTTGCACACCAATCTCAGTAGTCTACCATAGCTCATCCGGAAACTCCTACGAACACCCTCATCAGCAAGAGAGATCAACCCAAGTAAAGGAACAATATCAGGCGTAGGCAATTTGTAAGCAACCGTTCTCCTTAAGCTAGTCATGATCAAACACTCAGAAGTCTGGGCACTAGAACTAGGGAAATGCAAATGCACCTGCAGCACAGACACACGTTAGTGAAATGCAAATGGTAATGGATATGCAGTGATGCAATGCAAGTAACATGCAACAGGGACCAAAGCTGTAGCTGAATAGCCTGAACCCAATCAAGAAAGGTCTCAGATAGACCATCCAGAAGTCCTCAAGCCCTGGTCTCAGATATATCTAAAACAAAGCCTCAATACTGGTCTCTGATAGACCCCATAATCATAACCTGAATGGTCTCTGGCAGACCTCAAATCATTTCTCCCACTGGTCTCTGATAGACCTCAGAACACATCTCCAAATAGTCTCTGACAGACCTCGGAACACACCAACTGGTCTCTGACAGACCTTAGAACCCTCCATAAATATCCAAGATCCTGATCAACAAACCGGTGGTCTGAAGGTCTAGTTACCTGCATAACCCTGAATCCCCTCACAGGTGGGTGGCCCTATAACTGGCACAAGGTACGGCATCCTATGCGGTCGTCGGCGTCACAGACTTTCAGGGTTGATGATACGATTCCCAGAAGGAGTGGCATCATCAATTCCTGAAGAGGCCTCACTTAGCCAACTTCCAAATGATCGGTCCCCAGAGTCGACAATCCAACTAACCAGCAACCCACGCCAACCAAAGGAAGGGGCAGGAGGCCAACTAGAGGAACCTCGTCTGAGTGTAGATTTCATGGGACACCAAAGCAAGCAAAGCAAGCGGGCACCCACTAATTTCTACTCTAATTCTAGGTGCACTCAAGCCCAGGTCCGGCTTATCTCTCAATATCAGAACACCCGTCACACCCCAGATACAGCAACAATAATCAATATATAAAGCTGAAAATACAAGGTTAGAAAAATAACTCCATACAAAATCCTCGACGGGAAAACAAGCGTTAGGATTGACTCTCTCAAGGGACGTTGGATCCCAAATGCATAAGAACCATCGTAGTCCTTAGCAGCCAGGGGACGTTGGATCCCCAGCAGAGTCCCCAGCAGAGTCGCCAGCTGTCGCTACTGCGAAAATCGGCGCCGGCTGAACAGAAGAGTCGCCACTGTGTGTTATTTATCCCACGGGAGGGAAAGGAAACGCTCAGAGTAAACCTCGCACAACACGGGAAAGGTATGGTCGTCGCAACCAAAACCTGGGTTCGGGAGTCGGTTACGCAAGGGGAAGGTATTAGCACCCCTCACGTCCGTCGTACTCGACGGGATCCACGCTTGTTTTCGGGTATGGATTGTTATTCTATCTACGCTAAAGGTCTGGGGTTAAAAGGAAAGAAAATGAAAACAAAATGACTCGGCAAAGTATCGCACTTCATGCCTACGTATTCCCGTCTGGAACGAGAAATCAGAGTCAACGTAGTTCGCCTACCTACGGGAAAGGAGGGGAAGGTTGCTCGCTAGGATATCGCATCCTATGCCTACGTACTTCCACACTGCATGGAAGATCAGAGCAAACGTAGTTCGGGCCACGTACGACACAAGCTTGTCTTGGTTGATTTTATTCCTTCTGAAAAGGTTTTCTTGATTAACAGTCCCGGCGGACAAAAATGACGTCTTGATGAGTTCACATTCTTTTACGGAAGAAGTGTCTTTTATCGTGTTTGAAATCTTTATGTGTTTTTCTGTTTGTTTTGAGAAAGAAAGAGATAGAACTCTAACCTACGGTGGCGAAGGGAATCAAACTAACCTAATGTTATCATGCATGGGTTAAGACCTAGTGTCTATCATGCTCCTCTCTTGCACAGAGAGAAACAGAGATCCTAAGGGATAGGCAGAAACAGAAACAATATCAGATATATACAGTAAAACAGTAAAATGCATGGATGCAACAGTACAAGCGAGGCAAGGGAGTCCCACTCAACCTCGAACTTGGAAAACAATAGGCGAAAGTGAACAGGATTCACTTTCAACCCAACAGGGTAAACAGGAAACAATACAGTTCAGAAAACCAATCAATACATCAGCAATGAAATACAACAGCAAAAGAAACAGCTTCAGCAGCTCTGACTCAACATCTGGCTTCAAGTAATCTCCAATCAGCTACAGGCTTCAATAAGCATCAATCTCCATCTACATGGCCTTCAGGCAAAGGGCTTGGATCATCTGTATTCTATCTGCAATGGCTTTCCTTCAAGCTCAAACCTCCAGGATGAGGGATCAGTCACAAGAGTGAATTGGGTGTTAAGCAATCAGTTGACTACCAAGGGTGGTGAACAGACTGCTTCCAACACAAGAGACATTTTCTCTCAAGAGTTCTATCTCATAGACCCTATCACCAAGCCTTCCAAAGGAAGGGGGTGAGTGTCTTAGAGAGACTCTGAATCACAGAGAAGAATGGATGCAGACAAGGCAATCCATGTTTGAGAAACAAGCTTTCTAACCTAGAGCTCTGCCTAGCTCCTAAACCCTAGTCTCCTCAGCATCTGCTAGCAAGAATCTTCTCTTCAACTCTGGAAGTTGATCTTCAATCTCTGGATCTCCACTGGTCTTCATCTCCTCAAGTCTTCAGCTCTCCCAAGTCCCCAGACAAACCCAATACCCAAACAAGCAAGCAACAATCCCCAGAGGGCACACCACACCAGTCAATCAGATATATACAGAGTATTAATAGCAATAGGGGAATCCTGACTTTTTCTAAGGGGATCTAATAACTACCCATAGCCCCTATAGTCCCATAACTAAACTAGTCAAACCCTAAGTCCTAAGGGAAATGAATCAAACTTCCTAAGTCATCACCTAAAAAAAACCCTAATTTGTTCATGTTGTTTAAGCCTACATTAAGCACCTAAAATTAATTTCTAAAAATGGGAACTAAATTGTTTCTACAAGTTCAATATCTCATCTAAGCAACCTAAAAAGAATGAACAAAAAATATGAAAGCATTTAATAGAACAAAAATTAATAAAATCATGCATGAAATGAAACTATTTAAAATGTCATTTATTTGGAAAATATGGGAAAAATATCAAATAAAAATAAAAATGCAATTTTATTTAATGACAATTTTCTACACATTCTAATGAAAATGATGTAAAAAGAATGAATTAAAAATGATTTCTTATCTATTTATTATGAATTTTAGAATGCATAAAAAAAAAATTGAAGAAAATAAAAGAATATATAATGAAATAAAGTGGAGGGGGGTTTGAATAGCAGGGCGCCCTAGTTATATTCTTGGATGGGCCGGGCAGTGGGGGTGCGCGTAGCAAGTTGCACTAGGCCCAGAACAAATCAGCATTGATGAAAATAAAAAAAACAAGCAGGGGGTGCATTCAGCATTGGATTCACGTGTATTTTAAATTGGGCTCAGCACTGGGGTGGTGGGATTAGCAAAACACACTTAGGCCCGCCCGTTTCATTAAATGAAACGGTGCGTTTAGGGCACCTATTCACTCCCTCCAAAATCAGAATTAAACGAGAGCCACAGGATTGCTCTTCAGGTCAATGGTCTAACACGCGATGGACGCTCAGGATTGCTTCTTCTTCCTTGCGCCATGAAAGCTAGGGTTTCACAGTCCATGGAAGCCATGCAAACACTACTTTCAACCTCTCGGTTCTCCCTCTCCAGGCCACGGTTCAGCTCGATCCAAACATGAAAGATACTCTAAATCTCTCCCTCTATACGTCTATGGTCATAGATTGTTTTGAAATTCAACAAATCACTCAAACCGATCGAGATAAGTTCTGACTCCATGAAAATACACTGAGATGCATCACAATAATTCTCAACCAAACCTATACTAATCTACTCTATGCATAATGGTGATCATTCTAAACTAACAAGCTAAGGTTATCATGCAAGATCCTACGAGTTCTTGATCCAAACAGTTTGGTACACCTGTTATGAATTGTCTCTATTCAGCCTCAAATTCATCTAAACTAACCTCCTAACATCATAGACCATGAATATACTAGTAAAACTACCTAAATCTCCCTAGATTGAATAAGTTAGAAAGATTTGCACCTTGAGCAAGCTCTAATGGAGGCTGAGTAATCACGTGGATCCAGGCTCTTGTATGCTTCAATCTTGGTCCATTCTTGATATACTTGATTCTGTTTGCAATACTTGGATGAAACTTGGCTTGGATCTTGCTGTCCAATGGAAATTGCAATTTGTGTGTTCTTGATGGAAGTGCACGAAATTGAGCTCTAACCACCAAATCTTTGATTCAATTCTGATCCAGGATGATGATTGAATGTAGGAGGATCAATGTTGATGAGAATTGATGAAGATTTTGGGAAATTTGGAGGGAATTGCAATGAGAAAGAATGAGAAAACTTTGGGAAATTTTGGTGAAAAATGAATCCAACCCTTGCTCAATTCTGATTTCATGAATATATAGGGCTCACCTGAACTTTCTAGAACCATCTTGCCACATTCCCTTGCATTCCAAATTGGTTGATTTTTGAAATGTTTCTTCAAATGCAAGTAACCATGAATAACTTTGATTTTTCCTTCTAAACTCAAAAAAGTGCTTGAACCATTGTCTCTAAAATGTCTTTTGGACCCAAAATCATATATTGGAAGTCTCCATTTGGACTTATAAATCTCTCAAACCATTTTTCACTTTGACTTTATTCAAGTTATAAGCCATTTTAGTTCAAATTTAACCAATCATGCAACTTCATGTTATGAGCTTTTCCAACAATTTGTGACCTTCTTTCTAGACTCAAAATGTCATTTGGAGCAAGTTTGATGTTGTAAGTTTTTCCATTTGAGGCCTCCTTGTATGCGTTTTGGACATAGGTTAAAATGACCTGTAATTCACAAATGCCCAAAATACCCTTTGCTTGCCAAGACCATAAGTTGAGTTCCACACCTCATATGAAGGCATACTATACCATTCTAGAAAGCTAAGACAATTAGGAACAATTCCTATGTTGACCAGAAATTCATTTGAAATCTCCTTGAGGGGTAAAACTAGCTTGGAAGTCAGGTCACTTTCACAGACAAAATTTCAGATACCTCAGATGACCTGTAACTTGCAAGGACCATAACTTGAGTTCTATAAATCTCCTTGATGTCTTCCACCACTCAAATTAAAGGTCTTGAGATCCTCTACAAGTTTCATGTTGTCCAAGAATCCATTTGAAGCTTGCATTTTGACTTATCTTGCTTGGAAATTTGACCTAAACTAGGGGATTTTACACAGAAACCCTAATTTAGAAACTCCTCTTCTCCTTGATTTCTCTTGAATTCTCCTTGGCATATCTCCATATCCTTCTTTATATGTCCAATGATGAACCCCACATCTCTCCACCAGACTTGAATGCCCCTTAAGTCAGTCAATTGACCTAGGGTTGACCTAGGGTTGACCCAGATGAAACCCTAGTTGACTGTCTTCAGCTATAGCTCTTGTGCTCTCATCAATGGCTTGTCTCCTTCTTTAAATGACTTTCTAAGTCTCCCATAATGTCTAGATGCTCTCCATGCCTTCAACTTACAGCTCACAACCCTCTTGTTGACCCTCAGATACCCTCAGCTAGGAGATGGACTCAAGGCTTGATCTGCTGAACTCTTTGCTTTCAAATTCTTTCCTGATGACTTGAATGAGATTGAATTGGGATAATAACCTCTTGATAGGCTTCTAGAGATGAGAATAATGATTGGCTCCCCTGTTGAATGACTTGCTATGCTTATGCTATGCAGATGGTTAGTCTATGTACATGACTCTATATGCAAATGCTAATGATATTAAAACATAAACCAAGTGAATAAGGTTGGGCAAATTTTAGGGTGCAACAGGTACGGAGAAGAGTTATGATGAGTGATCTTGAAGTTATCACACAACTCTTTCATAGTCTTATTATTCAGATTGGTGCCATTGTCAGTTATTATCCGGCTTGGGATTCCATAACGGCAGATGATTTCTTTCCTGATGAAGCGGGCGACCACTTGCTTGGTCACGTTGGTGTAGGAGGCAGCCTCTACCCACTTAGTGAAATAATCTATAGCAACGAGGATAAAACGATGTCCATTAGAAGCTTTCGGCTCAATTGCCCCAATCATGTCAATGCCCCACATAGAGAACGGCCATGGTGAAGACAAAACATTCAACGGTGACGGAGGTACGTGCATTTTATCAGCATAGATTTGGCACTTATGGCATTTCCTAGCGTATTGGATGCAGTCAGCTTCCATGGTTAACCAATAATACCCCGCCCTTAACATCTTCTTGGACATAGCATAACCATTGGCATGGGTTCCGAAGGTCCCCTCATGAATTTCCTGTAGTAACATGTCCGCTTCCCGTTTATCAACACATCTGAGCAGGACCATGTCGTGATTTCTCTTGTATAGCACACCGTTACTGATAAAGAATTTGGACGCCAATCTTCTCAATGTCTTTTTGTCCAGACCAGTAGCGCCATCGGGATACTCTTGCTTGACGAGGTAGTTCTTGATATCATGAAACCAAGGCTTTTCATCCACCTCAACTTCTTCGACCATCTGACAATAAGCGGGCTCAACCTTGCGCTCAATATGGATAAGATGTGCTTCATTAACGAACTTAACTTTCCACATGGATGCTAACATGGCTAATGCATCAGCTACGTGATTCTCGGATCTAGGAACATGCTCGAACTCTATCTCGTCGAAATACTTGATCAGCTCAATAATGTAGTCCTTATAAGGGATCAGCTTCTCATTCTTCGTCTCCCATTTGCCTTGTACCTGGTGAATAACCAAAGCTGAGTCACCACTTACTTTAAGAAGTTTGATTCGGAGGTGAATCGCCGCTTCGAGGCCGAGGATACACGCTTCATACTCTGCGACGTTATTAGTACACTCAAAGTCCAACCTTGCTGTAAATGGAGTAAATCCACCCTTTGGGTTCATCAAAACGGCGCCTATACCATGCCCATTGAAATTTGAGGAACCATCAAACATCATCTTCCACCAAAGACCTGGTTCTGGACCTTCACTCGGATCGGGCTCTTCACAATCTCTTTTAATCAACAAAATATCCTCATCAGGAAAATCGAGCTTAAGAGGTTCATAATCTTCAACTGGCTGGTCTGCAAGGTAATCAGATAAGATACTACCCTTAATCGCTTTCTGGGGTACATACTGGATGTCATATTCGGATAACAACATGTGCCACCGGGCTAGCCTCCCGGTTTGAGCAGGTTTTTCAAAAATATACTTGATCGGATCCATTTTAGAAATCAATAACGTGGTATGACAGACCATATATTGCCGAAGGCGCTTAGCGGCCCATGCCTATGCACAACAAGTTTTCTCTAATGGTGAGTATCTGTTTTCGCAATCGGTAAACTTCTTGCTCAGGTAATAAATTGCATGTTCCTTTTTCCCAGTCTCATCATGTTGCCCAAGCACACAACCCATAGACTTCTCGAGAACGGTAAGGTACATAAACAACGGTCTTCCAGGTACGGGCGGGATCAGAATAGGGGGATCTTGCAAATAACCCTTAATCTTCTCGAACGCTTTCTGACAATCAGGGTTCCACTCAACTGTCTGCCCCTTGCAAAGCAACTTGAATATCGGCTCACAAGTAGCGGTCATATTAAAGATAAACCTGGAAATGTAATTCAGACGCCCCAGAAAACCCCTAACTTGCGTCTCGGTTCGCGGAGCCGGCATATCTTGAATGGCTCGGACTTTGTCAGGATCCACCTCAATCCCTCGCTGGCTAACGATGAAACCAAGCAATTTTCCAGATCTGACACCGAAGGTACATTTAGCAGGGTTCAATTTCAACTGATATTTCCTGAGTCGTTCAAACAATTTCACCAAATGGTCTAGATGCTCCTCTTCACTCTGAGATTTGGCTATCATATCGTCCACATACACCTCAATCTCTTTGTGCATCATATCATGAAAAAGAGTGGTCATAGCACGTTGGTAAGTTGCCCCTGCATTCTTTAAACCAAAGGGCATGACTTTGTAGCAGAAGGTTCCCCAAGGAGTAATGAAAGTAGTCTTCTCTCGATCGTCGGGATCCATCTTGATCTGATTATAGCCAGAGAAACCATCCATAAATGAAAACAACGCAAAACTGGCTGTATTGTCTACAAGTGTATCAATATGTGGCAGAGGGAAGTCGTCTTTCGGACTTGCTTTGTTCAGGTCCCTGTAATCCACACACATCCTAACCTTACCGTCCTTCTTAGGTACTGGCACAATGTTGGCAACCCAATCTGGATATTTTGCGACTGCCAAGAAACCTGCATCCAACTGCTTTTTAACCTCATCTCGAATCTTCAAAGCCATGTCGGGTCTCGTTCTTCGAAGCTTTTGTTTGATAGGCGGACAATCTGGCTTAAGTGGCAACTTGTGAACAACAATATCCGTGTCTAGGCCCGGCATATCTTGATACGACCATGCAAACACATCAATATACTCTTTTAACAACTCAATCAACCTCGGCCTAATCTCCGTCCCAAGCATTGCACCAATCTTGACCTCTTTCTTGCTCTTATCTGTACCGAGATTAATTAGGTCCACCTGCTCTTTATGCGGTTGAAGCTCTGTGTACTCGTACTCAATCAATCTTGTCAGTTCCGCGGGTACTTCAAAATCTTCTTCACCCTCGTCCTCAGCTTGATTGATGGGTGCATCCCAGTCAGGAGTGTCAGCAAAGTCATTGGATCCAACAAGGTTTATGATGTCTCTGCATGATGGAAGGCTTACTTAATTAAAATGCTCGAAGATATGTAAGAATGAAATGCTGTTTTTTTTTTATTTATTATTGGAAGAAAGGTTGCCAATTTCATTTTTAAAAGTGAAAACGAAAAACGCAAATGAACCAAAGTGGAATTGAACAAACTGCTTTTATTAATATCCTTTTAGAAATGAAAGGTGGCCCGACAAAACGACCCTATAGCCTTGGGCAGAGCTACAAATTTTTATTTGAAAACGTAAATGAAACTTTAAAAAACAATTACTTTGACAAGGGAAAGATAACGGGGATCTCTACGGCCTCCCAGTTGTTCAAAACTGCATCACCCTTAAACACCAGGTTGCTCAGCTCTTCATTTTTCTCACATTCACTGATGGCATTGACTTGGAAACCTCCGCTGACAAATACTTCTTGGATAACCTTCGGTCGCCCTTCGACAGTCGTGGCAGCTCCATTCTGAGTTGGTTTGTAACCCAACCCAGAGCGATCAGTCTTGGTCTTGACATCAATTACCTCTCCCCAACCTTCAGGAATGCCCCTGTCAATTGTTGATTTGGTACTCTTCAAAGATGCAAAAGATGGATTACCCTGACCCACTGTTTCTTCGACTTCCAGCAGAACAGCATTGGCGATCTCAAGTGCTTGAAAGGAGATTTCTAAAGCATTCTCATCGGCCTCAATGTAACGGAAAGAAGACAGGTTACTGACCATCAGATCTTCCTCACCGTGTATAATAACCAACTTTCCATCGATCACGAACTTCATCTTCTGATGTAATGTTGAGGTCACTGCCCCAGCGGCATGAATCCACGGCCTTCCGAGTAAACAACTGTAGTTGGGATTAATGTCCATGACTTGAAACGTGATATTAAAAACTTGCGGACCAATCAGGATAGGAAGCTCAACCTCCCCCATTACCGATCGGCGAGAGCCGTCGAAAGCCTTGACAACCAAAGGAGTAGGTTTCAACACAGTCTCTTTACAGGCCAACTTATCGAGAACCCTCTTGGGTAGCACATTCAGAGAAGACCCGGTGTCTACTAGCACTCTCGCTAAATTGTCCTCCTGACATTTCACCGATATATGTAAAGCACGATTATGGTTCGGACCCTCCTTCGGTAACTCTTCATTGCTGAAACTGAGGGTGTTACAAGCGGTTAAATTGGCAATCACACTATCAAACCGACTGGTGCTAATATCTTGATCCACATGTGCTTGAGTCAAAACCTTCTGCAAGGCCATCCTATGAGCGGGTGAATTCATCAACAGAGATAAAATCGAAATCTTGGAAGGAGTCTGATGAAGTTGATCGATAACTTTATAGTCACTTTTCTTGATGATCCTCAAAAATTCGGCGTCTTCATCATTCGTGACGGCTCCCTTACCTTTGTCTTTGGCAGGCACTGGGATATTAGCTGTTTCCTTAGGTGGGACCTCATTGGAATGGGGAGTATACACACGGCCACTGCGAGTCATCCTGCTTACCTCTGCGATATTGGTCACCGTGCCCTTAACCTCTTCATTTGGAATAACCTTCCCGGATTCCTTGTCAATCATCGTCACGTCATATTTCCAAGGCACAGCTTTAGGATCACTGAAAGGAAATGGACTCGGTCTTCGAATAACTATAGGCTTAGGCTGATTCACTTCAGGGATATGCGACCTTGGTATATCGAACACGAGGTTGGCGGAGCCTGCCCCTGATAGATTAAACACTGGTACCTTACCCTTTGATTCAGGCTGATGGAAGACAGGCTCAACCACAGCGACTACATCCTTCTTGGCTTGGCTTGTCACTTGTAAAACACCCTCATTAATTAACCTCTGAACATCATTCTGAACTAACACACAACCCTTGCTACTGGCTTCACAACTTGCGCATGCAACGTGGGAAGTATCTACTAAACCAGCTTCAAACAGTTTCGAATGGAACATCTTGAGGGGAGTCTTAATCTGTTCAACATCAAGGGCATACCCTTCTCCTGAATCAGCGCTAATGGCATTGACACTCTCATGGTTAGGAAAAGGGTTCTTCTTAACATTTGGTTGAGGATCTTCGAATGACAAAATCTTCTTTTCCAATAAATCCCTGACAATATTTTTGAGAGCATAACAATTTTCCAGATCGTGGCCAGGCGCACCCTCATGAAATAAACAATGAGCAGCGGCGTTGTAATTGGCGGGTAGAGGATTAGGAGGCGGACCCAAAGCCCGAGTAGTGATGAGACCCTGCTTGACCAAAGAGGGATACAACTCGGTAAAAGTCATTGGAATCGGCGGACAAGGCTTATACGTTCTTCTATTCGGCATATTCTGGCGAGGAGCCGGACTCTTTGGCTGTTGAGGAGCAGGAGCGTTGGGTGCCTGTAGGTAGTTGACAGGAGGCGGATAAACAGGAGATTGTTGCATAGGTTGATACATGGGAACCTGTTGATTGAAAGAAGGTGTAATAGCTGCCACATAGGGTTGTTGAGCATATTGGACTGGGTACCCTTGAGGTTGAGCATAACCTTGCGGATGCCGATAAAAGCGTTCCCTTGGTCTACCAGAGGATATAGCATTAGTCTCACTCTCCTTCTTTTTCTGGGAGCTATACGGAGGTTTCTTCGGCTGATCCTTAGAAGCGCCATGATTATTTGTCATTTTACCACTCTTCATACCCAATTCAATCTTGACACCCACAGCAACGATGTCGGAGAAATTTGAAGTCACACTACCCACCATTCTCTCGTAAAATTTTGGACGGACTGTGTCGACAAACCAATCAGCTAACTCTTTCTCGGTCAAAGGAGGTTCTACCTGCGAAGCAGTCTCTCTCCACCTTTGAGCATACTCTTTGAATGACTCAGAATTCTTTTGTGACATACTCAGCAACTGTCTTCTGTCAGGAGCCAGATCCATATTGTACTTGTAGTGTTTGATGAAAGCGTCAGATAAATCTTGAAAACTCTTAATGCGAGACTGGTCTAAAGTTAAATACCACTTGGAAGAAGCACCCTTCAAACTGTCTTGGAAGCAATGAATCATCAGTTTATCATTCTCAACATGGGCAGCCATTTTGCGATAATACATGATTAAATGACTCTTAGGACAGGTGGCACCTTCATAACGATCGAAGTTCGGAGTTTTGAACTTCAGGGGAATAACCAAACCTGAGACCAAACAAACATCCCTTGCAGCAGTCCCAAAAATTTGATCACCCTCTACCTTTTTCAATCTCTGGACGATAGTGTTTACTTCCTCACGAAGCTTATCATGTTTCTCATAACCCTCAACATTCTCATCAAGATTATCAAAAACTGTCTCATTGAAGTACGGTTGCGCACGAGTGTGTACAACAGGTGGTGCAAAGATAGGGGCCCCCCTAGAAACTTCAGAAAACAAGGGCACGGCTTGCTGAACAGGTTGATTAATCGGAACAGTGGCTTGAGGAGGCACAAAACCGGGAGCAAGACCATAAGGTGGGTCCCTTGCTACGGTCACACTTGGTGGAGGGTCCACAGTAACGCCGGTGATCTCAGAAACAACAGTGGGCTGGGTATCCATCTTAGCATTCATGACATGTAACAATTCCATCATACGCCCCATACCCCCTCGAAGGTCTTCAAGTTCATTGCTAAGGCGATCAATCTCTTTTGCCTGATCCTCCATTCTTTTCCGAGTTTGAGCTCTGGTGTTGTATTGGTGCCGAGAACTCAGGGTGACGAAACTGGAAGGTGAGAGAACCGAGTATGAGAAATCGGGAGACACATGCAATGCAAAAGTATGATGCTAAAATGTGAATGTAAATGAAGATTTCATGGAATTCAAAACATTTACTAATGTCGTGGGGTACCAAGGAAATCTTTTTCTTGTTTTTTCATTTTATATTTTTTTATTTATGGTATCCCGCGATATCCATTAATGATGTTTGAACTCCATGAAAAACAATGCGATGAGATGCTTTATGGATGCAATGCATGAAAACACACAAAGTCCTAGGTTAAAGGCTTGCATGAGGTTCAAAGGCAAGTACCCTCCCCTGAAGTTAGATGGTTCATCCTGTCCTACCAAAGTAACCAGGTTCTAAGGGATCTCAATATCATTGATCCTTCACAAGGGTGGTTGTTCAGAAGGCAACTTACTTGCCAACCAAAACCCTCCAAGTTTAAGATCTCAATGAGCGTAGTATCGAGTGTCAACCAACTTCAGTCTGCACCAAAGCCGGTTACCTCACTACTTTCTAAAGGCCAAGATGAGTTAACTAGGGTTCTAAAAGTCAGTTAGTGCATTGACAACATATGGCAGCCTCAATATTATCCTCAACTTGACTTAAGGAATATAAGCACCAACCAAGAAGTCGCACTAACTATGGCCACCAGATCAACCGCATCGATATACGTCGTACAGTTTCCTTGGTCTATTGCCATTTACCTAAGGTACACTAGATCCGGGTGTAGGACTCATCTCACAGCACAAGGAACAGTCCCACAATCAAAGCATAAATATATACATGCAAATGAATAATAACACAGATAGTAATAAATATGAACAAGTTAGGGATAACCCTCAAAAGTTAAAGGTTTCCCCAGTGAAGTCGCCATTTTCTGTTGCGGTGGAAATAGGATCACAAACTATTAATTAGTTTGAATCGCAATTCAATTCACAACCGCTCTTTGATTTATCCGAAGGAAAAGGTCAAAAGAGGGAAAACCTATTTTGCATCGTAAACACAATGCGGGGAAGGACCTAGGGTTCGGGGGTTGGTTAAATTTAGGGAAGGTACTAGCACCCTAAACTTCCGTAGTACTCTACAGGACCCTTTTGTTCAAATGTTTACTATTTTGCTTTATTCATTTGCTTAAGGTATATGTACAAAGGATTAAAAGTGAGAAAAGAGACCTAAGGGGTTAATTCTAAGTTTACTCGGCAAGACATCGCATCTTGTGCCTACGTATCCTTACGGGAGTGGAATCAGAGTAATCGTAGTTCCCCTCAAAAGGGAGGTTAGAAACGTCTTGACTGTGGTCAAGGTCTCAAGGGGAATAAACGCATCTTAAGGACACGCTTACATGGAGTGTGGAAACTCCAAATCTCTACGTTGAATTGTTAAGTTGTAATTAGGGTTAAATTAGGTTAGGGATTCCGCGGCGGGAAACCCTAAAATGAGCGCGGCGGCTCTTTGACCTAATGCTAGGGGTAAAGTTGTAATTTTGCCTGCGGCGAGGCATTTGTGAAAATTTAGGGTTGAAAAGGTGTAAGGGTTGAAGGTGAGGACTATTGACACGGCGGTCAAACGCTAGACCTATCCTTCGGCTGTGTGTAGTGACAGATTAATAACGATGAAAGTGTGAGAAATTTTAAATCATACATCAGCAGAATTTTAAATGCGGAAACGTAAGCGCGATTATTAGGGTTCGCGAGGTTACAACCGGGAAGCAGTTACAAAAAAAATGAAACTTAAATAAAACACCACGCAAGAGTAGAGCTGCAAAAGATGAACACCATTAGTAAACAAAGCTAGCCAGTAATTGGGCAAGAATACAATACTGAAGGTTTTTATTGTTCTTAAAGGAAAGATGTTAATTAAAATTATAAAAGAAAGAGCAATGTTTAACTTTTAAAATATTTTAAACTTAATCTAAAAACTTTAACTTATATATTTTAAAATGATTTTTAAATTATTTATTTTGAAAAAGATTTTTTTTTATTATATATAAAAAAAATTTATTTGCGTTATTTATTTTAAAAGAGCTTTTTAACTTTATTATAAAAAGAAGTTCTTCTTTAATTTATTTATAAAAAGGTTTTTTTTTATTTTTTTTTTTATCATAAAATAATATGGGTTTTTTTTAAAAAATAACTTAAAAACAAATTAGAGGTTAAAACAGATTTTTAAAAAACAAAAAACACAAAAATAAAAAAAAGAGGGTTGGGCCGGTCATCACCCCGGACCCAACCTGGCGGAAGTAAATGGGACAAGAACATTTTTAGGGTTTCATAACCCAAAAACCATTCGCGGCGCCGTTTTGACTTTCTTCTTCATCTCTCTCGATTGCTTCTGTCTCTCGTATTCAGTTTGCTGCGATTCTCCCATCTTCCTCATTCTTTCGCTTTGCTCATCTTTCGGTAACCTGAAACCAAACATAAACATTTGAGGAAAACATTTCATGGCTTACATTTACGACGGAGTTACGGTGAAAACGGCCGATGATGAAGTGAGCTGAGGCTTAGATCTTCGATTGCCCGCCGTTGATGAATGGTGAAGGCGGTCTTGCTCGCGGTTGATTAGTTTTAATCTCTCTCACTCTCGCGGTTACTAGGGTTTGACATGCGATTGTCCGTTAGGGTTTTCTCTCATTCGTTAGGGTTCTTCCTCTGAGGTGAAATCATCCCTTTTTATATACTTTTTTTTTCAATCATTCTTTTGGGCCTTTGATCTGATTTGCTGCTCTTTTTCTGAGATATGATTTTGAGACATGATTTGATTTTTGTGGATTTGTGAACCTGATACTATTTCGATTTGATTGGGATTCTGTCCATTTTCGATTTGCCTATATCCTCCTTTTGGACTTTGAACGGTTGTACTCTGATTTGGATTTCGTTGGGTTTGCTTTGATTTGCTTGATTACTTTTCTGATTAGATCTTTTCTTTCCCTTTCAGACTTACGGACTCAAATTCCCAGTATTTGATTGAATACTAATTTGGAAATTGCTTGTATCCATATTCAAATTTGGTTTTGTTGGATATCTGTTTCGTTTTGGTTAACTGGATTATTTATTTCTGATTCCATTTGAACTGCTTCGTGATGAACTGAATCATTCTTCTCTGATTTACTCTAACTCAATTCTTCTGATAGGGACCGTTTTGATACTATGGGCATCGTTTTTACTGATGTGGTTCTTTTGATGCAGATTTTCAGCAGACTAACTTTGATTACCCAATTTTCAATGTCGCTATGGGTTTATTGGTTTTGGTCCTAATTTGATATCACTGAGTTTCGAATCTGGCGTAGACTGATACGGCTATAGTGTTGGATCCTTTTGATGTGCTTTTGAACTGCTATTGTGCTGTCTTGCTATCGTTAAAATGCACTGACCATTGTCGCCGTGTGCAGAAGCTTGCCATACTTGTTGATGCAGATGTTGGTGTTGTGGTGTTAATGGTTGCTCTTGAAATTGTTTGCAGATGCTAGTCGACTTGTTTTGCTTGCAATTGATACCTGCAGATGTTGAACTGGTGTTGCTCGCTGTGTTGCAGTCGGCGTTGTTTGCAACTGATATCTGTTGCTGCTATTGTTTGTAGCTCAGAAATTGCTATTGTCGGGGGGAACTTGAAACGGTGATGATGATTCGTGAATCTGAACCGTTTGTTAGAGGCTATTGTTGCAATGTTGGTGCTTGCGAATGATGCTTGCTCGTAGCTGATATTGTTGATGTGAAAAAACCTGTTGTTGTTGCACTGTGATGTTTACAGCTGATACTACTTTGTTATTGCAGGTAGAAACTCGTGTTGCTTCTCTTTGCTTGTTGTGGCTGATGTTGGTTCTGCCTGTTGGAGGTCGATTGTAGCCTTGAACTTGTTAGTTTGTTGCAGCTTGAAGTTGTTTGGGCTGATGCCGCTGTTACTGATTTCTTTGTGACGAGATATTGGGCTGTTTGATTTTAGATACTGCTAACATTGTAACTTATCTGCTTTGATCTTGAACCAAGTTTGATGGCCTGACATTCAGATTATTGTTGTTGGCTTTTGTTGTCTGATAACAGGGCTTATGTGTTGCGTGCCGTTGAAACTGGTTCGGTTTTCGTGACGGTCTGATTTTTGAACATGTTGCTAAACCATGTTTGATGCTGTTGTGCTTCTTTGGAGCCTGCTGAGTGTTATGACAGATTGGTAGGACCTTTGCACATGAACTTGCATCGTTTGATGGTTTATTTTCTTTTTGTGCAACTTGATGCCATAGTTTGGCTTCTCTTGTTCTATTTCGAACTTGATTTTCATTCTGCTGGACCCTGGGTCTTCATTCTGTTTGGTACAGATTTGTTTCCTTTGGTGGCTATTCATACCTGTATTGGCGCGAGCCCCTTCCTGGTTTTGTTTATGCTGATGACGCTTGTGGCTTTTCAGGTGTTGGAAGTTTTGAAACCAAGGTGACTCAGACCTGCCGGCATCCGGGTTTGAGTCAAAACTTGCCTATGTTGCCTTATTCTCGTATCAGTCTGGAAATCCAATCGCGGCAAAACGAATCAGCCCCACTTCTTTTATTTTTTCTATCTCTCAGATGTCCCGTATCGATAAGAACAAGCATTACCTGATCTGACGCCCACGGCGCGGATCGGTAACGGGGGTAGGACGCAGCTTCGGTTGTGCCACTCCCGGCACTCGATGATGACATTGTTCTGAGAGTGTCAAGAAACTTCTAACCTTTTTTCTATATTGTTTGTTTTTCTATTTTTCAGGTGATCAAGAGTTGCGTGAAGAACTCAAGGGAGGACCAATGAAGAAAACTTGTAGTTTTTTCTCTTTTTAGGACTTTAGGACCTAGAATAGATACTTATTGTAAATGTATAATCCTTTTGTAAATGAAAGATCATCATGAATAAAATCCAAAAATTACTTCCATTTCAACTTGTAATTCTAGATGTTTATGAAATAAAATCCAGTAAATATTCATTTCTATTTTCTCAATTATGAATTTAAATATCCATGAATAATCATCCATAAATTATTTAAATTCAACTTTGATTTGTAGCTTATGAACATTCATGAATAAAAGCTCACAACTATTAAAACTTAACCTCTCCTTTGCCTTTTATAAATGATATCCCGCCATATGATTATATCCAAACAAATTCACATTAAAACCTCGTTGATCACATCACTTCTCAAAATAACCTTAACAGTATCCACTTCCTTTTCAACCCAACTTTATAAAAGGAAACAAAACTGTTTGGAAATGTTTCAGAATCAAACAAAGCACGGCCCCGAGTCCAATCATATTTCTGACAAAACATACTGGCACCTTGACCCAAATGGCAAATAAATGCCTCAGAACGTAATAACAGCCCGTTTTCAAGAAATTAGCAGAATTTGCGTGAAATGACCAAAATACCCCTAGGACCAAATCTGCAAAACAGACACCTCCATGACTTGTTAGTGGTTAGCAAATGTTCATAGGAGATGATATGCGAAATGCCTGACTAAATGTAAGGGTAAAATTTGGGGTATTACATCGAGCAACTGGTAGAAAATGGAGACGAGGAGACAAGTGAGTAGACTCGGTGTGTAAAAAACAAGAACAAAACCATTTACATTTAGTGTCTTCAGCTAGTACATTTCATCAAACAGCTAGAAGTCATAAACAGTTCTACATTAGGTTTGTTTTCTCCTTCCATGAAGGCACCTCAAGTGATGGCATTATGCCCTGTTGGAACATTTATTCATCAGCTTCAAAACCAAACCTTCTAAGCTCATGATCACCATGATGAATGTTGCCGCATGGGCAAAAGTAGAGAAATTAGAGACTTATATAGAATACGTCTTATTAAAGTAAACATGCCCTCAGTGAATAATTTGTAAACACGGGTTAAAATTGATTGGGAAACTATCACTATATAAAGTACAGAAGGAAACAAACACGGTAACATCAAATCAATTTTGGTATTGACCTCCCTCCCTCATAACTAAACCAAAGCCCCAAACTTCTGAACCAATCAGTGCTGCCAATTTTATTTCAATTTTCACTAGGCTAGAATGTTACATCGCCGCTATTTGATAACACTTTGAACTGAATCGTGTATCGCAGAACAATGAGGATTTGTTCAAAGGCGCTATTTGATAACACTTGAACCAAACCAATACATCAATGATGATGGTGCAATTGATACACAATTTTACCTGATATTGAAAATAATGATAAAACGACCTTGCGATGCTTGGAATACTTATTGACGATTGCCTCTCGTATTGTATTTCGTTACGAAGGAGTCTGGAAATGTTTCCTTCAAAATTTTCGTTTCGCATTTCGGAGATGTAAGTTCTTCAGGAAATCATGTGAGGAATAGGAGAAATGCATACTCGTTGTTGAATGCGAATTTGGGGATTTAGGGTTAGGATTTTTCTGAGGAAACTGCAGGTTTAGAATTAGATAGAAGGGTTTAGGATTTAAGATAAGCAAGTGAGAATGAATTTGATCCCAAAATTATATTAGACCCAAAACAAAAGAAAATATAATTTGTGTTCCTTCTAAATATGTTTTCTAATTTTATTGTTTAAATAAAAGATATTAATGTTTTAATGTTTACACCCAAATTAAATCCTTTTTAAAATTTATGCAAATAAATTCTTGAAATGATGCAAATATATTAACATTGTTATTAAAATTAATTTTAATAAAAGTTAACTATTTATATAATAAAATAGAAAATATTTTAATATTATTTTAGACAAAAATATTAAGCTACATTGTCATGAAAATTATAATAATTATAATAATTATTTATTAAATTAATTAATAAAATCGAAAATGTTAGAAAATAAAAATGAAAGAAGAAAGTGGAAAGGAATAAAAAAATAGTGATTATGATTGGCTAAAGTAGTTGCGACAGTTCGCCTTAACTATCGCGAG
Organism: Lathyrus sativus; assembly: GCA_963859935.3. Classification (NCBI taxonomy): domain Eukaryota; kingdom Viridiplantae; phylum Streptophyta; class Magnoliopsida; order Fabales; family Fabaceae; genus Lathyrus; species Lathyrus sativus. The sequence continues at coordinate 430,659,650 of OZ012739.1, read as the reverse complement.
TGTGGAAAGAGGGCGGTTCTTTGGTAACTGTCGCATTATTTTATACAACAAGCCTAGAAAATTTGTGACGGTTGACTCAAACCGTCATGAGAATTGTCGTAGTCTAGGAATAAGGATGGTTTTTTGATAACTGTCGCAAAAGATCTACGACAGTTAACCCTAACTGTCGTGACAACCGTCGCAATCCAGGAATAAGGACAGTTTTGAGATAATTGTCGCAACTTAAGTGTCGTAAATATCCTTTTTTCTTGTAGTGATCAATGCTGTTGGGAAACAATAAAGCTTGTAAGATTGCATGTATTGGATCTGTAAGATTCAAGCTCCATGTTGAGTCAATAAGGCTATTGACTGGAGTTAGGTATGTACCTGACCTTAAGAGAAATTTAATTTCTTTTGGTGAATTTGACAAGAAAGGATATGTCTTCAAAGGAGAGCAAGGTATATTGAAAGTCATGAAGGAGTCGAATGAAGTCTTGAGAGGCGTGAAGAAACAAGGCTTGTATACCCTTGAGGCTGAGGTTGTAAGTGGTTCAGCAGATTTCGCATCCATGAAATTGGTGTCGAAGACAGAATTATGGCACACGAGATTGGGCCATGTCAGTGAAAGAGGCCTGGTCGAACTGGGGAAACAGAACTTGTTAGGTGGTGACAAAGTCGAGAAGTTAGAGTTTTGTGAACCTTGTGTATTTGGCAAATCCTGTAGGGCGAAGTTTAACAAAAGTAAAGAAAGAACACATGGATCCCTTGATTACATTCATGCTGATCTTTGGGGGCCTGCAAGGAATCCTTCACATGCAGGTGCAAGGTATTTTCTATCCATAGTTGATGACTATTCTAGAAAATTAAGGGTATTCATTCAGAAGACTAAGGATGAATCTTTTGAGAATTTCAAAAGTTGGATGGTTCTGGTCGAAACTCAAACTGGCAAAAAGGTTAAAAGGTTGAGAACCAACAATGGCCTTGAGTTCTGCAATGAAGCTTTCAATAGTTAGTATGTTGATTCTAGAATTGCAAGGCATAAGATTGTAGGAGGTACTCTTAAACAAAATGGTTTAGCTGAGAGATTCAATCGAACAATCCTTGAAAGTGTTAGATGTATGTTGGTTAGTGCTGGATTGAAGAAGGTGTTTTGGGCGGAGGCTGTTTCAACAGCATCTTATCTAATAAATAGGTGTCCCTCGGCTGCCTTGGGAATGAAGACACTTGAAGAAGTTTGGTCGGGTCAACCACCAGATCTTGATAAACTAAGAGTATTTGGATGTTTAGCCTATGCTCACATTAGGCAAGAAAAGGTCAAACCTAGAGCTCTAAGATACATGTTCCTTGGATATCCTGAGGGAGTTAAAGGTTATAGGTTGTGGTGCCTAGAACCAGGTCACAGAAGATGTATCACAAGTCGTGATGTAATTTTTAATGATGCCGAGATGGTGTTCAATAAAACCGGTGATGCTGGTCGAAGTGAAGAAATATATGAAGAAGAGCTGGAACAGGTAGAGATTCCTGTTGAGGTGGAGCATAGTGATGCTGAAGTGCATAACCCAGATGAAGTCGAAGAAGAAGAGCAAGATACTGAAGAGACAGAGGAAATTGTTGATGACTACTTACTGGGAAGAGATAGGTCGAGAAGAGTCAACAAGCCACATATAGTGGGAGAATTTTGTGTGTGTAAGCTATTGATTAACTTAACTCAAAAATGCAAGAGTCGCCACCATATTTTTATTTTATCCGAAGGGAAAGGAAAAATAGCGAACAAAACCTAAATAAGTTCTAAACAAGAACAAATAAACAGAGACTGGGTAAAGGGGTTGGTTACTCTAAAGGAAGGTGTTAGCATCCAAAACGTCTATAGTACTCTATAGGAATTCTTTGAAATATCTACGCTTTTTGGTTTGAAAATGTTTGTTTGAAAAGAGATTGGGGAGATGAGAAGAAAAATATTTTTTAAGATTTTTGTGTTTGGAGATACTTATCGCCTCATGCCTACGTACCCACAAAGTGAAAAATATGATCAAAATCTCGTAGTTTATGGTACAAATTAAAAAAAAGGTTGTTAAGGTTCATTTTAAATGTAAAGACAAGTCGTCATTTTAAGGAGAAAAGTACAATTATTCGTCCACAAGTATAAGACAACACTTGCATCACCTTAAGATAGAGGATTTTGCTTGGATTAAAATCAACAAGCCTATCACTCAACATCTAAGCGGAAAATGTCAAAATCTTAAATGCTATGGGGAATAGGAGAATTACATCTCAACTATAAAAATGACTCATATCTAAACTTTATGAAAAGTTTTTAAAGAAAAAGTGCACAAAGGCACAAAAAGTTTGAATGAGTTTTTTATTTTGTTTTTTTTATGTCTTTTTGAAAAGGTAAAAGTATTATTAACATTGATTGACATTTATTAAAAAAAACAAAGTTTAAAAATAACTTGACCAAAGTCAAGGTTTATTATGAAAGAGGTTTAACTTTGAAAACAATAAGGTTTTTAAAAAGGAATAAGATTTTGACAATTGAAGAAAGGGTGGAGAAGAAGTGACTATCCTATTGCAAAATATAAAAGCTAAGGATAAGAAAAATCTAACCACACTAGCAAGATCCATAATATAAGCAGTCATTCCTTTGGATTAGGCCTTGATCAAGATATGTCTTCAAAAGAGAACTCCAAGTACCCAAAATCCAAGGTTTACCCTCACAAAATTCCAAGCATAGGTAAAGATCCTAGTTCTAAGTCCAAAGTTCCATATCCAATGCAAAGGATACTAACCATAATCCAATATTAAGAGAACACATTTTTTAGGGTTTAAGCCTTTATTAATGGTTTTGTTCCAAATGGACAAAAGAAAAAGGGTATAAACATAAACAAATAGTCCAAGTGGACAAAGGGAAAATGACGTCAGCATAAACAAATAATATGATATGATATGATAACATAAATCATAAAAAATAAAGAGAGATAAGGAGCGAGAAGGAAGCATAAACATAACACAGTTAATATAACAACATAGAGCAAAAATAATCCAAAATGAGAGCACAAGTTTTGTTGTGTTTTCAGAAATGCTCGACTAGACATTCATGAGAATGAAAACATGGTCTCATACATGGGCTCCAACTCGGATAAAATCAACGAGTATGCTAACTAACCCCCACATGTAACAAGAGAAATCAAATCTATTTCACACTACGCCATGGAAGAATAGGAGGCTGATAATTCGCTTACAAATCACAACGATTTTCCAATTTCGGGACAATTTAGCGCTATGTTAAGCAATCGTAATTGGGCTTATATAGAAGCCATGCCTATCTAAGGCCATTCAATACCAATTTTAATGCTAATTCATTCTAGAGAAGTGATATGTATATCACTCTCTGAAAGCAATATCGTACGAAAAGAAAAGAGGTAACAATCTCATCTTCATCAAGAACTTAAAATAAGTTTCAATGTTATCAAAGATTTTCATCGATCAAAAGAAAAAGAAGGGAGGGGAAATCCAAATTGAATTACAATTCTAAGATCATTCCATCTTTAAGCTCAACCACTCATCTTGGTGGATTAAAGCACTAAACATATCATTAACTCAAAGCACCTAAAATTAACTGAGCAATTCACTTTAAAGATAGATTTGAATTAGTGAATGTTTATCCAACTTCATCTACACCTTAAGTCCATTGAATTTAAAGAGAAATAGGACCTTTAAAATTGCAAACCAAGGTAAAAATCAAAAGGAAAAGGAAGATGAAAGAAAAGAACTCAAAACAGTCCCATAACAAGACAAAAACTCAAATCTGGTTCTGGTTAATCGATTAAGCATTTGCATGTGCAAATGTGTTAATCGATTAAAACTGCTATGACAAAAAAATTGAAAGAAAATCAGCATTCATGATCCAATCATTTCTTCAAACACCTCATGATCATGAATGCAAATTTGCACGAAAATTCAAGTAAAACAACTAGAAATAACACCAATGGAACACAATTTGCAAGAACCAAAGATCAAGCAACAAGAATCAATAGGAGATCAAATTGTGGAAGATGAATCAAGCACACCAATGGTGGAATGAGTGAATTACCACCTCAAATATGAAAATGCTTCAAATCATCTCAAGAACCGCACTCCAAAACCTTGATCTATAAAAATTGATGATGAAAAAGTGTTTGGATGGAGGTTTAGCTCAAAGATTAGTAAGCACCAATGAAGAACTTACTAACTTTCAATGGAAGAAAGAGCTTTGGTGAATTTGGATAGATGAAGAATTGAGAGAAAATTTTGCAAGGTGAATTTGGATATCAAAGCTTGTAGAATGAATGAAATGAGGCCTCTATTTATAGAATTTAGGCTTGGAAATTTTGGTGGATTGGAGTTTGGTTTGGAACCAAAGTTAGGCTTGGAATTTGAATATGGAGGCAAAATCAAGATCAAGTGGTGATTAATGAGGGTGTATCGTGGGAATTAATTATGATGAGGTAAGGGAATTAACATGAGGTGGTCTAGAATACTCTCATGATGAAACAAATGAATTTGGTGCCAAAATGATGCAGAATTTGAATTTGGCTCATTTTCACAAAAAATGCACTAGTTAATCTATTAACCATTTGCATGTACAAATGTGTTAATTGATTAACACGGTGAAAAAGTGAGAAAATTGCTTTTTGATGTGCTGTCTTGGCTCTGGCTCGATTCTTTTGACTTTTTAAAGAAGGCATGGAAATAAACACATGAAACTTGGAGTCTTGAATCATAGTCAATAAAATCTTAGGAAACTCTTGACCAGATGATTTTGGATTGTTTGCAAATCAACTTTGACTTTGTTCAGATGAATTTTATTCGAGCTGAGGAACTGGTATTTGATATTCTTGATCCAAATTCGTCCTGAAAAATTTAGTAAAGGGAAAACAAACATATTCTTTTTATATTTTAATTAAGGGTTAGTAAACATAAAGATAAACAAATATCAAACAAACAAGAAAACATGGGTGCTTGGTGATCTCCCTCAAGAACAAACCTACAAAGGAAGGCAAGAGAACCAAATCTTGTGATCTTGTTTGTGGTATAAGATGCAAATGATATGTGGGATCTTAGGGATAAAAATTAGGATATTATAACTGCCCCTATTTAAGTTTCTTATATCCGGAGATATGAAGATTGACATCTTTGTCTCGACGAGATAGAAGAGACTTAAATATAACAAGTAAACCTAATTTTTGGCCCTAAGAGGCCAAAAAATTATATGATTATGCAGATGATATGCAAACAGAAGACCTCTGGGGAGAAAATGCCACAGGAGGCAAATAAAAGTTGGGGATCAAAAGAAAAGAGAACGGAGTCTGCATGGGAAAACTAAAGAGTAAGATTCCAACAAAGGGAAAATTACCAACACCAGAAATGAAAGAGGGAAATCTCATCCCAACAAGGAGGTAAAAATATCTGTTGGGGAAAAGATCATATGCTACTAGACATTCGGTAATAACATGATCAGAAAGAAAGATCACTAACGACCCACCAAGTGGAAGCTACGACAAGGCAATCAACCAAAAGGAAACGAGAACAAATTACCTACTACCAACAAAGGGCATAACGACAAAGGTAATAATCTCAAAAGATACAAGAAATATTACCTACTACCAACTAAGGGCAGGATAACAAAGGTTATAAACTCGAAAAAAGGAGAGGTTACAAACTATCAACAAATTGATAGCTATGACAAGGTAACCAAACCAAGCTATATTACCTACTACTAACTAACAGGCAGGATGACAAAGGTGGTAAGCTCAAAAGGAAAAAGGGATTACCAACTATCAACAAATTGATAGCTACGATGAGGTAATCAACCAAGCTATATTACCTACTACCAACTAAATGGGCAGTGCGACAAAGGTAATAAGCTTAAAAGAAAATGGATTAACAACTATCAACCAAGTGATAGTTACGACGAGGTAATAAACCAAAAGGATACGTGAAATATTACCTACTACCAACAAAGGGCAGGACAACAACGATAATAAACTCAAAGGAGAGATTCCCAACTATCAACAAAATGATAACTACAATAAGGCAATCAAACCAAGCTATATTACCTAATACCAACTAAATGGACAGTACGACAGAGGTAATGAGCTTTTAATGTCAGAGCAAGGGACCAAAGATCAATCCAGGAATAAACCAGAGAGAAACGGTCAAACAAGACTCTACCCAGTGAGGAAAAATCTCAACTAGGGATTAATTCCATCCAGACAAATAAATTGGGGAGGAAGACTAAAACAAATATCTTCCAAGAGGCATAAACTCAATGGGGAATTAACAAAGTAATCATTTTCTACTTACGGGTAAACACTCTAATGGAGAGAGGACACACATGCTCTGCGGGGAGAACAACACCGAAGAGCAAGGAAGCAGCAACATAAATGCAAAATGCGCAATGCAACAACAACATGCTATGCACAACAAATGATGCGTATGTAATGCGTATGAGTATGAATATCCTGATAAAACAAACATAAGGATGAACATAGGGTGAATAAAATCACAATACCACCGAATACTCGGCTAATCTCAACAAGATGGAGATATCATTAGAAACTCTGCTAGGCATTCAACTGAAGAAATCTTGCAAGAGATAAACAAAAGCAACCAAACGAAAATAAATCTTACTACAAGGCTCAAATCTTTCTGGAGAAAGGAAGACACTCCTTGGGGAGAAACCATAATATCAATCTTCTAACATAAATGGTTCACAAAGAGGATAACAACATGAACTCTACTTTGAAGATGGAAGGAAAGCTGTTGGGGAATCATAACAACCCAAACCTTTTGAATCTTCGTAGGGATGATAAAAATTCACACGAACATTACCTCAAAGAATGAAGAGATCTGCTGCAGAAATATGATGGATTCACTGGGGATTATAATCATGTAAACAGTTACACAAACTCTTTTTGGAAAGCGAGGCAGATCTTCTGGAGATACAAGAAAACTCTCAGGGGATTAACTAAATCTGAGCAAAGCATCATAGACTTGCTGAAGAAAACAACAAAAGGTCAAGTTGTAGGGGGATTTTAGATCACTACTCATCATAAATGAGAGAAAACCCAACAGGTGACTAATATATCAGTACTCCTTAAATAGAGATGTCATCACCGACTTCACTGGGGAAGATCCGAAATAGTGATGCACAATCTTCACTGGGAGGATAAATCTGAATAAAAAAATCTGGAGAGAAATACATCCTGGACTTGCTGGGGAAAATAAAAAGTTAACGTCACTGCTTTATGCTTGGGAAACATTTGAAACAATAATGCATTGCCTCCTCTAGGGAATCAGCAAGGATAAATCTCTGGGTAGAACAACTTGGAGAGAAAGGCATCCATAAGACAAGATAAAGCCCAACAAGTGGCCACTATGTCAATACTCATTAGAGGGAAATAACATTGCTTTCCTTTTTGGGACATTCAAAGCAACAACAACACGTCTAGAGAGTAAAACTCTGAGTGGGGATTCCTCATATGACTTCTGTCGGGGACAACACAAGATGAATTTCTACGTTGGGACTGATCAGTGCATATTTATGCACATTCTCCTACATTTTTAGTTAGGCATTTATTTATTTTATTTTGTTTATTATTATATTTTATTATGTTTTCATATTTTATTTTATTTTTGGTTTAATTTAATTTTCGCACTTATTTTTCAGCTTTAGCAGTCTACACGGAAACGATCATAACTTGAGTTTCGAGAATCCGTTTGAGGCGTTCTAAAAATCGCCGGAAAGCTAAGAGAGAGAGCTACGACTTTTGTGTTGGAGTCGAAGTCAGATTCGGAGCTCAAAATTCCAGAATTTCGTTTCAAGTTACAGCATTAGAATTCTGTTTTAGTTTTGATCTTGTTTTGGGCCTGGGTTATGTTTTTGACCCAGTTGAGTTATGAACTGAATCCATTGTTTTATTTTGAGGGGAAACCTCGTTTACAGTATCCTATTCACTATTCACGAAAATTTTTGGTTGGAGCTTTGTATGAATTATGGAGAACTAAGTCATTCGGATTAATCTGCTGTAATCGGTTCCCGCCAACACTTTGAGGTTCTTTTAATTTCCAATAAAATCTATTTCCTTTCAATTCTTCTCTATAATATTTTTTTTCTTAATTCGATTTATCTTAGGGATGATTGATTTATTTCTATGATTGCATGTTCTTATACTTTAATCGCGGTTGCTTAATCCGCGTATGTTTCTCGTGTTTGCTTAATTCATGGTTACTATTTTATCTGTTTGCTTAATTCATAAATTAGGAACGTGTACCGTAAAATATCAATTGCGCTTGTTGATTGTTATTATAATTGGAAAGGGGATAGAATCCGCTTAGGAATTGGGAATTATTAGGATCGATGATAAGTTGGGAAACGAAAACAGTAGATTAGCCGTTTCAACTTATTACTACAATCACTTTTTCTAATCACTTATTTTTCGTTTATTTTATCTTAATCAAAACCCCCCATATTTCGTTACTGTATTTGATTATTCCTACAAGAATCCTTGTGAGACGATATTCCGAGTCACTGTCGCTGTACTGCTGATCGCGACTTTCTATGTCTAATACAATTTAACTGCAAGTGCACAGTCTATCGCGTAGTAATAAAAGATATCGATCCCACAAGAACTCGTAATCAAACTAGTTTTCTCGGGAGTTACTATGTTTAGCTAGGTAGATAATGTTTAAGGTAATAATTTCTATCACTAAAGGGAACTAAAAACGTTACTTGAATTATAATTACGCGAATCGATATGCAATAATTATGTTCTTCGGGGATTTGACAAGTTACCGGTATATAAAATATTTTTCAGAATTTATTTAAGGAGAAAATAGTGATCTAAAGACTTTCGTCTCACGATGGTTGTTGACGCTAGTCGCAACTCTAAGGCGGAACGTATGCTGTCGCTATCCCGTTCGGGGTTAAAATTGCTTTTTGGAAATCTCTAAGTTCTAATCTATTTTAAAGTGCTTTCGCTGTTATTAAAACAAATGCCTAGTGTTTACTATCTGGTCCTAGCCGCAGCTGCCGCTTGTTGGTTCGTACCTTGGTTAATTTCCCACTGTCGTGGCAAAACTACTTTTAAATAAGTTCTCGCTGTCGCGACGAACGTTTATTCAGTAAATAAGTTTAAACACTCAGGCCATAAACAACTTTTGAAAAAGAAAGTTTTCAACCAGTTATTATCAAATCCCGTCTGAATTATTCTAACATATCGATTACTCTGGTTTAGCTAGACATGGATTTGGGAAAGGTAAAACATAAATATTAGCAGAAACTTAGAACATTCATATTACTGAGAATTAAAGTTACAATTAACGAAATAATAAAAACTTGTAACGTATCCAATTGGCTTTTGGCCAAATCCCAACGATGTCGGCAGGATTGTGTCTTCAAACCAATAGAGCGGACAAATGAATATTGTAGAAAATGGAATACAGGAATAAGGAAAGGAAACAAAAACAAAAAGAATGAAACTAAATTTTGCTCTGGAAAATAATTTGGGCAGCACTTCGTTATCTGAATACGGCTCTCCTTCTCAGCTCCCCTCCTTCCCCTTTTATAGAAGTAAAAATTCTAACGGTTGTAATTTGAAGAAGGTGGACTTGGAGTCAGAAAAATTAGGGAGTAGTGGTCCATTATTTGGGACTTGGAACTGCTCTTTGCACGTTTAATTGAAGCTTTGCGTTTTTGCCTGCATGACGGTCGTCATGGTGTGTGACGGTTGTCACCCGTGTGACGGTCGTCATGGAGGTGTGACGGTCGTCACAGCAGCAAAATGCGCATTCTATGTTTTTCTGCTTGTTTTCATCTGGTTTTCGTCCATATTTCATCTGTAATTGCTTCTTTTCTTCATATTGCTTTGTTTAGACATTATCTTTAAATACCTGCAAAATATCAGACAAATAACATGGAAAGAACCCGAAATCGGATTGAAACCAGTCGAATATTAGTTGAATTATACGTCAATATATATATACAATTTCGCATTATCAAACTCCCCTAAGCTTGAATCTTTGCTTGTCCTCAAGTAAAACAGAAAGAATAAAAGTCGGCAAGCACGAGGCAGCTTCCTCATTCAGAAAGTTGGGAAAAACCGGGATTCTAAATAGGAACAAAACAAGTACGGTGACGACACTGGACTATAAGTCTTCGGAGGTCTCCTTTTTATGCAAATTGGTCCCAATTACGCTACTGCAGCTCGGTATCAAGGTTCTCGCGTCAAGTTTACCCTGTTTGTTCTAGCGCAATCACATTAAGCCCGTTGTCCATACACTTTCATGGCAAGTCAACCTGTTAGTGAATATGATCTCATTGCTGTTTTGATCTTTTCATTGCTCATAAGCTTATACTATTGATTTTTCAATGAGTTTTTGTACCGTTGGGCTAAATGCTCGGGTGAGGAGCACCTAACTTAGAGGGAACATGTCTCTATAATTGGGCTATATGGATTTCTTTTCATGATTTTTCATCTTTTTTTGGAGATCATACACTTATTTGCATTGGTCGCTCGCTTAGAAGTGTTTAGGATGGTGCTGACTGCTTGTATAAACTACTTGGGGTTGAGTTTGCGTAGAAACTTGAAACTTTGGTACACGTAGGTAGTGAAACCGACTCGCATAAACCAGAGGTCTAAGGTGTCAGGACGGTACTGGTTTTGTTAGAATTTTCGTCTCGGATTTTCAAAACTTGGTTTGAACTTAGGTGCATTCTCGTGATGCTTTTGCTTTTGAGGAACGACTGAAAATTTTTGTTTATGTCGAATAAAGTGGGGATATTTGCGTAACGGAAGAAGATATATAAAAGATCTTTTATTTGCTAAAACGGGAAAATGTTTGAATTGAAGTTACTGAATTAAAAGTACAAGGGAATGGGAAATAAACGCTCCGCTCCCACACTATCTCAATCAGTGTCCCCACTAATTTGAAAGAATGCGAGAGGGAAATACAAGGGAAATGAAAATACAAGAAACGGAAAATATAGTAAACAAATAAGGAAAGAAGGAACTAATCACGGCCTCTGCCTCGGTCACGTCCTCGGTCTCGTCCTCTACCTCTGGCTTGGTCGAATCGGGCCTTAAAGTTCAGTGCTCCGGTGTGATAGACATAATCTCGGAGTCCTTCGAACTGCAAGGTAAGATTCGCCAAGTTCTCAGTGATGGTTTCCTGGCCAGTTTGGAGCTGTTGCATCGTAGTCCGATGCCAAGCTTCGAACTGCTCTGCTCGCTGATTCTGTTGCTGCATCATAGCGAGTATCTGTGCTTGCTGGTCGAGGGATCAGCGGAGGTCTTCTTCAGAGTAGTCGGGCTCTGGACGATGGCGGCGGCGACGGTAGGATGTGCCTTCATAAGGAAGTGGTTGCGATGCCTCCGGTTGCTCAGTTATGTCCAACTCATCTTGCATTTCGTCACCAGAACCTTGGGTGTTGGTTTGAGTTGGGGCAGCGGTAGCAGCAGGGGTATTGAGGTCAAAAAGCCAGTTGGCACGATCCGGGTACGTGACGGCATGATGATACTTCTGTGGGTGCATCCGGGTACGTGACGGCATGATGATACTTCTGACGGTTTTGCCACGCACGACCGGGTGGTACTTTCCATCGGCCCTGGAACGGATGAGGTGAGAAGCTCTGCAATGGTCGGTGTCGAGAAATACCGAGGGAATTATATGGAGATGCTGGAGTCGGTCACCGAGGTTCAGCCCAAGTGCAATGAAGGTAACAATCCCGCCAAAGTAAAATGGCTTAGAGCCACGGTTGCAGTTGGCCTGAATGTGGGCCAGGAGGAACGGAGCAGCGTTGATGGGCTCGGAATTGAACACACAGCGGAGAAAGAAAAGTTCTTTGGAGTTCACCTTATGGTTGCTATCCCTTGCGAAGATGGTGTTTCTCAGTGCTCGGTGGAAATACCGGATGGTCGGGTTGTGGATGTGTGTTGCATGCAGAGAATCCCAGTCGTCGGCATTGATTTCGGTCAATTGGTACCAGAGCGCAAAGGCTTCATGCTAAAACTGTTCGGTAATGCGGCGGTGAGCATTGTCTCCGCGAGGGAAATGTAGGATGTCGGCAATCTGATTTTGGTTTAGTTGGTAGTTCATGCCGAACATACGGAAGCAGGCGGCGCCGGAATGTTGGCTGAGGTCGCCTCTGGAAGTAAAGTAACTGAACAAACTGAGGAACTCAAGGGTGAGTTGTTCGTAAGTCGACTGCGGATTTGTGCAGAGATGCCAAATGCCGGCTCTCTGGAGCATCCAAGTGACACCGTCAAGGAGGCCGAGCTCCGTGAGGGATGGTATGTGCGGATAGTGGGTCGGCTGTAGCGACCGTTGATGGAAGGCGATATAGTTGGCTCTCTGTTTCTCGCCGGAGTCGCCGTCGCTGAACACAATATTTCTAAGGTCTGGGGTTTCGTTGTTTCTCGCCATGGTTGGAGGATGCTGAGGAAATGGGGATTAAGTTGGTTCTGTGGAATGAAAAATGTCACAGAAGTGGATTAGGAAGTTGAAATGGGAGTTGGGATTATATGTAGCAAGGAGGGAAAACGAAAGTTGGAAGTGGGGTTTGAGTGTGTGATGATTGGAAGTTGGATAGATGGGAGTGGGGGAGAAAATGCAACCTCTGTTATAGCAGATAACAGTTTTGGACTCGCGACGGTCGTCACGCATCTGTGACGGTCGTCACCCATGTGACGGGCGTCAGGCTTTTGTGACGGTCGTCACACAAGCAAATTCTGCAGAACACAGAATTTTACTATAGGGGTGCTCTTGACTTGGTTTTATGGTGTATAATTGATATGGCAATGTATTAAATCGGCCAAGAAACATATGATAACATAAAAACAAAATAAAGGAAATTGAAATAGCATGTAATTAAAATGATTGTTTGTAATGTAATACATAAGGGAAATTAAACAATGCGAAAATCAAAATAATTGAAAACGGACGGAAAACAGAAAAAATTAAACTAAACTAAAGCTAAAATTTCAGTTCTTTTGTGCCTTCAATTCGTCAAACTTCCGGGCGTAGTAATCGAGCTGGTCACAAACTAAGTCCATGAACACTGCGAGTTCGCTGTGTATGCTTGTGATTTCTTCTCTTACGGTGGTCAGGGCTGCGTCGACGTTGTCTAATCGGTTCAGAACGGTATCCATTTTGTCTGTGGTTTCCTCAGGAATGGGTTCAGGATAGGTGTTGTAATGTGGAGGGGTCGCAGGGTCTACCTCATCTTCTGATACAACATCCTCATAGTACATATAATCATGTGCTTCAGAGATGTGATCACTGTCGTACATGTAATTCTGTGGTGTTGATTGAGGTGAAGGAGGTCCCATAGGCTCATCCAATTCATAAACCCAATTGTCTTTGTTATAGATACTTGTCATCTGATGATTTGGCAATGTGAATAACTGGACAGGTTTGTCATTGATGAGGTACTCGTAAGGTCCAGGTCCCATGGTTCTTAAAATGCACCTGTTAAAGAAAAACTGGATATTCATGGGTCGGATGATGCCAAAGCTAGTGCTTGCATTTAGGTGGAATCTAAGGCCAAGCTCGTGGGCAATCATTGTCACGAGGCCTCCTATTAGAATAGGCGATTGTGGTTCCTGAGTGAGGCGTAGGAAGGATCTCATCATAAAAGGTACGACATTCACTGTACGGCCCTGAGAAGCACAGAACATGATAAATAACTCTTCTTTAGATACTGTAGTAATGTTTTCTTCTTTACCGAAAAGGGTATGAGCTAGGATCTTATGAAAGTATCTGAAAGCGGGGTTATGAATCTCATCATTATACATGCTATTTGGGTCAGGGTAATAGTCGCCTGTGATTCTACCTCAGAACTGGTTGAGTTCAAAATCAAGATCGTCATCTTCGGCACTGATGAACATATGTGGTCCGCTAGGAAATCCTAGGAGGTTAGCTAATGACATACGGCTATGGGTTTGGTCCATTCCAAACATCCTAAAGGTGATCAGCTCTGTGTTGGATCCAAAACCATAGTTGGGTAAGTACCTGAAGGAACTAAGGAATTCGTAGGTGAGGTCCTTATAGGTGGCAAAACGGGTTTTCAAGGAGGTGTTCTCCCAGCCTAATTGATTAAACAGGTATTGGATGCTATTAGTAATTCCTAGTTTCTCCATGGTAGACTTATCATAATACAGTGTTAAGGCGATGTCTCTCTCAGTTAATGCTTCAAATCTTGCCTTTTGAGCTAATCCTCGAAAATGAACCTTTGTGACGTCGTACGCTGTCATACTCGCAGGTTAGTCAGAGAAAAACAGGAGGAAGGTTTGAAGGCTTTTAAAATCCTGAAAAGTTTAAAACAGAAATTTGAAGTCAGAATTTTTAAAAACAAAAGGTGGTAAAAAAACAAAGTTTAAATAAAAGAGAAAAATAAAATAAAATAAAATAAAGTAAAAATAGTAGCAATTTTAAGTTTAGAATTTTTTGTTAAAGTTTCAAAGTAGAATTTTAAATAAAAATGAGAACGAAATACAGTAAAGAGGGAAATACGGGAAAATTGGGTTGCCTCCCATTAAGCGCTGTTTTTAACGTCTAAAGCCTGACGATAGCTTGGTGACAAGCTATTCAGGTGTTTGAGCAGGAAGCTCGAGCAATGTTATATTGCTGACTTGAGGGTTGTTTTCGTTCTTATTATAATGTTTTAGACGTTGCCCGTTTACGATAAACGGTGCATTCGTTTTATCGGTAATTTCAACAGCTCCACTTTGAAGCACTTTAGTCACTTCAAAAGATCCAGACCACCTAGATTTTAGTTTACCTGGGAAGAGTTTTAATCTTGAATTAAATAGAAGTACGATGTCTCCCACACTGAATTGTTTCTTGACTGAACATTTATCATGCCATTTTTTAGTTTGTTCTTTGTAGATACGGGCATTTTCGTAAGCGTCCAATCGAAGTTCTTCTAATTCGTGTAAGTTTAAGATTCGTTTCTCTCCTGCCTCAGTGTAGTTGAAATTAAGTGTCTTAATGGCCCAGAAGGCTTTATGCTCTAATTCTACAGGGAGATGACAGGATTTATCGTAAACTAATTTGTAGGGTGTAGTACCTATTGGTGTCTTAAAAGTGGTCCTATAAGCCCATAAAGCTTCATTTAGCTTTGATGACCAATCTTTCCTTGAGGTAGCGACAGTCTTTTCCAATATTTTTTTTTATTTCCCTGTTCGAGACCTCTACTTATCCGCTAGTTTACGGATGATAAGGTGTAGCTACTCGGTGTCGGACTCCATATTTAGAAAGAAGTTTATCAAAGATTCGCAATATGAAGTGTGATCCGCCGTCACTAATGACGAGTCGGGGTACACCGAATCTAGGAAAGATTGTGTTTTTGAAGAGTTTGATTACTACTCGTGTGTGATTTGTTGGAGCAGCAATGGCTTCTATCCATTTAGACACATAGTCTACAGCGACGAGTATGTAGTTATTACCAAAAGAAGACGGGAAGGGTCCCATGAAATCTATTCCCCATACGTCAAAGATTTCTACCTCTAAGATTCCTTTCTGCGGCATTTCATCGCGTCGTGAGATGTTGCCCGTTCGTTGGCATCGATCACATTTTAGCACAGCGATGTGAACGTCTTTCCAGAGGTTAGGCCAGAATAGGCCGGCTTGGAGAATCTTAGCGCACGTCTTGGATGTACTGGTATGACCACCATATGGTGCTAAATGGCATTGGGAAATGATATTTTCTATTTCTTCCTATGGGACAGCGACGGTATATGTTGTCGGCCCCTCTCTTGAAGAGTAGAGGTTCGTCCCAATAATAGTGTTTCAGATCGTGGAAGAATTTATTCTTTTGCTGATAAGTGAGATCCGGTGGAAGCACGCCTGCAGCTAGGTAATTAACGATGTCGACATACCAAGGTAATGTGACTTGGGCATAGACGGCTTCTACGAATCTTTCAAGTTCTGGATCTTCCGAGATTAAGTTAGGCATGTCATTTTCTAATTTGGCTATCAGATGTTCGTATGGAAAATCGTCATTTATCGGTACTGGTTCATGTTTGATGCCTTCTATTCGGGATAAGTGATCTGCAACAACGTTCTCGGTTCCTTTCTTATCTTTAATTTCTAAGTCAAACTCTTGTAATAATAGGATCCATTTCAATAATCTTGGTTTGGCATCCTTTTTGCTTATTAGGTACCTAATGGCAGCGTGGTCTGTGTATATGATAATTTTTGCTCCTACTAAGTAAGAACGGAATTTGTCAAGCGCAAATATAACTGCTAGAAGTTCCTTTTCTGTTGTAGCGTAGTTCATTTGGGCAGGGTCTAAGGTTCTACTGGCATAGTAGATGGCATGAAGCTTCTTGTCCTTCCTTTGTCCTAGAACTGCGCCTACAGCATAATCACTCGCATCGCACATGATTTCGAACGGTAGTCGGCAATCGGGTGGTTGCATAATCGGTGCGGTGATAAGGGCTGATTTTAATGTTTCAAATGCTTTTAGACAGTCGTCGTCAAAGACGAATTCAACATCTTTCATTAACAGGCCGGTCAAAGGTTTTGTGATTTTTGAAAAATCTTTTATAAATCTTTGGTAGAAACCGACATGTCCTAGAAAACTCCGTATTTCTCGTACGGATTTTGGAGGTTGGAGGTCTTTTATAATCTCTATTTTAGCTTTGTCGACCTCAATTCCTTTATTTGATATGACATGTCCTAGAACTATTCCTTGTCGGACCATAAAATGGCATTTTTCCCAATTTAGGACGAGGTTCACTTTTACACAACGTTCTAATACCATTTCTAAGTTTTGTAAGCATCCTTCGAAACTTTGTCCACATACTGAGAAATCATCCATAAACACTTCCATGATGTCGTCTATGAAATCTGCGAAGATTGCCATCATGCATCTTTGGAAGGTTGCTGGAGCATTACAAAGTCCGAACGACATTCGGCGGTAAGCAAAAGTACCATAAGGACATGTGAATGTAGTCTTTTCTTGGTCATCAGGATGAATGGGAATTTGGAAAAATCCTGAATAGCCATCTAGATAGCAGAAATATGAATGTTTGGCTAATCTTTCCAACATTTGGTCTATGAAGGGTAAGGGGAAGTGATCTTTTCGTGTGACTTTGTTAAGATTTCTATAATCAATGCACATTCTGCTTCCAGTCACGACTCTTTTTGTTATTGATTCGCCTTTTTCGTTCTTAACTACTGTGACTCCTCCTTTCTTAGGTACGACATGAACTGGGCTAACCCATTCACTATCGGAGATTGGATAGATGATTCCTGCATCTAGCAATTTCTTTACTTCATCTCTGACTACAGTGCTTAGGATGGGGTTCAGTCTCCTCTGATGCTCTCTAGAGGTTTTACAGTCTTCCTCTATTGTAATTTGATGCATACAGATCGAAGGGCTTATACCTTTTAGATCGCTTATGTTATAGCCTAACGCGGTGGGGTACTTCTTTAGGACTTCTAATAGCTTTACGGTTTCTAGTTGTCCTAAGTCGGCGTTGACTATCACTGGTCTTTTTAGTTCATCGTCTAGGAATTCATATCTAAGGTTTTTGGGTAGTGTTTTAAGTTCTAAAGATGGGTTCTTCGGACCTGGCATATGGTTTGGGGTTAGTGTTAAGCTTTCGATTAGGCTGTCGTCTTTATACGGTTTACGCCAATCATCGTCTTCAGAAATATCGGGTATTTGAATCTTTATTATTTTTGAATACGTGGTCTCTTCATTTTCAAGTTCTCTTATGCATTCGTCAATTACATCTACTAAATAACAGGTATCGTCTATGGCTGGTGCTTGTAAGAACTTGGTGAGAATGAACTCTATCTTTTCTTCTCCTACTTCGAATGTTAGCCTTCCTTTCTTCACGTCTATAATAGCTCCGGCTGTAGCTAGGAACGATCTTCCTAGGATAATTGGGGTAACAGAGTCCTCTTTGATGTCCATGATTATGAAGTCGGTTGGGATGTAGAATTGTCCTATGCGTACTGGAACGTTTTCCAGTATTCCGACGGGATATTTTACTGATCAGTTAGCCAATTGTACGGACATTTTGGTTGGTCTTAGGTCTCCCATATTCAGCTTTTTGCATATAGATAAAGGCATAACACTGATACTGGCTCCTAAATCGCATAGAGCTTTGTCTATTACGAACTTTCCTATGACGCAGGGTATGGAGAAACTACCTGGGTCTTTTAAGTTAGGATGCATGCGGTTTTGAATAATAGCGCTACACTATGCAGTAAGTGTAACTGTTTCGTTATCCTCGATCTTTCTCTTATTTGACAGAATTTCTTTGAGAAATTTAGCGTATGGCGGCATTTGAGTGATTGTTTCTGTAAAAGGAATAGTGATATTCAACTGCTTAAGGAGCTCTACAAATTTCTTAAACTATCCTGAAGTTTTGGAGTTTATTAATCTTTGAGGATAAGGGATAGGTGGTTTATATGGCGCTGGAGGTGCTTGAGTTTTTTCACTTGCGGTATCCTCCTTCTCGTTGTCTTCCTTCTTCTCTGACTCAGATTCCTTTTCTGCTTGTTCGGTTGGTTTTTGTTGCATGGCTGAGTTTTCGGTCCTTGGATCGATCGGTTTGTCCAATTCTTTTCCGCTTCTTAATATGACAGCATTTGCTTGACCTTTTGGATTTCGTTCGGGTTGTCCAGGAAACGTGCCAGCGGGTGCAGAAGCAGAGGCTTGTTGTTGAGCCACTTGTGATATATGTGTTTCTAGCATCTTGTTGTGGGTGGCTAAAGCGTCTACTTTTCCAGTCAGCTGTTTAATTTGCTCGCTAGTGTGTATGTTTTGATTCAGGAATTCTTTGTTTGTTTGAGCTTGAGTAGCTATGAATTTTTCCATCATCAACTCGAGGTTTGATTTCCTAGGTGCAGTCTGAGCGGCAGCTGGTTTCTGATATCCTGGCGGAGCAGCAGGCATCTGCAATGCATTATCGCTTTTGTAAGAAAAGTTTGGATGATTTCGCCAACCTGGGTTATAGGTATTTGCGTAAGGATTTCCTTGAGCATAATTTACTTGGTCTGGTGGGATTCCGGCCAGCAATGGGCATTCGGGCGCATTATGAGTGGCGATTCCGCATAACTCGCAGTTTGGAGTTACGGCAGCGACGGTTGCAGTGGGGTTAACGGTCAGACTGTCAATTTTCTGTGCTAGAGCATCTACTTTAGCGTTGAACTTTTCAAGGCTGCTGATCTCGTACATCCCACCTTTCGTTGCCGGTTTCTCTGCTGGAATGCGTTCACCTCCCCATTGGCAGTGGTTCTGAGACATGTTTTCGATTAGTTGATAGGCTTCGTCGTATGGCTTATCCATAAGTGCACCGCCCGCGGCGGCGTCTAGACCGTGGTGAGGACATGTTCTCATCATATCTTTGAATCGTTCCCATGCTTCGTAAAGAGATTCAGTATCTTTTTGTCGAAATCCGTTGATTTGAGCTCTAAGCATAGCAGTTTTGCTTGGCGGAAAATATCTTGCTAAGAAGACGTTCTTCAACTGTTCCCACGTCGTAACGGAGTTGGATGGTAAGGATTGTAACCATGTCCACGCTCTGTCTCTAAGAGAGAAAGGGAAAAGACGAAGTCTTATTGCATCTGGAGTTACTCCATTTGCTTTCACTGTGTCTGCGTATTGTACAAACTTCGTTAAATGTTTGTTTGGATCCTCAGTTGCATTTCCTGAGAATTGGTTTTGTTGTACAACTGACAGCAATGAGGGTTTCAGCTCAAAATCGTTTCGAGTAATAGCTGGGGCAGCAATGCTACTTCTAGGCTCCATATGAGAGGGTGTAGCGTATGCCTTTAGCGGTTTGTTTTGAGGTCCTTCAGCCATCTTTGGTTCTTCTTCGGATTTGGGAATGTGAGTGAGAGGATCGGGAATATTATGTTTTTGTTGGTACTCAATGATGCGGCTTCTTAAATGTAAGAAGCGCTCTAGTTCTGCGATTGAGGGTTTTAAGATATCGCCTTGTGGGCGATTACTTGGCATACAATCGACAGAACCAGTAAAGGGAAAATAAAATTGTTAACCTAGTCTATACGGTGTAACAGAAGGTTACACTATTGACTAAACGGGTCCCCGGCAACGGCGCCAAAAACTTGATCGCGACTTTCTATGTCTAATACAACTTAACTGCAAGTGCACAGTCTATCGCGTAGTAATAAAAGATATCGATCCCACAAGGACTCATAATCAAACTAGTGTTCTCGGGAGTTACTATGTTTAGCTAGGTAGATAATGTTTAAGGTAATAATTTCTATCACTAAAGGGAACTAAAAACGTTACTTGAATTATAATTACGCGAATCGATATGCAATAATTATGTTCTTCGGGGATTTGACAAGTTACCGGTATATAAAATATTTTTCAGAATTTATTTAAGGAGAAAATAGTGATCTAAAGACTTTCGTCTCACGATGGTTGTTGACGCTAGTCGCAACTCTAAGGCGGAACGTATGTTGTCGCTATCCCGTTCGGGGTTAAAATCGCTTTTTGGAAATCTCTAAGTTCTAATCTATTTTAAAGTGCTTTCGCTGTTATTAAAACAAATGCCTAGTGTTTACTATCTGGTCCTAGCTGCAGCTGTCGCTTGTTGGTTCGTACCTTAGTTAATTTCCCACTGTCGTGGCAAAACTACTTTTAAATAAGTTCTCGCTGTCGCAACGAACGTTTATTCAGTAAATAAGTTTAAACACTCAGGCCATAAACAACTTTTGAAAAAGAAAGTTTTCAACCGGTTATTATCAAATCCCGTCTGAATTATTATTACATATCGATTACTCTGGTTTAGCTAGACATGGATTAGGGAAAGGTAAAACATAAATAAAAGCAGAAACTTAAAACATTCATATTACTGAGAATTAAAGTTACAATTAACGAAATAATAAAAACCTGTAACGTATCCAATTGGCTTTTGGCCAAATCCCAACGATGTCGGCAGGATTATGTCTTCAAACCAATAGAGCGGACAAATGAATATTGTAGAAAATGGAATACATGAATAAGGAAAGGAAACAAAAACAAAAAGAATGAAACTAAATTTTGCTCTGGAAAATAATTTGGGCAGCACTTCGTTATCTAAATGCGGCTCTCCTTCTCAGCTCCCCTCCTTCCCCTTTTATAGAGGTAAAAATTCTAACGGTTGTAATTTGAAGAAGGTGGATTTGGAGTCAGAAAAATTAGGGAGTAGTGGTCCATTATTTGGGACTTAGAACTGCTCTTTGCACGTTTAATTGAAGCTTTGCGTTTTTGCCTGCATGACGGTCGTCATGGTGTGTGACGGTCGTCACCCGTGTGACGGTCATCATGGAGGTGTGACGGTCGTCACAGCAGCAAAATGCGCATTCTATGTTTTTCTGCTTGTTTTCATCTGGTTTTCGTCCATATTACATCTGTAATTGCTTCTTTTCTTCATATTGCTTTGTTTAGACATGATCTTCAAATACCTGCAAAATATCAGACAAATAACATGGAAAAAACCCAAAATCGGATTGAAACCAGTCGAATATTAGTTGAATTATACGTCAATATATATATACGATTTCGCGTTATCAACTGCATTTTCCTAAAATTACTCGTTTTGATCCGCGCGCGACAGCTGATCAGGGACTAACATCAAGAAGAGGTCAACCTCAAAACTACTCAACAACCTGACCATAATGTAATCATCTGTAGAATATTCGGATTGAGAACTAGCTGAGGAGAAACTAAACAGTCCTGGATCTTGTGAGTCCAACACATCATAATAAATCTTTGAGGGAACCCATCATCTTGTTAACAATTAAATAAAGGGAGCCTGGTTACATCCATAGGAATAGACTCTGCTGAGGAACTATCAATAAACTCTACTAAGAAACTAAGAACAAACCCTGCTAACAGTGCTGAGGAAAACACTAAGCTTTGTACTTTGCGATTTTACCATTCTTAGAGTAACCATTGACATTCCTTTTTATATTCATTAATTAAAGGGAAATGCTTTTATAATTTTCAAAAATATAAATCAATTATTCACATTTTATTTCAAAAATCATCATCAACAATAAATGAAAATTTTGCAAATAAAAATAAATTAAGAATTGAAAACAAAGGGACAAAGGCCCGAATTTTATTAATAGAATGGTAGTTCGCAAAGGGCGTAACTCCATGGATCAATACAAAGTTTGAAAAATGCTAAATACAAAGGGTTACATTGAAATACAATGACCATTATTCTCCCTAACAACTTTGAATTCCAATGCGCTTAAAACTTCCATTGAGAATGATTGAAAAAGAATCGTTGACAGGAAATATTGCTTCAGAGTGATCAAGACTAGCCAGATGTAGTTACTTGGTATAATATCTAACTTTTGCCTAGATTGCCCTCTCGGGTTTTCAATCTACCAGGATGATTATTTCTATTTTGTCTCTAATTTTTGCGTGGATCGCCCTTTCGGGTTTTCAGCCCACTGAGACGCTCCTTTTTGCCCAAGCCTCCCTTTCGGGTTTTTAACTTAGCGAGCTGTTCTTTTAATTTTTTAGGAGAAGTATTTCTTGACTGCATCGACATTCACAGGACGAGTGAACTCTTCACCATCCATAGTTGTAAGAATTAATACACCACCAGAGAAGGCTCTCTTAACAACATATGAACCTTTATAATTAGGAATCCATTTTCCCCTAGAATCAGTGGTAAAAGTCGAGATCCTTTTGAGCACGAGGTCTCCTTCTCTGAATACACGAGGTCGAACCTTCTTGTCAAAAGCTTTCTTCATTCTTTGTTGATACAATTGGCCATGACACAAGGTCGTCATTCTTTTTTCTTCAATCAAATTCAACTGATCGTATCTGCTCTAACACCATTCAACCCTAGACAAATCAGTTTCCATCAAAACTTTCATAAAAGGGATTTCAACTTCTACTGGGAGCACTGCTTCCGTAGCATAAACAATAGAGAAAGGGGTTGCCCCTGTTAAAGTGCGAACGAATGTACGATATCCATGAAAAGAAAAAGAGAGCATCTCGTGCCAATCTTTGCATGTGACAACCATCTTCTGAATGATCTTCTTAATGTTCTTATTAGCAGCTTCAACAACCCCATTCATCTTAGGTCTGTAAGGAGAATAATTATGATGCTCAATCTTGAACTCATCACATAATTCCTTCATCATCTTGTTATTCAGATTCGACCCATTATTAGTGATAATCTTGCTCGAAACACCATACCGACAGATGATTTGATTCTTGATAATCCGGACCACTACTTGCTTGGTTACATTAGTGTATGACGCCGCTTCAACCCACTTGGTAAAGTAATCAATAGCCACTAAAATGAAACGATGTCTGTTCGAAGCTTTAGGCTCAATCATATCAATGTCCCACATGGATAAAGGCCATGGAGAAGAGATAACATTGAGAGGAGTTGGAGACACATGAATTTTGTCAGCATAAATCTGGAACTTATGGCACTACTTCACATGTTTGCAACAGTCAGATTCCATTTCCAGCCAATAGAAAAATGCCCTTAAGATATTTTTAGCCATTGCATGTCCATTGGCATGGTTATCAAAGGATCATTCATGAATTTATTTCATCAACATGTCTGCTCCGTGTCTATCCACGCTTCTGACCAAGACCATGTCATAATTTATTTTATACAACACATCATCATTCAAGAAGAAACTACCAACCAATCTTCTCAAAGTCTTCTTATCTTTCTTAGATGCCCCAAGTGGTTACTCTTGATTCTGAAGAAAGCATTTAATATCATAGTACCAAGGTTTATCATCAACGACCTCTTCAACTGCAAACACATGAGCTGGTCTATCAAGACGCATAACATCGATTTTTGACACATCATTCCATCAATTTACCACAATCATGAAGGATAAGGTTGCTAAAGTATCTACCATTCTCTTCTCTTCTCTGGGTATATGGTGAAACTCAACCTTATTGAACAAAGTTAACAACCTTTTTGCATAATCGCGATAAGGAATAAAATCAGGTTGGCGTGTCTCCCACTCCCCTTTAATATGATTTATCACCAAGGCTGAATCTCCGTATACATTGAAAATCTTGATCCTTAAATCAATAGCTTCTTCCAAGCCCATAATACACACTTCATATTCCGCCGCATTATTCATGCAAGCGAACACCAACCTTGCAGTGAAAGAATATGAGAACCATGAGGAGGAACAATTATTACCCCAATACCTTTGCCATAAGTGTTAACAGTTCTATCAAAAATCAAACCCCATCGGGATCCAGGCTCTGATCTTTCTTTAGGTAATGGTTCCTCACAATCTTTAACCATTAGGTACATCACATCCTCATTAGGAAAGTCAAGCATGATAGGTTGATAATCATCAATTGGCTGGTGTGCCAAATGGTCAGCCAAAATACTTCTTTTTATTGCTTTTTGAGTTTGATACTCAATATCATATTCTGACAACAACATTTGCTAACGAGCAATCCTCCCATTCAAAGCAGGCTTTTTAAAAATATACTTGATTGAAACCATTTTGGATATCAACTAAGTTGTATGATTCAACATATACTGGCGGAGGCGCTTGGCAGCCCAAGCTAAAGCACAACATGTCTTTTTAAGCATTGAGTACTGAGACTCACAATCGGTGAACTTCTTGCTCAAATAGTAAATGGAAAATTCTTTTCGACCAAATTCATTTTATTAACCCAGAACACAACCCATAGACTCTTCCAACACAGTCAAATACATAATCAGAAGTCTTTCTTTCACAGAAGGAGACAAAATCTGGGGGTTCAAGCATATACTCTTTAATACTTTCAAAAGCTTTCTGACAATCCTCTGTCCATTAACAACTCTGATCTTTGTGGAGAAGCTTGAAGATCGATGCACATGTGGCAGTCATATTAG
Organism: Lathyrus sativus; assembly: GCA_963859935.3. Taxonomy (NCBI): domain Eukaryota; kingdom Viridiplantae; phylum Streptophyta; class Magnoliopsida; order Fabales; family Fabaceae; genus Lathyrus; species Lathyrus sativus. The sequence continues at coordinate 430,634,772 of OZ012739.1, read as the reverse complement.
ATATAAATCAGGAGATATAGTTCAAACGTCCCAAGAATCCTGTTACTTGTTTTTCTATTTTGGGCGTAGGCATCTCCTGAATAACTTTAACTTTACCAGGATCAACTTCAATGCCTTTCTGACTGATAAAAAAACCTAACAACTTTCTGGAACAGACACCAAAAGTGCATTTATTCAGATTCAAGCGGAGCTTAAACTTCTTCAATCGCTGAAACAACTTCATCGAATACTCAATATGATCTTCCTCAGTCTTTGACTTGCAAATTATATCGTCCACGCAAACCTTAATTTCGTTATTCATCATATCATGGAATAAAGTGGTCATAACTCTCTGGTACGTTGCACCAGCATTTTTCAAACCGAAAGGCATCACTCTGTAACCAAATGTTCCCTAGGGTGTAATGAATGTTTTTTTTTTCATATCCTTGGGTGCCATCTTTATCTGATAGTAACCAGAAAATCCATCCATAAAGGAAAAGATATTGAACTTAGCAGTATTATCTACTAACATATCAATGTGCGGTAATGGAAAATCATCTTTCTAACTTGCTTTAATCAAATCTCTATAGTCAACACATATTCATACTTTTCCGTCTTTCTTTGGAACAGGCACAATATTAGCCATCCATTGAGGATAGTCAGCAGTCATAAGAAAACCATCATCAATCTGCTTATGAACTTCCACTTTAATCTTAACAGCCATGTCAGAATGAGTTCTTCTCAATTTCAGTTTCACAGACAGACATTTAGGCTTCAAAGACAATCTATGCTCCACAATATCAGTATCAAGGCCAGGCATGTCTTGATAGGACCAAGCAAACACGTTAACATATTCTCTAAGAAGATCTACCATCCTCTTCTTGACATCTAATTGAAGCAGTGCCCCAATCTTGCTTCTTTTCTATTTTCCTCTGAACCCAAATTAACCAATTCTAGCGGATCTTCATGAGGGTGAAAGGTCTTTTCCTCGTGCTCAAGCAACCGATAAGTTTCATCTAGAATCTCCTCAATATCCTCTTCTTCTTCTCCAAATACAGGGAACTCAAAGTTGGGAGAAGGTATTGGGTCATTGTTTCCAATGGGTTTAACAATCAATCTGCACAATAGTATATGTTTGATTTTAGAATATGAACAAAGGTGTAAGTATCATGTAGATAAAAGTGATCATCAAATTATTATTATTTTTTTTTATGTTACCATTTTCAGAATAAAGCAAAAAGAGAAAACATAACATGGATAAGCAAAAATAACATTTTATTGATGATGATAATATTTGAAACAAAGCCCTCACAAGTTCACTTTCACCTTGGGTGGAGTGAAAGGAGTTTTAAAAGAAACAAAAACAAATTACTTTGAAGAGTGAATAACAGTGAGAACATCAACGACTATCTAATTCCGGTAGACCTGTCCATGCGTCATAAAATTGGGAAGTTCTTCCTCTTCATCATCTTCAATGATGGGATTGACTTCATGTTCAGATTCTTCAGGCCTCGTTTGAGGGGTATAAAAGGGTACATATGCATCTTCTATCTCAGTGAAGTATCCAGGATCATCAAGGTATGGTTTCCATTCTAGGGGATCAATCTCATATTCTTGATCGTCTTCAGTTATTGCAGCCGCAGAGTGATCTTTATTGATGAATCCGGCACTGTGAAAAGCCTCATTAATACGGTTTAAATCTCTTTTAACTGTACTAGGCGAAAAGCCTAAACCAACTCTATTTTTATTATCAACCACATCAAGAACTCGTCCCCAACCGTTAGAACGACCAGTCTCTAATACATGCAAAACATCTTTCAAAGAAGACATGGGCAGTCTATTCTTCTTAAAAGCTTTATCATCGACAGAAAGAGCTTGGAATGGAGTTCCGACAGTTTCGTTGTCATCAACATACGAAAAGGATGAAAGATGGCTCACCAACAACACTTGTTTGCCTCCAACAATTACCAGCTTGTCATTCTTAACAAATTTTAATTTCTAATGAAGATTTGAGGTTACTGACCCAGCTTTATGAATCTATGATCGGCCAAGCAGACAACTATAAGCAAGACGAATATCCATTACTTGGAAAGTAATTTGGAAGAAACATGATCCTATTTTGATTGGAAGATCAACCTCTCCAATCATAGTTTTTATAGATCCATCAAAATCTTTAACCATAACCCCACTATACCCATGGGAGCACCTCGGTACGAAAGCTTTGACAAAGTAGACTTTGGCAACACATTCAAGGAAGAGCCTGTATCAACCAGCACATTAGAAAGTGCATCTTCTTGACATTCCATGGAAATATGTAAGGCCAAATTGTGATTTCTCCCCTACTCAGGTAACTCCTCATCACAAAAACTCAAATTATTGCATGTTGTGAAGTTGGCAACAATGCCATCAAACTGATTAACAATCACATCATGCTCAACATACGCTTGTTCCAACACTTTCTGCAAAGACTCCCTATGAGCCTCAAAACTCATCAATAGGGACAACACTGAAATCTTAGACGGGGTGTGTAAGAGTCGATCTACCACACTGTACTCACTCTTCTTGATCAATTTCAACACCTCATCTTCATAAGTCTTCTTATTCAAACCACTTGACTGACCAGAAATATAAAAAAAATCCTCACTCTGAGGTTATTTCCCAACATCAGCATTCTCTACCTTCTTTGGAGGCTCAGAAGCATAGACATGACCACTCCGGGTCACTCTACTAACATCAGTGATACTTACAACAGAAGCTAAAGAAGAAATGGACACTTCCTTACCATCTTCGACCAAGGTAGCATTGTATTTATACGGAACAACCTTGTCAGATTCATATGGTACTGGACCAAGAAAATGAATAACCAAATGTGTAACAGCGGATTTCTGACTATCATAAGAGATAACAACTCTTTCATGCATATTAAAGTGTGGTATAATAACATTCATATCGTTCTCATATTCATTCCTCTTTGCAGTGGCCTCAATTAAATTATGATCCATCATTTCTTGAATGTCCTTTTTCACTATCACACAACCATGCGGGTTCGCAGAACAGATGTAAAAAGTTACATAATCATGATCAATATCATGGTATTCACTCAAAAGTGCATGCATTTCCACAAGCGATCTTCAAATCCAACGGATATCATAAATCTTGAATGTACCAGGACAACCTTAAACCATATTGACAGTCGCCTTACCATGATTGGGCAACGAGTTTGTTTGCACATTAAGATTGGTGTCTTCGAAAGTCAAGATATCACTTCTAACCAACTTTTACACTCCCATCTTCAAGGGATACCAATTCTCAGTGTCATGCCCAGATCCTCCCTGATGGAAAGCACAAAGAGCCTCAGGTTTATATCACCACGGTGAATCTTTTAGAGCAGTAAGTGGTGCACGGGTATGAACAAGATTCTTTCAAATCAAATTAGGAAGCAGTTTGAAGTAGGTCATCAGGATTGGGTCAAATTTCTTTTGAAAATGCCTCTTTTGATTGTTCTATTGGTAAGAGCGTTGTTGGGCAGGAGCTTCTTAAACAATAGGAGTTGAATGAATAATAGGTGTAACAGATGCAACATGTTGTTGAAGATTGTTTTTGTTACAAGGTCTTCTATATCTTTCTCGAGAAACGACATTGGTTTTCCCTTCATTCTTCTTAGCAAGCCCTCTGCCATATTTTTTGGAACTTCTAGCAGAATTACCATCTTTTGAAAAATGTCCTTCATGGACACCTTCTTCTAATCGCATCCCCATATTTACCATCTCAATGAAGTCACTCGGGGCACTAGCAATCAAACGCTCATAATAAAAAGGACTCCGAGTTTTCCAAGAAGATTTTGGTCATCTCTTTTTCTTCCAAAGGAGGATTAATTTGAGCAGCAATCACGTGCCACCTCTGCGTGTATTCTTTGAATGTCTCCTTATCTTTCTAAGCCATTGCTCAAAGTTGGTCACAATCGGAAGCCATATCCATATTATACTTATACTGCTTTACAAAAGCCTCACCCAAATCTTCAAAAGTGTGAATTCGAGCGCTGTCGAGTCCCATATACCATTTCATGGTTGTGCCAGACAAACTGTCTTGAAAGTAATGAATGAGAAGCTTATGATTATCAGTCTGAGTCGATATCTTGCGAGCGTACATAGTCAAATGGCTCAACGGACAAGAGTTACCCTTATACTTTTCAAAGTCATGGACCTTGAACTTATGTGGGATCTTCACATTAGGAACTAGGCATAACTCATGGGCATTCTTCCTAAACATTTCTTTTCCCCTCAAAGCTTTGATTTCTTTCTGCATTTCAGCAAATTGGTCTTGAACATCTTCCAATTTCTCATAAGCACAAATACTCTCGCTCGAGGAAGTGTGGAAAATCTGCTCTTCACTAAAAGGAACAATATGAATCACTGGCGATGGTACAAACATCACAGGCTGGGCGGTGGGAAAAGTTGGAACTTCAGGAGGTAGTGGTGGTTGATAACCTTCAGGAATAAAGTTATGAGTCATTCCCCAAGGGAAACCAGAAGGCATGAAGTGTTGAGGAACACTAGCAGGCGCCATAGAGATGGGTGTAGAAACAATCTCAGAAATGACTGTCCTTTGCACAGGAGTTGAAGACGAAGGAGGAGGGGGTGGCTGATTCTGAGCAGCCATCAATGCTTCCATCATAGCAGTGAGTCTTTCTAAACTATCCTTCAGAGTTGTTACTTCCCCACGAAGCTCATGGTTCTATTGTTACAATTGATCCATCTTTTTCTTCAGATTAGCTCGAGTATTATATTGGTGCGACAACTTGGTTGAATAAAGACCAAAGGGAAACATAAGATACTTGGAAAAGGAAAAACACAATGCGCAATGATGTTAATTCAAATGCAAAATGCAAATGTTTCGTTCATCTTTCAAGGATCTTTAAAATATAAAGCGATTGCAAACATCGTAAAGAAATAACACTTTTAGAAATACTGATAAACATCTCATTTTCTTGAATATTGGAAAGAGCTACACTTGGAAGTACAACTTATAAAGGATCAAAATACAATAAGAAAAAGCTACATCCTAAAGATTCTAAAGAGCATTTGATGACGATCCAAGCTGATAGTTCCTTCGGAGCCTCTTAATCTCTCTCTCATAGTTATACTTCATGTCGGTCTTCTCTAACACGAGCCGGTCCATAATACCCTTCCAAGCACCAAAAGTAGGAGGATGCGATGATGAAGTAGTAGAGGAAAATAAATCCTCTCTCTATGTCTCTTCACAGCACGTTGCTCAAGCAACTCAATCAAGTCATCTTTCTCCTTCATCTGCTTTTGCAATTCTAACTTCTCAAGGTTTGAAGCGTGAAACTTCGATTCCCAAAGATCTTTTTCTTCCTTCATCTTGGCCAAAGCGTCTTGAAGAATCTTCACATCATTAGAAGGAATAGGAACGGTGTAGCGACCATTGTAGACATTGGTTTCTCAAAAGGATAAGGCATTTTTAGCTCCTTAGCTTTCTCCTTCACCTAAAGCGTATAAGGTTCCAGGCAATGCAAACTTGAATCCCAAGTTGTTCTCTACCCATCCTATAAATCTTAGTCTAAGCATGAGCCATTCTTCCTCTTAAAACAAGAGAGGTATCCCCTCATTGGAAAAATAATCCCTCTAATAGAATATTTTTAGGCTTATCCTTCAACATATAACTCAGCTGACGGCGAGCTAAACTCGGGTTGTAATTAATTCCACCTTGTGTGCCAAGAAGAGGCACATTGGAGAATTCCCCACAACTATCAATGATCTGAACATTCTCATAAACAGAAGAAGATCAAGTAATGTCAGCATGAGTAAGAGACATGATCCTCTGAGACCACCTTAAACAACTCTTGTTCTCCTTGAAAGTAGATGATTGTGGTAAGTGAAAAATAAACCACTAGAGTAGAGGTGTGTAACAAATAATGGTACCATTCCCTTTAGAAGTCCTATGATGGATGGATAAGTAAGTATCACCAAGTAAAGCCAGAACAGGGTTCCCAATCAAGAAAGTCCTAATAGTGTTAACATCCATAAAGTTGTCAGTGTTAGGGAATAAGACTAATCCGTAGATAAGAAAAGAAAATATAGCCTCAAACACCAATGTGCTTCCAGCATTAGCAAATAAAGTGGATTTCCCAATCAAGAACTTAGAAGTCAAACCCTTGATGTCTCCCTTAACCATAAGGTTAACATTTATATCAGATTTCATTAGATGGGTAGCTGCAACAATATCTTGAGGCTTAAGAACTTCCTCCAGACCAATATAAGGAACCTTATCAGAAGTTGGTATACCCAACAGATAAGCATACTCTTCCTAAGTCGGCATGAGCTGATAATCAAGAAGAGTAAAGCATCGGTAGACAGGATCATAGAATTGCACAAGGGTGTTCAAAATTCTGTCTTCAATGTTGGTAAAAAGAACATATAGAAGTCTCCCATGAAGAGATCTAAAGTCTTCACAATCAACTACCAAGGATGTTAGCTTTTTAAAATTACTAAGATCAAGAGCTCGAAAACGTACTTCTAAGTATTTCTCCTTCCAATGTCCATGATCACGATATCTGCGATGTTTGCAAAGGAGAATCTCTAAGATCCTTGAAAATTGATTGAAACAAAATGTCCATGAATGCATGATGCAACAACCACAAACAAGATCACGTAAAACAAACAGGTTCGAGGTTCTGAGTCACGAGCATGGAGTCAAGGTTAAGAACCTCCCACAATGGTATGTTCTAGGGTTATATCAGCACCTGTAGAACAAGGTTCTAAAAAGTTCCCATAGTCATAATTCCATCTTTTGGATATTATCGGCTTAAACGACTACTCGTCAGCCAACAATATTCTCAAGAGAAACTCTTCTGAGTGTGGTATCGCGTAACAACTGATTCAAGTCTACACCTGAATAGCCACTTCACCACGTCCTAATAAGGCCAAGATGGGTTAAAGGATTCTAAGGTCCTCAGCTTCTCGAGCTCCCAGGTCGTAAAAAGTAATACCAAATACGACTACTCGCATGACATCAGTAATCCCAAATGAGCCTCCATTAAGCGGGAGATCTCAAGTCAGCTTAGTAAGACTACTCTACGTAAGCCGAACAAGACTATACCACCCTCCTATCATAAGTGCCCTCAAGTCCAGGTATAGGACTTATCTCACCATACAGAACACCAAACACCTAAACAGAATAAGCAATAACAAACAAATCAAACAAAAAAATGCAAATAAATCAAAGTAGGATGAACCCACTAAGAACCAGAGTCCCCAGTAGAGTCACTATTTTTCTGTAGCGGAAAAATTTGTGAGTGTAGGTTATTGATTAACTTAACTCCAAAGTGCAAGAGTCTCCACCATACTTTTATTTTATCCGGAAGGAAAGGAAAAAGAGCGAACAAAACCTAAAAAAGTTCTAAAAAAAAATAGAGACTGGGTAAGAGGGTTTGTTACACTAAGAGAAAAATGTCTATAGTAATCTATAGGAACTCTTTGAAATATCTACGCTTTTTGGTTTGAAAAGGTTTGTTTGAAAAGAGATTGGGGAGATGAGAAGAGAAATATTTTTTAAGATTTTTGTGTTTGGAGAGACTTATCGCCTCATGTCTACGTACCCACAAAGTGTAACATAGGATCAAAACCTCGTATTCCGTGGTATAAATAAAAAAAAATGGTTTATTAAGGTTCATTTTAACTGTAAAGACAAGTAGTGATTTTAAGGATAAAACTACGACTAGTCGCCCACAAGTATAAGACAACATTTGCATCACTTTAAGATGGAGGATTTTACTTGGATTAAAATCAACAAGCCTATCACCCAACATCTAAGCGGAAAATGTCAAAATCTTAAATACTAAGGAGAATAGGAGAATTACATCTCAACTATGAAAATGAATCATGTCTAAATTTTATGACAAGTTTTAAAAGAAAAAGGGCACAAAGGAAGAAAAATTTGAAAATTGAAGAAAGGGTGGAGAAGAAGTGACTATCTTATTGGAAAATATAAAAGCTAAGGATAAGAACAATTTAACCACACTAACAAGCTCCATAACATAAGCATTCCTTCATTTAGATTAGGCCTTGATCAAGATATGTCTTCAAAAGAGAACTCCAAGTACCCAAAGTCCAAGGTTTACCATCACAAAATTCCAAGCATATATTAAGATCCTAGTTCTAAATCCAAAGTTGCATGTCCAATGAAAAGGATAGTAACCATAGTCCAATATTAAGAGAATAACTTTTTAAGAGATTTAAGCCTTTATTAATTTTTGGGGTCCAAATGGATAAAAGAAAAAGGGAATAAACATAAACAAATGGTCCAAGTAGACAAAGCAAAAATGGCGGAAGCATAAACAAATAATATGATATGATACGATAACATAAAGCATAAAAAGTAAAGAGAGATAGGGAGCGAGAAGGAAGCATAAACATAACAAAATTAATATAACAACATAGAGCAAAAATGATCCAAAATGAGAGCACAAGTTTTGTTGTGTTTTCGGAAATGCCCGACTAGACATCCATGAGAATGAAAACATGGTCTCATACATTATCATAGGGAGGGCTCCAACTCGAATAAAATCAATGAGTATGCCAACTAACCTCCATAGATAACAAGAGAAATCCAATCTATTTCAAACTACACCATGGAAGAATAGGAGACTGATAATTCACTTACAAATCACAACAGTTTTCTAATTTCAGGACAATTTAGTGCCATGTTAAGCAATCGTAATCAGACTTATTTAGAAGTCATGAATATCTGAGACCGGTCAATAATAATACTAGTGCTAATGCATGCTAGAGAAGTGGTATATAGATCACTCTCCGAAAGCAATACCGTACAAAAAGGAAAAAGGTAACGATCTCATCTTCATCAAGAACTTAAAATAAGTTCCAATGATATTGAAGATTATTATCGATCGAAAGAAAAAGAAAAAGAAGGTAGGGGAAAGGCAAATTGAATTACAATCCTAATATCATTGCATCTTTAAGTTCAACCACTCGTCTTGGTGGATTAAAGCACTAAACATATCATTAACTCAAAGCACCTAAAATGAAGTGAAAAATTCACTTTAAAGATAGATTTGAATTAGTGAATGTTTATCCAACTTCATCTACACCCTACTCCTCCTCGGGACCACAGGCTGCCCTTAAGCCATCACTCCTATAATCAGAAGTAATGACTTGGGGGACTCATGTTCCGAACTGGCTCAATGGCTAGGCATGGTCCAATCCACTTCTGCACCCCAGAACGACCCAATAGCCTAAGCCCTGCCAGTTAAGGGCAAAGGAAAACATTTTCTACTTTTCCCCTCACCCGAGGATGGTCGGCCAGCTGACCCCCGGGATCAGTTGCCCTTTGTCACATCTTTGCCCGTCAGGCACGGTTCAACCACTAGGAACGGCCACGACACTCTTTCACGCGACCATGCCCCTGCTCAAAGCAACGGCTAGTTTCGAGCACATCTTCCTGTCTCAAAGACTAGTTTCTAGAAGTTACCTATTTTTGGGGAACGAATATCTCGGCCCAAAAATGGGGATCAATGGCCAAGTGTCGTGGGCATTATAAAAACCATCTCCTTTGAGAGGGTCAGGTATTCAAAAATCATCCTAAGAAATACTTACTTTGTACTTGCCTTCTCATCTCTCGATTCTTACTTTAGCATCAGAGTGTCTTGCAGGTACACCCCCCTCCTCCTTGGATTCTAACATCGTAGACGAAGTCTCTGGTCCACTTCAGATTCTGATCAACCGGAAAGACCAATTATTATTCAGAAAATAAAAACATATAATATGTTTTTGAGTGCAAGTAATAATATATAATGTGTTTTAGAAAATATTTAATCACAAAAAGTTTTTATTTTTATAATATATGATTAAAACATAATATATATGTTTATTAAATATTTATTATTTATTATTTATAGTTGTCACGTAAAAATCACGCCACAACTTTATCCTGTGATATTCATGTTGCAAATCTGTCATTCTATTCCTGCAGCACTATGTAAAAATTTGTGGCGTGATTTTCACGTGACAAAGTGTTGCGACGTGAATATCACATGACAAAGTTGTGGCGTGATTTTCACGTGACAAGTGAATTGCAACACACACTCTTGCAGCGTGGTTACTCACATCGTTAATTGATGGTTTGTGATGTGATATTGTTGTTTGTGGCATGAAAATCACATGGCTAATGAGAATTTTTTGTAGTGATTATCTCTAAAAATTTGCGTTCGTATATTAGGGTTCCCTTCTTCCTTCTTGAAATCTTTGTTCTTCACTTTACCCGCACCTCCGACTTCTCCATATTCTTCACTTCATCATGCATTTTTCTCTTCACAAAGTTTTATTTAATAGTTAAGCATTGTATACATCTAATTAGCTTACAACTATTTTCCACATTATTTGTGCTGCTACAGTTTGGTCAATTTGAAAGAGGAGAAATATATTCTGTTATTTTTAAGAATGAGAGCAAGTCAGTGGACGAGACTCTTAATTCGATTAAATTTTTTTTTTGGAAGTGACTTTTCTTAGGTAATAGGTTTTGTAGTTGTTCTTTATACGACTAATTTACTATTCCTCTTAATTGTGTTTAATTTATTGTATCGTTTTCTTGTGTTTAATTCATCGGTTATTAAAAAAAAACTATTTTCCACATCAGTGCCAGACTTAGCAATATTAGCTTACCATTAATTTTCATATTAGCATTATATAGAAATCTAATTTGATTTTGACTAACACCTTAATAAAAAGAATGAAGTAATACAATTTGAAGAAATAAGTATCAAAAGGATTTTTTTTTTAAACTATGAGGCTAAAGTAAACTTGAATAAAAAATAAGAGAGAAAAAAAACAGTAAATCTATATTTTAACATAAAAAAGAAAAGTATAACTTAAGCATTTTTAAAAGGAATGAATGTAATTCTTTGAATGGAGAGAGAAGTGTAGTTTGTTCCATTTAGTGTTATTTTTTGTGAAATTATATTAATCAATTTCATAGTTTTCTTTTAAATTCTAGTCGTGCGATTCACCAAATTAATGATTCATTGATTTGAGCCATAATCCACTATTTGATGAGTTGATCATGGATCCAAAATTTAAAACAGGGCAATTTTCTCTTCTAGACGTGGAAACAAAATAGATAATGGATGGTGCATGTTTGTTTTTTCTTCCTGTAGACGTGGTATGAACAATGATATTGAATGATGCATGTTTGTTTGACAAAGAAATTAAGAGGCAGTCAAGGTGTGCGTAAGAGAGTCAGTTAGGATATTTAGGTAATTTGATGGGAAATGAGCATGTTTTGTGGCGGACTACGTGCGAATGAAATATAAGTAGATAGGATTAGGATTAGGAAGGAATCAATCAATTCATGGACATTGACAGTCGGGCAATCCCACGACATGTGGTGTGTATGAGATGGAAAATGCTAAATGATATACACTATTTATGTAGTTAAAAACGGGAAAAAGACTATAATAATACGTGTTATTCTTTTCTTATAATAATAATAATAATAATAATAATAATAATAATAATAATAATAATAATAATAATAATAATAATAATAATAATAATAATAATAATAATAATAATAATAATAATAATAATAATAATAATAATAATAATAATAATAATAATAATAATAATAATAATAATAATAATAATAATAATAATAATAATAATAATAATAATAATAATACAACCATCCATATATTATTATTTTACATGTTAAAATAAAATTCAAAATTTGATGGTTACAGTTAATTACAATGTCAAATAGTGAATATTGTTTTGGTGTAGAAAAAAAAATCGATGACATGTGAGTAAGTTCTTACAATATGGTGGTGTTGATCTCTGTTATAATATAATGGATGTGTGTCTGCAAAGTGAGCACTTCAACGTCTAGTCAGTGAGGTATGAGGATGTAACTTGCAAGAATAAGTTAAAAATTGCATGTTATATTGAGTAGATAAGCTTATATATTATGGACTGTTAAAAAAATTTGTTTGGCCAAACATATAATGAAAGAGACCGTTGGATTGGATCCAACGACTGATGATGAGTAATTGATGGATTTGGTGTGCGTGCTTTTGGTGAAGGTCTATGTATTCATAGTTCTCTCATGTGGGCATTTGGATTAGGCCTTTGATATTGAGTTAGTCTTGTTAGGTCGTTTGGCTGATCCAGAATAATTGTCCTTTAATTCTTTGCTATCTTGTATGAAACCAGGATTGTGACAAAAACTTTCAGACCGACCTCTAGACTAATCTTCTTCGTCGTTTCAACATGCTCGGACAGGTCCCTATCATGGAGATGGGGTCGGAGGCGTGTTTAGTAGGAGTAGGTGAACTTAGATAAGTACGCATTAAATGATTGATTGCCTTGTGACTAAAATGTGTCGAAGTTGGACTTTTCCACGTGTCCGTAGGATTCTGAAGACAAAATGATTTGTTTAGATCACTCGAGTGTTGTGATAAGATTGAGGTCAAAAAGGGAGAACCATATACTCTTATTTTCCTCGTTTATTAAATCCTCAATCTTTCTGCTTCTTTATTGTTATGTTTCACCAAATGTGTTTATGTTCTCTTCTTTCCAAAAAAAAAAATTCTCAACTCTAACAACGTTCCTAGAGTTCAGGTGATTCAATCTTCTTGTATATTAGGTTTTGTGCTTCCTAAATGTAATAATCTTGATTTATTTTTTTCCTACTTTATTTGTTGATCTCTAGGATTCTTAGTGCAGTTGTTATGGAAACCCAAAGGTTGAAGTGGAAGGTGCTTACGATGGCATTGGTCTTACGGAAGTTGCTAGGGTTTTGCTCTCATAGCTTTTCCTTTAACCAACCTAGAGCTTATGGACGACTTTAAGCGAGAATAGAAGAATCAAAATTAGATTAGGACACACCAACATGCTTTTGGTTGTTACCCAACTCATAAGGAATTCGTGTGGTGGATAAAATCTCAATCGCGTGCTTATACTTACGATTGTTCTATTTTTCCTGTTGACAATGAAGCAGGAATTAATCGAGGCAACTAGCATAATACTAAGGAGTATGAAAGTGATACTACTATGAAAAACACATATAACAATGATTGCGAAAGACCTATAATAACGGTTGAACAACCGTTGTTAGGTAGGGTGTGGTTGTAAGTGGGTTCTTTATAATCACGGTCTATTGCCCATGGTAGTAAGCTAGATAGTACGCTACATACAACCATAGTTGTATTAAACAACTGTTGTTGTATGTCTTTTAATAAAATAAAAAAGATGCAGCAGTAAAACAATAACAACAACAAGAACAATAAGAACAACAACAACAACAACAACAACAACAACAAAACAACAACAACGAGAAGAAGAAGAAGAATAACAACTAGATCAACAACAACAAGAACAATAATAAAAACAAGAACAACAATGACAACAATAACCAAAAAAAAGAATAACAAGAACAACAATGACAACAATAACCAAAAAAAGAATAACAAGAACAACAAAAACTAACACTGATAAGTTAAATCTATACTTTCCTTGTCTCATTCAAGTTGGAGAAGAGATGATGGAGTTCTGAAATTTTTTAATGAAAGAAATGATGTTTTCGAGTATTATTTATGGAACAAATAATATTTTTGAGCATCGTTTAATGAAGAAATAGAGTGTCGTAAATGAAAGATGACGTTTGGAGGTAGAAGATGAAGTTCATCTAAGTTTTAGGTTTCACGCGGATCACTAATGGTAGATTCTTGAGCGCTGATACTCACTAAATAGATGACAAAGATTTGTTTAATGAAAGTAAGGAAACTCAATAAATACGCTTATATTTACCCATGACCCTGAGTGACATCTAAACACGCTACATACAATAATGGTTGTATTAAATAACTGTTGTTGTATGCCTTTTAATAAAATATAAAAAATGCAACAGTAGAACAACGAAAATAACAACAAGATTCGAACTCATGATCATGCACTACATACAACAACAATTATATTAAACAACCGTTGTTGTATGTCTTTTAATAAAATGTAAAAAATGTAGCAGTAGAACAACAATGACAACAAGATTCAAACTCATGACCGTGCGCCCCTTTTTACCACAATTGAAACTTCCAATCGTGGTGAAAAGTGACTTAAAAATAAAAATAAATAAATAAAGCGCCTAATTAAATAGATTCTACCACAGTGAATCCTTTGGATGTGGTAACGCGAGCGTTGTTGTATATCCTTTTTGTAGTAGTGTGAATAGCGTCCGTCATGGATCGACTAGAAGATGTTGGTCACCGTCCCCGTCTTCTTTGATAAAGGAGGCTTGGAAAATGTTTTTATCGAAGTAGGCTCCTCCTTAGATTAGAGGGTGCTCTCTACGGAGGGTGATAAAGGATTTTGTAACAAGTATGAGGAATTGCGTTCTTTCTCTCCACGATTGATATAAATAAATAAATAAAATATATAAATTATAAAAATAAAACAATTTATAATATGTTAACAAATTGTTTATAAATACACTACTTTTATATTTTATAAAGTAAATTTTTTGGAAATAAGACATCGAACTCTGTCCAATAGCACATAATTAAGTTAGAATGGAAGACGATTATAGGTGGAAATATATTAGATCAATCGACATAAGCATATACTAGATAAAAACTGTTGTGAATCGGATACCTTTAAACAAAGTATAAACGGTTTCTTAATAATCAAGAAACTCACAAGGGTTAGGGTTAACAAAGAAAACAAGGTAAAACAACAAGGAACAACAAGGATTGGTTATTAATAACAAAATAACCTCTCTCTCTTGAAATTAGGATTTTATCTTCCTATTTTTCCTTATTCCAAGATTGAGAAACTAGCATCCTATTTATAATAAAATAGCACACTAACCTAATGGGCTTTTTAACAATTACCCATTACAAGCTAACTTAGGGTACAAGCTAACTTAAACAATTGGACTTACAAGCAAGACCCAATTTAACATGCTAACAACCCTAGCAATATTGACTAATGCATGTTAGAACAAACTTCGACTACAACATGCATTACTCGCGAACAGACTTCGACTATACTAGAGTTCGATCCAACATCTCACAAATCTCCACCTTGTATCTAACTCTATAACATCAAGAAACTAACTTTCTTCATGCAACTTTATCAACTGCATACAGTGGAAACACTTGCAACTGGGCAACGTCTTTTCTTTTGCCGTTAACGCAGCGTCCATGGCTGCCTCACCCTTCAACGCTTCACAACCCTGCTGAACCAACAGGGCTTTCATCTTCAAGCGCCACAGACCAAAGTCGTTCACTCCGGTGAACTTTTCAATCTCATACTTTGTTGAAGGCATCTTCTCCACGCTCACCGCACCAATTTGTTGTGAATCAGATACCTTTAAACAAAGTATAAACAGTTTCTTAATAATCAAGAAACTCACAAGGGTTAGGGTTAACAAAGAAAACAAGGTAAAACAACAAGGAACAACAAGGATTGGTTATTAATAACAAAATAACCTCTCTCCTTTGAAATTAGGATTTTATCTTCCTATTTTTCCTTATTCCAAGATTGAGAAACTAGCATCCTATTTATAATAAAATAGCACACTAACCTAATGAGCTTTTTAACAATTACCCATTACAAGCTAACTTAAACAATTGGGCTTACAAGCAAGGCCCAATTCAACATGCTAACACCCTAGCAATATTGACTAATGTATGTTAGAACAAACTTCGACTACAACATGCATTACTCGCGAACAGACTTCGACTATACTAGAGTTCGATCCAACATCTCACAAAAACAATTTTAATAGAAATTTTTTAAATTTTTTTTAAAGTCTATTTAGCTAAAATAGAGAGACGATAAATCATAAACAATAGACGTTTAAGTCTATCAGACTAGCTTACATAAATAAATATGAATAATACTTTTTATTATTATTGATATTATATTTTATAGGATATTTTATACATTGAAGTAACTTAAACTTAAATTTATTTATCTACATTTTTTTCATATTTAAATGTATTCTTATTAACTAGAACTAAATATGGAATTTTATGTTTTAGTAATGCCATAACCCAATGCAACAAACTAATCTAAAAGTTCAATCTAGACAAAACGCTTCATCAACTATTTAATAGGTAAACCTACATACTGAAGCATCATACTGAAACAAGGCTCATATGTTCATCTCAATTGTTGATGCTCATCCAACAACCTTTCACATCTTGTATCTTACTAATCAGTGACCTATCTAACTCTCACCTTTATATAAGCATGGCTCAGAGTCATAACCAGATACTCACACGCACTCATACTTGCAAAATCTATTTATTTCATTATCTGACTTAAATGTTAGAGAGCCAACCTTGCAAATACCACCCTTTCTATTCACCAGAGACATCTACCATTGCAACAAAAGTCTTTTTCCCATGGTCATCTTATCCCTACAATCCATCTTTTTGTTTCTAAAATATTTTATATGGTCATATTTTATAAAATGTTAATTTAAATACAAAATCAATTTAAGTATCTTAGAGAATTTATAAAAATAAACTGAAAATAGCTTATGAACAATGATGTATAAGTTGTTTTTATAAGTTCTTTCAAATAAATAGTTTCACCAAATTTATATTATTTAATAAGTTCAAATAAATCAATTCAAACAAACTCTTAGTCTCGTTAGTCTTTTCCCTCGTTAGTCAATTTAAACTTAAATCATATTATTAATTAAAATATATTCAAATGAAATAGATTTTTAAATAGGTTAACAAATCAACCAGACTTTCAAAAATAACAAATTCATGTCTAAAAATAAATTTATAATAGATTATAGAACAAGCTTTTAGATAATATGATGTAATGAGCATTTACTTAGAGTTGAGCTATATGTAGTATATTCTATTTATATCTTATTATATATTCTCTTTGTAACTCTTATTTGCATAAATTATGTTATTCATATTATTGAAACTCTAGTCTCTTCTTCTCTTCCCTACTTTGATATCTCTATTGTTAACATTTTATCCGAGTATGGTTTGATCCTCTTTGAACTAATTGTTTTTTCCTCTATTGTGTTCCCAAAAAAGATGGGAATGAGTTTTTTTATTTATTATGTAATGATAAGTTTATTGAAAAAAAAATCCTTATGTTGAATCACTAAATTGTTCTCGGGTTGTCTCCCATTTTTAAGTGCATGAAGATCATGATTAAATTATATATGACTTTGGGTGACACTCTCCCTATTGGTTGCTTCTCTCTCCATTGATTCTTCCACTTCTTATTGATTATTTTATTTGGTTGATTCTCTCTCTCTCTCTCTCTCTCTCTCTCTCTCTCTCTCTCTTTCTCTCTCTCTCTCTCTCTCTCTCTCTCTCTCTCTCTCTCTCTCTCTCTCTCTCTCTTATTGGTTCTTATATTTAGTTACTCCTCTCTCTATTAGTTATTCTATTTGGTTGCTTATCTCTCTCTCTCTTTCTCTATTGATTCTTCCCTTTCTTATTGGTTCTTCTGTTTGGTTGTTTCTCTTTCTCTCTCTCTCTTATTGGTTCTTCTATTTGGTTACTCCTCTCCCTATTGATTATTCTATTTGGTTGCTTCTCTCTCAATTGATTTTTTTTTATTCTTATTGGTTTTTATTGTTTGATTACTTCTCGTTCTCTCTTTTGTTGATTCTTCTATCAGTTTACTCCTCTATCTATTGGTTATTATATTTGTTTTGGTTTGGATCTTCAATTTGAACTAATTTGATTTAGTTCATTTCAGTATGTTTGATTCAGATTAATTTGGTTCGATTTGATTTGGTTCAAATTGATATTGATCGATTTGGATTGATTATGTTCAGTTTGATTTGGATTGGATTGACTTACTTTGATCTAATTTGGTTTAGTTTGGTTTGATTCAAATTAATTTGGTTCAGTTTAATTTGTTCCCTCTTCGGATTCTTCTCCTCTCTCTCAATTGGTTTTTCTCTTTGGCCTCTTCTCTCTTTGGTTGTTGCTCTCTCTATGATGGTTCTTCTTATTGGTTGTTGTTTCCAGTTGTTATGATATTAGTTAATTTACTTTTATCACTTACTTTTAAGGTTGATTTGTTAAAAACATAAAATTTAACAAACTTTAAATTTAACTTAAAGGGGAATGTTCAAATTTTATATTTATATTGTTTATTTTTTAGTATGTTCAATTTTTTTGTTTAGCAAACTCATAATGTTTTTTGTTAATGCATTGTGAGTTTGAGGAAAAATATTAAATAATATATATTATTATATATTCTCTTTGTAACTCTTATTTATTTATGTTATATTATTCATATTATTCGAACACTAATCTCTTTCTCTCTTCCTTACTTTTATATTTTTGTTGTTAACACAAACTAGTTTTAAATTTGAAAAATCCTATCTTATTTCCAATTCTAATAATAATATAAGTAAATAAACAAACATTAACAAAGCATATGGGTTCTCACAAAACTTTCATAATGACTTGTTTGATGGTAATATTATGAAGCATATGAGTGGACTTCAACTCTTATATTTGTAAAACAAACTACACTTTACTTAAAGCATTGTTATACCTAATTGAATGAAAGAAATGATCCAAAATATGGTTCAACAAGAAGACTATGTGGAGGTTCGTCAAAATAAAATAGACAGTGAAAAGGGAACTAGGAGATCGATATGGACAGCTAGAGGCGGAAAAGGTGTTGAGGGCGGAGGTAACAACATTTCTTCCTTCGTCACTGAATTTCTAGACGCATATGAAGACAAAGAGATGTTTGACGAATTCAAAGAGTATGGTTTGGTGGTGGAGGTAGTCTTTCTCATAAAGAGAGATAAGAGAGGGAAATGATATGATTTCGTACGATTCAAGAACGTAGAAGATGAAAGACTTCTGACGGTTAAACTTGATAACATTATGATCAAAGGCAAAAAGATTTATGCTAATGTTCCTAGGTTCCAACATGGGGTCATATGTTTCAACATGGTGGTAATGAACAACTGACAAAGAAGGTTGATATGGCTGTTAGGTGTCCTCATCCTCACGGTGGGAGGCAGTGGCCTACGAGTAAACCAAGTTTAACTTTTACTTAAGTGGTTGGTGGTAAAGTGGTCGACGAGGGCTTGAGGAATAATCTTGAGAGGAGGGGTCCAAGGTACAAGTACAGAGGACATCAAAGAGATCTTTTGGGAGCAAAACCAAGCTTTGCTCATCTTCAGTTTAATATTGAGAAAAATGGACTGCATAGATTTGAGAAAGCATATGTTAGCATGGGGGAAGATTCGAGGTCGACCTACAATGTTCATAATGCATTATTCGCTTAAGGGTTTTCCATATCAAAGAAATGCCTATGAGTGCAAATCTTTGTCTTTTGGAGGAGGAGGTCAAAAGAGAGATTGCATCGTTGGTTAAGGAGGTGAAGACTTAGGTATCCCGGTGGTTTTCTGACATTAATCCATGGTCATCGGAGGACGTGGATAATCAGAGACTAACTTGGATATGTTGTTACGGTCTTCCTTTGTTGGTGTAAGCCCTAGAGGCCAATATTTTTTGGTACTTGTATCGAATTATTCGTTTAATAATAAAAGGTATTTCTTTATTATGTTTGTCTTTCAGAATAATAAAGTCCCTAGAATAGTTAGTCTGTTTAATGAAATGTTAAGTGTGACTTAATCATGAGATCCCATTAAACATAAAGACATTATTCTTAAAATATCCGTAGTCAAGCTTTATTGCAAAGTGGGATAACATTAAAAGCATTGAGACTATTATGAAGATAGACTGATGATCACATCTCATGGATCATGGATAAAGAGTTATCAAGTCTTGACATAGGTATAAATATTAGGAGTAATATTTATACCGGATTGACCCGCTATGAGAATACTACATAGTATGTTATGCAAAGTGTCATAAGTTATTCTCATGGTGATAATGGTGTATTACCGCCCTTCGACCTGAAACCACTATGGACCCTAGATGTAGAGTCGGGTGCTTTATTGCTGATCAAACATTATCCGTAACTGGATGATCATAAAGACAGTTGATGGGCACTCCACGAAGCATGCTGAGGGACATGAGTGTCCTAGATGGAATTTGCCAATCCTGCATAACAGGAGAAATGTCTAAGGGCCCAATATTGAACTGGACAAGGATGACACAGTGTATGCCTTGTGTTCAATATAGACATAGGGGCAAAAGGGTAATTGTACAAACATATATTATCACGAAAAAGGTTTTGTCAGATCACATGACATTTTCGTGACTTGGGTAGCAGTGATGTGTTGCTAGATACCGCTTACTGTTTATTATGTTAAATATATAATTTAATATAATTACCAACGTTACGAAATCCTACAGGGTCACACACATAAGGACAGTTTGATGAGAGATAGAGAAATCAAAAAGGAACACCGTAAGGTACGGTGCACTTAAGTGAAAAATAGAAATTCGGATAATATAATAATAATTATTGTTATTTTATAATGGTTATAAAATAATAATAAAATAAATATATTTATTATAATAATAGTTATTATAATAATATATAATATTATTATGGATCATGTGAATTGGGTTTTAGCCCGCAGCCCACAAGAGAGTCTATAAAAGGAACCCTTGTGATGAAGCTTTCACTTGATGCATTTTCGTTTTTGATTCTCTTTTCTCACTCAAATAATTCCGTTCGTAAGCAGCTAGCACTGTGACCGGAAGCTGTTCGTGTGGACTGAGTAGAGGCGTTGCACTTCATCAACGCTTGTGATCGCTGCATCAAAGATCTGAATCGCCACAAAGAGGTAACGATTCTATCACTGACCATGCTCATTCGTAAGGATAACTAAAGGAAAATTTTTGTTTTCCGCTGCGTTTAGATCGCAATTTTCCTTCATCCTTGCCATGCGTGGTGTTCTCATTTTTTGAAGTTCATTGTTGGTATGGTTGGGGTATTCATTAAATTTGATAACGAGACAGAATAACTTGCAAAGCTCTACGTTGCTAGGTTCCTTGTCAAAACAAAGTTTGCCATTAGTTTGAATGAAGTATTCAATGTTGAGATGAATAATAAGATATACCATATCTAATTATTAGAAGATTCACATGGCCCTATGAGGATTGATAATCCTAAAAAGAGTAAGAAGTTGGATACGTCTGAGAAGTATAACTCTGAAAGTAATGGTGGCGCGTGGGAAAAAGCATATGAGGAAGAGGAAGAAGAAATTAGGTTGGAATGTTCTGTTGGTAGCCGTTAGAAAATGTTATTTCCAATAATGTAGGAAAAGAACATGGTAGCTTAAGGGGGCGGAGAAATGATGGCCATATGGATCAGATGGCAGTGGAAAGAGGCGTGTCTCTTTCACATGAGTTATTAGGAAAAAAAGTATGGTGTTGGAAGTAGGGATGAAGACAAGGCATGTAATGATGTAAGGTTGCATAAGTCAAATCCCAATAATGTGGTAGTGGCGCAAACTAGTGGGATGGGTCCCACTTCTATTGGGAGTCTGAGGAAGGATTTGGAAATGGTGGAGACTATACGTGATGTGGTACATCTGGGGGTTGAGCCTAGTGTTGTGGATTTGGATCACTCTAGATCAGATCATATCTCATGTTCGGACCTAGAGCGGGGTGACCTAGTTGTGTGGCGATCATCATAAGCAACAACTTAGCCTCAATATCTCTTTTGTTGAAGATTATACTTCTCATTATTCTGGGGGTTCCGTTCTCTATTGTGATTCCATTGGAGATTCAGATGTTAATCAAATTAATTTTCGTATCTTGAGAGAGTTTGAGGATGTTCCAAGTAAGGTGTGAGAGTCGATTAAGAAAATGGGTATTGAAGGAAACGAGGACGACGAAGTTTTTGAGGGCCTCATTAGAAAAATGGAAGTTATGATAGGAAATCAGTTCAAGCTAAGAGGGGTTTTAAAACTCGAGTAGATGAATTTTGTTACTTTCAACATCAGAGGATGTGGAAGCATAACATAACGCAGAAGAATCAGACAAATTATTTCAAAAGGGCAGGAAGATGTGTGTTTTATCCAAGAAACAAAGTGTCAGAATATGGTTGATCGTATAACGCAGAGTATATGGGGTGAGGATGAGTTTGAGTGCTCTACTACATATTCAAGAGGGTAATTTGGTGGTCTTTTGACTATTTGAAGGAAGGATTTTTGGTCCTCTATCTTAAGTTTTTGGGCAAAAGGCTTTATGGATTTTAATGGCTTGTGGAAAGGGAAGAATTGCTACCCAATTAATGTGTACTCTTCGTGTTGTTTGGCAGAGAAGAGGCGTATGTGGTCTGAAATTTCAGAATGGAAAGAGAAATTAAATCCTGGGGAGTGAGTGTTGGGTGGAGATTTCAACGCCACAAAAAAATAAGGAGGAAAGTAGGGGTAAGGGGGCTCATAGTAGGGTTGAAATGGAGGATTTTAGGGTTTTCATTGACCTGATGGATCTGGCAGATTTGCCAACCTCTGGGAATAAATTTACTTGGTTTTGTTTAAATGGCAGTATTTGCAGTCATTTAGATAGATTTTTGATCTTGCTCAGGTAGTTAAATGATTAGAATACTGCGGCGTAAGTTTTTGGAGATAGACATGTATCAGATCATAGGTTGTAAGCCCTTTAAAGTTTTTAATTGTTAGATCAATGCAAGGAATGTAAATTTAGGTCGTAAGCCCTTTAAAGTTTTTAATTGTTGGTTTGAACATTCAGACTTCATTTCGTTTGTTAAGGCGGAGTGGAATTCATTTGTTGTCGAGGGTAGTGCTCCGTATGTGCTCATTAAGAAGTTTAAACTTCTAAAAGAAAGACTGAGATGGTGGAACAAACATGTATTTGGTTGTCTTGAATTGAATGTGAAACGTGAGTCTGATATTATCAATGAGGTTGACACAATCATGGCTGCCAATTCTGGTACTCCCTTGGATCAAGATTTGAAGAGGAGAGGTTAAACTCTGGTTGACTTGTGGATAAATTTGCGCATTAAGGAAAGTATTTTATAATAGAAGTCAAGGGTTAAATGGATCCAATACGGTGACCTAAATTCAAAATAATTTCATGCTATGCTCAAGCACAGAAGTAGAAAGAATATTATCTCATCTATTCAAGTTGAATCATGGTTTATGGAGGATGATATTTTGATGAAGAAGGTAGTCAAGGAAAATTTGGAGTCCCGTTCCAATCTAATCATGTTACTAGATATGGCCTTGATTTCACAGGGAATGCAAGCCTTTCTTTGAAAGATTGTTGTATGTTGGAGGAGAAGTTATGTGATGATGGAATCAAGGAGGTAATATTTTAGTCTGGTGGTGACAAAATCCCGAGTTCATACGGGTTTAGTGTCGAGCTTACTAAATGTTGTTGGGATATTCTTGGTTCATATGTGGTTAAATGCATCCACAAATTTCATGATTCTTCCTGGCTAACGAAAGCAATGTCCTCATCTTTTCTGGCCCTTATCCCCAAAAAGGATAATCCTCAGGGCGTGGACAATTACAGACCAATAAGTCTTATTGGATGCATGTATAAGGTGGTTTCTAAACTACTGGCTGCAAGACTTAAGCATGTCATGAGCAAGCTGATCTTAAGGACATAAACAACGTTCATACAAGGTACACAACTATTGGATGACGTCTTGGTTCTAAATGAGATTATTGACCTAGCAAAAAGGAGAAAGAAGAGTTGTGTTCTTACGAAGGTGGATTTTGCTAAAGCTTACGACTGTGTGGGGTGAAGTTTTCTGAGGAAAATCTTGGTGGCAATGGGATTTTATGTGAGATGGATGAAGTGGATGAAGGGTGGTGTTATGAATAGTTATATGTCGGTCTTAGTCAATGGTAGTCCTACTCAAGACTTCAAGGTTACAAGGTTCCTTAGACAAGGTGATCCCTTGTTTCCTTTCCTCTTTTCAATAGTAGGTGAAGGCTTGGCAATTCTAATCAGAAGAGCAATTTATGTGGGCTTGCTTAGAGATTTTAAGGTTAATGAAAGCGTGGTTTACAACATATTGCAATATGCAGACGACACAATAATGATATGTGATGGAATCTGTTCCAATATCTGGGCGCTAAAATCGATCTTGAAGGGTTTTGAAATGATTTATGGACTGAAGATTAATATAGGGAAGAGCTCCCTTTATGGTATTAGGGTGGAGAATAATTTTTTGAAGGCAACAGAACAATTTTTAGCTTGTATGATATGCTTCTTGCCATTTAATTTTATGTGTGTGTATGTTGGAGGAAATCATATCATTATGGAAACCGGTGGTTGAATGTATGAAGGCCAGGATATCTACTTTGAAGGGAAAATTGTTATCCATAGGCAGGAGGGTGACTCTAATAAATTCGGTCTTAACAAATCTGCCTGTACATTTTCTTTTCTTTTTCAAAGTCCCAAGGAAAATCTTACAGACCCATGCCTCAATTTAGAGAGACTTTATATGGTCCGGTTCGAAGGTAAAGCGTGGAATTGTTTGGGTTAGATGGAGAGTCATTTGTAAGGTCAAGGAGGAGGGTGGTTTGGGAATCAAAGACATTAGGTTGTTCAATAAAGCTCTTGTGGCTAAGTGGTTGTGGAGGTTCTTGAACGAAAGTGATGCTATTTGGGTGGGGATTCTCGAAAGAAGGTATGGGAACTTTGTCAAATCTATTATGTCCAAGAGCCCATGAGTTTAAGTCATGCTTCTTTATTGTGGTGGAAGGACGTTATGCATTCTCGTGAACAGGTGGGTGATGTAGAGTTTACAGATATGATATCCTACAGATTAGGAGATGAAGGTAATGTTTTGTTTTGGTTATCTAGATGGCTTGGGAATAGTACCATACAAAATATGTTTTCGGGCTTATGGAGCATTTCTGAAAGGAAATTTGGATTGTTGAAAGACATGGGGGAGTGGGCTGAGGAAAATTGGACATGGAACCTAGACAGTCACATAGTGGGAGGAAATGTGGCATTGCAACAAGAGTTTTAGGACCTTTCAATGTTATTGTTGGGAGTCTTCCCTAAGAAGGATTCAAAGGACATCATCATTTGGCCTTACAACACCTCTAAGTGTTTATTTGTCAAGTCTTTATATGACAGGTTGTTGTTGTCCTTTGATGGTGGAACCTTGGATGTTGATATTAAGGTTGTTTTGAGGATTGTGTCGAAGCTTCTATTCTGGTCAAAGCCAAGGTGTTTGTGTGAAGATTGATCTTAGATAGGTTTCTAACACGTCTAAATCTTGCTTGCCATGGAATCAACATCAATTCACATGAACAGGTATGCATATTCTATTTTACATTTGATGAGGATTCTAGTCACCTATTCTTCAATTGTGGTAAAACTAAATCTATTTAAGAAAAACATTGTGTTTGGTTTAGGGTGGGTGATATAAGTGAATCTGGTTGTTGTTGTCATTTGAGGTCTTGGCTAGAAAAATTGAAGGGAAAAATATTATTGCCTAGTGCATGAGGGATTTGGATTATTGTGTATTGGTGCATCTGGTAGACAAATAACCAAATTCTTTTTAATGATGAAGTTGGAGATTCAGAGCTGATTGTGCAGAGAGTTATGCTCATTTCGTGGTGGTGATGGCTTACCAAGAAAATTAATCATAATATTATTTATAATTATTACGAATGGTGTAAATATCCTTCGAAATTTCTATAAACTTTAAATTGTAATGTAACTTTTATTACTGGTGAGTTGTAATTGGATTGAAGTGTCTCTAGTACCCTCGTTGAGATTGAAATTTTGCTTATAAAAATAAAACAATATAAATAAATACCCATTCCGAGTAGTTGCATGAACGAACAAAAGGAAAAAGATAGAGATGGTCTTCTAGATAAGATAGAATTTGAGGTTCGTGTAAATAAAGGTAGGAGAGAAATAAAAGCAAAAGGCAGATAAATATCAACAAGCTTCAATAAAATATGACATACACTTGCACTTCAAGTTTCTTATTTTGACTTGTAGTCTAAATGACTAATTAATATAGACTTTTGTTGAGTTGAAATGTTAGTGGTTACTCCCAACTCGAAGGATTAATATATAAAAAAGTGCGTAAAAAATATTCAATTTCTAAAAAATTTACATTAAATATTAAAAATATCATTCATATTATTTAATACTCTAAAATTGTAGATAGAGATACAATGTCTCTGTCTTTTAAAGTTTTGAAGCATTTGTCTGTTTGTGTTCTCAGGCTGCTTCAACTTTTCAACAATATTTATTATTTTGGTTTAGAAAATGTTTTTATTTTAATCTAAAAAAAGTTTGTCATTTGTTTCTCTGACTGTGTCAATGTTCAAATCCATGCTTGTTGAATCTATAATTTCGTGCGGTTTTGGTATTTAACACTTGCAAATGATAACGATAATTATATGCAACTTGGGATCAAAATGTCACTCTTGGACGTTGAGCATTGCGTCTTGTTTTTAATCCTTTTCTTCTCCCCTCTTAGGCAACAGAGATGTGGGGGCTTTCTAGATCAATCATATAATACACGATTAATATATTTCAGCAGACAATTTTTTAATAATTTTGCCAAGAAAATAAAATATGTTGAAAAAGAAAGAGATAATATTAAAGAACAAAAGGAAAACTCATGGGAAACAAATTTAAAATCACTTCTAACTTGAGAGTTGTAATTATCTCTTTTTAGACAAAGTTGTGTGTGTAAAATGATCAAAGTCGTAATTTAGGAACACGGTTTTTTTTAGTATTTTAGTATTATTTGATTTTATCATGATATATGTTAACACATATCCATTAGATATTGCAAAATACATTATTTTAAACTCTAAATGTAGAAAAGGACAAACTAAAAGAAGATGGACAACATCATTCGTTTTACCTAGCTTTATAAGGGTTGGGATTAGGTAACTTTAAGGATGGAAAGGTATGGTGACTTTTGTCTCTATCTCTTTCAATATTTTTCTCTCTCATCCAAATTGTTATGTTTATTTTATTTATTTTTCATTCAAAACACTCAAAATATGCACTAAAGACGCTATGTCTTTCCCTCTCTAAAATAACTCAATCCTGCCTTAATCTATTATTTATATAGGCAAAAGTTAAATAATTATATTTGGTGGTTTACATAAGTAGAGGGGTCAAATCATAATTCTAAGCTTTTGTAAATGAGAATTAATTTAATACATAATGGTTTTGGTGTATAAGATTATATTAAGTGATAGTATTATGATGGATCATCATGATGAGAAGACATTCATATTGGATAAAACATTAACTAAATGTCAAAGATTGACTCAAACAAATGACAAAAACACCACATATTCACTAAAAACTTTAAGGTGGTAACTGTATGGGTTCTCTTACTTATAAAGTATTAAATCTCCATTTTTCTAAGCAATGTGGGACTTAGAATTCACACTTGTTTTTCAATACAACTCACATTTGTTTCTCAACAATCTCCCCCTCAAGTGTGAATCTATTCACTATGCTTCCCCTCAAGCGGAAGCTCTTTCACCCACATGTTTGTACTGCCGTTGAGAGACACCTTTATCTCGTCATGAGCATTTCAACGAAGCACACCGCCTGACCGTCATGTCAGTAAGACTTTCGATACAAGAAGTCGATCCCTTACTCGAATCAGGCTCTGATACCACTGATGGGTCACCATGAGAAGGAAACATTTAGATTGGGTCAAATATTTACCTAAAGTTCAAAGACTTGCCCAAACAAGTGAGAGAGACACCACATATTCATCCAAAAACTTAAGGTGGTAGGTGTATGAATCCTTTTAGTTATAAAGTGCTCAACCTCCACTTTTCTAAGCAATGCAGGACTTATAACTCATACTTATTTCTCAACACAACTCACATTTGTTTCTCAACACATCACCCTTCATATAAAATGCAATTAAAGATAAACTACATTCTAGAGGTGATTCTTATAAACTATTTTTTTTTTGTTTAAACTAATCATTCCAATGGTTCACAATCATAAAACTTAATAAGATCTAATTGTGGTGTTTGAAAGGGGATTGGTAGATATTATGAAAATTTTGTATTGATGAGTATTGATACATGTGTGTTTTACCGTTCAAATTCAAAATTGTATCTGATAATGTCTATTAAAAACATAAGACAAAAATAATCCCGTCTCTTTTACTCCTAAAAGGGGGCTATGTGTCTTATTGTGTCACCAAACATAAAATTGTTGGTTGTGGTATTATAGTAAGAGCCATAATTTTACCATTTGAGATGTATAAGCCATTTTTGTGACAAAGGTAATGTTTTAGTGTTTGATTCTTCTATGTGCGTTGTCATAAAATGTGAAAAAAAAAATAAACATTTTCCAACAAAGCTTTTTCGAATTTATAAAAGAAAAATATCATGACTATAGAAGAAGATGTACATGTTATCTTTGATGGAAATAACCCCCATAAATTTTGTAGAGGTGTATTTTCTTTTATTTGTCCAAGTATTCTAGGAAAATTTACTTAGAAATTAAAGACAAGAAAGAGGAAGAACGAAAACCTCACCAAGATCTACCCAAAGAACATAAAATATTAAAAGACTTTCCTCTTGATAATGTCATAAGAGATAGATAGATAAGAGTCATCAAGCCACATCAAAGACTTGGTTATGCAGATATCATAACATTCGCCTTAATCTCTGCAAGTGAGGTTCTGGATGAAGAACCTAGAGACAATAAGGAAGTTGTGAGGAGTCGAGACAAGAATGAATGGCTGAAAGACATGGATGATGAGACAAAATCTCTTCATGATAATAACACTTGGGAACTGATTAAGAAACATGCAGGGACCAAGTTAGTCAATTGTAAGTAGATTTTCAAGGTTAAGGAAGAAATCAAAGGAGTTATGTCAAAGAGATTTAAATCAAGATTTGTTGCTAGGGGGTTCACTCAGAAAGAAGGCTTCAACTTCAATGATGTGTTCTCGCCTGTTGTAAAGCACAGACCCGTATAACGTTGTTAGCCATGGTGGCAAAGTTCGACCTAGAACTTAAATAGATGGATGTGAAGATAGACTTCTTATACGATGATCTAGATGAAACAATCCTGAAGAGGCAACCTGAGGGGTATGCAGAAAAGGGAAAAGAAGATTATATGTGTAAGATGAATAGGTCTCTGTATGGTTTGAAACAATCTCCTCAATAATGGAATAAGAGATTCGACAAGTTCATGACACACATAGGTTTCACTAGGAGACAGTTCGACCATTGTGTTTACTTCAGATTTTGATCTGGAAATTCACTTATTATTTTGTTGCTTTATGTGGATGACATCCTCATAGCAAACAATAGTGTCGAAGATGATACAAAGGTGAAGGCTGAAATCGATAAGGAGTTCAACATGAAGGATTTGGGAGCAACCTCTAGGATTCTAGGGATTGACATTCAGAGAGATAAAAACCAGACAAGATTGTGCTTATTTCAAGAGACATACCTGGAAAAAATTCTCGTAAAGTTTGATATGTCGAATTCAAAGCATGTTCTAACATCGACTAATCCTTAAAATAAGCTGAGTACGACTCAAAGTCCTAGTACTGAAGTCGAAAGAGCCTATATGAATAGCATCCCATATGGTAGTATAGTATATTCTTTGATGTATGTTATGATCTGTACGAGGTCAGACATAGCATACAGAGTGAGCTTTGTAAGCAGGTATATGGCCAATCCTGGAAAGATGCACTGACAAGCATTGAAGTGGATTCTAAGGTACATAAATGGGTCTCTGAGCAAAGTTATAATTTATGGTGGAATATGTGGTGAGGATAGAAAATTTGAAATCAAAATATTTGTAGAATCTAATTATGCAGGTTGTATGGATTCTAGAAAATTCATTTCTGGATACGTGGTCACTATGTTTGGCACAACAATCAGTTGGAAAATAACACTCCAGAAGGTTGTTTCCTTATCAACCATAAAAGCGGAGTATATTTCTCTAAATGAAGTTGTGAAAGAAGCATTGCGGCTTGAAGGTTTTGCTAAGGAGTTAAAACTCCAAGGCCGATTTATCACTGTTAAATGTGATAGTCAAAATACAATAGACATGTCGAAGAATTCAACCTCTCATAAGCGAACTAAACACATTGATGTGAGGATGGACTTCATCAGAGAGATAATCGAGCATGGAGAATTCAGAGTGCCGAAGGTTTTGACTGATGAAAATGCTTCTGATATGATCACCAAGACATTTCCAAGTAGCAAGTTTTTCCACTATATACAATTGATAAAGCCACATGGTGAAAACTAGTTTGTTCCTTTGCTAGTGTATAGTTTGTTCCAAGGTGGATATTTATGATATTTTGGATTGAACTCTAGTCTCAGTAGGGATAGCTTCATCGTTTGACAAAGGTTTAACATGTAGACGAAGTCTGTTCACATACTAATATTGTATAATGTAGTCAAGGTATGCTCAAGCATGCAGTAGTCGAACTGCTAGGATTGTTAGCATGT
Source organism: Lathyrus sativus (assembly GCA_963859935.3). Lineage (NCBI taxonomy): Eukaryota > Viridiplantae > Streptophyta > Magnoliopsida > Fabales > Fabaceae > Lathyrus > Lathyrus sativus. Next base: position 430,604,361 of record OZ012739.1, on the reverse strand, counting down.
CAAATTTTAGCCTTGCTTGTAAGCCTAATCATTAAGTTAGCTTGTAGCCTAAGTTATCTTAGTAGTCTATAAACAAACTAGTTCTCTCAGGTTGTTGAGAGAGGTTAATTATTGTTATTCACTTGTAATCTTTGAACCCTTATTGATTAAGTAAATAGTAAAACAGTTTTAACTAATTCTGATTCTTCTTCTTCCGTCTTCTCTGTCTTTCCTAAAACATAATAGGTTTTCTTGTGTTTGTTCAAGAAACTCAATCTTTCTCATATTTTATATTGTTCTTGACGACATCAATTCACAACACAATTCATATTACATTAACAAAGATGAGGGAGGTAAGTCGTTAGGAGAAGTAAGAACCGAGGTATGATCAACTCCCTCTCTGTATTTTTCTATTAGTTTTAACATGCATATTAATAATATCTTTTCTAAGTAAACTTATACATCTCCATATCCATCTTAATCTTTATCCTACCACTCATGCTTCTTGTTAAGTGGGATGACAAAGTATACCATATTTCATATTCCTAAAAATAAGAGTAAAATAATTAAAAGAGGGGAAAAAAACATTCTAAATACATACATAAAGCCCAACCTTAATCCAAGTTGAAAGGTTATCAAAGAGTTTTTCTCAATATTTTGGTCTCAAAGCTGGATGTCGCCCACTGTGGGGAAAAGTATGACCTTATGCTTTTTGGATGGCCTCATGCTTTTTTGAATGTTGCTTTCAAAGTTGTGCTTCTATTAAATAATGTAATTTTCCATATTTTTGATAACTCCTAAGAGGAAGAAGCATACTCTCAAGGGGCAGTGAGGGAGTATAATTTTCTATATTTTTATCAAAAGAAGTTTTAACTCCACTTCCCTTCTTAAGCCTCCTTTTAGACAACCTCCATTAGAGATGTTTTATCATTAATAAAAATGGGAAGAATGTTTTTCTATGTGCTTAGCAGGTTTTGATGATGACAAATAAAAACAAAGTAATCTATCATAAACATTTTCAAATAACGAAGAAAGAGTAACTTATATAAAAAGCGAGAAGTTTATGATGATTGACTTAAATGACCAAATGAAAATGAACAACATTAAGAAATAGACCAAACTATTAAAAGTTGATCATCTTATCATTTGCCCAAGTTATCTTATCTTTTTAGGATCAAATGTGTAATATCAATATGATACTCTCTATGTACAAAAATATACTCACAGACTCACTAAAAAATATTTTCAAATTTCATGCTTTTCAAACTCTTTAGACAACTCTTTTATAAATATGAAAAATGGTTTTTCTCTTGAATAATCAATTAACGTACATACATAATCAATTACAAAGGACCATAATCGAATATGGATGGGTCATAATTGATTATGGATGAGGCATAATCAATTATGTACCCATTTACAATGAATTATCGATTATGTCTATGGGATAGTCAATTATAAAGTGAGTTTTACTTAGTAATCAGTTATGAAGATCTAGTAATTGATTATGACACATATCCAAACAAAAATTCCCTTATTTTCTATTTCATAATTGATTATGACCGTTGCATAATCGATTATAGTTCGGAATAGGGTCTTCCAAAGTTTTCAAATTTGTCAAAATCTTTTACTAAATAAGAAGGCGTTATACTCATTTGAAAACACTTTGGTTTTCTGAAGAAATTTTTTTTGCTATACTCTCATCTTACTTATAATTTTCTTACTCAATTCAAATATAGTTTTAGTGCTAAGAGAGTAACTAAGTAAGGATTTCTTGCATAACTGTAATTATATTATTTTGATCTATAATTATAAACCAGTAGAAGATTGTTCTCTTAAACTATAATAATATATAAAAGTTACAATATGAACCATAGATAAAAGGTTTGTGTAATAAGGTTGTGTGATGATTCTGTGTTAAAAGTTCTATGGTAATGAAAATTTCGAGGTGTAATCCTTGGGATCTAAAATAGACCTCGTGATTTTGGACTGAACTAGTATAATTTTAGTGTGTTTCTTTATTTTCTCTTATTTTTTATTTTATTGCAATATATCTTTCTACAAGTATTCTCTTCTTATTTTACATTCTTAAAATCAATTCAAACATCACTTAAAATTTTTAAAGTTAAAAAAACTTCATTTTTAATCACAATTCATCATCTCAGTGTTTGAAGTCACTGCAATAACAACTAAAGAATTAAAAAAATTATTGAAAAAGAAGAGGAAGAATCAGTAAATAGATGTGAGATGTTGGATCGAACTCTAGTATAGTCGAAGTCTGTTCGCGAGTAATGCGTGTTGTAGTCGAAGTTTGTTCTAACATGTATTAGTCAATATTGCTAGGATTGTTAGCATGTTGAATTGGGCCTTGATTGTAAGCCAGATTGTTTAAGTTAGCTTGTAATGGGTAATTGTTAAAAAGCCCATTAGGTTAGTGTGCTATTTTTCTTATAAATAGGATACTAGTTTCTCAATCTTAAGATAAGGAAAAATAGGAAGATAAAATCCTAATTTCAAGAGAGAGAGGTTATTTTGTTATTCTTGTATACTTGTAATCTTGTTTTAAGAGAAAAGACAGAATAGCAGTTTAATAACCAATCCTTGTTGTTTTTGTTTTTATTAACCCTAACTCTTGTGTGTTTCTTGATCAATAAGAAACTGTTTATACTTAGTTTTAAGGTATCCGATTCACAACAAATTAGTGCGGTGAGCATGGAGAAGATGCCTTCAACAAAGTATGAGATTGAAAAGTTCACCGGAGTGAACGACTTCGGTTTTTGGCGCTTGAAGATGAAAGCCCTATTGGTTCAGCAGGGTTGTTTGGAAGCGTTGAAGGGTGAGGCAGCCATGGACGCTGCGTTAACGGCAAAAGAAAAGACGAGCATGATCGAGAAAGCCCACAGCGCAATATTGTTGAGCCTTGGTGATAAGGTTCTTCGACAAGTATCAAAGGAGACTACAACATCAGAATTATGGGTGAAACTTAAAAGTTTGTACATGACCAAATCTCTGGTGAATCGACACTACCTGAAGCAAGCTTTATATTCATTCAAGATGAGTGAAGACAAAGTGTTGGCTGAGCAGTTGGATATGTTCAACAAGCTGATTCTTGATCTTGAAAATATTGATATGAAGATCGATGATGAAGATCAAACACTGTTGTTGATGTGTGCTTTACCCAGAACACATGCTTACTTCAAAGAAACTCTCTTGTATAGAAGGGAGTCCCTGACCTTTGAAGAAGTTCAATCAGCCTTGTATTCTAAGGACTTGAATGAAGAAAGGAGCATAAACCTTCGACGGTGGGGAAGGTTTAGCCGTTAAGGGAAAATTCTTGTGAAAGGATGGTAAGTTCGACAAGAAGAAAGGTAAAAGTCAACAGAAGTCTTATAGTGGCGAAACATCTAGTATTTGATGTTATCACTGTAAGAAGGAGGGTCACATAAGAAATGTGTGCCCTGAACGCCTGAAAGATCATGGAGGTAATGGCAATGCAGCCATTCTTCAAGATGACTTCGACTCATCTGATGTTCTTGTGGTTTCAAGTGGCGACTAAAGAAAAGAGTGGATTATGGATTCCGGTTGTACTTGGCACATGACTCCAAACAGAGAATTGTTCGAGGAGCTATATGATCAAGATGGTGGATCTATACTGTTGGGAAACAACAAATCTTGCAAAATTTCAGGTATTGGATCTGTGAGATTCAAGCTCCATGATGAGTCAATAAGGTTATTGACTGAAGGCAGGTACGTACCTGACTTGAAGAGAAAGTTGATTTCTCTTGGTGAATTTGATAGAAAAGGATACATTTTTCAAGGAGAGAAAAGTATCCTAAGAGTTATGAAGAGGTCGAAGGAAGTCTTGATAGGCGTGAAGAAACAAGGCTTGTATACCCTTGAGGCTGAGGTTGTAAGTGGTTCGAAAAATGTTACATCCATGAAACCTATGTCGAAGACAGAATTATGGCACATGAGATTGAGCCATGCCAGCAAAAGAGGCCTGGTCGAATTGGGGAAACAGAACCTGCTAGGAGGTGACAAAGTCGAAAAGTTAGAATTTTGTGAATCTTGTGTACTTGGTAAATCCTGTAGGGCAAAGTTTAACAAAGGCAAGCAAAGAACACATGGATCCCTGGATTACATTCATGCTGATCTTTGGAGGCCTGCAAGGAATCCTTCACACTCAGGTGAAAGGTATTTTATCCATCGTTGATGACTATTCCAGAAAGCTATGGGTATTTGTTCAGAAGACGAAGGATGAAAATTTTGAGAATTTCAAAAGTTGGAAGATTCTGGTCGAAACTCAAACTGGCAGAAAGGTTAAGGGGTTGAGAACCGACAATGGCCTTGAATTCTGCAACAAAGCGTTCAACAGTTACTATGTTGAGTATGGGATTGCAAGGCATAAGACTGTAGCAGGTACTCCTCAACAAAATGGCTTAGCTGAGAGATTCAATCGAACAATCTTTGAAAGGGTTAGATGCATGTTGGTTAGTGCTGGATTGAAGAAGGTGTTTTAGGCGGAAGCTGTTTCAACAACATCTTACCTGATAAATAGATGTCCCTCGACTGCCTTGGGAATGAAGACACCTGAAAAAGTTTGGTCGAGACATCCACCTAGTCTTGACAGACTGAGAGTATTTAGCTGTGTGGCCTATGCTCATATTAGGCAAGACAAGGTCGAACCTAGAGCTCTGAAATGCATGTTCATGGGATACCCTGAAGGAGTCAAAACTTATAGGCTATGGTTCCTAGAGCCAGGTCACAAGAGGTGTGTCACCAGTCTAGATGCAGTTTTTAATGAAGCAGAGATGGCTTTTAAGAAAACTGATGATGCTGACAAAGAGCTGGAACAAGGAGAGATTCCTGTTGAGGTGGAGCATGTTGATGCTGAATTGCTTACCCCAGATGAAGTCGAAGAAGACACAGAAGATGTTGTCGAAGATGAGGAGACTGATAATGACTACCTGCTAGCAAGAGACAGTTCAAGGAGAGTCATCAAGCCACCTCAGAGACTTGGCTATGCAGATCTTATAGCTTATGCCTTAATCTCGACTAGTGAGCTTCTAGATAAAGAACCTAGAGACTATAAAGAAGTTATGAGGAGTCGAAAGAAGATTGAATGGTTGAAGGCCATGGATGATGAGATGAAACCTCTTCATGATAACAACACCTGGGAACTGATCAAGAAACCTACTGGAGCCAGGTTAGTCAGCTGTAAATGGATTTTCAAAGTTAAGGAAGGAATCAAAGGAGTGGCGTCGAAGAGATACATGGCAAGATTGGTTGCTAGGGGGTTCACTCAGAAAGAAGGTATTGACTTCAATGATGTGTTCTCTCTTGTTGTGAAGTACAGATCCATTCGAATGTTGCTTGCCATGGTGGCCCAGTTCGACCTTGAACTGGAACAGATGGATGTGAAGACTGCGTTTTTGTATGGTGATCTAGATGAAACAATCCTGACGAGGCAACCTGAAGGGTATGTCGAAAGGGGGAAGGAAGATTATGTGTGCAAACTGAATAGATCTTTATATGGACTGAAACAATCTCATCGATAGTGGAATAGGAGATTCGACAAGTTCATGGCACACATAAGTTTCATCAGAAGTCAGTTCGACCACTGTGTTTACTTCAGATTTCGACCGGGTAATTCATTTGTTATTTTGTTGCTCTATGTGGATGATATTCTAATAGCAAGCAACAATGTCGAAGAGGTAATGAGGGTGAAGGCTGAACTCAATAAAGAGTTCGACATGAAGGATCTGGGAGCTGCGTCTAGGATTCTTGGGATTGACATTCGGAGAGATAGAAAGCAGTCAAAATTATGCTTATCTCAAGAGGCATACCTACAGAAGGTTCTCGAAAAGTTTGGTATGTAGAATTCAAAGCCTGTTGTAACTCCGACAAACCATCAATTCAAGCTGAGTATAGATCAGTGTCCCAGCAATGATGTTGAAAGAACTTATATGAATAGCATTCCATATGCTAACATAGTAGGTTCTTTGATGTATGCTATGGTCTATACTAGACCGGACATAACATACGCAGTAAGTCTTGTAAGCAGGTACATGGTGAATCCTGGAAAGGCTCACTGGAAAGAATTGAAGTGGATTTTAAGGTACATAAATGGGTCTCTGAATAGAGTCTTAATTTATGGTGGAGCCTTAGGTGAAGATAGTAAAGCAACAATGAAGGATATGTCGACTCTGATTATGCAGGTTGTATGGATTCTAGAAAATCTATCTCTGGATATGTGTTCACTATGTTTGGGACAACAATCAGTTGGAAAGCAACACTTCAGAAGGTCGTTGCCTTATCAACCACTGAAGCGGAGTATATTGTCCTAACTGAAGCTGTGAAGGAAGCATTGTAGCTTGAAGGTTTTGCAAAGGAGCTAAAACTTCAAGGTCGAGTTATCATTGTTAAATGTGATAGTCAAAGTGCAATACACCTGTCGAAGAATTCAACCTATCATGAGCGAACCAAACACATTGATGTGAGGTTTCATTTCATCAGAGGGGTAATCGAGCATGGAGAAGTCCAAGTGCTGAAGGTTTCGACAGATCATAATGTTGCTGATATGATCACCAAGACGTTGCCCAGTTGCAAGTTTTTCCATTGTATGCAGTTAATAAAGCTGCATGAAGAAAGCTAGTTTCTTGATGTTATAGAGTTAGATCCAAGGTGGAGATTTGTGAGATGTTGGATCGAACTCTAGTATAGTCGAAGTCTGTTCACGAGTAATGCGTGTTGTAGTCGAAGTTTGTTCTAACATGCATTAGTCAATATTTCTAGGGTTGTTACCATGTTGAATTGGGTCTTGCTTGTAAGCCCAATTATTTAAGTTAGCTTGTGTCACATCGCTGCAAAGAGGGGCCAACAAGGATAGAAGAGTCGGCACCGTTCGTTATTTATCCCAAAAGAGGGAAAGGAAACGATCAGAGAAAACCTAATGAAAATGGAAAAAGATAGGTCATCGCAACCATGTCTCGAGTTCGAAAGTCGGTTACGCAAGGGGAAGGTATTAGCACCCCTCACGTCTGTCGTACTCGACGAGTTCCACGCTTTGTTATCTATCTAAAAGGGTGTTTACTATCTAAGCTACGACTCAGGGACAAAAGAAAAGAAAAGAGACTCGATAGAGCATCGCTGCTCTATGCCTACGTATTCCCTCGTACAATGGGAAAGTCAGAGTCAACGTAGTTCGGCTAACTACGGGTGAAAGGTGGGGAAGGTTGCTCGCCAAGACATCTCTATCTTGTGCCTATGTATCCTTGTCTGGTACGAGATATCAGAGCAAACTTAGTTCGGGCTAACAAGAACGCCGGTTGGTTCAAAATGTTTTAGGCCTGAGTAGGGTTAAAACTTAGTTGTAGCAGTTAGGTGTATGCAGCTCGACCATTGGAGACTTAGGCGTTACCAATTTGCGGTAGAACCAAGAGTTAACAAAACTCTCCTTATGAAAAAGGTTTCCAAATTAAGATCCCGAAGGATAAAAATGTTTGAAGTTTGTTTTTGTGTTTTTTAGAGAAGAAGTGCATTGATTATTGTTTGTAATTCATGTTGCACTAAAGACTATGACTTAGGAGCAAATGCGTTGCATATCGTCCTAAGGACGTACACTAAACACTCTAAGAAATTAAGAGGAAGCCCCCCAATCACCATTTCCCAAGTACTTAAGGCTCGTAACGTACAACAATCCTTAACCTTTATTATATGTTTTGAGAAAGTTTGAAGATGAGAAGAGAGTGACACACTTTAAAGGGAGACTAAGACTCAATCTAATGTTCTCATGCAAAGAGTACCTATAATTGGGATGAAAGGGATTTCTACCTAATGTTATCATGCATGGGTTCAAGCATAAGGTCTATCATAATCAACCTTGAGCAAGGAAGATTAGAGGTCCTAAGGGAATATGGCAAAGAGAAGAAGAATAAAGCAAAAGATAAGAACAATGCGGGTATGCAAACATGTAATGCACAATTAGAATGAAAGTGAGGGAGGAACAAAGTGTGGGGTAAACACCACCACAAGCACATCTTAACCTCAAGCATGCAAATGAGAGATGCAAGAACCAAAAGAAAATGCACACAAAAGCATACAAATGATCATCACTTTGAACCACAAGAACAAGCATGCATTCAAGTGGAAATCGAACACGAGTGTCGATAAAATCATGATTAAACGATCAAGAACAGCGACATATATCCAAACCGACTCACTTTTAATGCGTCATATTGATCCATGAAGATTCGAAGTGAGTGAGCACCAAAACAACATGAAAAATAGCAAAACAGGCCTGCTGGCATAGTGTTAATCGATTAACACTAGGGGCTAATCGATTAACCACTTAAAAATTCCTGAAATTTTGATAATTCATGTTGGTTAATCGGTTAACCAATTGGTTAATCGGTTAACACTGTGCCAGAAGTAGAAAAACAACCAGATAACAGCATTTCCAGCAAATAAGCACTTATTCGATAATCTGGATAATCACATAATCAATTATGCATGAATTTAAACCAGAAAACAGTGATCCAATAAACATATAAACACACTAAACTAGCAAGATCACAGATCACATGGATCAAATATCAACAAAATCAATGAAAAATGAAGATCAACATGATGATTATGCAAATAAGCTCCAAAACAGAATCGGATCAAGAATTCCAACCTACGAAGCGGAGAATTGCTTCGGTAATTGTTGATTTACTCCAATTAAGCAGATCCAAGCAAGAAACTCGGACATTCTTCAAGATCCAAGTGATTGCTTGTAGTAGAAATGAAGATTCACCAAAATTAAGCAAGAATTATCCAAATAAGCTCCTTTAGATCAACTTCAAAATTCAGATCCAAACTTGCACGAAAATTGAATGGAGAGTTGGAGATGATGATGATGAAGGATGAAGGTTTAGCTCTTAGAAATCAACGATTCCAATGGAGAATCAATGAATTCAAGCAAAGAGAGCTTTGGTGAAGGTTTGGGAATGGAGAAGTTGAGAGCAAATTGAGAGAGTGAATATGAATTCTGAAGTGAAATGGAAATTATGAGGATTAAATGTGTGAGGTTTGGAGTAGATCATTTAAATACCCCTTAGGTTAGGATCCAAATGAGGTTTGGAATGTGGTTTGTGAAAAATGGCATGGAATTAGGAATGGGAATTTGGAGGGAACTTGAAATGATTTGAAATTTAACCAAAATTTGAAATGGTTCTAGATCCTTCCTTTTGTGTAAAATCAACTTCAAGAATGATCAAAATGGACCCCAAAGTGAATTCACTTGAAAATTCACGTGCAGAGAAGAAATTTGCACTGGTTAATCGGTTAACCATATGGTTAATCGATTAACACCCTTGAATATTTAAATTTGACCTATTTTTGACTTGGTTAATCGGTTAACCAATTGGTTAATTGATTAACACCTTCAAAAATTTGAATTTGGCGCCTTTTGGAGGGAAACCTGCACAATGGTCTGTTTTCAATCGTTTTGAGCTCTGTTAAGCTTCTGAAACTTATTCTTGAATATTCCAACTGTGAGAATGATGCATATAACCTGCGTGCTATCTCCTGCACTAAAAATAACATGCAAAACAAAATAAAATTGATCGCTCGATCGCTGGGCAAAATAAATGCCGGAGCCTCTAATGCTCGCTGTTTAGTCTCTTGCACTAAAGGCGCCCTGAGCCACAGAAAACCCTGATCCCCTGCCTCAAGAACAAATGTTATGATATGCAGAAATGCAGAAATACAGAGAACAGATGCTAGAACAATGCAGTGAAAACATAAGTCAAGTAAAGAAAAGGTTGGGCAAATTTTGAGGTACAACAGCTTGTAATGGGTAATTGTAAAAAAGCCCATTTGGTTAGTGTGCTATTTTTCTTATAAATAGGATACTAGTTTCTCAATCTTAAGATAAGGAAAAATAGAAAGATAAAATCCTAATTTCAAGAGACAGAAGTTATTTTGTTATTCTTGTATACTTGTAATCTTGTTTTAAGAGAAAGGAAAGAATAACAGTTTAATAACCAATCCATGTTGTTTTCTTCTTTATTAACCCTAACTCTTGTGTGTTTCTTGATCAATAAGAAACTATTTATACTTAGTTTTAAGGTATCCAATTCACAACAATAGAGAATAGGAAAATCAACAAAAGAGGATGCTAGATAACATGATAAAAATGATAAAGCATTTGATTATATTTATTTCTTCTTTTAACAACGTTCATCTGAAACATACATGGAAGCGACATCGTATGTATCTCAAGTACATGGAATTTCTTTCAAACAAGTTAAAGAAAAAAGGTGATATGTTATTTGTGTTATTTTGACCACCCTAGTAAATTAGATGTTGAGATAACAATGTTAAACAAAGTGTTTATTGGAAGATGGCCAAATTTTATTTCCCTTTTCTTTATTTGAAGTTGCTATTACTAGTTTAAATTTTATTTTCTTAGTTTGTTTAACTCTTTTTAGAATTTCTATTCTACTAAAATATCTAGGAGATGCTTATTGTTCTCGAGACAAGCTTTTTATAAAATTAGCATAACACAATTCTATCAGTAAATTGAGAGGAAATCCACATTGCTCACGTAGAGAGCATTGATCAATCATTTCATACATATACTCTTGTTGGTCGTTTACTTTAAATTAAGTACAACTAACACAATTGTAAAGGAGGAAGATAAACAAAGTGTAAGATTTTATCATAGCAACCTTAGTGAAGTTAACCTTATCATTTAAAAAACAATTGTGGTTACATTTACATAATTGATTAACAATATTTCTACGAAACAAGGATATATCATTGTGAATTTAAGACCTAATCTAGGTTTGTGAATAATTCATTCTAATTTAATCATTAGACTAATTTTTTTAATGAACTATTTGTTATATTTATTGGATCAAATAGTATATCCATTAACTTTTTATATCATATAGTAAGAAGAAAATAAAATTTGAATATTAATATAAACAGAGATAATTAGTTTTATTTTTTTTTTGACACAACAACAAAATGTAATCATTTTGGACTGGGTTAAGACCTGCCTCACAGTCGGTTAGGCCCAACCCAATGCTACTTTGAGGAGGCTCAACAAGGCTCAATCCTTCCATGTCGGACACACTTTTCAACAAGGCTTCTCAGTCGGGCAGACCACTAATTAGCGCGGGGAGAGCCTACGCGCTTCCCCCACGTCCTCCACGTACCCCCCACGTGGGAACACGTCATCAAGCAACTACCCACTTCTGAAAGTGATGGTCAGCCCACCTTCTGAAGATCGCGGGAAAGTTGATTCAGGGTGAAGACCACGTGCTAGTTTTCACTATGTCACGTAAGCTCTGACAGTTACTTGTGTTGGGCTTGACAATCCGACCCAATGAATGTAACTGTTGGCTCTGCACTGGGAGCATATTATAAATATCCTATTTCACTAGAGGATCAGGTATTCTATTCTCTACACCTATTCTCTCTGTACTTGCGCTTTCTAACCCTGTTAATCACTTAAGCATCTGAGTACCTTGCAGGTACACTCCCTCCTCCTCTACTATGTCGGTGAACACAAGAGCTCACGACGCGTGGGAGACAGCTGATTCCTTTCTAATCAGGTCAAATCAGTGGCGTTGTCTGTGGGAACCCTCTGCTCCCCCGTTCTTTGTCCTATCCAAGCATAGAAGCTCAAGAATGAAAGCAACTTTCATCTTCCATTTTGATCATGGCCAGCCCACGCGACGATAATGCTCTGGAAACCGCGTTCGTCCCCTTCACCAACGGGGACGGCAAAGACCCCAACATGACCGTCCGCAACGAAGAGGGCTACTACAGGGACAGACGCACTACCTCTCCCTCCTCGGAAGACGCGGCCTTCAACGCTGCCCGGCGCTTCGATAGTTCGGCTGTCGACCAGCCCATCCCGGTGCCAACAGACGCCGATCATACCACAATGGCTCTATTCACGGCGATCAACCAGACCAACGTGATGATCTTCCAACAAAACGAGCGAATAGGGATGCTCGAGAGGGAGCGAACATCACGCTCTCCCCCGCAGAGACATCGTTGCCCAGTTTCCAGCAACCCCTCTCCTCCCCCACAGAGGACGCGACACGTCGACGATTCTCGAAGCCCTTCTCCCTGAATAACTAGGCGTCACCCTCGTTTGGAGCGACCATAGTCGATGGCTTCCTAGAAGCGCGACCGGTCACCTCTCCGGAAGGAACGATGCTCCCCAGCTCAGAAAAAGAACAACGACGAAGGAGGTGTTACCAACTCAAGAGCCCGACCGAGGAGTCCTTCCCGATGGAACATAAACAAATATGGATCAATCTCCCCCTCACTGTCACCTGTCAGGAGTGACAAAGACATCCATCATTCACCACTGTGTATGGCCATCAAAGAGGCCCCACTATCCATTGGAATGGAGAAACCCCCGCCCTTGGCAACATACGATGGCACGACTGACCAAGACGACCACATAGAACGCATTTACGCGATGCTTGATTATTAGAGCATGCAGGGAGCCATCAAGTGTTGGATTTTCCCCACTACCCTAAGAAAGGGTGCCATGGCATGGTACAAACTCCTCATACCCGAATCCATCACCTCTTGGGGCGAATTGAAGAGGCAGTTCTCCAGGAAACCCTGGAAGCCATCATCTAGGGGAAGAATGAACCTCTTTGAGATTGCATAGAGAGGTTCAACCGAGAAGCCGTCCAGGTGTCCACCACAGATGATATGAATAAATTCTTGATCCAGAGAGGCATACAACCTCACTCCGACTTCGCCAAAGCCGTCGAGATCGAACGCCCCTTGCACCTTGAACGCTCTTCTCCTTAAGGCCCAATCATACATCCACTATGAGGAGATAGAGGCCGCCAACACCTCCCATGACACGTGGAACCAAGAAGGCTTCAGGGGTTCCAGGCATGAAGAGGCCGCTCCTCCTCGACGAAGCGGGGAAAGAAGAAGAAAAGACCGACTGCGAGCAGAGGGGGCTGGCGGGCCAGTTCACTGAGTACACGTCGCTCACAGCTCCCCATGAGTGCATCCTGTCTAAATGTATCAATTCGAAATTTCAGAGAGGCGGTGTTCGTTTCCCAAAACCCACGCCCCCGAAGCCCAACGTGGACATATCCAAATACTATCGGTTCCACCAGAGTCATAGACACGTCACGGAGGATTGCATCCACCTCAAGGATGAAATCGAGATCTTAATTAAGGAAGGGCACCTAAAGCAGTACACTCGGAGAGGTGAGGCTCCCCGACCTTAGACCTGCAAAGACAAGAGGTTCGAGGAAGTGTCACCACCCTCCGAAGAAGCCAGACTGCAAGTCTCTTTGTGCATCTCCAGGCAAGAGGATTTTCTCCTGCTCAGGGAGCCCGCCAGACCACTTTCTTCCCACAGTCCATGGGAGGACTTCCCCGCCACCTTGGTCATACCGGCAGGGGCCCAAGCAAACTCTCAGTTGGGTCAGTCAAAAGGAAGTTCGAGGAATTGATCGACAAAAGCACAAAGACGAGTGCTACCCTCGACAAGTTCAAAGGTCAATCGAACCTAATAACCTTCTATCTCGAGGAGCTTCTCGGGGAAGCATCAAAACCCAGCATTCCCCTCTTGATTAGGCTCAGATGGCGAAATTCAACGTGTACTGAATCCTTGTCGACTAGGGGAGCTCGATGGACATAATATACGCCCATCTATTCACGACCCTCCAGCTCGACGAGAGCCACATGTCCCTCTATGTCGGCTCTGACCTACAGGGCTTCAAAGGTACCACCATCAAGCCTTAGAGATACATGAAGCTGCTTGTCACATTTAGGGCCTAGGAGACAGCCATACAGGTGAAGGTATGTTTCTTGGTGATTGAGTGCCCCTTTATGTACCAGTGCATCTTGGGAAGCCCGACCTTGGCTGAATTGATCGTGGTACCATATACAGTCCACCTGAAGATAAAGTACTACACGACTAGAGGTCAGGTCCTCACCCGTCATGGGGACATTGAGGCGGCCAGGAGATTCTTTGAGGCGGAGCTCAAAAGGCTAAACTCGATCAACATCCCACCCAAGTCGACCGACAGGCTAGCCTGGGCTGAGGAGCATAAGCCACTTCCTCACGTCAACTTCGTCGACCTCGACAGCCGTGTTAGAAAGTATTTTTGCGATAGTGTTTTATCGTATCCACAGGGATTGATGAGAATATAGATGCTTGCCATTCAACGGTTTAATGATTTAAGAAAGGGGGTTTTAAAAATGGTTTCTATTTTCGTAACAAGAGTTTTCAAGAAATAAAACGGAATAAGATTCGGTCTAAGTTTGATAAAAACATGTCAAGATTAAGGTTCGCTAATCCGTCCTAAACGTATCCAACCGATCGAATATGTGAACGAAGTATTAACCAACATAATCGCGTATCCTCGCAAAAACATTCATTTCTAAAGCGATTTCATGAATGTTATCATTTTGACCGTTAAATGATCTCTCTAAATAACACTCGAAACAATAAGCATTAAGATCAATACAAAGCGGATATCAACTTTCAAACCTATGTCTAGAATTTATATAGTTGATAGATGAAGAAATTAGGTCAAGACTTGGAAAGTTCATGTCTAAAGCAATCCAAACCATAAATGTACAAAGATTAGCAAATAACTTCATCTATATTGATCACAACATTGTTCACATACAAAAGATCAAGAATAATACATAAAATCTGAACTAACTACCTCTAACCTTGACAAGAGAGGGATTTAGCCACCCATTTCTATGATAGCTTAAGCAACAAATTTTGGAAGAAGGTTGATCAACATCTGAGTCGAATAATCGAGATTGGATGGGAATCCACCTTCTTTTTGTGAAATATTGCTAAGAGATGATGAGAAATGGAGAGACAAGCTTTTTAGGTCTGGAAATCCTCTCAAAAGAAAGTACAAAATAAAAGATATTTTTATCAAAAATTAGCCCATACTACTTATAAAAGGGTTGTTGAGCTGTCATGTTCGCAGTGCGAACAAAGTGTTCGCCTATCGAACAACCAAAATGGCACCTGAAATGCCTATGTCCTGAGAAAACTCCCCAGATAGATTTCCACATGTTCGCAGTGCGAAGAATTCTTCACAGTGTGAATTCTTCGCTGAGAACTTCACACAGGGAATTCTTATCCAAATACTTACTGCCTCAAGTCTGGGGGTGTTCTCTAGAGCTTTGCTGCCTCTTCGCTCCAGTGAGTTGTTCGCTGCCTCCTTCGCACAGCGAACTTAGGGCCGTTTTCTTTCTGTTTTGGTTTCCTGGCCTTTGTTACAAAGTTTGCTGTGCGAACTTTATGAAATTTCCTGACCTTTGTTTGCATGTTGTCTTGGTTTCTTTGTTATCTTTCTTGTGTCTTACTCTCCAATTTTTCATGCCTAATTCCTACACAATAACACACAAATCAAATGAGCCAAGATATTTTCACATGATGGTGCAAATCAACCAAAACAAGAGTGATTCTAACACTTTCTTTACAAAAAGGAGTGAAAGATGTGCATATTTGATAGATCAAATAAGCAAAGTAGGACATCTAACAAGCCGCTTCCCCAACAAGCAGGAACAGAGCGCGAAATCTGAAGACGCACCTCCAACAAACAACGGGAAGTTGTCCTACCCAAAGAACCCCATTCCAGATGGAGGCTTCGAGCTCATCACACTCGGAAATGACCTAGGAAGAAGCATGAAGATTGGCACAGGGCTCCCCGACCTGGCGAGGAAGCAGCTTAAAGCATGCCTTTGGGAGAATGCTGACATGTTTGTGTGGAGCGCTGCTGAGATGCTCGACCTCGATCCCAATGTAGCATGCCACCACCTTACCATAGATCCGACCACTAGGTCCATAGTTCAACATAGGCGTAGGCAGTCTCCCAAGAAAGCGGAGGCTGCTGAAAAAAGCTATAAAAGACCTCCTAGAGGAAAATTTTATATCGGAAGCCCAGTACACAATCTGCCTGTCCAACGTTGTACTAGTTAAGAAACTTAATTGAAAATGGAGGATGTGTGTTAACTATACTGATCTCAACCGGGCATGCCCCAAAGATGCTTACCTGTTACCTAACATCGACAAACTCGTTGACAATTCTGCAGGTTTTAAACTGCTGTCGTTTATGTATGCGTACTTGGGGTACAATCAAATCCACATGGAGAAGGCCTACAAACAATACACGGTCTTCATGACCGAGTCAGGCAATCATTACTACAATGTAATGCCCTTCGGTTTAAAGAACACCGGCGCAACCTATCAGCGGATGATGAACAAGGTCTTCCAGGGAGAAATCAGGGACATGCTCGAAGTTTACATGGATGACATGATCGTGAAGTCATGAGAAGAGGTCGACCACACCACCCATCTTAAGAAGGTCTTCGAGACGGAGAGGAAGCACAGGATGAGGTTCAACCCTGAGAAGTGCACTTTCGGCGTACGAGCATGCAAAATCTTCAGATTCTACCTAACAAAACAAGGAATAAAAGCAAATCCAAACAAGTGCAGGTCTTTCTCCGAGTTCACCATGCCGAACAAAAAGAAGTCCATCCAATCACTAAATGGGATGCTTGCGTCGTTGTCACGTTTCGTCGCCAAGTCTGCTCAACACGCCATCCTCTTCTTCAAGCTTCTACGCAAGGAGGCTGCATTCAAATGGATCGAGGAGTGCGATCAGGCACTCCTCCACCTCAAAAAATTCTTCTCAGAACCACCAGTGCTGTCGAGGTCCGAGGTCGGGGAAACCCTATACCTATATCTCGCCATCGCTACGGAGGCCGTCAGCGCAACGCTGATCCACGAGACCCCCGAAGGGCAGAAGCTGATATACTTCACGAGCTAAGCCCTCCAAGGTCCTGAGCTCAGATACCAGTAGATCGAGAAGGTCGTTCTGGCCCTCGTCAACGCGACTAGGAAGTTACGACATTACTTCCTGGCCCATACGATCATGGTCAGAATTGACTAGCCCGTCAAACAGCTACTTGGGAGGCCGGACATGTCAGGAAGAATGCTCAAATGGTCGCTCGAACTCTTTGAATTTGATGTCAAATACGAGAGTAGAAAAGCCGTCAAGGCACAAGTCCTGGCCAACTTCGTCGCAGAGATGACTTTCATAGAGTCCTCGACCCCTGGGGTGCACAAAGGGACCATCTTCGTCGACGACGCCTCTAGCTCGACGGGAAGTGGAGCGGGCATCATACTAGAAAACAAAGAGGGCATCCTGATAGAAGTCTCTCTCTCCTTGGCATTTCCAACATCGAACAACCAGGCCGAGTACGAGGCGTTTTTCGCAGGACTCCGCCTAGCCGAAGACCTTGGCGCGAAGGAGGTAAATACCTTTACCGACTCCCAGCTCGTGGCCTCCCAGGTACAGGGATAGTACCAAGCTAAGAACGACAACCTCGTTGAGTAACTATCCTTGGTAAAATAAAAATTAAAAGCTTCGACTCTGCGGAGGTACGACACGTTCCGCATGAACACAACACCCGGGCAGACATCCTGTCGAAGCTGGCGAGCACGAAGAGAAAAGGCAGAATCAAATCCATAATCCAGGAGGTCCTCCCTCGCCCCAGCATCGAGAAAGACACAACAAATCTCGAGGTAAACTCTATGGGCGATAGTAGCTGCTGGATGACCCCTGTTTACACCTACCTCAGCACAGGGCGACTGCCCGATGATGCCAAAGAGGCGAGCATGGTCACGCGTCGAGCCTGCTCGTACGTCTTAATCGAGGACAAAGTTTAACGGTGGGGATTCTCCATCCCCCTCCTCAAGTGCGTCCACGAATCCAAGGTATCAGGCGTACTCCATGAGATCCATGAAGGAATCAATTCCCAACACCTCGATGGAAGATCACTTTCCCGTAAGACTTTATGAGCAGGATACTGTTGGCCCACCATGCAACAAGACGCCAAAGAGCACGTCAAGAAGTGAGACAAATGCCAATGGCACGGGGACATGCACCTGGCCTCGCCAAACAAGCTCAAAACACTCTCGTCATCGTGGCCCTTTTCCTGGTGGAGGATGGACATCCTCAGGCCCTTCACCATAGGGTCATACCAAAATAAGTATTTAATAGTCGGCATCGACTACTTAACTAAGTGGATAGAGGCCGAAGCCTTATCCAAAATCACAACCCAAAACATACTCTGATGACCAAAATAAGTATTTAATAGTCGGCGTCGACTATTTCACTAAGTGGATAGAGGCCGAAGCCTTAGCCAAAATCACGACCCAAAACATACTTCGTTTCTAAAAGAGGAATATACTTTCCCAGTTCGGCATACCCCAAGCCATCGTCACCGACAACGGGACTCAGTTCACCGACAAGAACTTCCAAGACTTCGTTACCAAGCTAGGCACGAAGCAACACTTCACCTAGGTCGAACACCTGCAGACGAATGGGCAGGCCGAAGCCGCGAACAGAGTGGTTTTAAACAACCTAAAGCGAAGGCTGGGAGATGCCAAGAAGAGGTGGGTCGAGGAGCTACACATCATACTTTAGGCCTACAGGATTACCCTGCATTCGACAACCGGGAAGACCCCATTTCGAATGATCTATGAAACTGAGGCAGTAATCCTGGTGGAAATAAGAGAACCTTCTAGGAAAACTGAGTCCCCCCTCCACGAGGAGGTAAATGACTAGGCCTTAAGGAAGGAGCTCGACCTAGTCGAGGAAATCAGGTCGGGGGAATCCCTACGAGAAGCCTCGCTGAAACAAAGGATAACCTTGCGGCATGACAATAAAGTCATCAAGCGCGAGTTTCAGGTGGGAAGCCTGGTCCTACGAAGGAATCAGAAGGACTCGCGTGAGGGCAAACTCGCCGCAAACTGGGAAGGCCCCTACGATGTCCGAGACAAAATGGGCAATGGGGCCTATTAACTCAAAAACCTGCACAGAGAAGAACTTGTTCAACCATGGAATGCAGAAAAACTCGAGCAATACTACAGTTAGACATTGCCTGCGACCCACTAGCATCGCGGCCACAAGGGTGCAGCATGGTCCAGGCACGACTCCTAAATTTAAAACAAAAAAACAAGAGTTTGCCCTTTGCACGTGCGAGCAGACCCTTGATCTAACGAGGACCCCTCAACCGAGCTCCATGGTTGCCGTACTAGTAAGGCAGAACACCCAGCTCACGATAGAAAGTTCATGCCCCAGGCAAAGACCTCGACTGAGGTCTTGGCTCCGTCATTGATTGAATAACAAATTTGATCACCCGACCAGTTCCCTGCACGGTTGGTCATAATATAGGTGTCGAGCAAAATTCCTGATAACAAACATACAAACGCTATTCCATACATGAAAAACAAGAAGAACAAGAAAAACAAAGAAAATATAGCACACACGGTATAAAAGTAAAAATATTAATTCCTAAAAATGCGGGCAGAGCCTATTGTTCAAGAGTTACAAAATAGCACACAGGCCAGAAACAAACACATCAAAAAATGACACGCAGGCCGGAAACAAACACATCAAATATGGCACGCAGGCCAGAAAAACAGAAATACTAAAACGAACACTAAGCAGCTTCATTTCCCTCATGCTCACCACCCACCTCGGCTTGGCCATCATTTTCTTCCTCGGCTACTAGCGTGACCATGTGAACCTCGAAAACCTGATGGAAAGGCCCTGTCCCTTCAGTGACGAGATGGACATTCGGGTTCACGATTCGGAGATACTCCATGGCGGATTCAAAGCCTACCTCAAGAGCCCCTACACAGTCTTGCTCGAGCTCCCGGATCCTCAACACCAAATCATCCCAAGACGCCAGAAGCCTCTCCTTAACAGGATCACCCTCATCAGGCTTCACTTCGGTCTCTAGCTCGACCACGTTGGTCTGCAGTCAATCACGCTTCTCTTTCACCCCCTTTAGCTCTTTAGTTATCTCACTCATGTTGTGGAGGAGGCGTACATGATTCTCGTACCTCGTCTGGGCCTTCTGCAGTCCGCTCTCCGCTTTGTTCTTCTCTACTTCGAGGACGAAATTCTCGTATCGCAGCTTCTTCAGCTCGGAGGTAGGGTTTGTTTCGTCATTCAAGACTAAGGTCGTCAAAAAGATCCTCATCATGGTGGCCATGTCATCGGTCAGCGTCTTTCTCTGGGCCGCCCGATCGACTACCATAATCGCCTTGGTCTCTGCCTCGGCCACCATTAGAGAATTCCCCCTAGAGAAGAAGTTCCATTGAGTGTGACAAGGAGGTAGCACAAACTTCTTAGTGGGCACTGTCGCTTGCGCGAAAATAAGGTGCCGGCAAAACAGAAGAGTCGCCACCTTTCGTTATTTATCCCTCAGAGCGGGAAAGGAAACGATCGGAAAAACCTGACGAATAAGGGTAATACAAGGTCATCGCAACCATTGTCTGGATTCGGGAGTCGGTTACGCAAGGGGAAGGTATTAGCACCCCTCACGTCCGTCGTACTCGACGGGATCCTCGCTTGTTTGTTTACTTGGACGGGTTGGTTATAATCTATCTACCTATCAAGGCTGGCTGAAAAAGAAAAGAAAAATGACTCGGCAAAGCATCGCGCTTTATGCCTACGTATTCCCGTCTGGAACGAGAAATCAGAGTCAACGTAGTTCGGCTAACTACGGGGGAAGATGGGGAAGGTTGCTCGCTAGGATGTCGCATCCTATGCCTACGTACTTTCATCTGGTATGAAAGATCAGAGCAAACGTAGTTCGGGTAACTACGGGTTATCTCCTGAAAGAAGTGTTTTTTATTGTGTTTGCGATTTCAACCGCACTAGAGACTATGACCTGAGAGTGAATGCGTCGCATGTCACCCAAAGGGTACCATACTAACATCCAGACTATGGAAAAGAAGCTCTCCCACAATCCTTTCTCAGATAGCTTAAGGCTCGTAACGTACGAAAGAAATCATTCATGATTACTGTATCTTAAACTGCTTTGAGATGAGAAGAGAACAGGCCCAACTAGGAGGGAGACTATCAAGTCCTACTGTTATCATGCCATGGATTCATCCTATGGTTGAAGTTTAAACAGGGAACTCCTAGATGTTGTCATGCATAGGTTTCAACCTAAAAGTCTATCATCAAATCCTTATCAAAGGAAATGAGAGTCCTAAGGGATCATGTCAATGATACACCAAACAGACAAAGCATCAGCTTTAACAGTAGAATGCATGCAATGCAAGTGAGGGAGGAAATGTGTGTGGGGCTTCAGCCTCCACAAGCTCGTCTCAACCTCAAGCCAGTCATGAAATAACAGTAATCATACTGAAATAAACAACATGCTATCAAGCAAAAACGGTAAATTGCAATCATACAGATGAAAGAAATGAAATGCTATCAAGCAAAATAAACACATGGGCAAGGGAGCTGGGCTCTACCGAATACCCGCAAGCAAAGCCAGGCAGTAACAATACAATCAGATGCACTCATGCTCTTAGACTGAACTTATTCTAAATGTGCTTAGTCTAATGCAGCAGACAAATCAGACAAAACACACAATACATCAAAGAAAACAGAAGAAAGCCTCAGCTCCTCCAGCAGCAACCCAGTCTTCAGACTTCAGAGATCACTTGCTTTCCAGGTATCAAACCTACAGCATGAGTATCAACTCATCTTCTCCCTTGAGCTTCAGCTCCTTTGACCAGCTCCACCTTCAGGCTTTACTATCTCCAGGGATCTTCAGGCATCAACAAAGTCTTCAGACTTCAACAATCTTCAAGGAATCATCCTCTTCAAAGCTTCAGCTTCTATCTTCAATGGCTCAAATGCTCCAGCAAACAAGATTCAGTCAATAAGATGAGGTGAGGATGTTGCAGTGCTCACTGACTTCCAAAGGATGCCATTGAGAACTTAACATCAAAGGAAAGGCTCTCTCAAAGTTCTACCTTATAGGGCAAGGTCACTAATCCCTCCAAAGGAGAGAGGTGAATACCCTTAAGGGACTCTATGTCACAAAGAAGAAAGGAGGTGAACAAGACACTCCTTGTTTATTGAACAAAGTATTCTATCTAGGGCTCTGCCTATGCACCTATCAACCTATAAACAAAACAAACAAAAGCTATGCTAAACTCCTCTGCAAGGTCTTCAAAGCTTCCATGATGATCCACAAGGTCTTCAACTTAATCTTCAAAGCTCACACACTCAACAGAGAAGGAAAGAAAACACAACAATACAACTTATGCCTTTAAGCAACACACATACTATCCATACATTCAAAAATCAATGAAAAATACTAAAATACCATACAAATTCCTAATATAAATTCTAGGGGATCCTATACATACTTACCCTTAACCCATGTATTCCCCATACACTAATTTGGCCTATAAACCCCAAAACAAATTTGTTCAAATCTACCTACACAACCTAAAACCCTAATTAGAGCACCTAAATGTCCAACAATCAAACTACATCAAATTTTAATCCACAAATCAAGAGATAAATCCTACATGAAACTAGGGTTCAATATCTAACTATGCCAAAAAGAATGGCTCAAAAATCCTAAGGGAAAGTCCTAAAACAATTCATAGAAAATGAGATATCAACTAAAAGGAAATAAATGCCCTATTTAAAAGAAAATATCACCAAAACTTCCACATTAAAAATAAAATCCTATTTTTATTTTTATATTTTTCTACACATTATTATCTAAACATATAAAAAAGAGTGAACAAAAAAGAGCTATTTTTCATTTACTTATGAATTTTTAAAGATTGCAAAAATATTAAAAGAATTAAAAATAAGATAAAACAATATAAAAGGGAGGGGGGTGGAAACAGTAAGTCAGACCAGTTGATTCTCCAATGGGCCTGATCATGGTGGGGTGCGAATAGAACACGGGTAAGCCCAGAATTCCTTCATTAAACCAAACGACGTCGTTTGGCTCTTTTGAATTTCCCTCCAATTCTGAGTTTGATTTCCAGCCATCCGATGAGGTCCTCAGTCAACACATGCTAGCCTGATCCAACGGTGCACATGCGTCTTCAACCTTAAGACAAAAGCTAGGGTTTGGAACCACCATGGAAGCCATGCACGCATATACTTCAAGCTTTCTGTTCTCTCCCCACAAGCCATCATTCAACACGATGTAAACACCAAAATTGTTCAGAATTTCTCCCTCTACAAGACTGTGGTCATAGTATGCTTTAAAACTCAACGCAACTCTCAATCCGATCGTGACAAGTCCTTGGTTCACTTGAAATGCACTGCAACTCATCATCATAATTCTTGCTCCAACCTATACTAATCTAACCTACACGTTATGGTGATCATTCTAAACCACAAAGCTAAGTTCCTCATACACTAACCTATGAGTTTCAGGTCCAAACAGTTTTAACACCCTGCTATGAACTATCACCAATTGGCACGAAACTAACCAGAAATGCTCCTCTATCATTCTACATCATATCTAAACTAACAACCTAATGTAAAACTATCCAAATCAAGCTAAAGAAAGTAAATTGCACCTGAAGCAAAATCTTGGAGATGATGATGAAGCTCGTGGATCTGATGCTTTGGATGCTTGGATCTTGATCTACTATTGCTACACTCAATTCTGTTTGCAAAACCTTGATGAATCTTGCCTTGAATCTTGAGATCCACTTGAAGTTGCAACTTGTGTCTTGATGAAGAAAGTGCACGAAATTGGATCAATTGCAATCAGAACATGGGTGAATTCTACTCCATGATGATGGTTGAATATGGTGAAATCAGTATTGGTGATGATTGATGAAGGTTTTGTGAAAATGGGATCAAATTGCAATGAGAGAGAATGAGAGAATTTGGGAAGTGTTTGCCAAAAAATGAGAATCCAACCCTTGCTCAATTTTCATTTCATGATTATATAGCACTCAATGGAAGTTTCCAGCACCATCTTGCACTTTCCCTTGCATTCCAAGCTTGATCCAATTTTGTTATGTTTCTTTAATCATAAGTAACCTTAAGTAACTTTTATTTTTTCCACTAAACTCAAAAATGTGCTTGAACCATTGTCTTTAAAATGGTTTTTCCAATCAAAATGATATGTTGGATGACCCCATTTGGATTCCTAGATCTTCCAAACCAATTTCCAATTCCAACTTTTTAAACTTATATGCCATTTTTAGTTCATTTTTGACCAATCATGCAAATTCATGCTATGAGCTTTTCCAACAATTCATGACCTTCTTTCTAGACTTAAAATCACATTTTGAACAACTTTCATGTTTTGAGTTTTTCCATTTGAAGCTTGGAAGTAGGAGTTTTAGGCATTGGCTAAAATGACCTATAACTGACAAATGACCAAAATACCCCTGTCTTGTTCAAACCATAAGTTGAGTTCCACAAATCCTATCAAGGACTTCTACCACTCAAATTAAATATAAGAAGATGCCCTCCAACATTCATGTTGACCAAGAGATCATAGGAATCATCCTACTAGGGCAAAAGTTGTCTGCAAGTTGGGTGACTTTCAAGGACCCAGATTCACACACCTCAGCTGACCTGTAATTTGTCAAAACCATAACTTGAGCTCTGCAACTCCTATCAAGGACTTCCACCACTCAAATTAAAGCTTAGAACAAGCTCTACAACATTCATGTTGTGGGGAAGATGAGATATCAATCACATCTAGAGCTAAAACTGCCTGGAATATAGGGATCAAATTAGGGTTTTTCACTGATGATCTTTGGAAACCCTAACTCAAAACTTCTCAAACCCTTCAATCATGATGAGTTGGTCTAGGAATCACCTTTACAACATCTCTATGCATCATTCCATGATCTCATGGCCCTTGGATTAAGTCTCAACCTTCTCCAAATCTTCAGCTGATCTAGGGTTGACCCAGTCAAAACCTTAATTCTACCATTCATGGTTGAATCCTCTGAACTCTTGCATAATGACTTCTCTGGGCTTCATGAATGGCTGTCAAGACATCTCATAGGCTTTCTCAAAACATCAAGTTCATTCTCAAAGTCTCAGAATCATCTGAGAAACACCCACAACTCTCAAGTTAGGAGGCACACAACCCTGGTTTCAACCAATTCCTCTGAGGATCTCTTGAACTTTCTGATGAAGGTATCAACCTTCAAACACTTGATGGATAAATAATTGTTGGTAAAATTTTGGGGTGCAACAGCTGCCCCTATTCAAACGGCTTGAACCTGACTGGGTGAGAAGCGAACGACTCTCAACCAATCAAGGTGCGAGACGATTGAATACCGGTAAACCCGAAAATTTGCCAACTGCACGAGCGCACGGTACTCTGCGGGGAACAAATCTTCGAATATTGCAATGCTGGCTGTACGGCCGCTAGCTGGAGAGATACCAATCTGACATCGCCGTCAATTATCCACATTAAATTCTTCTGACATTGTCTTCAGACAACCACAACACCCAACCTCGTCGATGGAGAACTGAATCTGACATCACCGTCGGAAACAAACATCGCTCTGAGAGACACTCGACATCACCGTCGTACAAACATCATCTCTGCGGGGGATTTAAAGAGTCTGACATTGTCGTCGAACATAAACCTAATCTGACCTCGCCGTCAAAACAAACATCCAACCTTGTCGCCGGACCAATGATGATCTGACCTCGCCGTCAAACAAACATTCAACCTCGTCGTCGAACAAAATACAACACTGAACAAATCTGACCTGGGGTTCACCCCTGGTAAAGTACACTTGCGTATTTGAACCTACTCTGCTGGGAATGAGAGACTTAACTGAGCCCGCTCTGATCTGGGGTTCACCCTCAGAACCATAACGAACATCGGAATACTACTGCACACTGCCCACTGTAGAACTTCAGTCATCAAAGACATATGAAACCCTGGCCCCTGGCCACTTCCAGCTTCAGCTAGAAAAGATCTTCAAGTATTTCTGAATATGAATGAAACCCTGGCCCCCGGCCACTCCAGATCCGCTGGAGAATCTTCAAGTATTTCTGAAGATAGATGAAACCCTGCCCGTCGGCCATTCCATCTTCAGCTAGAAAGAACATCCTTGGCCTTCAAGGATGTAAACTTTGCCCGTCGGCAACTCTGCAGGAGGCATCTTCGACTTCAGTCTAAAGAAATGGTCCTCGGCCTTCAAGGATACATGGATCTGCCTTCAAGCAACTCCGCCTCTGCTATAGAGCATCCGTGGCTTCAGTCAGGGACATATTTCGGCCTTCAGTCCGAAAAATGAATCCTAGGTCGTTCATGACCTTGGGGATAACCTTGCCCTTAGGCACCTTCGCTTCAGCTTAGGAAATCTGTGACTTCAGTCAAAGAAATGGTATCCTGAGCCATTCATGACTCTACGGGGATTCGAACACTTTGCCTTCAGGCAAAACTCCGCTTCAGCTGGAGAAACATCTTCGACTTCAGTCAGAAGAAACACTATTCACTAGATCGCGATCAATCATCACCTCAGGGCAACTGACTTGGTCTTCAGACCAACACGGATCATCTTGGTATATCTACAAACTTTGGAACCTTGTTTTCAGCCACCCGTTGATTCATCAACAAGGACATCTGAGCTCACAGGAGCCTTCTGATATCGCCTTCAGGCGTTCACGAAGTCAATCTTCAGATTAGACATCACTGTTGGAGCAGACATATCACGCTGCTAAGGACTTCAAGGATCATCTTGAACAAACAGATCCGTCAGGCACCTTCAAGAATCATCTTGAACCGATAACCATTCTGGAGACCTTATTCTACGGGGTATTCCAGGAACCTTCCTGGGCAACTCTTGCTGGGGACGCTACTGGGGAGCTCAAGCATCATACTAGGCGAACAACTCGGGAAGCTGTACTGAGGTCTTAAGAATCATCTTAAGCAAACGGCCCTGCTGAGGAATTCAAGAATCGTCTCGGACTGAAGACTTCACTGGGGATCTCCAAAATCATCTTGAGCGAGCGACTGTGGGGATTACACCGGGGTCTTGGGAATCATCTCAAGAAATCGACCTCGTTGGAGAGAATGTCAGGAATCCTCCTAAGCAACTGATCCTTCGGCTGAAAACCTGTAAGGCAAGAATAACAATGACCTAGATCATGCTCATGATGCATATGCTTCTGCGCTATGCCCCACTCAGTGGGAATGATATGCGTTTATGCTAAATGTTGTGCAATCATGCACAATGCTATGCAGCGTTAAATGCTATGTAGTGTTGAATGCTATGCAGTCATGCGCGAGGATGCGATCCCGTCAGCAAAATAAATGCCGAGGGGGAATTCTCCTGTCAAGGAGACAAGAACTACTCAGGTATAGGAATCATCCTGCTGAGGAGAACGTGAGCACGCCAATATCAATCGGACTCTGTCTGGGGAATTGATCTTCCGTTGACTGCTGCGTGGAAAACAACTTCAGTTGATTACTGCAGGGGACGAAGCTTTACGAGAACCCGAACCTGCTGAAGGAAAGCGATGTCAATCGCGAGAGTGAACTGCGTGGCCGTCTCGGCTAACTCTTCTGGGGATGATCACTCTGTGGGGAAACAACTTCAGCTGCTCCACACTCCGCTGGGGAAAGACCAATCATGATCTGATCAACCTTCAAGGACTCGGCCCTCCTGGACATCTGCAAACTCGGCTGAGGAAGGAGAAGTCATTCTGCTTCGCCAAA
Organism: Lathyrus sativus; assembly: GCA_963859935.3. Classification (NCBI taxonomy): domain Eukaryota; kingdom Viridiplantae; phylum Streptophyta; class Magnoliopsida; order Fabales; family Fabaceae; genus Lathyrus; species Lathyrus sativus. The sequence continues at coordinate 430,576,809 of OZ012739.1, read as the reverse complement.
GGGAGTATGACTCTGGGGAGATACAGCTTCAGCTGTTCAACATCTGCTAGGGAAAATCCACTCATGGTCCCAACTGCTTCCAAGGATTCTGCTTTTCTGCGGACTCAGCCGGGGAGAGAAATCATTCTACTTCACGGGAGAGTACGACTCTGGGGAGATACAGCCTCAGCTGCTCAATGCTCTGCTAGGAAAACCACTCACGGTCTCAACTGCTTCCAAGGATTCTGCTTTTCTGCGGACTTAGCTGGGGAGAGAAATCATTCTACTTCACTGGAGAGTACGACCCTGGTGAGGAATTTCAATTTCGCTAGGGAAGAAAGAATCATCTGACTTCGGGGGAGAGCATAACTCTGCAGGGGAATACAACATCAGCTGTTCCAATACTCTACTGGGGGAGAGGGAATCATCCATCTTCAGGAGAGAGCATGACTCTGGTGGGGAATCTCAATTCCGCTGGAGACTTCAGTCTGGCACCATCAGTTACTGCATACTTTGGCGTACGAACAATTCCCTACGAAACCTGCACTTGTGACCCGGTGCTGGGGCAACACCTGCTGCGGCGACTTTACTGGGGAAAACACGAGCTTCGGCACCCGAACATTTCTATGAAACCTACACTTGTGACCCGGTGCTGGGGGGAGAAGACATCATTCTTCGGTGCTTGACTCAGCTGATGAGGTGACGTTCCTTCAGGATGCGTCTGCTTGGGGAAGAGAATCATCTCTGTCTGGGGAGACATATCAATGCTCACTATTCTGATTCTGATTCTACGGGGGAGAGACTACTGAATTCTGCTGGAGAAGGAGGACTCGCCCTGCTTCGGGGATACGCACGGCATATCCTCTGGAAGGTGCTACACCTGCAACAACACAAACAAACAAGACAAGATTCCCTCCTCAAAGGGTTCTATCCAGGTTATTATCTCGTGACAATATTCGGTTAATCAATTGTTTCAACAATCAATGGGCCTAGGCCCGCAAGTTTATGTATGCGCATTTTATCAAAAAACATAGGCGTTTTCATTCGCAAACAAAACAGATAAATGCTAAACAGACAAGTAGAATTGCTGAATAATGTGCATTTTATTGATGATGAACCCCTGAACGGGCAGAAATGTTTTACAACAGAGGCAAGCTCCTGGAATGAGGAAGCCGCGCAAAAAAGAAAACATAAATATGCATCAGTATATACAAATGTCGGCAACGAGGCGTAGACGAACACCATGAGTTGATCCCTCTAAGACCCACTCGACTTTGATACTTCTCCGACGCTTCAGCTTTGGAAGAGATTGATTCAGATAAACGGACCTCAGGTCTTCCGAACCACTAAACAATGAAAGTCCATACGCGGAACGCAGTCATTTGCTTATTCAAATCCCTAACTTTTGCGTGAACCGCCCTTTCGGGTTTTCAGTTCACCGGGATACCCTTTTTTGCCGAAGCCGCCCAGTGTAGGTTTTCGACTTCGCGGGTGTACATTTTTTCAATATATCCCTAATTTTTGCCCGAACCTTTTATTCTGTTTTTGGTTCGCCGGGATGCCCCTTTTTTGCCTGGACTCTTTCTTTTTTGTCCAGCGGGTCTCTTTCAAGCAAAGTATTTTTTAACTGCGTCCGCGTTCACCGGGGATGCAAAATCTTCACCATCCATCGTGGATAACAACAAAGCTCCTCCTGAGAAGACCTTGTTGACGACATACGGCCCTTCGTAATTCGGAGTCCACTTGCCCCGGTGATCGGAGTGTGGCGGAAGGATTTTCTTCAGGACGAGATCACCCGTCTGAAAGCTTCTAGGACGCACCTTCTTATCGTAAGCTTTCTTCATTCGGCTTTGGTACAGGCGACCAAATGCAATCGATGCTAACCTCTTCTCGTCCATCAGGCTGAGTTGGTTCAAGCGATTCGTGACCCATTCTGCCTCGTCGAGTTTCACATCAACCAAAACTCGCAAAGAGGGAATCTCCACTTCTAGCGGTAGGATAGCCTCCATACCGTACACCAAGGAGAAAGGAGTTGCCCCGGTCGACGTACGCACCGTCGTACGATAACCGTGCAAGGCGAACGACAACATCTCGTGCCAATCTTTGTACGTCACAACCATCTTCTGAACAATCTTCTTGATGTTCTTGTTGGCCGCTTCAACAGCGCCATTCATCTTCGGCCGGTAAGGAGATGAGTTGTGGTGTTCAATCTTGAAGCTCTGGCACAGCTCTTTCATCATCTTGTTGTTCAAATTCGAACCATTATCAGTAATGATCCGCTCGGGAATTCCATAGCGACAGATGATGTCCCTCTTTATGAATTTAGCTACCACTTGCTTGGTCACATTAGCGTACGAGGCTGCCTCCACCCATTTGGTGAAGTAGTCGATAGCTACCAGAATGAAACGATGACCATTGGATGCAGTGGGCTCAATCTTGCCTATCATGTCGATGCCCCACATGGAGAACGGCCAAGGGGAGGACATGACATTCAATGGGCACGGCGGCACATGAACTTTATCAGCATAAATCTGGCATTTGTGACATTTCTTCGCGAATCTGAAGCAATCCGACTCCATAGTCATCCAGTAATACCCTGCTCTCAGGATCTTTCTCGTCATGGCGTGCCCGCCCGCGTGCATACCAAATGTGCCCTCATGGACTTCTTCCATGAGCATACTCGCCTCTTTTTCATCCACACATCTGAGTAGCACGAGATCGTGGTTTCTCTTATACAGCACTCCATCAGGATTGAGATAAAAGTTTCCAGATAGCCTCCTCAGAGTCTTCTTATCCTGGGTCGACGCACCCGCAGGATACTCCTTGGTCATAAGGAAGGTCTGGATGTCGTGGAACCATGGCTTGCCGTCGGTGGCATCCTCGATTGCAAAGACAAATGCCGGTCTATCAAGACGCGAAAGCACAATTCTTGGAGCCTCATTCCAATAATTGACTTTGTACATGGAAGCCAACGTGGCTAAAGCATCAGCCATTTGATTTTCAGCCCTGGGTACATGATGAAGTTCCACCCGATCGAAGAATGGAAGCATCCGCCTGGCGTAATTCATGTACGGCACTAAATTCGCTTGACGAGTTTCCCACTCCCCTTTAATCTGATTGATTACAAGCGCTGAGTCACCATATATGTCTAGATTCTTGATTCTCAAATCAATTGCCTCTTCTAGACCCATAATACATGCTTCATACTCGGCTTCATTGTTGGTAACCGGAAACGTCAGTCTCGCAGTAAACGGGATGTGGGATCCGTGAGGAGTCGTAATGATAGCCCCGATGCCACTTCCATAGGAATTAAACGCTCCGTCGAATATCAACTTCCACTGAGACTTCCTATCTGGCCCCTCATCGGGCAATGGCTCATCGCAATCCTTTGCTCTGAGAAACATAATATCCTCGTCCGGGAATTCAAACTTCATCGGCTGGTAGTCTTCGATCGGCTGTTCGGCAAGATAATCAGACAATACGCTTCCCTTAATGGCTTTCTGAGGAACGTACTGAATATCATATTCTGTTAACACCATTTGCCATCTGGCAATCCTGCCCGAAAGAGCCTGCTTCTCGAAGACGTACTTGATCGGATCCATCTTCGAAATGAGCATAGTGGTGTGGTTGAGCATATACTGTCGTAGACGTTTGGCAGCCCAAGCTAGTGCACAACACGTCTTCTCCAGCATCGAGTATCGAGATTCACACTCAGTGAACTTTTTACTCAAGTAATAAATGGCATGCTCCTTTCTGCCCGTCTCGTCGTGCTGACCGAGGACGCACCCCATACTATTCTCCAGAACCGTCAGGTACATGATTAATGGCCGTCCAGCCACTGGGGGTATCAAGATTGGAGGTTCTTGAAGATACTACTTTATTTTGTCGAATGCCTTCTGGCAATCCTCATTCCAAGTAATCGCCTGATCTTTCTTTAACAGCTTGAACATCGGTTCACAAGTGGCCGTGAGCTGAGAGATAAACCTTGCAATGTAGTTTATTCGGCCCAGGAAACCACGAACTTCTTTTTTTGTTTTCGGCGCTGGCATTTCTTGGATAGCTTTTATTTTTGCAGGATCAACTTCAATACCTCGTTCACTAACGATAAACCCCAATAACTTTCCGGACCGCACTCCGAAAGTGCACTTGTTAGGATTCAGCCTCAGCCTGAATTTCCTAAGTCTCTGAAACAGCTTCAATAGGTTGACCAGATGCTCTTCCTCCGTTTGGGACTTTGCAATCATGTCATCAACATAGACCTCGATCTCATGATGAATCATATCATGAAACAAAGTTACCATTGCTCGCTGGTAAGTGGCCCCTGCGTTCTTCAGACCGAAGGGCATTACCTTGTAGCAGAATGTTCCCCAGGGGGTAATGAACGTTGTTTTCTCCATGTCCTCCGGTGCCATCTTATCTGATTGTAACCGGAGAAGCCATCCATGAATGAAAACACGGAAAACTGGGCTGTATTGTCGACCAACACATCGATATGAGGCAACGGGAAATCATCCTTAGGACTCGCCCTATTCAAATCCCGATAATCAACGCACATGCGTACCTTTCCGTCCTTCTTCGGTACAGGCACTATGTTGGCGACCCACGGAGGGTAAGTGGTAACGGCTAGGAATCCTGCGTCCAACTGCTTCTGGACCTCTTCTTTGATTTTTACAGCCATGTCTGGTCTCGTCCTCCTGAGCTTCTGCTTGACTGGAGGGCAATCTTCCCGCAACGGCAAGCGATGAACCACGATATCAGTGTCAAGTCCGGGCATGTCCTCATATGACCAAGCAAAGACGTCACTATACTCTCGAAGCATCTCGACCAGTCTATGCTTGACATCATTCTGCAGCGCAGCCCCTACTCTGACATTTCTGACGAGCTCCTCAGAACCCAGATTTATGATCTCAATATCCTCCTCGTGAGGCAGAATAACCTTCTCTTCTTGTCTCAACAAGCGGGCCAACTCTTCCGGAAGGTCTTCGTCTTCATCAATCTCATCCTCGGCTTGATAGATCGGGCAATCAAAGTCGTAGTGAGCCGTAGAAGGTCCAGAGTCGATGTCATCTGTTACGTGGATCCTGCAATAACAAGGGTTAAGTTTAAAGCAGGAATATGCAGGTTAGCACGAACCTCGTTGCCATTTTGCTGTTTTTTCGAAATAAACATAAAATAGGAATAACAGAGAACACAATATTTGATTACGAAGAAAACTCCTTTTATTTATTAACAAAATGCATACACATAATCCAACAAGGCCCTGACAGTAAAACCACTATGCCCCGGGCAGGACACAGGGCTGTATAAAGATTGTAAAAAGCAAATCATTACTCTTCACTTGTCAGCTTGATAATCTCCTTGATGGTCCAATTGTGGAGGCGCTCGCCCGGCTTGCTCGGTTGAATCCAGGCGTCAAGATCGCAATCACTATCCCCGCTGTCCTCCGACGCTGCGTTGATACTCTCGAAAATTACTCCCCCCTTGGTGAATAAGATCGGCCCTTTCCCACGAGACGAGCTGCCAGAAGAAGATGAAGCTTCAGCTCCAGGAGAATACCCCAATCCAAACTTATCCTGCTTGATTGGTATATCCAAAACATGCCCCCAGCCTGGGGTGGAACCGGCTTCGACAACAGCCCGAGCTTCCTTAAACGAGGAAAGATTCATCTCCTGCTTCTCTGCGACGACGGGAGCTACCTCCCTCACCCTGACGGTTTCAAATGCTTGGCAGAGCGCTTCATGGATCTCGCCATCCATTTCAACGTATTTAAAGGACGACAGGTGGCTTACCATGATGTCCTCTTCACCACAGACGGTCACTATGCTGCCCCCAACAGCATATTTAAGCTTCTAATGCAGCGTGGACGTCACGGCACCAGCAGAATGGATCCATGGCCGACCTAAGAGGCAACTATAGGCGGGCATGATATCCATGATATAGAAAACCGTATTGAACGTCTCCAGACCAACTTGAATTGGCAGGGTCAACTCTCCGAAGACGTGGCGCTTGGTTCCATCGAAGGCTTTCACGACCAGATCACTGGGCGTGCACAACAATCCACGGGTATCCAACTTCATCAGTGCCTTCTTCGGAAGCACATTAAGCGAGGAACCCGTATCCACCAGGACATGTGACATAATCGTGCCTCTGCATTCTATCGAGACGTGCAAGGCGCTATTGTGATCTCTTCCCTTAGGAGTCAGCTCTAGATCTGTAAATCCCAGCCCATTACCAGCATTAACATGGGCTACTACTTCCTCGAGTTGATTTACTGATATCTCCTGTGGCACGTATGCAGCATTCAATACCTTCAATAATGCATTGCGGTGCGCCTCAGAGCACAACAACAAGTTAAGAATCGAGATCTTTGACGGAGTCTGATGAAGATGATCTACAATTTTGTAGTCACTCTTCTTGATTAGTCGCATGAACTCTTCAGCATCTCTAACCAGCAAGTCCTTCTCTGCCCCTGCAGGGACCTCTTCAACGGCTTTACCTTTACCCTTATCCACGGCGTCAGCCCGGACCACTTTCTCTGCTGCAACCTCTGCTGGCGCGAACACTCTTCCGCTTCTAGTGATACCACTGACCTCGGTAAGATTCTGCATAGTTGATCCGAACGGCTCAAGCTCCATCTTCTGACCATTGCAATAAACTTCGGCGCCATAATGCCATGGAACGGCATTGGTACTCTCGAATGGGATTGGTCCGGCCCTGGTGATAGTGATAGTAGGCGGACGGGGCGCAGAAATAGTGATAGGGTGACGAGGAATAGTAATGGTAGCAACTTCATCTGCCTGCTTCAGCACGACTTCCCCTGATGTACTCTCAACGCTCTGGCTGAATTGCAAAATACCCTCGGACATCAGACTCTGGATACCTTCGATCAGCTGCTCACACCCGTCAGGAAGTGTAGCACAAGCCATACATAATTCTCCGCATCCAGGAAAGAAGCCCTTCTTCAGCAACTTAGCCTTGACAAAACTCAACGGCGTCTTCAAATCTTTGACGTCGGTCAGCAAGTCTGAACTCTCCTCAGTGATAACAACATTCACTCCGCCCCCCTTATGATGAGGCATTGGATTTTTGGTGACATTGGGCACGCTGTCAGAAAAGTTGATAACCTTGGCGTCCACCAAGTCCTGGACTTTGTGCTTAAAAGCTTTACAATTCTCAATCGTATGGCCAGGTGCCCCAGTATGGAATTCACAAGTAGCATTGGCATCATACCCCGGTGGTGGTGCCCCTGTTAAGGGAGCCAATGTCCTCTTTTGAACTAATTGGAGCTGAAGCAATGTTTGCAGAAGCTGTGCATACGACATAGGTGGAGTTTCAAGATGACGGCTTGCCAGGGGAGCCCGATTCTGATATCTTTTATACCCCTGATTATTCTGCTGCTGAGGCTGCTGCTGCTGCGGCTGCGGAGTAGCTGGGATATTTATGCTAGCGATCTGAGGCTGAGGGCCCTTGCCCTTTCTCCTAGCATTAGTGACAGCACTGGCATCTCCCTCTCGACGCTTGCCAGTATAGGGTTTCTTGCTACCCCCTCCAGCTGAGGATGATTCGCCCTGAATTTTTCCGATCTTTATACCGTTCTCAACATGCTCGCCCAAAGTGATGAGAGCCGAGAAGGTTCCAGACATGCCACTGACCAGCTTTTCATAATAGATTCCAGGAAGGGTAGCCACGAACATTTGCACCAGCTCACGCTCAACCATCAGTGGCTGAACCCGAGCAGCCAATTCACGCCACCGCCGGGCGTATTCTTTGAAGCTTTCATTGTTCCGCTGTGAGAGATTCTGAAGCTGAACTCGGTTGGGAGCCAAGTCGCTATTATATTGATAGTGGAGGACAAATGCTTCTGCAAGATCTTTCCAGGTGCGCACAGTAGCGGGCTCCAAACCCATATACCATTCGAGTGATGGACCAGAAAGACTATCCTGAAAGAAGTGCATCAGCAACTTCTCATCGTCAGAATAGGCGGACATCTTTCTATAATAAGATCGGAGGTGGACCCGGGGGCAAGTAGTACCCTTATACTTCTCAAAGGTAGGCACCTTGAACTTGTGAGGTATTTTAAAGTCAGCAATCAACCCGAGGTTGGACATGTCAACGCCCAGTGTGTTCTGATTTTCTATGCTTCTCATCTTGTCTTCCAGCGCCTTAAACCTGAGTCGAGCTTCAGCATTCAACTCTGTCTCTACACCTCTCTGAGAGAATATATCATCCTGATGGTCCTCCAGCCACGGTTGAGGCACCACCAGATTTCCTGCACCAGCATTGCCGTTGACCGGCCCTATGTTAACATTGGCTCCCAAACTACCATTGACGGCGCCAGCCGCGTTGAGTCCGAGATTAGTCATCAGATTGCCGTTAGCACTGCCGTTGCCCCCGGCGGCGGGAACAACGTTCTGTGGAGTGTCCCCTGGAGGAGGAGTAGGCACGGCCCCTCCATGAAGTATGCCATTACTGTCGACCCTGGAGATCAGAGGTTGGACCAGAGTACGAAGCTGGTCCTGACCATTCGCGACCACCTGCATCAGTTCCATAAAACGATCCATCCGCTCACGGAGTTCTTGAACATCTGACTGCACCTGGTCCATGATTCTCGTCCGATTAGCGCGAGTTGAATAGCGGTGGATGAGTCTTTGATCAATCCTGGAGATTGAAAGCAGCTCGGAACCTGAAAAACCTGTTAACAATAAAGGTTAGGAAAAGCAATAAGATATACACCATGCAAACATGCTTCATGCAGATGCATGCGTGTGTCTGTGTGCGTGGGAGATCTTTCCCCGATCCTAGTGCCTTAGTGACAGTGCTGATGATAATAAGAGGAAGAAGAAATCCGAGCCCGATCATGGAAACATCAATCTCATATATATATGGAAAGGCCTGTCGAGGCAGTACACAGTATCAGCGAGTACAATTCAGCAGCATGACCTCAGCCAACAAGTCTGGTGATGGTCAGCATACTTCAAAGATCAAAAACAACAGGGATATAACTAGTCAAGTACGGCCACGGGCGCGATACTCTGCTAATAACTCCCTTGTCTCTGAATGATCTGGCGAAGTGAGCAACCCCTCGACGAGTAGTTCCCTCTGCCTGATGGTATGCTGAAGCCCCTGAACTGAACTCTCCCAAGCGCCTTTTCCAAAGCAATCCTCCAGCTTCCGCTTTTTAGACTCAAACATCAGCTTATGCTCCTTCAGGTTAGCAATGGCTTTGTTGAGACGGGCTTCAGCGGAGTACCTGCGGGCGGTCTCTTCATCAAACCTCCGCTCACTGTCTTTCACTTCGGTCTCTAGCTTAGAAATCTGCAGCATCAGCTTGTCTTCTCGCTCTTTCCTGGTGGCCATGGAGGTCTTCCAATGCTGGTCGAACTTAGATATTCTCCGATATGCTTCCTCCAAATGCTGCTTCTTCGTAGCTAGCACATCATTAGCAGCTCTGAAGTCTTGACCTAAGCGTTCCCGATCAGCAATCTGCTTTGCCAAGTCTGCACCCAGCTGGCTCACCGACTCTGTTTGCCTTTTGAGAGCATGCACGGCTTCGTTCCTCTCACTTCGAAGCTGAGCTAACTCCTTCTTTAATTCTGCATTTGCCCTTTTCAGTTCATCACGCTCAGCTAATACCTGGTTGTGCTGACGAATGGACACAGTGGTAGGCTCTTCGACTGGTGGAGGACTCTCTGGTCTGTCATGAGGGAATGGCATCCCTATAGTGCTGGCTCTGGCTCTGATCCAATCTGAATAAGGAGGGTAAGCTTGGTTGTTGCTCTTCCCCAACAAAGGCTTTCCTCTCGTGCTGATATTGTTCCACGCATACTGAAGCTTGGACAACAAATCGCCCTCTAGAATACCCGTGAGGTACAGAGATTCCCGTACCTCTTCTTCCTTCGGTGGAGTCCTCGAAGCATATGCAAACTGACGAACTAGCAATGATGGGTTGTAGTTGATGCAACCCTTCCTACCTATCAGAGGTACGTTAGGAAACCCATTACAACTGAAGATCATCTCGGTGCCTAACCTGCCTCTGTCAACGAACCAAACAATGTCTTCTGCCGACAAGCTCATCAGACGCTCAGGCCACTCAGCTGTGGCTGCAGACAAGACAGAAGAACCCCTCTTGGGCAAATGACTATCAAACCACTTGTACAACAACGGTACGCAGCATGAAACATTCTTCCCTCTCCGGTTCTCATTCTTGTAATGCACCGAATGGTAAACGTCTCCGATCAGAGTAGGGACCGGATTCCCTGAGGCGAAGATATGGAATGCATCAAAGTCTACGAAATCAGGCATGCTGGGAAATAGGATGATGCCATATATGCATAAAGCAAGGATGGCGCTGAAGGCGTCCCAACATTTGTCCTTAGCACACTGCTGAGCCTTAGCTATCAGAAACTGCAGAGAGAACCCTGGAACCTTGTTCCAGCTCGTCACCACTAACTCAGAGGCGCTCAAATGGAGTGAGGAAGCCAAACCAGCCAGATCAGGCTCAGCATCCATGTGTACGAAAGGCATCTGCCTTTTGATAGGCACACCCAGCATATCAGCATACTCTTCTAATGTCGGCGCGAGAATAAAGTCATGAAAAGTGAAACACCTCAAGGGAGGGTCATAAAACTGCAGAAGAGCATGTAACCCATTCAACTCGGACGTAGAAGGTTTGCAAACCAGACTAAGCAACCTGCCATAAGACTTCCTGAACCTATCCTTCACAGAATCCCCTTCCAGGGCTATCAAACCAGTCAGCTTCGACACGTCGGGGGTCGGGAACTTGTATGCAACAGTCTTCCTGAGAGAAGCCATAATAACAGCAGAAGACGAGAAATCCGGGATCGGGGAAACGGTACCTGCAACACAGACACACGTTAATGGAATGCAGATGAATGCGCAAACTAATGCAAAATGCAGGTATGCAATAATATATCCAGGTGGCTACTGTGGAGATTCGGTATCAACTGTCACTGATGAGAGGGAAACCCCGGTGTAAGACCACTAATCTGATCTGCTGAGAATAACCATCTGATGGGACCGAGATCACAATTCTGTTCTGACAAGAGTAAGTGCCTGATAATAAGAATCCCGGGTGCAATATCAAGGAATATCTGTTGATGAAGTCCTCAGACCCCAAATCAAGATCTGCCCTACCAAGAACAAATACACAGCTGCTGATGAGATCTTCAGACCCCACTCAAAATCTGCCCTATCAAGAACAAATAACATCTGCCGATGAGGCCTTCAGACCCCACTCAAAATCTGCTCCGTCCAGAACAAACCACTGACGATAATACACTGATCAAAGCCTGCCCTATCAAGAACAGACAAACACCCGACGACAAGATCCTCTGATCAAAAACCTCTTGCTCTATCAAGAACATGTCTGTAACTGAGAACCCAACATAACTGATTTACTGTCAAGAAAACCAGGTAGTCTGAAGGTCTAAGTTTCCTGCAATAAACCCAGTCCCACTCACAGGTATGAACCTAGACTGACTCAAGGTACGGCATCCTATGCGTTCATCAGCGTCACAGACTTTCAAAACTGATGATACGATTCCCAAAAGGAGTGGCATCATCAAGTCCTGAAGAGGCCTCACTTAGCTGAATCACAAATGATCGGTCCCCAGAGTCGACAATCCACCAAACCAGCAACCGTCTCAACCCAAAGGGTTGAAAGTGAAGCCAACCGGATGAACCTCGTCTGAGCATGGATTTCATGAGACACTAGTGCCTGCAAAGCAAGCACGCGCCCACTAATTTCCACTCTAAGTCTATGGTGCACTCAAGCCTGGGTCTGGCTTCTCACTCAATCAGAACTCCCATCCCACAACAGCACAAATAATCATATTTTACTGAATATAAAATGCGGGAAATAAAGTGCGAGAAGTAAAAAATGCGATAAATAAACGCACCCCAACAAGCAAACACACAAACGATAGGATTGACTCGCAGGGAACCGTTGGAGTCCCCAGCAGAGTCGCCAGCTGTCGCTTGCGCGAAAATAAGGTGCCGGCAAAACAGAAGAGTCGCCACCTTTCGTTATTTATCCCTCAGAGCGGGAAAGGAAACGATCGGAAAAACCTGACGAATAAGGGTAAGACAAGGTCATCGCAACCATTGTCTGGATTCGGGAGTCGGTTACGCAAGGGGAAGGTATTAGCACCCCTCACGTCCGTCGTACTCGACGGGATCCTCGCTTGTTTGTTTACTTGGACGGGTTGGTTATAATCTATCTACCTATCAAGGCTGGCTGAAAAAGAAAAGAAAAATGACTCGGCAAAGCGTCGCGCTTTATGCCTATGTATTCCCGTCTGGAACGAGAAATCAGAGTCAACGTAGTTCGGCTAACTACGGGGGAAGATGGGGAAGGTTGCTCGCTAGGATGTCGCATCCTATGCCTACGTACTTTCATCTGGTATGAAAGATCAGAGCAAACGTAGTTCGGGTAACTACGGGTTATCTCCTGAAAGAAGTGTTTTTTATTGTGTTTGCGATTTCAACCGCACTAGAGACTATGACCTGAGAGTGAATGCGTCGCATGTCACCCAAAGGGTACCATACTAACATCCAGACTATGGAAAAGAAGCTCTCCCACAATCCTTTCTCAGATAGCTTAAGGCTCGTAACGTACGAAAGAAATCATTCATGATTACTGTATCTTAAACTGCTTTGAGATGAGAAGAGAACAGGCCCAACTAGGAGGGAGACTATCAAGTCCTACTGTTATCATGCCATGGATTCATCCTATGGTTGAAGTTTAAACAGGGAACTCCTAGATGTTGTCATGCATAGGTTTCAACCTAAAAGTCTATCATCAAATCCTTATCAAAGGAAATGAGAGTCCTAAGGGATCATGTCAATGATACACCAAACAGACAAAGCATCAGCTTTAACAGTAGAATGCATGCAATGCAAGTGAGGGAGGAAATGTGTGTGGGGCTTCAGCCTCCACAAGCTCGTCTCAACCTCAAGCCAGTCATGAAATAACAGTAATCATACTGAAATAAACAACATGCTATCAAGCAAAAACGGTAAATTGCAATCATACAGATGAAAGAAATGAAATGCTATCAAGCAAAATAAACACATGGGCAAGGGAGCTGGGCTCTACCAAATACCCGCAAGCAAAGCCAGGCAGTAACAATACAATCAGATGCACTCATGCTCTTAGACTGAACTTATTCTAAATGTGCTTAGTCTAATGCAGCAGACAAATCAGACAAAACACACAATACATCAAAGAAAACAGAAGAAAGCCTCAGCTCCTCCAGCAGCAACCCAGTCTTCAGACTTCAGAGATCACTTGCTTTCCAGGTATCAAACCTACAGCATGAGTATCAACTCATCTTCTCCCTTGAGCTTCAGCTCCTTTGACCAGCTCCACCTTCAGGCTTTACTATCTCCAGGGATCTTCAGGCATCAACAAAGTTTTCAGACTTCAACAATCTTCAAGGAATCATCCTCTTCAAAGCTTCAGCTTCTATCTTCAATGGCTCAAATGCTCCAGCAAACAAGATTCAGTCAATAAGATGAGGTGAGGATGTTGCAGTGCTCACTGACTTCCAAAGGATGCCATTGAGAACTTAACATCAAAGGAAAGGCTCTCTCAAAGTTCTACCTTATAGGGCAAGGTCACTAATCCCTCCAAAGGAGAGAGGTGAATACCCTTAAGGGACTCTATGTCACAAAGAAGAAAGGAGGTGAACAAGACACTCCTTGTTTATTGAACAAAGTATTCTATCTAGGGCTCTGCCTATGCACCTATCAACCTATAAACAAAACAAACAAAAGCTATGCTAAACTCCTCTGCAAGGTCTTAAAAGCTTCCATGATGATCCACAAGGTCTTCAACTCAATCTTCAAAGCTCACACACTCAACAGAGAAGGAAAGAAAACACAACAATACAACTTATGCCTTTAAGCAACACACATACTATCCATACATTCAAAAATCAATGAAAAATACTAAAATACCATACAAATTCCTAATATAAATTCTAGGGGATCCTATACATACTTACCCTTAACCCATGTATTCCCCATACACTAATTTGGCCTATAAACCCCAAAACAAATTTGTTCAAATCTACCTACACAACCTAAAACCCTAATTAGAGCACCTAAATGTCCAACAATCAAACTACATCAAATTTTAATCCACAAATCAAGAGATAAATCCTACATGAAACTAGGGTTCAATATCTAACTATGCCAAAAAGAATGGCTCAAAAATCCTAAGGGAAAGTCCTAAAACAATTCATAGAAAATGAGATATCAACTAAAAGGAAATAAATGCCCTATTTAAAAGAAAATATCACCAAAAATTACACATTAAAAATAAAATCCTATTTTTATTTTTATATTTTTCTACACATTATTATCTAAACATAGAAAAAAGAGTGAACAAAAAAGAGCTATTTTTCATTTACTTATGAATTTTTAAAGATTGCAAAAATATTAAAAGAATTAAAAATAAGATAAAACAATATAAAAGGGAGGGGGGGTGGAAACAGTAAGTCAGACCAGTTGATTCTCCAATGGGCCTGATCATGGTGGGGTGCGAATAGAACACGGGTAAGCCCAGAATTCCTTCATTAAACCAAACGACGTCGTTTGGCTCTTTTGAATTTCCCTCCAATTCTGAGTTTGATTTCCAGCCATCCGATGAGGTCCTCAGTCAACACATGCTAGCCTGATCCAACGGTGCACATGCGTCTTCAACCTTAAGACAAAAGCTAGGGTTTGGAACCTCCATGGAAGCCATGCACGCATATACTTCAAGCTTTCTGTTCTCTCCCCACAAGCCATCATTCAACACGATGTAAACACCAAAATTGTTCAGAATTTCTCCCTCTACAAGACTGTGGTCATAGTATGCTTTAAAACTCAACGCAACTCTCAATCCGATCGTGACAAGTCCTTGGTTCACTTGAAATGCACTGCAACTCATCATCATAATTCTTGCTCTAACCTATACTAATCTAACCTACACGTTATGGTGATCATTCTAAACCACAAAGCTAAGTTCCTCATACACTAACCTATGAGTTTCAGGTCCAAACAGTTTTAACACCCTGCTATGAACTATCACCAATTGGCACGAAACTAACCAGAAATGCTCCTCTATCATTCTACATCATATCTAAACTAACAACCTAATGTAAAACTATCCAAATCAAGCTAAAGAAAGTAAATTGCACCTGAAGCAAAATCTTGGAGATGATGATGAAGCTCGTGGATCTGATGCTTTGGATGCTTGGATCTTGATCTACTATTGCTACACTCAATTCTGTTTGCAAAACCTTGATGAATCTTGCCTTGAATCTTGAGATCCACTTGAAGTTGCAACTTGTGTCTTGATGAAGAAAGTGCACGAAATTGGATCAATTGCAATCAGAACATGGGTGAATTCTACTCCATGATGATGGTTGAATATGGTGAAATCAGTATTGGTGATGATTGATGAAGGTTTTGTGAAATTGGGATCAAATTGCAATGAGAGAGAATGAGAGAATTTGGGAAGTGTTTGCCAAAAAATGAGAATCCAACCCTTGCTCAATTTTCATTTCATGATTATATAGCACTCAATGGAAGTTTCCAGCACCATCTTGCACTTTCCCTTGCATTCCAAGCTTGATCCAATTTTGTTATGTTTCTTTAATCATAAGTAACCTTAAGTAACTTTTATTTTTTCCACTAAACTCAAAAATGTGCTTGAACCATTGTCTTTAAAATGGTTTTTCCAATCAAAATGATATGTTGGATGACCCCATTTGGATTCCTAGATCTTCCAAACCAATTTCCAATTCTAACTTTTTAAACTTATATGCCATTTTTAGTTCATTTTTGACCAATCATGCAAATTCATGCTATGAGCTTTTCCAACAATTCATGACCTTCTTTCTAGACTTAAAATCACATTTTGAACAACTTTCATGTTTTGAGTTTTTCCATTTGAAGCTTGGAAGTAGGAGTTTTAGGCATTGGCTAAAATGACCTATAACTGACAAATGACCAAAATACCCCTGTCTTGTTCAAACCATAAGTTGAGTTCCACAAATCCTATCAAGGACTTCTACCACTCAAATTAAAGCTAAGAAGATTACCTCCAACATTCATGTTTACCAAGAGATCATAGGAATCATCCTACTAGGGCAAAAGTTGTCTGCAAGTTGGGTGACTTTCAAGGACCCAGATTCACACACCTCAGCTGACCTGTAATTTGTCAAAACCATAACTTGAGCTCTGCAACTCCTATCAAGGACTTCCACCACTCAAATTAAAGCTTAGAACAAGCTCTACAACATTCATGTTGTGGGGAAGATGAGATATCAATCACATCTAGAGCTAAAACTGCCTGGAATATAGGGATCAAATTAGGGTTTTTCACTGATGATCTTTGGAAACCCTAACTCAAAACTTCTTAAACCCTTCAATCATGATGAGTTGGTATAGGAATCACCTTTACAACATCTCTATGCATCATTCCATGATCTCATGGCCCTTGGATTAAGTCTCAACCTTCTCCAAATCTTCAGCTGATCTAGGGTTGACCCAGTCAAAACCTTAATTCTACCATTCATGGTTGAATCCTCTGAACTCTTGCATAATGACTTCTCTGGGCTTCATGAATGGCTGTCAAGACATCTCATAGGCTTTCTCAAAACATCAAGTTCATTCTCAAAGTCTCAGAATCATCTGAGAAACACCCACAACTCTCAAGTTAGGAGGCACACAACCCTGGTTTCAACCAATTCCTCTGAGGATCTCTTGAACTTTCTGATGAAGGTATCAACCTTCAAACACTTGATGGATAAATAATTGTTGGTCAAATTTTGGGGTGCAACAGGCACGCTCTCCTCGAGGTCGACCAGCACATGACCCTTGGTACGCCGCCTCTTCGACGAGATATCTTGAGCAGGGGGACTGGCTTTACTGAGGAGAGGAAGAACTGTCGGCTCCCTGGTCGGGCTTCCCCATCTGCTAAACTTGAGAAACTATGCTCTTGCTTTTCTTCCCGGCCTTTGTCGCTACGAGCTTCAAAATGTGTTTTTGTGCATTCGACATCTGGTATGCAATAAAAAGAGAAACAAAAGTCAGCAACAAAAGAAAAGGGGCAGACACCCCGCCAAAAGAAAATGTCATTACCTAAAAACCTCAAAGCCTTCTCGCAGGACCTGCACTCAAGGAGAGCCTTGGTATTGATCAGTCGAGCCTCACGACAGATCTCCCCGCGCTCGTCGAGAATGAAATTCCCGTCCTTCATAACACACTTGGCAGGGGTGAAGCCAGACACAAAGTCAACCATTTTTTGGTAAGCCAGCCAATCATCAGCATCCAGGTCGACATGCCTCACAATATAGATGTCTAAACCTAAGAGGAAGTGGTCCTCGACCCACTCAAGTGGAAATTTAGACACTAAAGTCTCCTCGGGCTTCCCATTCTCTTTCGTGACCATAAGGTCGTACAGTGAATCGAAAACCGCGTGCGACACGGGCTTCAAGATATAGAACCCGTCCTTGAAGCAGCGGACAAAATCTTGGTATTCCCGGAACAGCTTCCTCGGCTGCTTCAAGGATACCCAACTGTGACTACCCTCGAAGGATTGGTGCTGAAGGTGGAAGGTATGGAAGAATAGAGGAAGGGTGACCCCAATACGAAGATATTCGTAGACGAGCTCAAATTCCCGCACGAATGCTATGGCATTTGGGTGCAGCTGCGAGGGTGCCATACAGAGCCACCAGAAAACACCCCCTGGAAATCGCTGAAGGGGAGACGCATCCCCACCTTGCGAAATGCAAACTCATACATAGAAAACGTTATCTCCCAAAAGCTCGAGCAGATCCGGTGTCTTTTTTTGGGTTTGTATACCATCCAGCTCGTGGAGGAACCTTCTAGAAGGTCCTCGACAATCGCGAAGGCATCTGTATCATCTACGGTGAAGCATGAGGCTATATTTAGAGGTTCCTGCCTAGCTTAGTCTGCGGGCGTGCGAATGGGTACAACCCCTTCGACCTCAACGGGAGTGTCGGGCTCAGACTCATCATTAACATGGATAATGCCTTCGACCCTTACAACCATTTTACTTGAAACGCAAAGGAAAATAATGAATTTGGCTCCAAGATCAAATACACCTTTCCACCGCAAATCAAGTGAAAGGGAGAAGAGAGAGATGGGGAAACCCAAGGACCATGGGCCACCTCCTCGGCGAAGGCTCCTCCTAGAAGGAAATCGACGAAAACTCTACGCAGCGAGCCTCCTCGGTAGCGAGGCTCCCCAATCAAGGTGACCCCGACACGGGCGGGGAGATCCTGAGTGAACCTCCCCGCGACAGCCACACACTTGTGAGGAGCTAAGCTCCTCGGGCATGAAGGTGAGAAAATACTTAGAAGGGGGGGTTGAATAAGTATGAAGATAAAGTTTAGAAGTAAAAACTCAAGTATTTTTATCCTGGTTCGTTGAACTCAACTACTCCAGTCCACCCTATCTAGAGTGATTTGCCTTTCTCAAACAAGGACTTAATCCACTATTTAATCAACTGATTACAATAGTAAGCACTAGGAACAACTGTTCAAAGTCTTCTCAAGAACTACTGATCCCAACTGGATCTTCTTAAGAAACTATTACAATGAAATGTAAGATTAATACAAGTGTATGAATGCTTCTAACAAGCTTTATCACAACAGTGATTTTTCACTTAATGTTAAGAACAAAAGAATAAACTCAGCAATAAGAATATTTTATGAGAGCTTGTAAGAGTTTCTATCACAGATTCGTTGGTACTTTTTCTACTTGAAGAAGATGAAGAAGACTTGTTTTTATATGCACAGTAGTCCACAAAGTCTTGACGTTGGAGGCTGTGTACTGAAAAGGCCTGAACCTTTTTGTCTTTACATCACATGACCTTTCCTGGAAGTAGAATGCACAGAGAAATGCTTTCGGTCTGTGTTCTAGTGTCAAGCATGAAAGAGGAAAGAGTCGTTGAGCCAAATCAAGAGATATTACTTTGAATTCTTCTTCAACAAGTATTTCTTTTCAGCAAAGTTAACCATCAGATTTTGCATGATCAGAGTCTTGGATACCCATCAGATTTTGCTGAATCAAAGTAATGCAGCAAGTGTGCTTTAGCGTGTAGTTCTATTAGAGCAGAGTTTTATGAACCAGATCCTCAGTACATGCAGCGTGCAGTACTCTCAGAGTCTTCTGAAAAACTGTGCTTCTTAACTCTCATACAAAGTTCTTCAATGCTTCAGAGTCTTCAGATCTTATTAGAGTCTTCTGCTTCAGATTCTTCTGTAGCTTCTGCTTCAGATTCTTCTGTAGCTACTGCTTCAAATCCTTCTGCAGACAGTGCTCAGATTATTCTATAAGATGATTCTGACTCTTCAGAGCCTTCCATAGTTCCATGTTCAGATTAATTTGCTCTTGGATGTATATATACTTTAATCATCTGCAACAAATATTCATGAACCAATTTTAGAGTATATAATTCTTTAATACAAAATTTCATAAGAGTTATCATCAAAACATAGAGATATTACTAAGAAACAATATGTGTTCTTACAGGGCATTCATCCTAGCTCCCCGGGACCTTCATTGCAGGTCCCTAGAACATTCATTGGCATCTTCATGAATTTCTCAGAATCCTCATGAAGTTCCTGGCATCCTCGCCGGAAACTTCATATCTTGGCCGGAAGCTTCGTGAGACACACCGATAATTCATAGCTTCACCAGAAAACTCATAAAACTACACATAAGAGGTGGAAACTTACTTGTGAGAGGAGGATCTGGACGAAGGAGAT
Organism: Lathyrus sativus; assembly: GCA_963859935.3. Lineage (NCBI taxonomy): Eukaryota > Viridiplantae > Streptophyta > Magnoliopsida > Fabales > Fabaceae > Lathyrus > Lathyrus sativus. Next base: position 430,557,022 of record OZ012739.1, on the reverse strand, counting down.
CGGTGACAGCAGCAGAAACAGCGACGACGATGATAAAAGCTTGGAGAGGACTCCGATAGGTTTGAGGAGCAAATTTGCAAGTGAGATGGTCTTCCCCCTATTTATAAGCCTGTCATGGAAAGCAAGGCAGCACTAGGCACTTAAGTGCCATACGCGTAGCCGTCTATAGGCTTTAATTGCACGTGACACGTGGCACTAGGGGACACCACGAGAGTCCCCACAGCTTCTCCTCATGCATTTTCTTTTCCAGCTCTCCGACACACTGCCTCATCGAGCATCTGTCACTTCTGGTCGCGCATAAAATCTTCAACTCTGTAAGTTGGGCAGGCCACCATCCCCTAAAATGGTCCTCGACGCTCTAACTCGCTCTTAAGTCACTACTCCTACACTTAGGAGCAACAACTTGGGGGCTCCTGTTTTGGACTGAGCCAAGACCTGCCCCACAATCGGACAAGCCCAACCCAATGCTACTTTGGGGAGGTCCAACAAGGTCCAATCCTCCTATGTCGGACACACTTCTCAATAAGGCCTCTCAGTCGGAAAGACCACTAATTAGCGCGGGGAAAGCCTATGCACTTCCAACATGCCCTCCATGTGTCCCCCATTCGGGGACACATCATCAGGAAACTATCCACTTCTAGAAGAGATGGTCAGCCCATGTTTCAAAAATCATGGGGCAGTTGATCCAGGGCAAAGATCACGTGCTACCTAATGCAACCGTTGGCCCTGTGCTAGGGGCACATTATAAATATCCTCTTTCACTAGAGGGTCATGTATTCTATTCTCTACACCTATTCTCTATGTACTTGCGCTTTCTAACTCTGTTACCCACTTAAGCATCGGTGTACCTTGCTGGTACACCCCCTCCTCCTCTACTATGCCGGTGAACACAGGAGCTCACGACGCATGGCAGACAGCTGATTCATTTCTTATCAGGTCAGATCAGTAATATTTTAGGTGTATTGAGGATTTAGGTAGTTGTGTGTTTAGAGAGATTTCCTATTTTTCTATTCAAAAATAGTTTGTAAAGAGAGTTTTCCATATTTCCGTTCAAAATAGTTTGTTGAAAGGATTTGCAACTTTTTTGTCCATAAATTATAGTTGAAAGAAGGTTTGTAAATTTTCAGTCCAAAAATAGTAATTGAGAGAAGGTTTACAATTTTTCTATTAAAAAATTGTAATTAAGAGAGAGTTTGTCATTTTTCCGTTCAAAAATTCCAATTTAGAAAGTTTGCAATTTTCTCCTTAAAAATTGCAATTTAATGAGAGAATTTGTAATCTTGTTTTGTAAAGATTAAAAGTTGAATAATGAATTTGTGAGTTTTATTTTTGAGTTCTTTAGTCTTTTTCTTTTTGTGGGTATCTTTTCGCATGCGTAGAAATTTGTTTTTTTGTTGTTGCTATTTTTCTAACAATTGATGTCAGAGTATGGTTCCAATCAAGGAAGGAAGAAAGAGTAACACAAATTCTGATCAAGGAAAAAATGACGAGTAATAATCATTCTGATTAAGGGAGGAAGAAGACAAAAAGATTGAAAAGTAATAATTTTACAAATGGGGTTAATCATTATAATTATAATGATCGTTTTGAAGATGAAGTTGAAGACAAAGTGAAGATATGTGAGATTTTGGATGAATGGAGGATTTGTTGGGTTAAATAGTATATTCATCCAAGTACTACATCAGATAGTAGGAAGAATATAGAATTTGAGTATTAATATAAATAGTTAGTTTTATTTTTCGACACAATAACAAAATGTAGTCTTTTGGGTATATTGAAGATTTGGATAATTGTGTATTTAAAGATGATTTTTCTATTTTTCCATTCAAAAATATTTTGTTGAGAGATTTTTTATTTTTCCGTTCAAAAATAGTTTGTTTAAAGGATTTGCAATTTTTTCGTCCAAAGTTCAATTCTAATGGCAAGTGCAGAAGTAGACTGGATAGGTTTTTGGTGGATGATATCGTAATATCCATGCTTTCTCTGTTAAATCAAGTGGTGGGCGATAGAGATATCTCTGACCATAAGCCTGTGCGGTTGAAGTCGAATTTCGTGAATTGGGGGCCTAAACCTTTTAGGTCATTCAACTGTTGGTTTTCTCATAAGGATTTTCTCCCGTTTTTTAAGCAGTCGTGGAACTCCTACCATGTTTCAGGTTCCTTTTGTAACATTCTGATAAAGAAGTTTTCTTATCTAAAAAGTGACATTCAGAGCTGGAACCGTAACGTGTTCGGTTGGCTAGACTTAAAGTTAGAAGCCAATGTCTCTAGCCTTAATTCGTTAGAGCTGGATAGTGGTTTGGTTCCTTCCTCCAACAATAAAGATTCGAACAAGGTTAGAATGAGAATCCAGGAGGAGATGTGGAAGAATCTCAGGTTAAAAGAAAGCATGTTGGCTCAAAAATCCCGTTTAAAGTGGCTTCAAGATGGGGATCAAAATTCCAAGTTTTTTCATGATTCCTTAAAATCTAGGTACCGTTCGAATAACATTTCTGCTATCAGAGTGGGTGAAGGTATAGTGGAGGATCCTGAAGGAATTAAATACGAAGCAGTGAAGTATTTTAAGGAGAGATTCAAGACCAAATCTTTGCCAAAGTTTTCGATTGACTTCGATCATATTGTATGCTTAGATGAGATAGACAGGATAGGATTGGAAGCTGATTTTTGCCCTGCAAATGTCAGATCTGCAGTCTTCAGCTGTGACGGCAATAAATGCCCCGGTACCGATGGATTCAATCTCAAATTCATAAAGTCTTGCTGGGAGATTCTGGGTGTTGACTTCTCAAACTGCATCTTGGAATTTTTCAATACTGGCTACCTGCCTAAATCCTTCGCTTATTTCATCTCGCTTATCCCGAAGACTAATAATCCCCCAAAATTCGAAGACTTTAGACCTATTAGCCTCGTCAGTTGTGTGCTGAAGGTAATATCAAAGATGCTCGGGTGCAGGCTCAGGAAGGTTATTCATAAAATTATTTCTCTATCTCAAACTGCTTTCATACTGGAACGACAGATTTACGACGGTGTTCTGTTGGCTAATGAGGTGGCTGATTTTGCAAAGAGATTCAATAAGGGCTGTTTATTCTTAAAAGTTGATTTTGCTAAAGCTTATGACTGTCTGGATTGGTTATATTTAGATGCTCTGCTTGTTAATATGGGGTTTGGGCCTAAGTGGATGAAATGGATTCGCGGCTGTGTTTTCAATAGTTTTGTTTCTATACTCATCAACGGAAGTCCTTCGAAGGACTTTAGGGTTGGAAGGGGGCTGAGACAAGGTGACCCTCTCGCTCCTTTCCTGTTTACTATAGCTGCAGAAGGGTTGTCGAGTTTGGTGAAATCAGCGGTTGCCGGTAATATGCTATCCCAATTCATGATTCATGGTAAACCAACTGTGAGTATTCTCCAATTTGATGATGATACTTTACTCATCGGAGACGGGTCGGCGTCAAACATTTGGGCTTTCAAGGCTATTCTTAGGGCCTTCGAGCTAATTTCAGGTCTCAAAACTAATTATTCCAAAAGCTGTTTGTTTGGGATTCATATAGATCCTGACTTTTTAGTGGCTGCTGAAGATTTTCTTCACTGTAAATCGAGAAAGTTGCCTTTTAGTTTCCTTGGTATTACTGTTGAAGGCAATCATCGTCGACACTCCTTCTGGAAACTGGTCCTGCTGTGTTTGAAGAATAAATTATCTAATTGGCACGGGAGAAACTTGTCTATGGGGGGCAGAGTCACTCTCATTAATTCGGTCCTTGCAAACCTCCCTATCCATTATCTGGCTTTCTTCAAGGCTCCCAATAAGGTTGTGAAGGACTTTATAGCGGTTCAACGGTGGTTCTTATGGGCTGGGAACTCGAGTAAGTCGTTTATCCCTTGGGTTTCTTGGAATTCCGTTTGTAAACCTAAGGAAGATGGCAACCTGGGTATTAAGCATGTCGGTAGGTTCAACAGTGCTTTATTGGCAAAGTGGATTTGGAGATTTCAAACTGGTGACAATGAAATATGGAGGAATACCCTTACTAACAGATACGGTAACCTTAGCATTAAGTCTCAAACTTATTCTGAAGTGGATAGTACGAGATCCGATTCGTTATGGATGATGGATATTATGACCAATGCATCTCTAAACTCTCACACCAACTTCTGTAATTTCATGGCCTGCTCTGTTGGTGAAGGTAATGATGCGGCGTTTTGGCAATCAATTTGGATAGGCAACATGCCGTTAAAAGACAGATTCAATGGTTTGTTTCAAAATTTCTCTATGAAGATAGTGTCCATTCGTGATATGGGTTACTGGGAGGATGGGCAGTGGATCTGGAAGTTGAGAGATTTGTTGGCTGACCCAGACATTCATCCTGAACCAGAATGGTCTGAATGCTGTAGGTTGCTGGAAAATATTTCAGTTACTCCTGGTGAATCCGAAAAATGGCGGTGGACTGCTCATGATTCTCTATCCTTCAAGGTTAGTTCTTTTTACTCAGTCCTTTACTCTTCCCTTCCTGAACAAGCCATTGGTTCAAACTGTGCTTCCCTTATTGAGTCCATCTGGAAGACGGTTATTCCGACGAAAGTGAAAATTTTCAGTTGGAGATTGGCGCTTGATAGATTACCTACGAGATCTAATTTATTGAAAAGAAGGGCTCTTGATTCTGAGCAGGATTTGACTTGTGCGTATTGTTCGAGTAGCTTGGAGGACGTATCCCATCTTTTCTTCCCGTGTTCTAAATCGACTCAGGTGTGGAACAAGATCTGTGAATGGGCGGATATAGACATAATTTCGGATTTTTGCTGCTATTCTCACGCTAAGGAGTGGAACATGAGCCTTAGAGGTCGGTGTCAAGCGAATAAAGTTTATTCGATTTGGTTTATTACTTGCTGTGTATTTGGAGGTCTAGAAATAATTGTATTTTTAATAATGAAGTCACTAAGGTCGATAGTATTGTCTTCGACATAAAACTTTATTCTTGGAATTGGTTGATTCTAGGTAGGAAGGGGAGCAAGTCGTGTTGCTTGTATGATTGGTTTAAATTCCCCTTTGATTTCTTGTAATTGGTTCTTGGTTTGAGATTTCCTTAATCTCTTTTAATCTGATCGGCTTATCAAAAAAAAAAAAGAGAGTTTGCAATTTTTTCGTTCAATAATTGCAATTTGAAAAGTTTGCAATTTTTTTCCTTACGATTTAATGAGACAATTTATAATTTTGTTTTGTAAAGATTAGAAGTTGAATAATGAATTTGTGAGTTTTGTTTTTAAATTTTTTTACTCTTTCTTCTTGTGGGTATGTTTTCGTGTGCGTAGAAATTTTTTATTTTTATTTTTATTTTTTTCCCAATAACTAATATCAGAGCTATGGTTCCAATTAAGAGAGGAAGAAAGGGTAACACAAATTTTGATTAAGTAAAAAAGTAATAATCATTTTGATAAAGGATTAATGGAGGAAGGAAGACAAAAGATTGAAAAATAATAATTTTATAAATGTGGCTAATCATTATAATTATAATGATCGCTCTGAAGATGAAGTTGAAGATAAAGTGAAGATATGTGAGACTTTGGATAAAGGGAGGATTTGTTGGGTCAAATAATATATTCATCCAAGTCTCACATCTAGTAGTAGGAAAAAAAATAGAATTTGAGTATTAATATAAATAGAGATAATTAGTTTTATTTTTCGACACAATAACAAAATATAGTCTTTTGGATGTATTGGGGATTTGGGTAATTGTGTGTTTAGAAATAATTTTTCTCTTTTTTCGTCCAAAATTTTTAGTTGAGAAATGGTTGGAAATTTTTGTTAAATATGTAATTCATTATTTTAGAAAGATTAGATTTGATTTAAAAAGGTCAGATTTGATTTAGAAAGATTAGATTAGATATTTTTGAGCTTCTATATTTTGAGCTTTAGTTTAAGATGCAAGTTAACCTAAATCAATAAATAGAGAGGAACCCTTATCATTGTAATCATCAAATTTGATAATCACGATTTTGCAGTTGCAAAGTGATAGTAAAATTCCACATTTGTGGGTAGAGAGTTACTCTGCAGTTCATACTCATCTTCTTTAAACTTGTTTTTGTTCATTGTCATTACATAACAATCTTGAGATCAAAATTGAGAAAAATTCACCATAGATCGTAGTTGAATTCTAACATCTGGTATCTAGAGATCTGATTTTGATTCAAGGGAAGAACAACTGTGATGACGATGAATCTCCCAAACGGTCACTTTCCAATAAATCTTTCAATTCTCAAGAAAGATAATTATGTGAATTGGTGTGTCGGTACTCAAAAAATTGCAACGACGGAGAGACGAAAATGAAAAGACAAGAGAGTAGCCATTGAACGTTGTTTATCCCATGAGGGGTAGGGAAAATATCGAGAAAACCCCAAGAAAGAAACAGATAAGATGGTCTCGTAACCAAGAACGGGTTCGGAAGCTGGTTATACGAAGGAAAGGTATTAGCACCCCTCGCATCCATCGTACTCGATGGGAACCATTTGTTTGTCTATGTGTAAAGGTATCTGCTAAAGGTTATTGCTTTCTAAGTGTGTTCCAAGGGACAAAGAGAAAGGTTAGAAACAGGGAAAGAGGGGTAAAGGGGCCAAAGTTCGTTGTGCGAACTTGCCAGCGAACATGACAGCATTTTGAGGTTTTTAAGTGTTCTCACCTCTCTTTCTATAAAACTCACTCTTGTTTTTTACATTAACAAATCACTCTTAAACCCTCATTAAAAACATATGTATCCACAAATACTATCCTAACTAACAACAAAGATAAAGTGTGCAGCAACCAGGCAAGCATACAAAAGTATATACAATGAAATATAAAGAGAGTAAGGTTCAAAGAAATGGATACCCAAGAGTTGATACTCTCCTTCTAATCACCACTGTTGTTTTGTTGGATGTATTTCTTCTTTCACTCTATGTTTCTATCTCTCTTTTCTGCTTCTCTTTTTTAAAACCCTCTTGTTCTCAATGTCACTTTTTTCTCCTCTTTTTTTCTGGTTTCCTTTTTTCCTATCTCTTGCTCTCTATCCCCTCCTCTTACTGCTGCTCTCCCCCTTATGCCCAAAACATTTGGGTTTTCACTTGTTTCAAAAAAACTTCAGATTTCTTCATTGTGGAATACCTTTTACCACTTTCTTGATGTCACTCTCTTTCTTTCCATTTTCAGAAATCCTACTTTTTCTGCTGCATTTTTTCTGCTGTACCAAAGTAATAGAGTTTGCACATGCTTCAAGTTTCAGAATTTCTATACTTGGAAATGCTTATTACCACTTTCTTGGTGCATCCCTATTTCTTTCCATTTCTAGCATGCTGCTTTTTCTGCGTTTGCTGCTGCACTTTTCTAGTGCTATTTTTTCTGCATTGCTCTTCTTTATTCACTTGTTCTTGGGATGTCCTTGTGGTCCATGCTTCTCCCCTTGACAGAATTTTGAAAATCTGAATTTTCGTATCTATGTGAACCAACATGATCTATTCCCTCAAGTTTTGTGACATGGTTTGTTTGGTTGGGAATTAGTTGGTCATGGGGCTGTTTTAGATCACATTGAAATTGCCTTGAAATTGCCCATGGCTAAGCACTAATGGTATTGATCTTCAAATGTTCCAATGTTGCATTAAACCTTAATTGTTTTCCTTGGATGTTTGTAGGCTTATTTGGTTATGAATCATGTGAAGGCATAATGTGGAACATGTAGACTTAATGAGGCATGAAGGGTACCATAGCATGAAGTTTATTAGAAACTTGAGTCAAGATTAAAAATAGCTTAAAGTTGGAAACTTTGTAACAAATGTGACATTCTTGCAATGTCATGAAATTTCCCTTTGTAACAATCTTTAATTTAATCTTGAATTCATGAATCTTGAATTTGGAATGATGGATCTCCCTTATGCCATTGAATTTGAAATGGATGAAGTCTTGAATTATGAACTTATGATCTTGACTCATGTATTACAAATTTGAATTCCACTCGAACGTAGAATTTGAAACAAAGTTGGATGAAGAAATCTTGAATTATTGCACTTCATGTTCATTAGGAATATTGATCTTGAATATCATAATATTTTCAAGTAACTTCTCCTTGAAGAAATGTACATGAGTAAATTTTCCAACTTGAATCAAACCTTAGATGATGAACCTTTCTTCAATGTAGCCCATGATAGGCAATTTCTCTCATTTGGAATGGAATACAACGGAACGACCCAATCCTTACTTTGTAAACCCGCATGCTTGATATGCCCTAGAACGATGTATGATATGATGAAAATAGGACATGAAAGGCTAATGGTGAAAATGTTTGGCTCTTGATATCTGAAAATTCTGGAAGAGATTAAACCTGATACCTGATGATTTGATTCACAGAAACTCCTGCTCCCATGCAAAGTATGATCATGAATTACAACCTAATGATGATGCAGATGAACGTAAAGCAAAAGCCAGTTAAGGTTAGAAAAAGGGAGGGCAAATTTTGGGGTGCAACAGCTACCCCTATTCAATCGACTTGGACTTGAAGGTATGAAAAGCAACAACTTTCATACATTCAAGGTAAAAGGTGATTGAATACAAAAGAACCCATAAATTTGCAGTCTGTTAGAATGTATGCAGTTGGAGCCCGGGCACAAGTTGTCAAAAGAATTTGACGGAAAGAAAACTTATCCAAAGATCACATCAGTAAACTTCAAAACCACATCGTCAATGGGAATTAACGGAAAGAAATTGTATCCAAAGGAACCACATCATCAATAGGAATTGACAGAAAGAAAGCCAAATCGGAGAAACACATCAATGAATCCCAAAACCACATCATCAATGGGAATTGACAGAAAGAAAACCAAATTGAAGAAACACATCAGTGAATCCCAAAACCTCATCGTCAATGGGAATTGATGAAAAGAAAACCAAATCGAAGAAACACATTAGTGAATCCAAAAGCCACATCGTCAATAGGAATTGACGGAAAGAAAACAATTCCGAAGAAACACATCAGTGAATCCCAAAGCCACATCGTCAATAGGAATTGACAAAAAGAAAACAAATTCGGAGAAACACATCAGTGAATCCCAAAGCCACATCGTCAATAGGAATTGACGGAAAGAAAACAAATCCGGAGAAACACATCAGTGAATCCCAAAGCCACATCGTCAATAGGAACTGACGGAAAGAAAACAAATATGGAGAAACACATCAGTGAATCCCAAATCCACATCGCCAATAGGAATTGACCGAAAGAAAACCAAACCCAAAGATCACATCAGCGAACATCAGCACCACCTCGTCAATAGGAATTAACGGAAAGAAAACAAATCCCAAAACCACATCGTCAATGGGAATTGACAGAAAGAAAACCAAATTGGAGAAACACATAAGCGAACTTCAGCACCACCTCGTCAATAGGAATTGACAGAAAGAAAACCACATCCAAAGAAACACATCAGTGAATCCCAAAACCACATCGTCAATAGGAATTGACGGAAAGAAAACCTGCTTAGGGATGTCATTATCAGAGGGTTGATGGACAAAGTATGACTGACGTATGATCTAAAACCCAAAAGAAGGTAAGCAGATGAGTTGACCGAAAAAGGATGCTGGAGATATGTCACTGTCTTGATTGAAGCGTGATTCGGGTTGCCACGAAAGGTAACAAAACTGGCTTTTGCTTTGCTTGCATATGGTTTAAAATTTTATATGGCGTAATTCTCTGTACGAAATGGAAATACTACGCATTTGAGGATGCAATGCAAACATGATTATGATATGCAATGTAAAAATGCTTATGAGGATGTAAAAGGACCACTCCAACAAAATAAATGTTGAAGAGACAAAGCAAATTCTGTCGGGGATGACAAAATGAACTGTCTCTGGGATCATAACTCTGTTTGATATCCCAATCAAACTTCCATTCTGCAAGACAGTAGGAACAACAGACGACTTCTGGGGAAAAATCACTGAGATTTGGTCTTCTGTCCCTCCATGGAGAAATATATTACCTCAATTGGGGAAACACTAAGGACGATTGGGTTGTGACTTCTCTGTTGGGGCAATGACTAAATATGCCAACTTTCTGGAGAAATTATAGATCCTTAATCCTTAGTTGTAGAATACTACTTAGCACAACGTTGGAAAATGCCAACAACCATTAGGCTTTTACCCTTGCTGGAGATAAGCATTTCATGAATGGACCTTGTCTATTAGATGATTTTGTCGCCGCTTGGGGAAGCATCAAACTCTTTATGTCTTGCTAGAAAGGATATACGTTGAAATTCTGCTAGGGGAGACACCAAAGTCTTCACTGAAAAGCTTTAACTCTACTGGGGGTGCCACACATTGGCTATCAACATGAATCCTGCGATGTCCTGCTACAATACTCTGAACTTCGGAGATTTGATGCTGACTAACTGTCTTCTAGGGAGTATAACTCTTCGTGCTCTTGAAATGATCTGTTTCAAAATGAGCCTTCGAAGTAACTTTGCCCCTGTCTGATTGGTCTTCAAAAAAAATTTGCTGACTCTCGACTTGATTGCCCCAGATTAACCGATCCTTAGAGAGATTTTCTCGAAATAACTGCCCCATATTAACTAAACTTTGGGGGAACTTCTTGACGTAACTGCCCCAGATTGGCATCTTTTGACTGAGCCCATTGGCACACGGTCCTGTCCAGAAATTTCCTCCTGATAAGATACGATTTCTTGACTGACATCCATTATGTAAACCTCATTGATTCCAAATACCTGTATGCAAGCAGAAAAATGTTTATTCTGAGAATGAAAATTCTAATGCAACGCACATGCTACTCTTAAAGTTTTTGTTGAAAAGATATCGCCAAACTTTGTGAGCAAGCCACTAGTTAAAATGCAACACTGATTTTTAAATGAAAGCGCTAATTTGGCACAAGCGCTCTCCTTGATATTCTCCGGCCCTATATTCAACCAATTTGGCACAAGCGCTCACCTTTCAACAAGGTTATTGAATGGTAGAAGTGATGGTTATGGAACCCACAAGGTTTTTCGAAATGACGACCACCCTTTTTGTCTTTGGTGTCTAGAGTTACACGACTTGTTCTTTATCGAGGATTTTCTTTTGTCCTCTGTAATACCCCAAATTTTACCCTTATATTTAGTCAGTCATTTCGCATATCATCTCATATGTACATTTGCTAACCACTAACAAGTTATGAAGGTTTTTGTTTTGCAGATTGGGTCTCAGGGGTATTTTGGTCATTTTACACAAATTCTACCAATTCTTTGAAAACGGGCTGTTATTACGTTCCGAGGCATTTATTTGCCAATTGGGTCAAGGTGCCGGTTTGTTTTGTCAGAAATATGATTGGACTCGGGGTCGCGTCTTGTTTGATATTGAAACATTTCTGAAACAGTTTTGTTTCCTCTTAGTAAAATGAAGTTGGGTTGAAAAAGAAGTGGATACTGTTAAGGTTATTTTGAGAAGAGATGTGATCAACGAGATTTTTAATTTGAATTTGTTTGGATATAATCATATGGCAGGGTATCATTTATAAAAGGCAAAGGAGAAATAAGTTTTAAATATTTTTGAACTTTGTGTTCATAAGTACTCATAAGTTACAACTCAAGAAGGAACTTAAAAAATTCTGAATTATTATTCATGGATACTTTGAATTTACAAGTGAGAAAGTAAATATGAATATTTGTTGAATTTCATTTCATAAATATTTATAGTTTACAAATTGATAAAATGAATTCGAACTTGGTTTACAAGAGTTTCATTTACAATAAATCCTAAATCCTAAAAGTTCCTAAGTGCCTTCATGCTGTCCTTGAGCTTCTCCACGAGTCCTCGACTAACCTGCACGTCAAAACAATACAACACAGAATGGAAAAGTGTTAGAGGTTGTTTGACACTCTCAGAACAATTGTCATCATCGAGTGCCGGGAGGACACGACTAAAGCCGCATCCTACTCCCGTTACCAATCTGAGCCATCGGCGTCAGATCAGGTAGTTTTTGTTCTTATCATAAGGGACTGCCGAGAGAAAAAGAGATAAAAGAAGTTTTGGGCCGAAAGAGGATTCACGCGACTTTGGATTCAATACTAGGCATCATCTCATCAAGTAAATTCTCCAAATTGATAACCAAACTGAACTAAAATCTGAACCACATTTCATTCATCAATTCACATTAATTATGAACCAACACGAAGGTAAACACTAGCCAGCTCAGGTTCGAACCCGAATGCCGACAGGTCTGAACCATTTCTCCATCACCTGCAAGCATAACATCATCACTAACACAATAACAGGTAGCAAACAGCACCATTATTCGCAAGCAGTATCAGCACATAAGCTACATATCTGCAAGCCAGTATTTGCAAGCAAGTAATGTCGCAGTATCAGCAACAACAGTTAACATTTTCATGACAGCAGGTAACTTATCAGGCCTGCATTAAAGAAGGCAAGGATTCTATACAGCAAGACATATGTGCATTGCACACCCAACTGATAACCATGTTCTGCACTAAGAAAGTTAGTGAGCGGGCACAATGCCTTACGCACGAATTGGCAACAGCCAGCATCCAAAGCGCATCAGACAAACGGGTCTATTCCCCAATCAGCCCAACACCAGTATGGAAAGAAACATGAAAACTCCCATCAATGGAATACTATCCAATGCTGGAAATCTGACAGCTCAATTAAAGCTTCTGATGATAATCTGCAGCTTTTGGAGCAGACTTTCCCAATGATCAGTGCGTAAATTGAATGTATGAATGCAGACCCCCGCCAACTGCATAAGCCACAACTACAGCTTACAACCTACATTGGGCATAAATCATAAACAGCCAAGATTAGTCAACAACAATAACAGCATAACAGGCATAACAGGTCAAATTAGCGAAGCAAAACTGTTACACCTTTTCCAAATTCTGCAACGTCCTGCATTTGTATGATACACCAGGCGAGTAAACTTGAGAGATGTGACCAAGTGGCAACTCACAAAGATGCAGCTCCAACTGCTATCGACACGGCTTTGAGCATATCTTCCTGACTTGCATTTATGATGAAGGATGCAATCATCAGCCAGCAGCAAGTCTTTGTCTCTGCGTGCGTAAAACTGGTAAATCAGGCATTGGCATGATGTTTTGGGGAAATAGAAAATCAAGGCATTTTATTAATAAATGAACTACAGGACTGATAATCTAAAGGAGAGTGAAATTTAACTTCGGCCCTCAGCTCAACTCATCATCGGGCACGAGACTCGAGCAGCCAGGAGGACTATGGCCATGGCCATTATCAAACTCCCTACCGAGCATCGAAAATCGAAATAAGGCAACTGTTTCGAACAAATTCAATATAATTCGCAAGGCAACTACATCCGACAACCCAATGTGGCTCAGACTATTAAGTCGTCATCACCATTATGTCCTTTCTCGCCAATGGCACGAGACCGGCAGCCTCCGAACTTATTTGCACCTGAAAGCAGAAGAGAGAAAATCAGTGTACTTCCCAAATAACGCGAAACTCATCACAAGTCAAAATGGATTATATCAGTAAAACCAGATGTATCAGAACAGATCAATCCATATCAACAGGCGAATCACAAAAGTCCACAACTGGATATCAGTAGCAGCATCAGATCGAAATCCATATCAGAAGACAAAGCTGGATACTAAAACCGAACTGCACTATCCGAATTCATAAACATCACAGAAAAATCAAGCTTCATGTTCGAAAAAGCAAAAATAGGCAAGGAAAATCATAAACAGCATGGAACTGATTGGGAAAATTCGAAGCAAGTCAAACAGGGAAGAGCAGGTTCAATTTACAAATAACAAAGCCAGCTCAATTCAGTTCAAAATCATGTCAAAAACTAAAGACCTGCTCACTGAAACTTTGCCAGTCATATTGATCCCAACCGTAAATAAAAGTCACAAAAAGTAAGGCTCAGTTGTCATCCATCACGGCCAATTCACTATCAGCTTCAACTCAGGAAGTCGAAGAGAATGAAATCAGTTCATGTCAGCTCACAGCAAATGCCCAAATCTAGAGCAAGTTTTGATGGCTCCAAAACAAATTAATCGAAACCCAAAGACTGGATATCTGTATCTGAAAAGAGGATCGAAACAAAATTCGGTTGTCCGAAGAGGTCAATTGATCCAAATCCTACCAGAAAAGATAACAGAAATCAAATCAGAATCACAATATAACAAATCCACATCTGCAAAATAACACCAGAATCGATATCAAATCCAATCTCAGTTTCGAATCCCACCAGAAAAGATAACAGAAATCAAATCAAATCAATTTCAATCAGAATCATATCTCAGTAACGTAAAAAACCCAACAAAAGCCCAAAAGGAGAGATTATAAAAGGACAACATCACCTCGTAGAAAGGAGGGAGAAGAGGGCCAAGAAAAATCACTGAACGAGAAACCCTAACGACCGCGACATCAGAAGAAGAAGAAGTTCTCCACCAAAACCATCACGAGACTTCAACTCGTTCACACGAAGGACCGCCGGCGCCGTTTAACCAAACGACGAGCAATCAACCGCCTCAGCCTCAGAATCTCTTCATCATCGGCCGGTTTCACTTTAAATGTAAGCCATGGGACGTTTTTCATTACAGATTTCATGTTTTGTTTCAGGAACGAGGAAGATCAGAGAGAATCGCGGCGAGAGAGAAGAAGAATGAAGTGTAAACGGCGCCGCGAGAAGCCAAAGGGTTCTGAAACCCTAAATGATCTTGTGATGGCAATCACCTCAACCGGGTTGGGTCCGGAGGTAATGACCGGCCCAACCCTTTTATTTTTTTACTTTCTTTTTCTTTTTTAATTAAATTATCAAATTTTAAAAAAAAAATATTTAGGTTGTTTTTTAAATAGTAAAATTGAAATTTTTTTTTTAAATATTAAAAATCAAAAACATTTTTTTAAAATATTAAAATTAAAACACTTTAAAATATTAAAATTAAAACCTTTTTTTTTAATAATTAGAGTCAATATATTTTTTTAAAACCAAGAGAAAATATTTTTTAAAGATTAAGATCTTCTTTTTTTTATTTATTCATTATCAAGTAAAAAAAATTAAGCTTAGATTCATATTAAACTTCTCATAAAATAAGAAACCACAAAAAATGTCCCATAGCTTCATGCTTCTGTTTTCATAATTGTGTTTACTAACCTAGTTCGTTCACTGTGCAGCTTACCATGTTGTTTCTTTATGTTCGCGTTCTTAAAATTGAATTGTATCATATTGTTGTAACTGTTCTTCCTCTGTAACCTTGCGAATCTTAACAATCGCATTTACGTTTCCGCATTTAAATTTCCGCTGATGTATGATTTCTCACACTGTCATTGCTATTATTTTGTCACATTGCACGCACCTCTGAAGGAATTAGGTCTAGCTTTTGGTCGCCGCGCCAATAGTCCTCAACTTCAACCCTTACACCTTTTCAACCCTAAATTTTCACAAATGCCTCGCCACAGGCAAAATTACAATTTTACCCCTAGCATTAGGTCAAAGAGCCGCCGCGCTCATTTTAGGGTTTCCCGCCGCGAAATCCCTAACCTAACCTAACCCTAATTACAACTTAACAATTCAACGTAGAGATTTGGAGTTTCTACACTCCATGTAAGCGTGTCCTTAAGATGCGTTTATTCCCCTTGAGACCTTGACCACAGTCAAGAAGTCTCTAACCTCCCTATTGAGGGGAACTACAGTTACTCTGATTCCATTCCCGTAAGGATATGTAGGCACAAGATGCGATGTCTTGCCGAGTAAACTTAGAATTAACCCCTTAGGTCTCTTTTCTCACTTTTAATCCTTTGCACATATACCTTAAGCAAATAAATAAAGCAAATAGTAAACATCTGAACAAAAGGTTCCTGTAGAGTACTACAGAAGTTTAGGGTGCTAATACCTTCCCTAAATTTAACCAACCCCCGAACCCTAGATCTTTCCCCGCATTGTGTTTACGATGCAAAAATAGGTTTTCCCTCTTTTGACCTTTTCCTTCGGATAAATCAAAGAGCGGTTGTGAATTGAATTGCGATTCAAACTCATTAATAGTTTGTGATCCTATTTCCACCGCAACAGAAAATGGCGACTTCACTGGGGATCTCTGAAACTTTTGAGGGTTATTCCTAACTTGTTCATATTTATTACTATCTGTGTTATTATTCATTTGCATGTATATATTTGTGCTTTGATTGTGGGACTGTTCCTTGTACGGTAAGATGAGTCCTACACCCGGATCTAGTGTACCTTAGGTAAATGGCAATAGACCAAGGAAACTGTACGACGTATATCGATACGGTTGATCTGGTGGCCATAGTTAGTGCGACTTCTTGGTTGGTGCTTATATTCCTTAAGTCAAGTTGAGGATAATATTGAGGCTGCCATGTGTTGTCAATGCACTAACTGACTTTTAGAACCCTAGTTAACTCATCTTGGCCTTTAGAAAGTAGTGAGGTAACCGGCTTTGGTGCAGACTGAAGTTGGTTGACACTCGATACTACGCTCATTGAGATCTTAAACTTGGAGGGTTTTGGTTGGCAAGTAAGTTGCCTTCTGAACAACCACCCTTGTGAAGGATCAATGATATTGAGATCCCTTAGAACCTGGTTACTTTTGTAGGACAGGATGAACCATCTAACTTCAGGGGAGGGTACTTGCCTTTGAACCTCATGCAAGCCTTTAACCTAGGACTTTGTGTGTTTTCATGCATTGCATCCATAAAGCATCTCATCGCATTGTATCTCATGGAGTTCAAACACCATTTATGGATATCGCGGGATACCATAAATAAAAAAAAAATATATAAAATGAAAAACAAGAAAAAGATTTCCTTGGTACCCCACGACATTAGTAAATGTTTTGAATTCCATGAAATCTTCATTTACATTCACATTTTAGCATCATTTACTTTTTTGCATTGCATGTGTCTCCCGATTTCTCACGCTCGGTTCTCTCACCTTCTAGTTTTGTCACCCTGAGTTCTCGGCACCAATACAACACCAGAGCTCAAACTCGGAAAAGAATGGAGGATCAGGCAAAAGAGATTGATCGCCTTAGCAATGAACTTGAAGACCTTCGAGGGGGAATGGGGCGTATGATGGAATTGTTACATGTCATGAATGCTAAGATGGATACCCAGCCCACTGTTGTTTCTGAGATTACCGGCGTTACTGTGGACCCTTCACCAAGTGTGACCGTAGCAAGGGACCCACCTTATGGTCTTGCTCCCGGTTTTGTGCCTCCTCAAGCCACTGTTCCGATTAATCAACCTGTTCAGCAAGCCGTGCCCTTGTTTTCTGAAGTTTCTAGGGGGGCTCCTATCTTTGCACCACCTGTTGTACACACTCGTGCGCAACCGTACTTCAATGAGACAGTTTTTGATAATCTTGATGAGAATGTTGAGGGTTATGAGAAACATGATAAGCTTCGTGAGGAAGTAAACACTATCGTCCAGAGATTGAAAAAGGTAGAGGGTGATCAAATTTTTGGGACTGCTGCAAGGGATGTTTGTTTGGTCTCGGGTTTAGTTATTCCCCCGAAGTTCAAAACTCCGAACTTCGATCGTTATGAAGGTGCCACCTGTCCTAAGAGTCATCTGATCATGTATTATCGCAAAATGGCTGCCCATGTTGAGAATGATAAACTGATGATTCATTGCTTCCAAGACAGTTTGAAGGGTGCTTCTTCCAAGTGGTATTTAACTTTGGACCAATCCCGCGTTAAGAGCTTTCAAGATTTATCTGACGCTTTCATCAAACACTACAAGTACAATATGGATCTGGCTCCTGACAGAAGACAGTTGCTGAGTATGTCACAAAAGAATTCTGAGTCATTCAAAGAGTATGCTCAAAGGTGGAGAGAGACTGCTTCGCAGGTAGAACCTCCTTTGACCGAGAAAGAGTTAGCTGATTGGTTTGTCGACACAGTCCGTCCAGAATTTTATGAGAGAATGGTGGGTAGTGTGACTTCAAATTTCTCCGACATCGTTGCTGTGGGTGTCAAGATTGAATTGGGTATGAAAAGTGGTAAAATGACAAATAATCATGGTACTTCTAAGGATCAGCCGAAGAAACCTCCGTATAGCTCCCAGAAAAAGAAGGAGGGTGAGACTAATGCTATATCCTCTGGTAGACCAAGGGAACGCTTTTATCGGCATCCGCAAGGTTATGCTCAACCTCAAGGGTACCCAGTCCAATATGCTCAACAACCCTATGTGGCAGCTATTACACCTTCTTTCAATCAACAGGTTCCCATGTATCAACCTATGCAACAACCTCCTGTTTATCCGCCTCCTGTCAACTATCTACAGGCACCCAATACTCCTGCTCCTCAACAGCCAAAGAGTCCGGCTCCTCGCCAGAATGTTCCGAACAGAAGAACGTATAAGCCTTGTCCGCCAATTCCGATGACTTTTACCGAGTTGTATCCCTCTTTGGTCAAGCAAGGTCTAATCACCACTCGGGCTTTGGGTCCACCTCCTAATCCTCTACCCGCCAATTACAACGCCGCCGCTCATTGTTTATTTCATGAGGGTGCGCCTGGCCATGATCTGGAGAATTGTTATGCTCTCAAAAATATTGTCAGGGATCTATTGGAAAAGAAGATTCTGTCATTTGAAGATCCTCAGCCAAATGTTAAGAAGAACCCTTTTCCTAACCATGAGAGTGTCAATGCCGTCAGTGTTGATTCGGGGGAAGGTTATGCCCTTGATGTTGAACAGATTAAGACTCCTCTCAAAATGTTCCATTCGAAACTGTTTGAAGCTGGTTTAGTAGATACTTCCCACGTTGCATGTGTAAGTTGTGAAGCCAGTACTAAGGGTTGTGTGTTAGTTCAGAATGATGTTCAGAGGCTGATTAATGAGGGGGTTTTACAAGTGACAAGCCAAGCCAAGAAGGATGTAGTCGCTGTGATTAAGCCCGTATTCCATCAGCCTGAATCAAAGGGTAAGGTGCCAGTGTTTAATCTATCAGTGGCAGGCTCCGCCAACCTCGTGTCCGATATACCGAGGTCGTATATCCCTGAAGTGAATCAACCTAAGCCTATAGTTATTCGAAGACCGAGTCCGTTTCCTTTCAGTGATCCTAAAGCCGTGCCTTGGAAATACGACGTGACGATGATTGACAAGGAGTCTGGGAAGGTTATTCCAAAGGAAGAGGGTAAGGATACTGTGACCAATATCGCAGAGGTAAGCAGGATGACTCGCAGTGGCCGTGTGTACACTCCCCATTCTAATAAGGATCCACCTAAGGAGACCACTAATATCCCTGTGCCTGCCAAAGACAAAGGTAAGGGAGCCATCACGAATGATGAAGATGCCGAATTTTTGAGGATCATCAAGAAAAGCGACTATAAAGTTATCGATCAACTTCATCAGACTCCTTCCAAGATCTCAATTCTATCTCTGTTGATGAATTCACCCGCTCATAGGATGGCCTTGCAGAAGGTTTTGACTCAAGCACATGTGGATCAAGATATTAGCACCAGTCGATTTAATAGTGTGATTGCCAATTTAACCGCCTGTAACACCCTCAGTTTCAGCAATGAAGAGTTATCGAAGGAGGGTCCGAACCATAATCGTGCTTTACATATATCGGTAAAATGTCAGGAGGACAATTTAGCGAGAGTGCTAGTAGACACCGGCTCTTCTCTGAATGTTCTACCCAAAAGAGTTCTCGATAAGTTGGCTTGTAAAGAGACTGTGTTGAAACCTACTCCTTTGGTTGTCAAGGCTTTCGATGGCTCTCGCCGGTCGGTAATGGGGGAGGTTGAGCTTCCTATCCTGATTGGTCCGCAAATTTTTAACATCACGTTTCAAGTCATGGACATTAATCCCAACTACAGTTGTTTACTCGGAAGGCCGTGGATTCATGCCGCTGGGGCGGTAACCTCAACTTTACATCAGAAGATGAAGTTCGTGATCGATGGAAAGTTGGTTATTATACACGGTGAGGAAGATCTGATGGTCAGTAACCTGTCTTCTTTCCGTTACATCGAGGCCGATGAGAATGCTTTAGACATCTCCTTTCAAGCACTTGAGATCGCCAATGCTGTTCTGCTGGAAGTCGAAGAAACAGTGGGTCAGGGTAATCCATCTTTTGCATCTCTGAAGAGTACCAAAGCAACAATTGACAGGGGCATTCCTGAAGGTTGGGGAGAGGTAATTGATGTCAAGACCAAGATTGATCGCTCTGGGTTGGGTTACAAACCAACTCAGAATGGAGCTGCCACGACTGTCGAAGGGCGACCGAAGGTTATCCAAGAAGTATTTGTCAGCGGAGGTTTCCAAGTCAATGCCATCAGTGAATGTGAGAAAAATGAAGAGCTGAGCAACCTGGTGTTTAAGGGTGATGCAGTTTTGAACAACTGGGAGGCCGTAGAGATCCCTGTTATTTTTCCCTTGTCAAAGTAATTGTTTTTTAAAGTTTCATTTACATTTTCAAATAAAAATCTGTAGCTCTGCCCAAGGCTATAGGGTTGTTTTGTCGGGCCACCTTTCATTTCTAAAAAGATATTAATAAAAGCATTTTGTTCAATTCCACTTTGGTTCATTTGCGTTTTTCGTTTTCACCTTTAAAAATGAAATTGGCAACCTTTTTCAAAAAAAAATAATAATAATAAAAAAAAAAACAGCATTTCATTCTTACATGTCTTCGAGCATTTTAATTAAGTAAACCTTCCATCATGCAGAGATATCGTAAACCTTGTTGGATCCAATGACTTTACTGACACTCCTGACTGGGATGCACCCATCAATCAAGCTGAGGACGAGGGTGAAGAAGATTTTGAAGTACCTGCGGAACTGACAAGATTGATTGAGTACGAGTACACAGAGCTTCAACCGCATAAAGAGCAGGTGGACCTAATTAATCTCGGTACGGATGAGAGCAAGAAAGAGGTCAAGATTGGTGCAATGCTTGGGACGAAGATTAAGCCGAGGTAGATTGAGCTGCTAAAAGAGTATATTGATGTGTTCGCGTGGTCGTATCAAGATATGCCGGGCCTAGACACGGATATTGTTGTTCACAAGTTGCCACTTAAGCCAGATTGTCCGCCTATCAAACAAAAGCTCCGAAGAACGAGACCCGACATGGCTTTGAAGATTCGAGATGAGGTTAAAAAGCAGTTGGATGCAGGTTTCTTGGCAGTCGCAAAATATCCAGATTGGGTTGCCAACATCGTGCCAGTACCCAAGAAGGACGGTAAAGTTAGGATGTGTGTAGACTACAGGGATCTGAACAAAGCAAGTCCAAAGGACGACTTCCCACTGCCACATATTGATACACTGGTAGACAATACAGCCAGTTTTGCGTTGTTTTCATTTATGGATGGTTTCTCTGGCTATAATCAGATCAAGATGGATCCCGACGATCGAGAGAAGACTACTTTCATTACTCCTTGGGGAACCTTCTGCTACAAAGTCATGCCCTTTGGTTTAAAGAACGCAGGGGCAACTTACCAACGCGCTATGACCACTCTTTTTCATGATATGATGCACAAAGAGATTGAGGTGTATGTGGACGATATGATAGCCAAATCTCAGAGTGAAGAGGAGCATTTAAACCATTTGGTGAAGCTGTTTGAACGACTCAGGAAATATCAGTTGAAATTGAATCCTGCAAAATGTACCTTCGGTGTCAGATCCGGAAAATTGCTTGGTTTCATTGTTAGCCAGCGAGGGATTGAGGTGGATCCTGACAAAGTCCGAGCCATTCAAGATATGCCGGCTCCGCGAACAGAGACGCAAGTTAGGGGTTTTCTGGGACGTCTGAATTACATTTCCAGGTTTATCTTTAATATGACCGCTACTTGTGAGCCGATATTCAAGTTGCTTTGCAAGGGGCAGACAGTTGAGTGGAACCCTGATTGTCAGAAAGCGTTTGAGAAGATTAAAGGTTATTTGCAAGATCCCCCTATTCTGATCCCGCCCGTACCTGGAAGACCGTTGTTCATGTACCTTACTGTTCTCGAGAAGTCTATGGGTTGTGTGCTTGGACAACATGATGAGACTGGGAAAAAGGAACATGCGATTTATTACTTGAGCAAGAAGTTTACCGATTGCGAAAACAGATACTCACCATTAGAGAAAACTTGTTGTGCATTGGCATGGGCCGCTAAGCGCCTTCGGCAATATATGGTCTGTCATACCACGTTATTGATTTCTAAAATGGATCCGATCAAGTATATTTTCGAAAAACCTGCTCAAACCGGGAGGCTAGCCCGTTGGCACATGTTGTTATCCGAATATGACATCCAGTATGTACCCCAGAAGGCGATTAAGGGTAGTATCTTATCTGATTACCTTGCAGACCAGCCACTGGAAGATTATGAACCTCTTAAGCTCGATTTTCCTGATGAGGATATTTTGTTGATTAAAAGAGATTGTGAAGAGCCAGATCCGAGCGAAGGCCCAGAACCAGGTCTTTGGTGGAAGATGATGTTTGATGGTTCCTCGAATTTCAATGGGCATGGTATAGGCGCCGTTTTGATGAATCCAAAAGGTGGATTTACCCCATTTACCGCAAGGTTGGACTTTGAGTGTACTAATAACGTTGCAGAGTATGAAGCGTGTATCCTCGGCCTCGAAGCAGCGATTCACCTCCGAATCAAACTTCTTAAAGTAAGTGGTGACTCAGCCTTGGTTATTTACCAAGTACAGGGCAAATGGGAAACGAAGAATGAGAAGTTAATCCCTTATAAAGACTATATTATTGAGCTGATCAGGTATTTCGACGAGATAGAGTTCGAGCATGTTCCTAGATCCGAGAATCACGTAGCTGATGCATTAGCCATGTTAGCATCCATGTGGAAAGTTAAGTTTGTTAATGAAGCACCTCTTATCCATATTGAGCGCAAGGTTGAGCCCGCTTATTGTCAGATGGTCGAAGAAGTTGAGGTGGATGAAAAGCCTTGGTTTCATGATATCAAGAACTACCTCGCCAAGCAGGAGTATCCCGATGGTGCTACTGGTCTGGACAAAAAGACATTGAGAAGATTGGCGTCCAAATTCTTTATCAGTAATGATGTGTTGTACAAGAGAAATCACGACATGGTCCTGCTCAGATGCGTTGATAAACGGGAAGCAGACATGTTACTGCAGGAAATTCATGAGGGGACCTTCGGAACTCATGCCAATGGTTATGCTATGTCCAAGAAGATGTTAAGGGCGGGGTATTATTGGTTAACCATGGAAGCTGACTGCATCCAATACGCTAGAAAATGCCATAAGTGCCAAATTTATGCTGATAAAATGCATGTACCTCCGTCACCGTTGAATGTTTTGTCTTCACCATGGCCGTTCTCTATGTGGGGCATTGACATGATTGGGGCAATTGAGCCGAAAGCTTCTAATGGACATCGTTTTATCCTTGTTGCCATTGATTATTTCACCAAGTGGGTAGAGGCTGCCTCCTACACTAACGTGACCAAGCAAGTGGTCGCCCGCTTCATCAGGAAAGAAATCATCTGCCGTTATGGGGTCCCAAGCCGGATAATAACTGACAATGGCACCAATCTGAATAATAAGACTATGAAAGAGTTGTGTGATAACTTCAAGATCACTCACCACAATTCTTCTCCGTACCGTCCTAAGATGAATGGAGCCGTTGAAGCTGCAAATAAGAATATCAAGAAGATCCTGCAAAAGATGGTTGTGACTTACAAAGATTGGCATGAGATGTTACCGTTTGCTTTGCATGGATACAGAACCTCAGTGAGAACTTCGACAGGGGCAACACCTTTCTCATTGGTATATGGAATGGACGCCGTGCTCCCCATCGAAGTAGAGGTACCTTCGCTAAGAGTGTTAATGGAAGCTGAACTTGAGGAAGCTGAGTGGGTTCAAGACAGATTGGATCAGTTGAATCTCATTGACGAGAAGCGCTTGACAGCCATGTGCCATGGGCAATTATATCAGAAACGGATGAAAAGAGCGTTTGATAAGAAGATTCGTATCCGTGAGTTCCGTCAAGGAGAGCTCGTACTCAAAAAGATCTTGCCAGTACACAAAGATATGCGTGGAAAGTGGATGCCCAATTATGAAGGCCCGTTCGTTGTAAAGACTGTCTTCTCCGGAGGGTCTCTAATACTTACGACAATGGACGGTGAAGAACTAGCACATCCCGTGAATTCTGATGCAGTCCGAAAATATTATGCCTAAAAACCCGCTAAGTCGAAAACCTGCAAAAGGCGACTTAGGCAAAAGTAAGGGTTGAAAAAAAATAATAATAATAAAAAGCTCGCTAAGTTGAAAACCCGAAAGGGCGGCTTAGGCAAAAAAGAGCGTCCCGGTGGATTGAAAACCCGAAAGGGCGGTCCAGGCAAAAGTTAGGGACAAAGACATTTCATTGCATCAGAAGACACTGATTATCTCGAACACACTTTCCGCATAAGAGCCATGTTTCAGTTCTTTCATCCTTGCCCAAAGCAGGATTCTGGATTAGTCTTAGTTATTAGTGTCAGTAGGTGTCATTGGATTCAATATAACCTTTTTCCCATGTTGCCAATTTCAAAATGTAATCATCTGTGGAGCTATGCCTTCAGCAAGCAGCCACCCTTTAATAAAAGATACCATCTCGTTACTTACATTCCTTGGTGCATTGCTCTTTATTTTCTATTGTTATGCAAAATGCGTTTATTCTTAAAATTTGAAAATGAAAGGTGCATTGTAGATTTGTCAAAACTATTTTTCAAAAACAAAACAAATTTGAAATGTAATAAATTACTTTGACTAGTGGGAATTCCGACAGGATCTCTTCATTCCCCGGAAATATCATTATTGCAGAAACACTTTCAAACCATTGCCCAGTGACAGTCCCCAGCGAGACTATAAGCTGACAACTTCTTCTTGGGTAACTCAAAAGTGTCCCTCAGGTTTTCTTCTCCCCATGTGAAGACGTGATACTGTACACCCAAGCAGATTACCTTATCCCCAGAGAATTCAGAACCTTAAAACCAGATTTGGTTCTACCATTGATCTTTCTTACCCATGATTGACGTATTGGTTGCAGAGAACGCAGGGTATTTCCGTCGAGATGTTTATTTCATCTCTCGTCCCGTCTCTAGTCTATTTCGTCAGCATACGCAAGGGCATAAGCATCACATGCCTATTTCATTACATATTTCATTACATATTCATTACATATTCATTACATATTCATTACATATTCATTACATACTCATTACATACTCATTTCATAACATCTAACATACATAGACATTAACATACATTCATATTAACATATTCATTAACATACGCGTTAGCATGCCCAGGTTCATTGTGTCTCCACCATCGGTCGTTACCACCGAGTAACTGGGTTTGTCCATTCTCTCCAAATAGATTGTCAGCCCTAAGCATAAAATACTTACTTGTTTCCAGTTTCCCTACGGAGCTCGATCCTCGTGGATGACGGTTACTTCAGCTGTCTTTCCTCGCCAGGATAAGATATCTACCCGTCGAGTTCATTCCCTCGATGGAGTCTTGATTACCAGTCTTCTTTCTAGCTCGATCCTAGATTGAATCTCAGTTTTGTTGGTCGTCAATCCCAACCGGACGTGCATTTATTTTGCACCATCTAAAGGTTTTCACCATACCATGACAGATACGCGACTATCTCGCTTGAGAAGTTTATCACTGTACCCGGACGTGCATTTATTTTGCACTATCTTTCAAGAAGATCAACTACAATCCTTTACGGATACACGACAGTTCACGCCTGGAAAATCTACCAGTACGACACTTTATAATCCTACATGTTACAACCCTTTACACTTTACATTTTACAGCATCAGCATACGACATTTCTCACCTAAGAAGTCGATCCTATCCTCGTTATGACTCGCAGTAAATGGCCATCTCCATGGAGCAGTTGGGCTTCCATTTACCTGCCGTCTTGGGGTATAAACCCAAATCGTATTCAGGAAAGCACGATCCTGAGTTACGGGGAGGTTTGAGCGGAATCATATTCAGGAGAGCACGATTCTGAGCATGAAGAAGTTCATTTATCCTTTAGTAAAAGAAGGAGCGGAATCATATTCAGGAGAGCACGATTCTGAGTTATGAGGAAGTTCAGTTGGCCGTTTTTCAGGAGAGCACGATTCTGAAAAATGAGAAAATTTCAGTCATCCAGTTTCATATTCAGGAGAGCACGATTCTGAAAAATGAGAAAATTTCAGTCATCCAGTTTCATATTCAGGAGAGCACGATTCTGAAGTATGAGTGTATTCAGTCATCCAGTTTCATATTCAGGAGAGCACGATTCTGAAGTATGAGAAAGTTCAGTCAGCCCTTTTCATATTCAGGAGAGCACGATTCTGAAATATGGAGATTTTCATTTACCCTTTATCCGAATCATATTCAGGAGAGCACGATTCTGAGTTATGAGGAAGTTCAATTAGCTCTTTCCATATTCAGGAGAGCACGATTCTGAATTATGAAAAATTTCATTTACAAGAAAGAGCCAAATCATATTCAGGAGAGCACGATTCTGAAGTATGAGGAAGTTCAGTTTATCCTTTTTATGTTCAGGAGAGCACGATCTTGAAACATGAAGAAGTTTACTTATCCCTCGGTAAGAGAAGAATCAAAATCGTATTCCAGGCGCCGACCTTAAAATGCGAGAAGATTTATTTATCAGATAAGCAGCAGCCTCTCTATTTGAGTGCTTATCCATTTTTGCGCATAAGTCCCTTCCAACGATAAGTGACAGTTCTCCCTCGAGAAGCTTATCAGGGCGTTTCCCATTAAAGTCCATTTATCTTGGGCATACAGTCGGTCTTTACCCCGTATATCTGATACGGATTTCCGAGAAGTTCGTTTGATCCTGTCACAAGAGATAGTTCACAGAAGCTTGGATGTTATTCTTTGCTCAATGCTCCAGCATTCTGTAATCAATCCTACCATCGTACGGGCTCCAGTTTTATTTTTAGATCCCCCAGTGGAGGCCGTCTCATAGGTACCATCTCCATTCGAGGATCTCGTTCCTTTTCTAAATGTGACAATTGGTCATTCGCACCAGTTGACTATCATTTTTTTAGAGTCCCCCAGTGTTGTACTATATCTCAGCGCGCCACTTTCCCCAGTGTGTTTCTTCTCGTGGCGTCTGTCCCGGTATCGTCATGTTTGTCAGCATTTTCGCATTCATTATTCCAGCATACGCAGCATATCATATTCATGGCATCATCTGCATTAAGTCATTCCAGTTTTGTCCATAGCATTGCATATCGTCGCATATAAGGGCAAAATTTTCGGTTATCTATATTTAAATCCCTCCACCACGATTCCTCGAGTCTCTGTCACTCAAATCGTCCGGTGTAGCTATTTAAATAGGGGCAACTGTAATACCCCAAATTTTACCCTTATATTTAGTCAGTCATTTCGCATATCATCTCATATGTACATTTGCTAACCACTAACAAGTTATGAAGGTTTTTGTTTTGCAGATTGGGTCTCAGGGGTATTTTGGTCATTTTACACAAATTCTACCAATTCTTTGAAAACGGGCTGTTATTACGTTCCGAGGCATTTATTTGCCAATTGGGTCAAGGTGCCGGTTTGTTTTGTCAGAAATATGATTGGACTCGGGGTCGCGTCTTGTTTGATATTGAAACATTTCTGAAACAGTTTTGTTTCCTCTTAGTAAAATGAAGTTGGGTTGAAAAAGAAGTGGATACTGTTAAGGTTATTTTGAGAAGAGATGTGATCAACGAGATTTTTAATTTGAATTTGTTTGGATATAATCATATGGCGGGGTATCATTTATAAAAGGCAAAGGAGAAATAAGTTTTAAATATTTTTGAACTTTGTGTTCATAAGTACTCATAAGTTACAACTCAAGAAGGAACTTAAAAAATTCTGAATTATTATTCATGGATACTTTGAATTTACAAGTGAGAAAGTAAATATGAATATTTGTTGAATTTCATTTCATAAATATTTATAGTTTACAAATTGATAAAATGAATTCGAACTTGGTTTACAAGAGTTTCATTTACAATAAATCCTAAATCCTAAAAGTTCCTAAGTGCCTTCATGCTGTCCTTGAGCTTCTCCACGAGTCCTCGACTAACCTGCACGTCAAAACAATACAACACAGAATGGAAAAGTGTTAGAGGTTGTTTGACACTCTCAAAACAATTGTCATCATCGAGTGCCGGGAGGACACGACTAAAGCCGCATCCTACTCCCGTTACCAATCTGAGCCATCGGCGTCAGATCAGGTAGTTTTTGTTCTTATCATAAGGGACTGCCGAGAGAAAAAGAGATAAAAGAAGTTTTGGGCCGAAAGAGGATTCACGCGACTTTGGATTCAATACTAGGCATCATCTCATCAAGTAAATTCTCCAAATTGATAACCAAACTGAACTAAAATCTGAACCACATTTCATTCATCAATTCACATTAATTATGAACCAACACGAAGGTAAACACTAGCCAGCTCAAGTTCGAACCCGAATGCCGACAGGTCTGAACCATTTCTCCATCACCTGCAAGCATAACATCATCACTAACACAATAACAGGTAGCAAACATCACCATTATTCGCAAGCAGTATCAGCACATAAGCTACATATCTGCAAGCCAGTATTTGCAAGCAAGTAATGTCGCAGTATCAGCAACAACAGTTAATATTTTCATGACAGCAGGTAACTTATCAGGCCTGCATTAAAGAAGGCAAGGATTCTATACAGCAAGACATATGTGCATTGCACACCCAACTGATAACCATGTTCTGCACTAAGAAAGTTAGTGAGCGGGCACAATGCCTTACGCACGAATTGGCAACAGCCAGCATCCAAAGCGCATCAGACAAACGGGTCTATTCCCCAATCAGCCCAACACCAGTATGGAAAGAAACATGAAAACTCCCATCAATGGAATACTATCCAATGCTGGAAATCTGACAGCTCAATTAAAGCTTCTGATGATAATCTGCAGCTTTTGGAGCAGACTTTCCCAATGATCAGTGCGTAAATTGAATGTATGAATGCAGACCCCCGCCAACTGCATAAGCCACAACTACAGCTTACAACCTACATTGGGCATAAATCATAAACAGCCAAGATTAGTCAACAACAATAACAGCATAACAGGCATAACAGGTCAAATTAGCGAAGCAAAACTGTTACACCTTTTCCAAATTCTGCAACGTCCTGCATTTGTATGATACACCAGGCGAGTAAACTTGAGAGATGTGACCAAGTGGCAACTCACAAAGATGCAGCTCCAACTGCTATCGACACGGCTTTGAGCATATCTTCCTGACTTGCATTTATGATGAAGGATGCAATCATCAGCCAGCAGCAAGTCTTTGTCTCTGCGTGCGTAAAACTGGTAAATCAGGCATTGGCATGATGTTTTGGGGAAATAGAAAATCAAGGCATTTTATTAATAAATGAACTACAGGACTGATAATCTAAAGGAGAGTGAAATTTAACTTCGGCCCTCAGCTCAACTCATCATCGGGCACGAGACTCGAGCAGCCAGGAGGACTATGGCCATGGCCATTATCAAACTCCCTACCGAGCATCGAAAATCGAAATAAGGCAACTGTTTCGAACAAATTCAATATAATTCGCAAGGCAACTACATCCGACAACCCAATGTGGCTCAGACTATTAAGTCGTCATCACCATTATGTCCTTTCTCGCCAATGGCACGAGACCGGCAGCCTCCGAACTTATTTGCACCTGAAAGCAGAAGAGAGAAAATCAGTGTACTTCCCAAATAACGCGAAACTCATCACAAGTCAAAATGGATTATATCAGTAAAACCAGATGTATCAGAACAGATCAATCCATATCAACAGGCGAATCACAAAAGTCCACAACTGGATATCAGTAGCAGCATCAGATCGAAATCCATATCAGAAGACAAAGCTGGATACTAAAACCGAACTGCACTATCCGAATTCATAAACATCACAGAAAAATCAAGCTTCATGTTCGAAAAAGCAAAAATAGGCAAGGAAAATCATAAACAGCATGGAACTGATTGGGAAAATTCGAAGCAAGTCAAACAGGGAAGAGCAGGTTCAATTTACAAATAACAAAGCCAGCTCAATTCAGTTCAAAATCATGTCAAAAACTAAAGACCTGCTCACTGAAACTTTGCCAGTCATATTGATCCCAACCGTAAATAAAAGTCACAAAAAGTAAGGCTCAGTTGTCATCCATCACGGCCAATTCACTATCAGCTTCAACTCAGGAAGTCGAAGAGAATGAAATCAGTTCATGTCAGCTCACAGCAAATGCCCAAATCTAGAGCAAGTTTTGATGGCTCCAAAACAAATTAATCGAAACCCAAAGACTGGATATCTGTATCTGAAAAGAGGATCGAAACAAAATTCGGTTGTCCGAAGAGGTCAATTGATCCAAATCCTACCAGAAAAGATAACAGAAATCAAATCAGAATCACAATATAACAAATCCACATCTGCAAAATAACACCAGAATCGATATCAAATCCAATCTCAGTTTCGAATCCCACCAGAAAAGATAACAGAAATCAAATCAAATCAATTTCAATCAGAATCATATCTCAGTAACGTAAAAAACCCAACAAAAGCCCAAAAGGAGAGATTATAAAAGGACAACATCACCTCGTAGAAAGGAGGGAGAAGAGGGCCAAGAAAAATCACTGAACGAGAAACCCTAACGACCGCGACATCAGAAGAAGAAGAAGTTCTCCACCAAAACCATCACGAGACTTCAACTCGTTCACACGAAGGACCGCCGGCGCCGTTTAACCAAACGACGAGCAATCAACCGCCTCAGCCTCAGAATCTCTTCATCATCGACCGGTTTCACTTTAAATGTAAGCCATGGGACGTTTTTCATTACAGATTTCATGTTTTGTTTCAGGAACGAGGAAGATCAGAGAGAATCGCGGCGAGAGAGAAGAAGAATGAAGTGTAAACGGCGCCGCGAGAAGCCAAAGGGTTCTGAAACCCTAAATGATCTTGTGATGGCAATCACCTCAACCGGGTTGGGTCCGGAGGTAATGACCGGCCCAACCCTTTTATTTTTTTACTTTCTTTTTCTTTTTTAATTAAATTATCAAATTTTAAAAAAAAAATATTTAGGTTGTTTTTTAAATAGTAAAATTGAATTTTTTTTTTTTAAATATTAAAAATCAAAAACATTTTTTTAAATATTAAAAAATCAAAAACATTTTTTTAAAATATTAAAATTAAAACACTTTAAAATATTAAAATTAAAACATTTTTTTTAATAATTAGAGTCAATATATTTTTTTAAAACCAAGAGAAAATATTTTTTAAAGATTAAGATCTTCTTTTTTTTATTTATTCATTATCAAGTAAAAAAAATTAAGCTTAGATTCATATTAAACTTCTCATAAAATAAGAAACCACAAAAAATGTCCCATAGCTTCATGCTTCTGTTTTCATAATTGTGTTTACTAACCTAGTTCGTTCACTGTGCAGCTTACCATGTTGTTTCTTTATGTTCGCGTTCTTAAAATTGAATTGTATCATATTGTTGTAACTGTTCTTCCTCTGTAACCTTGCGAATCTTAACAATCGCATTTACGTTTCCGCATTTAAATTTCCGCTGATGTATGATTTCTCACACTGTCATTGCTATTATTTTGTCACATTGCACGCACCTCTGAAGGAATTAGGTCTAGCTTTTGGTCGCCGCGCCAATAGTCCTCAACTTCAACCCTTACACCTTTTCAACCCTAAATTTTCACAAATGCCTCGCCACAGGCAAAATTACAATTTTACCCCTAGCATTAGGTCAAAGAGCCGCCGCGCTCATTTTAGGGTTTCCCGCCGCGAAATCCCTAACCTAACCTAACCCTAATTACAACTTAACAATTCAACGTAGAGATTTGGAGTTTCTACACTCCATGTAAGCGTGTCCTTAAGATGCGTTTATTCCCCTTGAGACCTTGACCACAGTCAAGAAGTCTCTAACCTCCCTATTGAGGGGAACTACAGTTACTCTGATTCCATTCCCGTAAGGATATGTAGGCACAAGATGCGATGTCTTGCCGAGTAAACTTAGAATTAACCCCTTAGGTCTCTTTTCTCACTTTTAATCCTTTGCACATATACCTTAAGCAAATAAATAAAGCAAATAGTAAACATCTGAACAAAAGGTTCCTGTAGAGTACTACAGAAGTTTAGGGTGCTAATACCTTCCCTAAATTTAACCAACCCCCGAACCCTAGATCTTTCCCCGCATTGTGTTTACGATGCAAAAATAGGTTTTCCCTCTTTTGACCTTTTCCTTCGGATAAATCAAAGAGCGGTTGTGAATTGAATTGCGATTCAAACTCATTAATAGTTTGTGATCCTATTTCCACCGCAACATCCTCCTTTTCATTTTCTGCTCTTTTCCTTGATTTTTCCTGGACTGACTCTTTTGAATTTCTGATTTTGAAGTCTAGCGGGATACCCTAATTTTTTCCTAAGTCGCTTGTTTTCAAGATTCGACTTAGCGGGCTTCTTTTTTTTTCTCTTTTTTTCTCCGAACAAATCGTGTGACACTGCCTGTGTTGATATCTGCAAAAGGGTTGACTGCCTCATCTTTCGGTTGGTGAGGTATAATGTAACACCCCATTCCCCATAATAAAATAAAACAATTAAATAAACAATTATCCGAGTTTCCACACCTAAAACGGGATGCCACATTTTCACCAAAATTCCACAAAACATTTCTTAAAATGATTTTCAACAAAAATGCAGCAGAAAAAGATATCTGTCATATATATATATATATATATATATATATATATATATATATATATATATATATATATATATATATATATATATATATATATATATATATATATATATATATATATATATATATATATATATATATATATATATATATATATATATATATATATATATATATATATATATATATATATATATATATATATATATATATATATATAAAGACACATCATCATATACATCAAGTCGGCCATCTGCCCAAAGTACACAAAATATCATCTTCAAATCTCAACACAATAAGATACGCCACTGGGGCACACAAAACACCAAATAAACAAAACACTCCCAAAAGCCCCGGTGTTACGTATCAGAGCATCCCTACGACTCGCCACAATCCAAGCTAGCTAAGCACCTGGATTGTCTGTACTTACGAAGAAGCACAGACCACAACAATAACAAGGGGTGAGAAATCACAATCAAATATAACGGTAATAATGTACATGAAATAAAAGGCAGAAACATATAAACATCATTTCATATACATCAAATCCGGACCTACTGTCCCATGCCAACACAACACACATCACAATGCAACACATGCAACTTGACACAATGATATGTGGTACCGACTCAACTCAGGATAGATCACATACACTCCATCTGAGCAACGATCTATCCCTACCATGCTCCCCCTGAGCCCATATAATCAAATCTAATGATAGATTGCATACACTCCACCCGAGCAACGATCTATCCCTACCAACGCTCCCCACTTGGAGCACGGGTGAATCACATACACTCCATCTGAGCAACGATTCAACTCCTGTCCACGCTCCCCATTTGGAGCACGGGTGATTCACATACGCCCCATCTGAGCCATGATTCAACCCTGTCCACATGCTATGCAGACACCATGCACAACAACACAAGCACCCACGGTACACACGATCCTACTGATCCATTTCATCATATATCACATACACATCAAGCACACAAGGTGCACACGATCCTACTGATCCATTTCATCATATATCACATATACTTATATTTATATGCATATGTTCCACACATCACCACATACATGTACCATAACATACACCAATTCAAATATCATATTCACACAAATGTCACGGAATTCACGTTCCGACACCACACATACGCTCACCTTAGCTCACTAACAAGCTCATCATCAAACATGACCAACAAGGGTCCAAAACCACAAAGGAATCAAAACAAAACAGCAGCAAAACACAAATTGCTGTCAGGCTCGCTGGCACATGCGCCTGGCGAAACCACGCAGCGAAATCTCGCTAGAACTCGCCCAGCGAAACACCTGGCGAAGCCAGATAGTGGCTACTGGAAGCACTCGCTTCCCAGTTCGCCTGGCGAAGGCTCGCCCCCTCATTCGCCCAGCGAATACCTGCGATTTCAGAAAAATAATTCTGCTGTTCAGAATTCAGCAGCCCCCACACTCACCAATTCTCGCCAAAACACCACCGGCAACATCGGCTTAATATTCTACACATAATCTACCCGACTAAATCCTACATCATCCGATAAAACATCAAATTCTGCCGATTAATCCACTTCCGGCTTAAACGACAATCCTACTCCGAAACCCTCATTTCCTTAAATCATCATCAACCATTGCATGCAAGGATTTTCAACACTCAAACATCAATTAACAACAGAATCAACAACACAAGTTATCATGCAATTCATCATCAATCATGGGGTTAGGAAATTCCCATTTCTACCACATATTTCATGCAACTACCGAAATTAACCGATCATCCCCCCTTACCTCAAAATGCAGTTTGATGATGATGAAGCTTCAAGAATTCCACACGAATTGACAGCCCAACGAACTCTTGCTCTTGCTTGGCTCACTCTTGATTCACTTATACCATCCTCTTGTTTCACTTCTATCGTGTTCTCCTCTTTCTCCTTTTTTTCAAATGCCACAATTGCCCTTAATCCCAAATAATTCCTCTTTTTAATTCCAAAACTAATATTCTTATTTTCTTTTAATCCAAAATTAATTCCAATAATATTTTTAAATACAATAATAATAACAATAATATTAATAATAATATTAACAACACTATTAATCATCATATTATCATTATTATTAATCATATTTTTTTAATATTATGGATCTTAATTTCTCAAACAAATTCCACGCAAGCATGCCGGAAAAAATAAATACATCGAAAAACTCGAATAA
Source organism: Lathyrus sativus (assembly GCA_963859935.3). Taxonomy (NCBI): domain Eukaryota; kingdom Viridiplantae; phylum Streptophyta; class Magnoliopsida; order Fabales; family Fabaceae; genus Lathyrus; species Lathyrus sativus. The sequence continues at coordinate 430,522,104 of OZ012739.1, read as the reverse complement.
TTAAAATGGGCGTTACAACTCTCCCCCACTTTAATTATTTTCGTCCTTGAAAATACCTGATGGAAACAATTCTGGATACGCTTCCCACATCCTGCTTTCCAATTCCCAGGTCACACTGCCTCCTGCAGCACCTCCCCAAGTCACTCTCACTAAAGGTATCTCTTTCCCTCTGAGTCTCTTCATCTTGCGATCCTCGATCCTCAACGGCATCGTTTCCATAGTTAGATTTTCTCTAACTGGAAATTCATCTTGCTGAATCACATGAGACGGATCTGGTACATACTTTCGAAGTTGCGACACATGAAAAACGTCATGCAAGTTCGAAAGCTCCAGCGGCAACTCCACCCTATACGCTATAACACCAATCCTCTGCAAAATCTTATACGGCTCGATAAACTTCGGATCCAACTTCCTGGACTTCAATGCACGTCCTACACCAGTCACTGGATTAACCCTAAAAAATACATGATCACCTTCACTGAATTCCAATTCTTTCCTTTGGTTATCATAATAACTCTTATGCCTATCATGCGATGCTTTCATCTTCTCACGGATCATCTGCACTATCTCAGTAGTCTGCTCTACCAACTCTGGCCCAAAAATAACATTCTCACCTGACTCGTACCAACACAGAGGAGTCCTGCACCTCCGACCATAAAGAGCCTCAAACAGTGCCATTCCGATACTAGAATGGTAACTGTTGTTGTACGTGAACTCTACCAATGGCAAATGAGTATCCCACGTGCCACCTTTCTCCAAAACACAAGCCCGTAACAAATCCTCTAACGTCTGAATAGTCCTCTCTGACTGTCCATCCGTCTGCGGATGATAGGCTGAACTCAGCTTCAACTTGGTACCCAAAGCTTCTTGCAAACTCTTCCAAAATTCTGAAGTGAACCTCAGATCTCTATCCGACACAATACTCAACGGTACACCATACAACTTCACAATCACCCGAATATAGATCTCTACCAGCTTCTCCAACGGAAAACTGATACTAATCGGCACAAAATATGCAGACTTCGTAAGCCGATCTACAATTACCCAAATCACATCAAATCCTCTCGCAGTATTCGGCAATCCTGTAACAAAATCCATGGTGATACAATCCCATTTCCAAACCGGAATCTCTAACGGTTGCATCATCCTAGAAGGTCTCTGATGCTCCACTTTCGATTTCTGACATATCAAACAAGCATAAACAAAACGAGCGATATCTCTTTTCATTCCTGACCACCAAAATAACTTTTTCAAATCCTGATACATCTTCGTAGCTCCTGGATGAACACTCAGGCTACTACGATGTCCTTCATCCAAAATTGACCTCTTCAGCCCGTCATTATCCAGCACACAAATTCTTCCCCGAAACCTCAACACACCAGCACCATCCAACTTGAAATCACTACCGGAGTCACCTTCGGCTCCTCGCATCAAATCCACAAGTTTCACATCCAACTTCTAGTGTTCTCTAATCATATCCAAGAAATCATTCTTCACTTACAATTTACCCAACATCACACCATCTGCCGTAAACTCACAAACCATGCTCAAATCTCGGAACTGCTTGATAAGCTCCATCTCTTTCACCATCAAAGCTGACATATGAATCGATTTCCTGCTCAAGGCATCCGCAACAACATTCTCTTTTCCTGGGTGATAACTCAAACTAAAATCATAATCTTTCAGGAATTCCAACCACCTTCTCTGCCTCATATTCAATTTTTTCTGATCAAACAAATACCTCAAGCTCTTGTGATTACTGAACACCTCAAACCTCGAACCATACAAATAGTGTCTCCAGATCTTCAGCACAAACACCACCGCAGCCAATTCAAGGTCATGAGTAGGATAATTCCGCTCATGTACCCTCAATTTCCGCGAAGCATAAGCTACCACTTTCCCATTCTGCATAAGAACTTCGCCTAATCCCATCTTAGACGCATCACAATACACCACAAAAGGCTCACTCGGATTCGGTAACACCAACACCGGCGCTGAAGTCAATCTCTTTTTCAGCTCTTCAAAACTCTCTTCACAAGCAGCATCCCACATAAACACTTGGTATTTCCTCGTCAACTGAGTCAATGGTAACCCCAATCTAGAAAATCCTTCAATAAATCTTTGGTAATACCCTACCAAACCCAAAAAGCTTCTAACCTCAGTTACCGTCTTCGGCGGTTCCCACTGTAACACCGCACTCACCTTCGATGGGTCTACCGAAACACCATCACCAGAAATAACATGCCCCAAGAAACTCACCGTTTTCAACCAGAACTCACACTTTGATAACTTAGCAAACAACTTGTTATCCTTTAACACTTGCAAAGCAATCCTCAAATGTTCTGCATGCTCTTCCTCAGACTTAGAATAAATCAGTATATCATCAATGAACACGACAATAAATTGATTCAAATAAGAATGGAAGATACGGTTCATATACTCCATGAACACTCCCAGCGCATTAGAGACTCCGAAAGGCATTACTGCATACTCGTAATGTCCATATCGAGTCCTAAACGCCGTCTTCTGAATATCACCTTCTCTCACTCTGATCTGATGATAACCCGACCTCAAGTCAATCTTACTAAACACACGATCTCCCACCAACTGATCCATCAAATCATCAACCCTTGGAAGAGGATATTTGTTCTTGATGGTCACTTTATTCAACTGACCGTAATCGATGCACAACCGCATGCTACCATCCTTCTTCTTCACTAACAACACTGGAGCTCCCCACGGCGACACACTTGGCCTGATAAACTTTCTATCCAACAACTCTCCAATTGAGACTTCAACTCGGCCAATTCCGTTGTCGACATCCTGTACGACACCATAGAAATAGGCCTCGTACAAGGAACAAGGTCAATGCTAAACTCAATTTCTCTCTTCGGAGGCAACTCTATAATATCATCAGGGAACACCTCCGGAAACTCATTCACCACGGCTAACTCATCCAACAACGTCTTGCTATCAACCGACAATGATACAAATAAAGCAAACACCTTAGCTTCATCTTCCAACAAAGTTCTCAATTCCTTACTAGAAAAGGAATCTGCCAAAACTTCCTCTTCTGGAGTCAGAAACAATAACACCTTCCGATAACAATCAATGTAGACTCGGTTGAACTCCAACCAGTTCATACCCAAAATAACATCCAAACCACCAAATGGTAAACAAATCAGATCCACGGGTGAATCGCATACACTCCATCTGAGCAACGATTCAACTCCCGTCCACGCTCCCCATTTGGAGCACGGGTGAATCACATACGCCCCATCTGAGCCATGATTCAATCCCGTCCACATGCTATGCAGACACCATGCACAACAACACAAGCACCCACGGTACACACGATCCTACTGATCCATTTCATCATATATCACATGCACATCAAGCACACAAGGTGCATACGATCCTACTGATCCATTTCATCATATATCACATATACTTATATTTATATGCATATGCTCCACACATCACCACATACATGTACCATAACATACACCAATTCAAATATCATATTCACACGAATGTCACAGAATTCACGTTCCGACACCACACATACGCTCACCTCAGCTCACTAACAAGCTCATCATCAAACATGACCAACAAGGGTCCAAAACCACAAAGGAATCAAAACAGAACAGCAGCAAAACACAAACTGCTGTCAGGCTCGCTGGCACATTCGCCTGGCGAAACCCCGCAGCAAAATCTCGCTAGAACTCGCCCAGCGAAACCCTAGAGAAGCCAGACATTGGCTACTGGCAGCACTCGCTGCCCAGTTCTCCTGGCGAAGGCTCGCCCCCTCATTCGCCCAGCAAATACCTGCGATTTCAGAAAAATAATTCTGCTGTTCAGAATTCAGCAGCCCCCACACTCACCAATTCTCGCCAAAACACCACCGGCAACATCAGCTTAATATTCTACACATAATCTACCCGACTAAATCCTACATCATCCGATAAAACATCAAATTCTGCCGATTAATCCACTTCCGGCTTAAACGGCAATCCTACTCCGAAACCCTCATTTCCTCAAATCATCATCAACCATTGCATGCAAGGATTTTCAACACTCAAACATCAATTAACAACAGAATCAACAACACAATTTATCATGCAATTCATCATCAATCATGGGGTTAGGAAATTCCCCTTTCTACCACATATTTCATGCAACTACCGAAATTAACCGATCATCCCCCCTTACCTCAAAATGCAGTTTGATGATGATGAAGCTTCAAGAATTCCACACGAATTGACAGCCCAGCGAACTCTTGCTCTTGCTTGGCTCACTCTTGATTGGCTTCTACCATTCCTCTTGTTCCACTTCTATCGTGTTCTCCTCTTTCTCCTTTTTTCCAAATGCCATAATTGCCCTTAATCCCAAATAATTCCTCTTTTTAATTCCAAAACTAATATTCTTATTTTCTTTTAATCCAAAATTAATTCCAATAATATTTTTAAATACAATAATAATAACAATAATATTAATAATAATAGTAACAACACTATTAATCATCATATTATCATTATTATTAATCATATTTTTCTAATATTATGGATCTTAATTTCTCAAACAAATTCCACGCAAGCATGCTGAAAAAAATAAATACATCGAAAAACGCAAATAATTAAAATGGGCGTTACATATAACCATTGTGGAATTGTGAAGGATGAAAGGTAATGGATCCTTGGATGCACACCTTTTGAAATTTGAACGTTTGGTTAAATTATCTAAAGACTACCCTTCCCCGGGTTAAGATTGAGGATTTTTTCGTTTCCAGAAAGAAACTCATACTTCTAGGCTCAAAGGGGTTGACAAAGGATTATCTTCCTTATATCTCCGGTGTTTGGGGATTCGAAACAATGCCTCTACATCATCAGCAGGGTTTTACCCAAAAGCATACAACCAGAAAGTTTGTGTTTTCGCTTCGTCATCCTCCCTCAAAGAATTAAAGCAAGAAAGTGGGTATTGCAATGCACTGAAATATATATGAGTGAACACGAATGAATTACTTCAAGAGAAACATACTCATTGCATTAAGATCATCATTAAAAAATAAACAAGTTTTTACATGCAAACAGAGCATTAACAAACAATGCAAAATACAAATGTAAAATGCATCAAAGGAAATTGATAATTGCCAATGTTGAAGAGGCTCGGCTCCGCATGGACTGATTGCTTCTGATGATGTCGTTGCAGTCTCAAGTGCTCACTTAGAAGGCTTTAATTAATGCACAGACCGCCTGCCGTGAAAGTAATGACCCCTGAATCAATTAAATTATGTACCTTGTGCTTGAACACATTTTAATTCTCAATTGCATTCCCCTGCGTTCCCGAGTGGTACACGCACCTAGCATTCATATCATAATCTAAAGGGAGAGGATTTGGAACAGGCATAACTTCTCTCAGCTAAATTAAGGAGCCTTGGAGTAGGAAAGTAAGCAGCTGATCATAAGGAATAGAAATGAAATCAAACATTCTCTCAGGATTTCTCAACCTTTGTTGTTTCTTCTGAGAGCCAGTCTGTCATTGATACCGATTAGGGGACTCCCTCCGTTCAGGCACTTTCATCATCAAACTAGGCCCAAGAACAAGCAATAGTTGTGGGCATGGAGATTCTGAAACCAAGGATTGTAAGATACGTCACTGACCTGATGCATCTTCAGGGGAGAAAACAAGAATATCCACTTCTTTTACAACAACTGGAATAAGCCCACCTGGTACACTCATACCGCTTGGCGTGAACTCAAATGCTTTTGAATCTATTAAGTCCTGAACTTTGTGCTTAAAAGCTTTGCATTTCTCCATATTATGCCCCGGTGCCCCATAATGGAAATCACAATGGGCATTTGCATCATAGCCTGGTGGTAACTTATCAGCAAACAGAGTCAGAGACCGAAGTTTAACCAATTGAACTTGAAGCAAGAGTTGCAGCAACTGAGTATAAGTCAAAGGGATTCGGTCGAAGATTCTGTCGGGATGCTTCGGCCTTTGCGCATATTTTTTAACCTTAGGATTGTCCTGGGAAACATGTGACAACTGCTGATGGGGAGATCCTGGAAGCTCAGGTCGTGCAAAAGATCTACGAGGCACATCACGCTCTGCGAGAGATTCCACAGGTAAGGGTAGAACGATCATTTCTGCTGTGACTTCAGGCATAACATTTCCTTCCTTTCTTAGCGTGTTTTTCACGACTTCCATAATCCGACTAATCTGAGTCTTCAGTTGATGAACTTCCTTCCTAAGCATTTTCTGATCCTGACACAAAGTCTGCATGTCCAACATGAATTATCCCATCTGGCTTCGGACTTCCCTCAACTTTGCTTGAATATGCTCCATAGTCAACTTATATCTTCTTTGAAGAGTTAAGTCTGAAATTCTGAAGAAAACCAGATTAGGATAACAAAATCTCAACCTCGAACACCTGCTATGCAAATGAAATGCAAATGCCATGTTCGAATATTTCCAAGGAGTTTGTCTGCTTTGATTCATATTTTACACAGACGAACCACAAGGAAAGGATTAAATTCCCAACAGCGAGTCTCAAAGTTAAGATCCTTGGAAATACATGAACATGTATGTCAAGATGCAAATGCAACAGACACGGGATCAAGGTCACAGATTCTGCAAGACAACACAACGAGATATCTCTCACCTCGGGTGGGCAATCTATTGGTTTATAAAAGGGTATCCCAAAGGCTTTAAACAAAGTCTTATGCACTAACCCTCAGAATTTTTCCATCATAACGATGATTCGTAAGACGGTAATCCTTTCGAAGGATGAACACAGAGTTATGTTTTACTAACCTTCGGAATAAGGTTCTATAAAAGGTCCTCAGAGTCACAGACTCCCAGGTCATAAATAAAGACGCCGTTACGACTACTCGTAAGACATAATCATCCCAAAGGGGCCTCATCTGAGCGGTGGAATTCAAACCAACTCAACGAGTCCTAAGTCTCGTAAATCAGAAAGAATCCACCTCATAACTTAGTGTATACTAGAAAGCTCGGGTAGAAAGATTTTATCCTTACAAACCATCCATAATAAACCCAATAGGTAAGAGGAACACAACATAATAAAATAATGAAAACAGATAAATCACACGCGCGGCCAACAAACTAGGATTGGCTTGCTAGGAATTCCCCAACAGAGTCGCCAGTTGTCGCTACTCGAAAAAATGCAAGGACGGAGAGGCGAAAATGAAAAGACATAAGAGTTGCCATCGAACTTTATTTATCCCATGAGGGGAAGGGAAAACATCGAGAAAACCTCCAATAAAGAAACAGATAAGATGGTCTCGCAACCAAGAACATGTTCGGAAGCCGGTTATGCGAAGGGAAGGTATTAGAATCCCTCGCATCCATCGTACTCGATGGGAATCATTTGTTTGTCTATGTGTGAAGGTAACTGCTAAAGGAAATTGGTTTCTAAGTGTGTTCCAAGGGATAAAGAGAAAGGTTAGAAACAAGGAAAGAGGGGCAAAGGGGCCAAAGTTTGTTGTGCGAACTTGCCAGCGAACATGACAACATTTTGAGGTTTTTTAAGTGTTCTCACATCTCTCTCTCTCTACAAAACTCACTCTTGTTTTTTTTTACAATAACTAATCGCTCTTAAACCCTCATTAAAAACATATGTATCCACAAATACTATCCTAACTAACAACAAAGATAAAGTGTGCAACAACAAGGCAAGCATACAAAAGTATATACAATGAAATATAAAGAGAGTAAGGTTCAAAGAAATGGATACCCAAGAGTTGTTACTCTCCTTCTAATCACCACTATTGTTTTGTTAGATGTATTTCTTCTTTCACTCAATGTTTTTATCTCTCTTTTTCTGTTTTTATTTTTTAAAACCCTCTTGTTCTTAATGTCATTTTTTTTCTTATCTTTTTTTCTGGTTTCCTTTTTTCCTATCTCTTGCTCTCTATCCCCTCCTCTTACTGCTGCTCTTCTCCTTATGCCTAAAACATTAGGGTTTTCACTTGTTTCAAAAAAACTTCAGATTTCTTCATTGGGGAATACCTTTTACCACTTTCTTGATGTCACTCTCTTTCTTTCCATTTTCAAAAATCCTACTTTTTCTGTTGCACTTTTGCTGCTGTACCAAAGTAATAGAGTTTCCACATGCTTCAAGTTTCAGAACTTATATACTTAGAAATGCTTATTACCACTTTCTTGGTGCAACCCCATTTCTTTCCATTTCTAGCATGCTGCTTTTTTTGCATTTGCTGCTGCACTTTCCTAGTTTTGTTTTTTCTGCATTGCTCTTCTTTATTCAGTTGTTCTTGGGATGTCCTTGTGGTCCATGCTTCTCCCCTTGACAGAATTTTGAAAATCTGAATTTTGGTATATATGTGAACCAACATGATCTAGTCCCTCAAGTTCTGTGACATGGTTTGTTTGGTTGGGAATTAGTTGGTCATGGGGCTGTTTTAGATCACATTGAAATTGCCTTGAAATTGCCCATGGCTAAGCACTAATGGTCTTGATCTTGAAATGTTCCAATGTCGCATTAAACCTTAATTATTTTCCTTGGATGTTTGTAGGCTTATTTGGTTATGAATCATGTGAAGGCATAATGTGGAACATGTAGACTTAATGAGGCATGAAGGGTACCATAACATGAAGTTGATTAGAAACTTAAGTCAAGATTAGAAATAGCTTAATTTTCTAAGCTTAAAGTTGGAAACTTTGTAACAAATGTGACATTCTTGCAATGTCATGAAATTTCCCTTTGTAACAATCTTGAATTTAATCTTGAATTCATGAATCTTGAATTTGGAATGATGGATCTCCCTTATGCCATTGAATTTGAAATGGATGAAGTCTTGAATTATGAACTTGTGATCTTGACTCATGTCTTACAAATTTGAATTCCACTGGAACGTAGAATTTGAAACAAAGTTGGATGAAGAAATCTTGAATTAGGCCTTGCACTTCATGTTCATTAGGAATATTGATCTTGAATATCCTAATATTTTCAGGTAACATCTCCTTGAAGAAATACTCATGAGTAAATTTTCCAACTTGAATCAAACCTTAGATGATGAACCTTTCTTCAATGTAGCCCATGATAGGCAATTTCTCTCATTTGGAATGGAAAACAACGGAACGACCCAATCTTTACTTTGTAAACCCGCATGCTTGATATGCCCTAGAACGATGTATGATATGATAAAAATAGGGCATGAAAGGTTAATGGTGAAAATCTTTGGCTCTTGCTATCTGAAAATTCTCGAAGAGATTAAACCTGATACCTGATGATTTGATTCTCAGAAACTCCTGATCCCATGCAAAGTATGATCATGAATTACAACCTAATCATGATGCAGATGAACACAAAGCAAAAGCGAGTTTGTTAGAAAAAGGGATGGCAAATTTTGGGGTGCAACATGGTGCAAACAGATTAAGGTGGTTTTTTGTTACCAAGATCTTTGGGATCTTGTGAAGGAGGGATTATCACCATTTATAGAAACTGCGATAAATCAGGAGAAAGCAGTATATAAAGAATTAAAGAAGAAAAATTATAAAGCTCTCTTATATAATCCATCAATGTGTTGATCTAGATAACTTTGAAAAGGTTAATGATGTAAAATTAGCAAAAGAAGCTTGAGAGATTTTTGAAAAATCGTTTGGAGGCGCAGAGAAGATGAAAGAGGTGAGGTTACAAACTCACAAGAGGACTTATGAATTGCTTCATATGAAAGACATTGAAAGTATAATAGATTTCTTCACCGAAGTTACAAAGATGGCGAATCAAATCAAGGTATGTGGAGAAGTGTTGACATCAAGATCCATTGTGTCAATGATCTTGAGGTTATTGACTCCAAAATTTAACCACGTGGTAGTAGCCATAGAAGAGTCAAAAGACTTATCAGTATTGATGAAGGGCGCGCTTTAAGGGACGCTTGAGTCTCATGAATAGAGGATGGTTGAAAGATCTGCAAGAAATTCAAAGAGTGATATGGCTTTGCAAGCGCAGTAAGAAAAATAAAGGAAAGGAAAAGGAAGCTGGAACGGTAACAAAGGTAGAGGAGACTACACTAATTCGACTAGTCAAACTCAACATGAAGGAAATTGGTCGAATAAGAGAAAACCCTGGAACCAAGGAAACCAAAGAGGTGGTGTTGCAGGTAGAGGAAGAGGTGATGGTCGAAAGCCTGAAAAAATTCAGATTCAGTGTTTCAATTGTCATAAGTATGGTCATTATTTTAGTGATTGCCCAGAAAAGAAGAAGAATCAAGAAATTGATGCAAAGCTGGCGAAACATGAAGAATAAGAGATGTCGCTGATGGTCACAATAAGAGATGAAGAGAGATTCCAGGACCAGTGGTACTTGGACCCAGGATGCTCATCACACATGATTGGAAGGAAATATTGGTTTGTCAACATGAAGCCCTCATCGAAGAACACGATGAAGTTTTCAAATGACATCACTCTAGCAGCTGAAGGTCTTGGTGATGTTTAGATCTTGAGGAAGGATGGCAGGAAATCAATAACTTCCAATGTGTTATACATACCAGGCATGAAACGTAACCTGCTCAGTCTAGGACAACTTGTCGAAAAGAACTACTAGGTAGTAATCAAAGACAAGATGATGAAAGTTCTCGACGCAGGTGGTAGGTTGATCTTGAAGGCTCCAATGTATCAGAATAAGACCTTCAAGGTTGAACTTAATGTGATGGAGCACAAGTGCCTAGCAACTGCAACTAGTAGAGATGAGTGGTTATGGAATTTTTGACTAGGCCATCTCAACTTCAATGACATCAGAGAGCTAAAGAGAAGAAATATGGCTTTAGGATTACCTGAAATTGACATTCTAAGCGAAGTCTGTGAAGAGTGTGTTCAGTCAAAACAACACAAGAATAGCTTTAGCAAGGATGCAGGAAGGAAATCGAAGGCAATTCTAAAAGTCATATACTTTGATGTATGTGGTCCAATTCAGGTGGATTTGATTGTAGGAAACAGATACTTTTCATGTTCACAGATGATTACAGTCAAAATCTGTGGACTTACCTCATCAAGAAGAAAATTGATGTGATCGAGGTATTTTCCAGATTCAAATATATGGTCGAAAGACAGAGTGGTCGAGAGCTGAAAATTCTAAGGACTGATGGTGGTGGATAGTATGTGTCGAAAGAGTTCAATGCATTATGTGAAAAAGAAGGGATTATGCATGAGGTGGTGCCACCCTACACTCCACAACAAAATGGAATTGCAGAAAGAAAGAACAAAACTATCATGAACATGGTCATAAGTATGTTCAATGGAAAGCATCTACCCAAAGAATTATAGGGAGAAGCGGTTTCGACAACAACATACATATTAAACAGATGTCTGACGAAGAAGCTTAAAGGAATTACACCAGAAGAATGTTAGTCTGGTGTTAAGCCTAGCCTCAGTCACTTGAAGGTGTTTGGATCTATAACATATAGATATGTTCCAGATTAGTTGAGAAAGAAACTTGATGGCAAGTCGAATAAGATGATCTTGATAGGATATCATTCGACTAGAGGTTACAAGTTGTTCGACCCAGTGAATAAGCAGGTAGTGATCAACAGGGCCGTGATTATAGATGAGCTTAAAGAATGGGATTGGACTGAGAATTTCAAGAAGGTTTCAGTGAGAATCTCTTGTGAAGAACCAACCACTGAAGTCGAAAGAGAAGTTTGACAAGAAGAATTCAGAGGTGAAGCAGGCCCAAGCAGACCTCAACAAATAAGACACATGCCTGCAAGGTTGCAAGAATGTGTGATTACATCTGATGATGTGGTTGATGAAGAAGGTGAGCTGGTACACTATGCTTTCTATGCAAATCTCAAACCAGTCAATGCAGCTGAGGCATTGAAGAATTCAAAGTGGCTGAAACCTATGAATGAGGAGTTAGAACCCATTGAAGTCAACAACACTTGGTCACTTGTCGAATTTCCTCAAGGCAAGAAGGCAATTAATGTGAAACAGGTTTACAAGGTGAAAGTGAATCCTAAAGGAGAGGTAACTAGACATAAGGAAAGACTTGTAGCGAAAGGATTTCTTCAAAAATAAGGAATAGACTTCAACGAAGTGTTTGCACCTGTTTCTAGAATCGAAACAATCAGGTTGGTTATTGGTCTAGGAAATATGAACAATTGACACATATGTTAAATAGACGTGAAGTTTGCATTTCTTAATGGCCCCTTAGACGAAGAAGTTTATGTCGCACAACCAGCTGGGTATGTGAAATTAGGCGAAGAAAGAAAGGTGTACAGGTTGCATCAATCCCTATATGGACTTAAGCAAGCTCCAAGAGATTGGAATAAGAAAATCAACAACTTCTTAAGGGAGAAGGAATTTGTGAAGTGTATAATTGAGCATGGAGTGTATGTAAGAAGAATCAGTAATAAATTTCTTGTACTATGCCTCTATGTCGATGATCTGTTGATAACAGGAAGCTGTAAGAAGGAGATCGAAGACTTCAAACATAACCTGAGTGAGGAGTTTGAAATGTCAGACTTGGGAGACCTCTCATATTTCCTTGGCATCGAATTCTACAAGACTAGTAGAGGTTTTATGATGCACCAAAGAAGATATGCAGGCGGAATACTCAAGAGATTTAAGATGCAAGATCGCAACCCAACTTTGACTCCAGTTGAGACCAGATTGCAACTGTCGAAGCAGTCAGATGAAGATGATGTTGACCCAACTCAATATAAAATACTTATTGGGTCACTTCGATACCTTTTCCACACAAAGCATGACTTAGCATACAATGTGAGTATGATAAGTAGATTCATGCAGAAGCCAAATGTATCACACCTAGCAGAGACGAAGAGGATATTAAATATCTGAAAGGAACTCTTAACTACGACATTTTATTTCCTACAGCTGGTGAAGGAAAAGAATGCAAGTTAGTGGAATACATTGACTCAAGTTGGTGTAGTGATGCTGAGGATAGAAAATCCACAGCTGGCTATGTGTTTATGTTAGGTGGTGCACCAGTTGTTTGGAGTTCGAAAAAGGACCCAGTAGTGGCATTGTTATCATCCGAAGCAGAATATATAACTTCTTCTCTTTGTGCATGTCAAGCAACTTGGATGGTGAACCTGGTCGAAGAGATCACAATGAAGAATCATGGAGCAATTATCATGAAGATCGACAACTTGTCAGCTATCAACTTAGCGAAGAATCTAATAGCATACGGTCGAAGCAAGCACATCGAAATGAGATTCCATTATCTTCGATAACAGGTAGCAGAAGGGAAGATGGACTTGGAACACTGCAAAACTGAGAATCAGATTGCAAACATCGTGACGAACGGAGTGCCAGTCGAAGTGTTCAAGAAGTTAAGGACTATGATGAATGTATATAGTTTAGACACAATGAATTAGGTGGTGCGTTAAATATGTAATTCATTATTTTAGAAAAATTATATTTGATTTAGAAAGATCAGTTTTGATTTAGAAATATTAGATTAGATATTTTTGGGCTTTTATAGTTTGAGTTTTAGCTTGAGATGTAAGTTAACCTAAATCTATAAATAGGGAGGAACCCTTATCATTGTAATCATCAAGTTTGATAATCACGGTTTTGCAGTTGTAAAGTGATTTTAAAATTCTACAGTTGTGGACAGAGAGTTACTCTGTAGTTCATACTCATCTTTAAACGTGTTTTTGTTTTTGTTCATTGTCATTACGTAACAATCTTGAGATCAAGATTGAGAAGAATTCACTATAGATCGTAGTTGAATTCCAATAATTTTTATGTCTAAAAATTATAATTGAGAAAGTGTTTACAGTTTTTTCGCACAAAAGTTGTAATTGAGAGAGAATTTACAAATTTTCAATTAAAAAATTACAGTTTAAAAAATTTATAATTCTTTTAAAAAATTATAATTTAACGAGAGAGTTTGTAATTTATTTTATAAAAATTAAAAGTTGAATAATGAATTTTTGAATTTTATTTAAATTTTTTTTTACTCTTTTACTTTTTATGGGTATGTTTTCGTATAAGTAGAAATTTGTTTTTTCATTTTTTATGTTTCCAATACCCAATACCATCAAAGGTTAAAATTTTTTGTTTATCTTTAAATTGAAACGTGAATATGGATTCATTTGCTTTATCAAAGTTAGATTTCACGTTTTGATTAAAAGCATATTAGTCTAATTGAGAATCTAACTTTAAGACCTAGTTGGTGATTGTGTGCATCTTCATGATTTATTTACTTATTTGGCTAGAAGTCACATGAAAATTCGCAATTTGTGTATATATCAGTACTAGTAATGTTTAAGTTAACTTATTAGTACTTTAACGCCTTTTTCAACATTTTTGTAAAAAAAAATATACCACGAATTGATCAAGGCCATTCTCCTGGTGAATCAAATAGAGATTTAGAAAGTAAAGTCAAGGAGTTTGAAGGTTTTTGTAAGGCATGAGCTTACGAGGTTAGATAGTCATTGAAGATGAGAAAAATACAATAAAAGATAGATTAAAAAAAAACACTAAATGTTTGAGATAAAAATCAATTCATCATAAAATGTTGAAGGTAAAGAGATGAGGGAGAAGAAGTTGACATAAAGAATTTATCTTAATTCTTCCCACAATCCAATACTATGTTCGGTCCCTTTATATTTGAGAAATTTAAAATTTTATTAAGGTATTTTATAGTCTAAATCACGTATGTCTTAGATTTCTCAACCACACCGAATTCACTTCAACTTTCTCTCTTGGTCTTCTAAAAAAATCTAGCTACAACTTAGTTATTTGAGAATATACAATTAAATATAATATAAATGCGTCTGTTTATAAATTTTGTTGTCAATTACGACAAAATTCAATATCAATTTTTGAGGTAAAGAACAATAAAAAAAGGTTTTCAGAAATAATAATTCGTGCAATAATAATCCGTATACAGATAATATAACAGAATAAGACAAGAAAAAATTGAAAGTTTGTTTATCCAATTTAATCAAACGATCTACTCTGGAGGAGAGAGCAGCTCTCCAATTCACTATACTCAGAAAGTTGTTACAAGTGATTACAAATGAGTTAAAAGAAAATAGCTTTCGCCTTCAGGTTCCCAAGAACAACCCTAAAGGCGCCCAAGAACAACCATATTTTCTACCCAAGTGTTTCCCTACCTCTCCAACTCTCAATATATGAATCACTCAAACCCAAGGTGTAAAAGGTTTTCTTTGTGCATAGCTGAAACTCTATGCTATACCTTTAAATCCTTGGTCTCCCTTGTTGGTGGAAACTCTAAAATTGTCACACACCAAACATATAAGAGATACATATTTATAATAGCGAATACCCAACAAACAAATCCCAAAATCACATAGATCCATGAACTAAATCGAAAAAAGTTTGAAAACTCAAAAATATTATTCACCGTACGGACGTCACTATTCATCCGTGTGGATAATACTATTCCCTATACGGACGATACTATTCATCGACCGATTTTTTTCCTTGACTTTTCGTCCGACATTCTAAAACTTTCGATTTTCGCGGTAAATGCAATCTCCAAAATATGTTTTCTTTCTCTTCATCAATAAAGGTTTTAAAACACATTTACAACAATCTTCACCTTGACTTTAAACCGTGTTGATACCAATTTAACAATCAACAACATTGCTGCTTTCTACCAAGTTGAAACTTTAATCAATAACTTTGATCAAATTCAAGCAACTCTTGAATCTTGATCTTGCAGCTTGCATCCACTTGTTCTTAATTACCCTTTTCTATCTAGGTAATTTAACAAGCCTACAAGTATGATTTTTCAACCACCCTTGACTCTGCCTGTTTTCAAATGTCTCCCTGAAGCTTTTTCTTCTTTTATTTTGCAGCCCTTCAGCCACATTAAAAACATAATATCTAAGGCTAGCATAATCGTCCCTTTGAGATGCTACAATAACCCTTCTTACCTTATCATGAGTCAAATGATAATCAGAGATCTCTGTAACCGTTCCCTTACTACCGCTAGCATCCATAGTAGGAAACTCCACCTCAAACTGAGTTTTCTCCTAGGTTTCTCACTTGGTTTCACTATTCTTCTTCTGAAGAAATTCTCTACCAACCAAGTAAGCTATTTTAACCTCAGCTCTTCCCCAGAAACTCAATAAAAACTCAGCGGTAACATGCATTTTTATCCCTTGATTTCTGCAAAATTCATTGTACTCATCTGAAACTTTTTCAAGGCATTCATAACGTCTTAAACTCAAATCCCATAGCTATTCCTTGTCATGAAAGCCTCCACTAGTTAAACTCAGAATCTTCATTGACCTTTCTTTTAGGATAATCACTTTTAAAGTGACCGATTTTCTGACAATTAAAACATTTTATCTTTGACTTGTCAGACCTCTTTAATTTGGACATCTCTTTACGCTCACCTCCTCCTCTTGACACATTTAAGCCTTCACCACTATCTTCAATCTTCAAATCTTTCGACTTTGAAAATTCTTTGATTTCACTGTTGTCTGGACTTCATCCAAAGTAATAGTACCTCCCTTACCATAAAGAAGGGCATCCTTAAATTGCTCAAAGGATCTGGGTAATGAACTTAACAGGAGCAAAGCTTTGTCCTCATCATCAATCTTCATTTCAATATTCTCAAGATCATCGATAATCTTGTGAAATTCTATGAGTTTCTCAACTATGGATTTGTTCTCCACCATTCGGAATGAATGAAGCTGTTGTTTCAGGTATGACCTGTGAGCCAAAGACTTTGTCATATACAATAATTCAAGTTTTTCCCACATAGCAACCGCAGTTTGCTATCTGGCGACTTTTCTTAAAACTTTATCCCCGAGGCAGAAGATATGGCACTCCTGGACTTATCCACCATCTTGATCTTCTGTACCAGTGTAAGCCCTGCAGGCATCAATACTTCACTCTTCAAAGTATCGATAAACTTCTCTTGAATTAAAATTGCTTGCATATTAATTTTCCACAACCCGAAGTCGTTCTTATCGGAAAATTTCTCGATCTGCCATCTACTAACCTGGTGCTCACTTGTCAACAATATCTCTTTGCTTCACGCTCACCGCACCACTTGTTGTGAATCTTGTTGTCAATTACGACAAAATTCAATATCCCTTTTGTGAGGCAAAGAACAATAGCAAAAAAATGGTCTTCAACAATAATAATCGTACACAGATGATATAACAGAATAAGGTAAGAAAAAAAATCGAAGGTTTGTTTACTCAGTTCAATCAAACGATCCACTCTAGGGGAGAGAGCAACTATCTAATTCACTATACTCAAAAAGTTGTTACAAGAGATTACAGATGAGTTACAAGAAAATAGCCTTCGCCTTCAGGTTCCCAAGAACAACCCTGAAGGCGCCCAAGAACAACCCTATTTTCTACCCAAGTGTTTCCCTACCTCCCTAACTCTCAATATATGAATCACCCAAACCCAAGGTGTAATCCAAGATTTTCTTTGTGCATAGCTGAAACCCTATGCTATACCTTTAAATCCTTGGTCTCCCTTGTTGGAGAAAAATCTAAGATTGTCACACACCAAAGATATAAGAGATACATATTTATAATAGCAAATACCAAACAAACAAGCCCAAAATCACATGGATCCATGGACTAAATTGAAAACATCTTGAAAATTCAAAAACACTATTCACTGTACGGACAACACTATTCACTGTATGGACGTCACTATTCATCCGTACGGATAATACTATTCAACATACGGCGCGGTCCTATTCACCGACCGATTTTTTCTCTCGATTTTTTGTTTGATTTTTACGGTAAATGCAATCTCCAAAATATAGTTTTTTTCTCTTCATCAACAAAGATTTTAAGACACATTTACAATAATACCAAAGTTTAAGCTTTCAATAAAAAAATGTGTATATTGTGTAATCACTTGATGCTATGAGTAATTTCTTTCTTTTGAGAGTAGTGTAGAGATTTTTCTCTATATGTTTGTTAGTGAAAGTTCTTTTATTTTTTATTTTTTCTTAAAATTTATTCTTACAAAAATATGGTGTTATATTCATGTGTCATGTATAGTTATAAAAGAATTTGAGAAAATATTGAACTAGCTTTATTGATTTGACCTTTACAATATTGTGAATGTTGGGATAAAATTCATTATGGTTATCATACTATAAAGTAGGTAATTTTATACAAAATGGTATTCACAACAATAATTTTTGTGCACTATTGTACCAGTGTGTTACACACAATTTGTAACTTTGTATTTCGTGTATTATTATTATTAGTTGACTCTCAAATTTGAATCCATTATATTAAGTGGTAAATCATTAGATGTATTCTACAAAGAATTATATTCTATACATTCATTAACAGTTCACAAGAGGATAAACTCTTTAGAGAATAACAACTTGGTCTTCTAAATAGGGTATCAAAATGTTGTGGTGTTGAGTTTACTAGAGGAATATGATAATAGATTGAGTAGCTCTTAATCACAATATAACTTAGAAAGAATTAGCTAGAGAGTTACATATTAGCGTCTTCAAGACGTGTATCGAGATGATATTTTAACCGATGCTCTCCAAATATATTTAATGTTCAAGGTGCTAATTGATATCTTTCAAATCATTCTTAAACCTAGATGATCTTTGGTATAGGTGGTCTCGTTCTTTCTAGAGTATATATTAGTTATAATCTTTTCAATAATTTTATTCACGTGTGACATACATTAGAGAATAAACCAGTGTTTATTACCTGGAGAATGAACCAATGTAGTCTGTTCTTCAAACGTGGATTCTCATTCAAACTCTCTGGTTTCAGTAATTTCGACTGGGGTGCTTGTCAATTCACTCGAAGATCCTTAACTGATTTCTATTTTTTCTTAGGGGACAACCTCATCAACTGAAAAACAAAGAAGTAAATCATAGTGTATCGATCTTCCTCTAAAGCAGAGTATTGTTCCCTTGCAAATACAACATGTGTGGCTCAACGGCTTTTATACCTCCTTCAGGACTTCAGAATCCCACATCCTCAACCTGTCACTCTATATTGCGACAACCAAAGTGATATCTGTTAAATATAATTCATTGTGATTTGATATGATTAGATTTGATATCATATGATTAGATTTGATATCATATGATTAATTTGATATGATATGATTAGATTATCATATGATTAGATTTGATATCATATGATTAGATTTGATTTAGAATATTTTGGGCCTTTTATGTTTTGGGCTAGTGTAAACCTAAAGCTATAAATAGGGTGTCTTGCTTTGTATTCTACATCACAACACAACAGATTTCACAGTTGCAGTTAGCAAGTGAAAGTTCAATAAAAAATCCCACAGTTGTGGGTAACACATTCTCTCCAAATACTTCTTCTCTCATTCTTCTCTTTCTTGTTTGTTATTCTTCTTCTCTTTTGTTGTTCTTGATAATTACTTGTTATTACCATCATTATCATATTGTGGGTTTGTTCATCAATCTTGAGATCAAGATTGAAGGGAATTCTTCATAGGGTGTGAGGTGAATTTCCAACATCTGGTATTTAGAGCTCCGGTTAAGAGATTCAAGAAAGGAAGATAGTGATGACGATGAACTATCCAAACGGCAACTTTCCGGCGACCCTGCCAATTCTCAAGAAAGACAATTATGAGAATTGGTGCAAGCAGGTTAAGGTGATCTTCTGTTATCAAGATCTTTGGGATCTTGTGAAGGACGGATTAAAATCGCTGGTGGAGAACGCAACGAAGGCGGAAAAGGCTGCGCACAAAGAATTGAAGAAGAAGGATTATAAAGCACTCTTTATAATTCATCAGTGTGTTGATCCTGATAACTTTGAAAAGGTTAGTGATGTTGATTCAGTAAAAGAAGCATGGGAGATTCTTGAAAATTCGTTTGGAGGCGCAGAGAAGGTGAAAGAGGTGAGGTTACAAACTCACAAGAGAACCTATGAGTTGCTTCAGATGGAAGACAACGAAAGCATTACAGATTTCTTCACCAGAGTTACAAGGTTGGTGAATCAAATCAAAGTATGTGGAGAAACGCTGACGACGAAAGGAGTTGTCTCAAAGATTTTGAGATCGTTGGCTCCAAAATTCGACCACGTGGTAGTTGCTATAGAAGAGTCGAAAGATCTATCAGTGTTGACGAAGGAAGAGCTTCAAGGGACTCTTGAGTCTCATGAACAGAGGATGGCTGAGAGAGCTGCAGGAAAGTCGAAAGATATGGCTTTGCAGGCACAGACGGAAAAGGAGAGAAAAGGCAAAGGTAGCTGGAATGGCAACAAAGGAGGAAACCAATCGAATCAAAAGAAACCTTGGAACCAAGGCAACCAAAGAGGTGGTGTTGCAGGTAAAGGAAGAGGTGGTGATCGAAAGACAGACAAAAGCCACATTCAATGTTTCAATTGCCAGAAGTATGGTCATTATGTTAGTGATTGTCCAGAAAAGAATAGAAATCAAGAGACTAATGCAAAGCTAGCGAAACATGAAGAAGAAGAAGAAACGTTGCTAATGGTCACAACAAACGATGAAGAAAGATTCCAAGATCAGTGGTACTTGGACTCAGGATGCTCATCACACATGACTGGAAGGAAAGATTGGTTTGTCAACATGAAGCCCTCGTCGAAGAATACGATGAAGTTTGCAAATGACAACACTCTAGCAGCTGAAGATGTTGGTGATGTTCTGATTATGAGGAAAGATGGCAAAAGGTCAACAATTTCCAATGTGTTGTACATACCAGGCATGAAGAGTAATTTGCTCAGTATAGGGCAGCTTGTCGAAAAGAACTACAAGGTAGTTGTCGAAGACAAGATGATGAGAGTCCTCGACGCAGGTGGTAGACTAATCTTGAAGGCTCCAATGTCTCATAATATGACCTTCAAGATTGGACTCAATGTGATGGAGCACAAGTGTTTAGCAACTGCAGCCACTGAAGTCGAAATAGAAGTTCGACAGGAACCAGTTACAGATGAAGCAGGTTCAAGCAGACCTCGACGAACTAGACACATGCCTGCAAGGTTGCAAGAATGTGTAATCACATCAGATAATGTAGTCGATGAAGAGGGTGAGCTGGTACGTTATGCTTTCTACGCAGATGTCGAACCAGTCAATGCAGCTGAGGCATTGAAAGATTCAAAGTGGGTGAAAGCAATGATTGAAGAGTTAGAGTCCATCAAAGTCAATGATACCTGGTCACTTGTCGAATTGCCGCAAGGCAAGAAGGCAATTGATGTGAGGTGGGTTTACAAGGTGAAGGTAAATCCTAAAGGAGAAGTAACTCGACACAAAGCGAGACTTGTGGCGAAAGGATTTCTTCAGAAGGAAGGAATCGACTTCGATGAAGTATTCGCACCTGTTGCTAGAATCAAAACAATCAGGTTGGTTGTTGGTCTAGCAAATATGAACAATTGGCACACATGTCAGATGGACGTGAAGTGTGCATTCCTTAATGACCCCTTAGAAGAAGAAGTTTATGTTGCACAACCAGCTGGGTTTGTGAAACAAGGCGAAGAAAGAAAGGTGTACAGGCTTCATAAAGCCCTGTATGGACTTAAGCAAGCTCCAAGAGCTTGGAATAAGAAAATTGACAGTTTCTTAAGGGAGAAGGAATTTGTGAAGTGTACAACTGAGCATGGAGTATATGTCAGAAGAAGCAATGGCGAATTGCTTATACTATGTCTCTATGTTGATGATTTGTTGATAACAGGGAGTTCCAAGAAGGAGATCGAAGATTTCAAACATTACCTGAGTAAGGAGTTTGAAATGTCAGACTTGGGAAATCTCTCATATTTCCTTGGCATCGAATTCTACAAGATAGGTAGAGGTTTGATGATGCACCAAAGAAGATATGCAGGCGAGATACTCAAGAGATTTGAGATGCAAGATTGCAACCAAACTTCGACTCCAGCTGAGCCTAGATTGCAACTGTCGAAGGATTCAGATAAAGATGATGTCGAACCAACCCAATATAGAAGACTTATTGGGTCACTTAGATACCTTTTCCACACAAGGCATGACTTAGCATTCAGTGTTGGTATGATAAGTAGATTCATGCAGAAACCAAAGGTATCACACCTAGCAGCGGCGAAGAGGATACTGAGATATCTGAAAGGAACTCTCGACTATGGAATTTTGTTTCCAGCAGCTGATGAAGGAAAAGAATACAAGTTAGTGGGATACACAGACTCCAGTTGGTGTAGTGATGCTGAGGATCGAAAATCCACACCTGGATATGTGTTTATGTTAGGTGGTGCACCAGTTGCTTGGAATTCGAGAAAGGAACCAGTGGTGGCATTATCATCATGCGAAGCAGAATATATAGCTGCTTCCCTTTGTGCATGTCAAGCAACTTGGATGGTGAACTTGGTCGAAGAAATCACAGGGAAGAACCATGGAGCAATTACCATGAAGATAGACAGCATGTCAGCTATCAACTTGGCAATCCAATAGCTCATGGTCGAAGTAAGCACATCGAAATGAGGTTCCATTATCTCCGAGAGCGGGTAGCAGAAGGGAAGATGAAGTTGGAACACTGCAGAACTGAGAATCAGATTGCAGATATCATGATGAAGGGAGTGCAGGTCGAAGCCTTCAGAAGACTAAGGGCCATGATGAATGTAGACAGTTTAGACACAATGAATTAGGTGGTGTGTTAAATATAATTCATTGTGATTTGATATGATTAGATTTGATATCATATGATTAGATTTGATTTAGAATATTTTGGGCCTTTTATGTTTTGGGCTAGTGTAAACCTAAAACTATAAATAGGGTGCCTTGCTTTGTATTCTACATCACAACAGAACAGATTTCACAGTTGCAGTTAGCAAGTGAAAGTTCAATAAAAAATCCCACAGTTGTGGGTAACACATTCTCTCCAAATACTTCTTCTCTCATTCTTCTCTTTCTTGTTTGTTATTCTTCTTCTCTTTTGTTGTTCTTGATAATTACTTGTTATTACCATCATTATCATATTGTAGGTTTGTTCATCAATCTTGAGATCAAGATTGAAAGGAATTCTTCATAGGGTGTGAGGTGAATTTCCAACAATATCTACATTGCTACCAATCCTATCTTCCACGAGCAAACCAAAACACATCGAGATGGACTGCCACATAGTTCGTGATAAACTCTAAGACCACATAATTCACCTTATGCCCATCAAAATTGCCAACCAAGTCGCTGATTTATTCACTAAGGCTCTGCATCTTGGCCCATTCTCAACTTGTTTTTACCAAATTAGGACTGCTAAACATACACTCCAGTTTGAGGGGGTTGTTGACATACAAGGGCCCAATACTACTAAGCCCAATTAGTTTATTTTTCTATTATTTTTATAGTCATTATTTTTTTCCTTTTTGTTAGCTTTTAGTCTTTGCCTATTAATAGGCTACCCTAACAAATGTATCAATTTAGCTTTTCCAATAATAATAATAATAATAATAATAATAATAATAATAATAATAATAATAATAATAATAATAATAATAATAATAATAATAATAATAATAATAAGGGTTAAATATGTTACAGGTCCCTATAAATAACCCAAAATCTAGTTTTAGTCCCCTTAACATTTTCGTTTAAAGAATCATCCTCCTTAAGATTTATGTCCCTAAATTTCGTCTCTGCCATCTATTTCACTTAACGACATCCTACGTGGATGCTGATTTGGCTTTCTTTTTTAATTATTTGGACCTGTTTGGATTTTCACGTCTGCTAGGAAATGACACATCAGTCAGCAGGTCAACATAGATTGTGAATCCTTAACCTAATTTCATCAAATCACATTCGTACACACCTCTTTCTCTTTAGTCTCATTTCATCTTCAGATTCTTGTCTTCGTCTTCTTGCTTTCCAGTTCTTCAGCCTCCACTTCTCTTCGCCCTTTTCTTCTGCTTCCATTTGTCTTCGCCCTCTTCCAACTCCTTTGATGTCGTATTCAAGGGCAAGTCTTATGAAACCCGTTAGCATGTCTACGTCATCTGTGCGAAGCTTCCGCCGAGGAAGGAATTACGGTTGTGATGCTCGTATGGTTTCATACGTATGCAAGAATGGTCGCAATAAAGGCATGCTTTTTTGGAGATGTCATTTTTGTCAGGGTGAAGGAACTTATGATCTTTTTGTATGGAATGCAGATCTTGTCGAAGAAGATGATAATGGTTTTGATCAGGTAGAAAATTACAGGATGAAGGAATTGGACACGGTTGATTTGTTGAGAGAGTTGTACGAAGTTTCGAAGAAGAAGAACATGAAGATGCAAGCAAATCTAAAAGCAGAGGCATGTGATGGAAAAATCAAGTTGATATGCTTTGTAGTTTCTGTTATGACTAATGTGTATCAATTTATGAAATGTAATTGTTGAATTTAGGATGACCAATATAATGAAATTTTGGATTCATATGCTATGTAGTTTCTGTCATGATATGCTTTGTAATGGAATATTGGATGATCAATATAATGGAATTGTGGATGTTCAATTTATAAGAATTGTGTTTGATCACTGTGTTTCTGTGTGTTTTTATTGGATTTGTGTTTCAACTATAATTTGTCTTTTAATTGACTCATAACATCTGAATTTTGACTTTATAACATCTTAAATTTTGGCATGATGTTCCCTTAAGTTTTACCTCATTTTTGCATTATGTCCCATAAAAGTTTGGTAACACTTTTGACATCATAATTTGCAAACAAACTGACATGAAATAACTTCATTAAAAACATAGGAATTCAAAGTATTCAAAGTCAACACATGGACTTAGTTTGATCCAAAAGGATGACCAAAATTACAAGTCATTGTATATCGAGTACAGATGATCATAGGTTACATCACAGACAAAAAACACGCTTAAAAGAACATTTCAAAGTATTTTCTTATGTAATCCCTATTGGTTCTATAATGTTTATAAATAAACTAAGAATTCCATGAAACCAATGTGATATGATGCTATATGAATGCAACAAACACAGGTAAACACATAAGGACACACAAAGATAAAACAGACAAAGGGAGACCCTAGGTTTGCCACGAGCTTGGAGCCAAAGGTATACCCATTCCCAAAGGTTGTGGACTAAAGGTTGTTTGTACCTGCAGAACAAGGTTCTAAAGGGACTCAGAATCATCAGCCCATCTATCGGATATTATCAATTTCCCAATTACTCGAGGATTAATAATATTCTCAAGAGAACTTCTTTTGAGTGTAGCTTCGCGTAGCACTATTTCGGAAGTACTCCCTCATAGTCTCGCACTACGTCCTAATAAAGGCCAAAGTTGGGTTAAGTTAACTACGGTCCTCAATATCATAGGCTCCAAGGTCGAAAATAATGAGTGTCTTCACGATTGCTCGTTCAACAGTACTATTTCGAAAGGGCCTCAACTGAGCGGGATTCTCGATTCAACTTAGTAGGGATTCAACTCCCTATAAGCCTCCTCGACTATATCACCATCCTATCTTAATTTCTCTCAAGTTCGGGTGTAGAACTTTATCTCACCACTCAATAACAATAATCCTAACGGAAATACAAGAGAAAGCATGTAAACAATTAATCAAGTAGGCAGACATATAAAGCAGTAAACAAATAAAATAAGATAGGGAAACCCACTAGAGAGTCCCCAGTGAAGTCGCCATTTCTGTCGCGGTGAAATTCGGATACCAAACTATTAATTAGTTTGAATCTTTAATTCAATTTGCAACCGAACTTTGATTTGTCCAAAGGAAGGGATAAAGATCGAAATTCCCACAATGCAATGCAAATGCAAGGTTTAGATTGTTTAGGTTCGGAGGTTGGTTAAACTTAGGGAAGGTACTAGCATCCTAATTTTCTGTAGTACTCTACAGGAACCTCTTGTTTTATGCTGTTTATTGCTAAGTGTTTATCTGCTTAAGGGTTTAGAGGCCCTAGTGGTTTATTTCTAAGTATACTCGATAAGATATCACATCTTATGCCTACATATCCTTACGGGAGTGGAATCAGAGTACTTGTAGTTCCCCTAAAGGGTTAGAGGAGCTCTTTGACTGTGGTCAAAGTTCCTACGGGTTTAGGGTAGTTGTTTTGATTGGGTTTAGGAGAAGAGATGAGTCTTCATTTTAAGGGAGAGATAACCACCACAAATGTAAGAGGGGTTGTAGGAAATGGTCTTTGCATCGTCTTAAGAAAAGGTCTTAAATACTCGGATGGTCGCCAAGTATGCCTTTATCGCTCTTAAGGCAAAGTCCCTACATGTTTGATTGTATTGTTGTGGGGGTGGAGATTATATCTCACTTAAGATGATTAACATCTATTCTCTATTGTTTGAGAAGTTTGTATTATATTGTTTGTTTGTCTAAGTTGTAAAGATAAAAGACAAGGTCCTTCCTATGGGGTAGGTCCTATCCTGAAATGATCGACTTGAATGGGATCAAGGATCAAGGGGAATATGATGCAGATGAAGTGCAACTACACACAACGTTGAATTATGTGTAGGTTTTTCCTTTGGACGGGATGCGATGCGATAATGTAAATTGCGGTAAATAAATTGCGGAAATGTAAACCATACACATACGCATGAAAGCGCTGAAGTGTAGGTGAATGTGTCGTGAAGTGGGTGTGCACGATTAGATTATGTTTGAATTATGATAAAATGTTTGATTGATTTTGATTGATTAAATTGATTTTACGCGACGTTGGTTAATTTTTAGTCGGATTTGTTGAATTTGTTTTAAGCGGATTGATTAATTCTTTAGGTGAGATGAAAAAACTAGATTTTAAATAAAATACTTTTAAATAAAAGATGCTTTTTATTATTAAATACCTGGATACTTAGTTATTATTATAAAAGATAAAATTTAGTTAATTATAAAGGGGGTGTTTTATTATTATTTGTTTTAAAAGAGTATTTTAAAAATATGAAATGGATTAAAAAAAGAGATATATCATTATTTATTTAAAAAAACTTATTGGCTTATTTTAATTAAAAGGAAGATTAGTGGATTAATTGAAAAAACATTCATTTAAATTTATATAAAAAAAGATTTATTTTAATAATAAAAAAAAAGTTATTAAGTTAGATTAATAAAAAAGATTTAATTGGTTTATTAGACTTAAAATTGAATTAATTATTTTGATGAAAGGGGTATATTAGGTTTTTTGATTATTAATTAAAGGTGATTAGGAGGGTGACTTTACGGATGGTTTAATGGTTATTAGTGTGTTAAGTGTGATAAGTGAGTGATCAGTGTGTGATTACTGAATTAACAAATTACAAAATAAAAAAAAAAAAAGATAACGGGAACCCTAGATCCCAAATTGGCCCCAAATCCCCTGCGTCTTTCCGTTTTCGCTCGATCTCCATTCTCTCATCCTTCGAACCTTCTTCGCGACTCCTTCTTGACCTCCTTTCATCCGCCATTCTTTCATCTATGAGATTAACGAAGCTCTCTCCCCAAGTTCGGTTCGTGGTCGAACGATGGTCCTTACAATGATTCAAACAGAAAAACAATCACAAGATATATGAACAAACATTATGAATCAAATGAAAGAGTAAAGGAGTTTCACCGATTCGTTAATAGCAAATGGCGACAGCGTTCCAGTGTGAAGCGGTTGGTGGACGGTACGAGAGCTTGGAGTGCGTGAAGGAGATCTCGCGTCCTTGTGAGGGAAAATCAGATAAGTTTACTTTCTTCTTCACACGCTCTTAGGGTTTTCTTTCCGAATGTGGGATTGTGATTTTTTTCTTCATGAAATTCGGGCTTTATGTGGATCCCCAACCAATACGTATCCTTTATTCTCTGAGATGTACCAAATGCGGGTTGTCCTTGACTTACGTACCGCGTAGCTGAACATTGCTCTTACTTGAACCCAACCTGTGAGAGTTCTCGTAACTGGAGCCTTAAAATATAATGAACTCGTGAGCTTTAGTTAGATTTTAAACCATGCTTCAAAATAAATATCGTGTGGATCCTCTATGAATTGGGCTCAAATTCGACCCAGACTTAAGAGCCCCAAGTGTATGGAAGATGGCTAGTTTGGGAATCCTTGATAAGCAATGGGTGGCCTCCGCATTTTTGTAAAAGCCTCAAATCTCGTGCGTTTGAATGTGGCGATTTAATTTGGGAGCTGTCATAAACTTGTTATCCTTAGTGGTGATCCTTAAGATGTCCGACTGTGAGGATGAATACCATCATTTCCTGAAATTATCACGCTTGCACAAACTTGTTAGTAAAAATCATGCACACAAAGGCGTTGAGCAAAAAAACAGGGAGGTGGGATCTTAAGGTCAAAAATTAGGGTGTGACAAGCCTGAGCAACTGTTGGTGTTGGTGCAATATCAACATGAGAACTTGGTGGTGGTAGTGCAGTATGTGGATCTATTGGTGGTTGAGCAGAATGAGAACCTTGGACTGAAGTCTGACTTGGTGCCTCATTTATCTGGTCTGTGACTTGAGGTTGAGCAGTCTTAGGCTTACTTGGTGGCTGACTTTGTGCTATACTTGGTGGTTGATTTCCCTACCATTCAATATATTATGTTCCAAAATAGTACTCTTGAACTGCCTCAGTGATGAAAACTTCATTCTAACCTTGAATTTATATTCCTTTGTAATCCCATCTTCCTCATTGAACCTAAACGCTCTTGGCCTATCATCACCACTATCATCTTCAGCACCACTATCAAGCTAATCAATAAGATACTCATCTTTAATTACATGTTCCTTTCCCATATCTGGTGTAATAAGAGTTGTTCTCACTGCCTCGCTAGAGCCTGCTACATCTGCAGCAGGTATGTTTCTAGGTTGACTATCAAATTGCTCATCAAAACCCTTATCAAAACCCTTCATCATTTCTTCATCACTATCCTCAAATTTGAATTCCTTCACATCTTCATCACTAGAACCCTCATCAATATTTGAATCAACCTCATCTTCACATATTTTAGCCTTGTTCCTCTTTCTTGCATTTTCCATAAAGTTTGCATTCTCTATACTAGGTTTAGGCTCAGTGTATATTTCAACCTCACCTTGGTGACTTTCTTGAACGAATACAGCTAACTCAAATGCATCACCGTCATCCCTAAAAGGTTTTAGGTCATTTTCTAAAGTACCATCACCATGTTTCCACCACATCTTAACATTATTGTACTCAAACCTAGGATTCATTCCCTTAATTAAATCACATGCCTCGAAAAATGACAATGACTCGCTATTTTGACCATTAAAGGCATAAACTTCCCAGCCTTATACTTTAGTATTGGGTCTTTTACAAAAGAGTCCTTCGTGTAAAATATTACTTTAAAAACACCCATCCTTACATAATGGATGGAAAATACAGTCAAATATGGACCCACTAAATGACTATTATATGCATACAAACCCTAATAACCTAATAACTACCAGTAAAATACGATCACTATGTCAAACTTCAATAAATCAGAATCTAAAGGGAACATGTGGACCTACATCAGTTCCAATGTCGAGGGACCACAAAGCGAGCACCTTTCACGCAAATGTTGGGACCACAAAGCAAATCAAACGCAATGATAAGGGAGTCAACTTTCTGCAAACAAAGTAAAAAAAAATGCAATGTGTTACTGATACTATGTTTAACAAAGCAAACACAAAAAGTTGAAGAAGAATGGAGTTGAATTCAAAAATTACCTTCTATGGAGTAAACAAAGGAACAAAAATGAGAGTAAATTTTGGGCGGGAAAATGATGATTTAGGGTTTCTGGTGCTATGTTTTTACTAAACTAATAAAGGAACTTAGGTGACACATAATATGTTCAATAGCAAATGCTTAATCATCCATTCATCTTCTCAAAATTAATAAAAAAAATGTCAGTTCAGCTGCCACATAAACTTCTGTCAAGTGTAATAGACGTCAGAGATAAAAAATAGGGACGAAAAAGTTTTAGAAGACGAATATTTAAACAAAAATATTAGAGGGACTAAAACTAAATTATGACTTATTTTCTAATAACATATTTAACCCTAATAATAATATTCATTTCTTTCTTATCAACTTTGGTCTTGTTATTAATAAAATCTAATTAAAAGTCATTATTCTTCAAATCAACTTTGGTTCAACAGACATATCACAAATAAATATTGTTTAGTGATCTATATGGTCTAGAAAAGATATAAAGGTTAAGAAAACTTAATTCATGAGGCGAGGAAGAGAACTATCCTATGAATTAAGATGGTTTTTAATAACACACATGGATGAATTGACAACTACGTGCTTTGGATGAAGCAATCTCTTAGCTCTCAAGATACATTTCTCCTATAGAAAGTAATTTTTGAATAGGAACCAAAGATCAAAATTTTGTCATCATTGTTTAGAAATTTAAAACTCCACGAGAAGGAACAAAGACATATCAGAGAGTAAAAATGGAATGTATTCCAAGAATTTCTCCAATATAGCATCAATTCAAGATATAGATTAAAAAAAAAAACCTTATACCACTCAAACCTTCAACAAGTTTTGATACTCAAACACCAACGTCAAATGGCTTCATGGCTAAACTTTCTACCAAAACATCATAACTAGGCAATGATTTTTCTATTTCATCAACTTCACCAAGCAACTTAACCATCATCATTCCCTCTCTTTCAACCCTCATCTGTAAACCCAAAACCATACTCTCAAGCCTACTTCTTTCCATTCTATGATTCTCAGCTTTATTTTTCAACCTTAAAATCTTCAACTTCGAACTCTTGAACTCAACCATCACTTCCGTCATTTCCACCAATCTCCTCCTGATAGGAACCACATTATACCCCATTCCTTGCAAATCTTCCATCGTCTTCCAAAGCTTTTTTGCATTAATCCAAAAATCTTTACCCTTCAAATCATGAACTTTCTGTGATGTGTCTTCAAATGCTTGATCCCATGCTGCTACCAATCTCTCTCGTGCTAACTCTGAGAAATTCCTTAATTAGTTGAAAGAAATGAGGACTTTGTGGTATACCATTAAGAACACGGGATATTTTAATCATGGGCAAAGGCAATCTCGACGCTGCATCGATATTTTCTTTGGGATTTTTGCATGTTTTAACCGGTGCGGGATTAAGAGCTAGGGCAAAAACAGTGAGGAGAGATTGATAATTGTTGTCAATATTTTTCAAATCTTCTGCTTTGAGATGAACCATTTTTTCTACATGAAAATGTCATATTGAGAGTAAGTTAATAGCTTCACATATAAAAATGCAAAGGAATAAAGGAAATAAGATACTATTTGTTTTTTTTTTTTAAGTATACTAGAAATGATTCTCAAATAAATAAATGTTTTTTTATCAGTAACAAGAATCAAGTCATAATTAGCAATATGAGACTTTTAACACTGTCTCTCACACTACAAGAAAATGTGTATTTTCCCTAGTGATTTAGTGACGTGGGAAACATGTAGGAAAAAAAAATGTGTTGCCAAGTGATTCCCACGTCACTAACATATTAAATTAATAAATTGTGTAGTTCAAAAATCTGGAACGAAAATTTGGAAATTGAAGGGGGAGGGAAGTTTGAAATTTTTAAAAATTCAGTTGTGACATGAAAATCACATGGGAAGAAAAAGTCAGAAACTACCCACATGTATTTCACTTCGCAACACACTCACATTAATTATTTCAGACCGTTGCTTTGGCTTTTAGTGGGCAACGGTAATAATAAAATAAAGGGTGAATTTTTCTGACTTGTTTGCCACGTCGCAAATTTCCCAAGGGGAATTCACGTCGCAACTCTGAAAAGTTATTTGTCATTAATTGAAGCAACGTTCTAGAGGAGTATTACCGACCATGAATTCACGTCGCAAATACCGTCCTTGAAATCACGTCGCAAACTTCCCAAGTGGGATCCACGTCGCAAACTTCCCAAGTGGGATCCACGTCGCAACCTCCCTTATAAATACAAATCCCAGAATTTTGTCTTGGCACTTCGTATGCAAATCCCAGAAGCTTCTTCTTCCCCTTTCTTCCTTCATACTGCTTGCTTATTCCTTTTCCTTATGCTTGCTGCCTCCAAACCCAACTCCATTTTTATTTCATAAGACCAAAATTTTAAGGTGAAATATTTGTTGATTTTGTGACTCTTTTATGTTTCCTTTTATTTTATATATTTGTTATTATTAACTGTTAATTTTTTTTTTCCAGATCTAACATTGATTTTTAAGAAATCTCATTGGAAGAGTTTTAAAAGCTTGCAAAGAGGTATTTCAGCAATTAAATTTGTTTATATTTATTGTTGTTGTTGTTAATATTATTTTAGATTTTAGGTTAGAAAATTTTAGGTTAGAAAATTTTAGATTTTAGATTTTAGGTTAGAAATATTGTGATAATGTATTGTATATTGTGTTTGTTGTTGTTTTAAATTTGAGAAAGCAAAAATAAAAATAATATATTATTTGATTTTTAATTTAAAAAATAGATTATTTATTTGAAACAAATTAAAAAAACAGATTTAATTTAGTAAACATAATATATATTATGTTGTGTTATGTATATATATTTTTAAACAGATTTTTAATTAAATAATATGTTGTGTGATTTTTAGTAAATCAATTATACCTATTATAGAATAATATATATTATTAAATAGTTAATATAATTTAGTAAACATATAATATATATTATTTTAATAAAACAGTTTTTAAAAATAATAAAACAGTTTTTTAAATAATAATAAATTATTAATTTAATGAATATAATAAATTATTTTAGTAATAAAACAGTTATTATTTTAGTAAACATAATAAATTATTAATTTAATGAATATAATAAAACAGTTTTTTTAATATATAGTGAATATATATTATGAATATAAAAATAATGAATATATATTATTTTAAAATATATTATAATGAATATATATTATTAAAAAAATAATGAATATAAAAATATTGAATATATATATATTATACTTTGAAAAAAAAAGAATATATATTATACTTTAAATATGTTATTATATTAGTATAATATATTATTTTAGTGAATTTATATTATACTTTAAAAATAATGAATTTAAAACAGTTTTTTTAATAATAAAACAGTTTTTTAATATATATTATTTTAGTAAACACAATATATTATTAAATTATTAAATTATAATATATTAATAAAACAGTTTTTTAAATAATAAAACAGTTTTTTAATATATATTTATTTTAGTAAACATAATATATTATTAAATTAATGAATATAATAAAACAGTTTTTTTAAATCAATTATACATATTAATGAATATATTATACTTTAATAATAAATATATATTATATTTTAAAAATAATGAATATATATTATTTTAGTGAACATATTTTATTAGGTTGGTGTCAAAATAGAAAAAATAGATTTAAATTACATATTTTATTAAAATGATATATAATGATATATAGTACAATTGTGCAGTATGGAATATTTTCGTTACTATCGTAGTTGGATGTACGATAGAACGTTACCAGGCAGACGTGGACTTACGGCAAATTTTGAGGAAGGAGTTAAGGGGTTTATCACGTGGGCATTTGCACAAGAATGTTGTCGACGTGAAGGAGGAGTGAGATGTCCTTGTCTTAAATGTGAATGTAGATCTATAATTAGTGACCCAGAGGAAGTTGAACGTCATTTGAAGAGGAAAGGTTTCATTAAAAATTATTGGGTTTGGACATATAATGGAGAACAACTGCCGAGTAACGTACATGCAGACGCAACTAATACACACGCATCAAGCAGTCGATCACACATGGAATTTGATGAACAATTTAATCTGATCGATGAAATGGTTGGAAATGCATTTGGAGTAAATGTGACATATGATGAACCTCAGGATTTTGATGTGACATATTATTATTTGTATTTGTGACGTGAATTTCATGTAACTAAATATTTATATATTTTAAATGTATATTATTTTAATTAAAAATTATTTTAATTTAAAATTTATATTTAAAATTTAAAATTTATTTTAATTTTATAGAAGCTTTCAGTTAATATTAATTTTTTTTTTTATAATTAATTTAAATAGTGAAGTGGATCCCATGTCACTAATTAGTGACGTGGGAATCACATGGGAAGAATATTAATTCAATATGGTTTCCCACGTGAAAACTAGGTCACAACTTTGTGAAGTGGATATCACGTGGGTAATAAAATATAATTGTGTCAGCCAGCGTGCAGAGAAAATTGGTAAAGTAATGTTCCCACATGGTTTTCACGTCACTAATTAGTGACTTGGTTTTCACGTGGGAACATTTCCTCTTTCTTTTGTGGTTTGCGACGTGGTAACCATGTGACAACTTTGTGACGTGTTTACCACGTGGGAAAAAGTTCCCACCTTTGCATTTCTGACGTGTTTTACCCACGTCGCAAATTTTTTTAGTGAAGTGGTTTTTATGTTAGTGACGTGAATATCACTTGGGAAACTGCAGGATTTCTTGTAGTGTCACGCTCAGATATGTATTTGAGACATAAAATTAAATGATGAGTGGTTTAATAAATTTTAAACGAAACTCTGCTACCATCTTAAGAATCAAGTTATAGATTGTTCGACGTTAGACTCTTAAAAAAGAATACTAGAAGAAAGAGTTAGTCGAAGTACCTCTATTTCTCCTGGTGATTTTTTTCCTTCTTGAAGATGAAAAGACATAGGAAGATGAGTTGAAAACAAAGCTCTGTGAGTCTTGCATAGTACTGGTATCTGGATTTTTTTTTAGGGTTATTAACATGTGATACCTTAACCAACGGTTGTTCTTATGTGTTCTATATGAAAACATTTTTTTTTTGAAAACATAGCAATATTATCGTTGTTAATCATTACGATTTCAAAGGTCAATGCGGGGTTTTTGGGAATAACAACAAATTAATTGTGAGCGGCTTCAGCAGAAAACGAATGCATGTCACACAAAAAATTTGATTTGAATCCTCTGATTTTATTGGATAATAGAATTAAATTGTACTATACTCTCCATTTTCAAAGATTCTTTTTACTTTTGAAATTTTGTATTGATAAATACAAGTTGTAATGTGCCGGCCACGAACCCAAAAGAGGAGTTCCAGTCATTAATCTAAAGTCATTCGTCCCCGACGTTAGATATCATTACTCGATTTACCGCATTGCATGCCAAGAAGTAAGATACATTCATATCTGCTTGTCATATTGGCATTTGCATGGATTATAAACCAAATGGTTTGGTTTGGATCTTAAAACCATTTATATAAAACCGGTTTATTTTTTTAAAACCGGTTTACAAGTGGATCGGTTTGATTTCAAACCGGTTTTTAAAAAAAAACAGTTTTTTTAAAAATAAGTTTTAAACCTGTTTCTCGCAAAACCAATTTTTTTATTTTCTTTAAAGAAATCAGTTTTAAAATCTATTTTATATAAAAAAAAAACCAATTTTAAAACCAATTTTTAAAAAAAATTAATTTTATTGCAAACTATAAATAATTGATAAATCACCTGAAACATTTTAATTCTATACTTTGTATTAAGAAATGAAAATGTTCAAGCACGAGTATTTGACAGTACAGAAAAATTAATTGAGAGCAGTGAACACTGCATGAGACATTTTCAACCCCTGATGCTTCATCTGGTCCAAGTTGTACATGTGATATGAATGTCATATCCACCTCCCATCCTCTTCACACCACTTGAATGAAAATTTCTACTCACTGTCACAACATAACAACAATGTCTTCCAATTAAAAAGTAGAAAACTAAGGGTAACAACAATGTCTTCCAATTAAAAAGTAGAAAACTAAGGATAATAAAGGGGAAAACTTAATTAAAAATACCATTAAGTCTTCTTCGAATGCACCAGAGATTGAAGAGGTTGAACAACTAACACCATCTTCAGTATAAACTAATTCTACAAAACATATAAAGGCATTTCATTATGCCTCAAGTATAATAAATAATAATACATTAGGAAATATAGTTAGTTATCATACCTTGCTCAAATCTCTCAAGAGTATCAAAATCTTCATTTGTAATCAAGGATGAAGATGTTCCTTTGAGCCAATCCTGGGTGCAAATCAGTGCTTCAATTGTTGTAGGTGTTAACGAGCTGCGATATGGATCAAGCACTCTTTCTCCTGTACTAAATGCAAATTCAGACGCCACTGTGCTTATAGGTATAGCCAGCACGTCTCTTGCAATGTTTGCAAAGATGGGATATCGTCCAGAGTTAACTTTCCACCACTCTAAAACATTTATCTCCATGTTATGCTCCAACTTCTCTCCAAGATAAGTACTTAATTCATTATCTGCATTGTCACACCCTTCTAAAAGATAGAACTCAGCAATTCCATAAGGATGACTAACACTACTAAAAACTTGCGGCTCATCTGAATTACCTTGAGGAGACGTAAATCCAGCACAATATTCTTCATAAATAGATTTCAAGTAGAAATCTAAGTTTTGTTTCAAGGCATCGACATCATCCTTATTGTAGTATCGCCTTACCATCCAATCAACCAATTTAATCTTGCGCCTAGGGTCGAAAACTAGAGCAATCAACAAAATCATATTAAGCTTCTCATGAGATCCTCAATACTTATCATACTTCTTCTTCATCTTTTGAGTTGCTGAACGTAGATGTTCATCTTCAGACGCACACATATCCGCAATGCTCTTTCCAATACCCAGGACCTCAAACATATAAATATTGCTTGTCAAATAAGATGACCCTGACATGTGTACTGTAGCATCATAAAACAACTTCAAGAATGGAATGATTAAGTTGATATGCTTCCAATCATCTTTCGTCGGGACACTTTTTCCCTTCTTTGTCAACTCATTCACATACCTAGCACAACATAAAATGTTTAACATAAATTGAAGTATGAATATTTAACACAACCATCATTGATATCTTAGCTTAACATACAGTCCCTTTGAACAAAATAAAGATCCCAACAAAATACAAAAATATGAAATTGAAAAATCATGAATAGTTTAAACATTGAATATTGTATCTTAGATTTTAGGAAAGTTATAAGAAACCAGACTGTTTAGTAATCTATGAATCCCATTCTCAAACAAGGTAATCAATTGAGCTGAGAAGGCAGAGGCAGAGGCAGCATAATTGCATAATTGCTTTGTGTGCTTGACTAAAATGGATCTATGGCATTTCATCAAAGATAATAGGAGCAATACATGATGGTAAATCAATATAAACATAGAGGAAACATAGAGGAAACATAGAGAACAATACATTGTTGTTATTTGATGGTTTACATTACACAAGGTAAGACTGCCTACATGGATCTCTATCTAATCAACCTCTTAAACACAAGGTAAGACTGCCTACATGGATCCAAATATCATAAAGATTATTATATTAATTACTGTTGTTGCACTCTTCTCAAATTTCTCAGCTTCTATACCAATTTCAGGTTCTTTTCCTCTAAACATCTTATGCATGATCTTGTTCTTTTCTCTCCGTATAATTATTCATGCTACTGGTAATTCACTTTTCATTTCAATTTTCAATTGATTTTTTACAACCTAGTTCTAAACAGGGGTACTATATTTAAGTGATCTACTATATATTTAAGTGTGTGCATTTCCCTTAATTACAAATGCACAAAAAATGCAATTTCCAAAGCATGGGCTTATTCAGACATGATACACAAGGGGTGATGGCTTACACACATTACATATGACATACAAATGAGGTTTATCATCATTTACAACCTAGTTCTAAACAGGGGTACAACATTGCATATGATAATGAGGCTTCTAACACAATAGCAACCAAAAACACCATGACACTCATGAACACATAAGATCCTAAACCAAACAAGTTCAAACATGTTTCAAATAACATATAAATGATGTTATGGACATCCAACCATCATCCATGGACAGAGTCAACATATGACATATGGAAGTGAGGCTTCCAACACAATAGTAAGCAAAAACACCATGACAGTCATGAACACATAAGATTCTAACCCAACCAAAGTTTAAACATGTTTCAAATAACATAGGGAAAGCATAGAGAATGGCCACAATTCCAACACTCCAATGCACAGATTATACAATGCCAACATCATCAAGGAAAAATACAGTAACTAAAAGGAAAAAGAAAACTCCTAGCAAGCTATGCAGAACTACATCTATCCCAACAGAAAATCTGCAATTCAGTTTAAAGATCCAACAAAAAATTGCAATTGCAAACTGCAATTTCCAGCAAGCAGTGTGACAAAAGTTCAGATACGCTTCGCCACAATTCAAACAGACGCACTAATACATAGAAACAGACGCACTAATACATAGAAACAGACGCACTAATACCAACGAGATAACTAGCTCTCATTGGTATTTTAATTATTGCAAACTTTGTTATGAACTACTTTTGTTAATGTTTATGAGCTCTAAGTCACAAGTTGAAACAGAACTTCACGTTTGAAAACTTAAGATGCAAAAAATTAAGCGCAATCAACACTAAATATCAAAATGTAACAGATTTAATCAATGAATCCAACAACAAAAGAAGCAGTATCAGAAGCATGTACCTCTGTTTGTGAACATACTCAAGCAAGTTTTAAGGATGCATGACTCACACATCTTTAATAATAAAGTTGATGTACATGAACATATAGAAGTAAGATGTCATAGTGAGGATGAAGAAGATGAGACTATTATAAATGTTAAATGCCATTATCCCCAAGCTAAAATTAGGAACTGCACTTTTAATATTGGTGACTGTGCATTTATAAAAGTAAGTGCATAGTTCAGGAAACATAGTATTTTATCTGTTTGTCACTACTAGACATTTAGTAAGTGACTTGTTCAAATAACACTTAAGTAAATCTAAGCCAAAATCTTTTTGCACAAACCTTGCATTTTGGAGGGAAAGGTAAGAAAATCTCAATTGTGATTTTGTTTCTGATTGTTGCATGAGTTTCCAATGTATCCTAGCATCAGTACAACCTGTGATCTACTATATTGAAGTGTGTGCATTTCCCTTAATTTTTCTGCAAAACCATACACTTAAGTGATCTACTATATTTTTTTCATATGCAAATGCAAGTCTTCCTAAAAGACAAATTAAAGTTAAACTGCAGCAAAAGAGGGAGAAATAAACAGGATGCATGCTTAAAGTTGTAGAATCTGCATAATACAGAAGTGTCAGCCTGGTAAAGTGGAACCCGGTTGCTAATGTGAATGGCATTGACATATGGACCTTCCTAAGAACAATGGATGTGCCTGTTAATTCATTGCATTCTCAAGGGTATGTTTTCAACTTTGAGAATGTGGTAAGCTTGAGCAGGGCTGGAATTCCCAATTTCTGATTCTTACGCAAAGCTACCGAATTATGTCTGTAGGGTTGTAATTTTACTAACACATGCTATCCTACCTCAAATTACACATCACTTCTGTGTTTGTCAGCTTGAGCCTTCATAACTTGTTGTGTTCACCTAAGATTATTCTTCAATTGAGCTAACAACATATCTCTCTCCATCAATTGTTGTTGCACACCCAATGTATCAGCTGGTGGCTAAATTCTAACAACATTCTAAAAATCACTCTCTAATAACATGTTTAATCTAAATTCTAATAGGCTATGAAAGAATCATATGTGGATTTAGCGGAGAATTTAGCAGGGTCAGGAGTGAAGGTTGGAAAATTTAGAGCAGAAGGCGATGAAAATAGATCGAACAACTAATATAATGAAAATAGATCGAACATCTGGTATGCAAGCATAGCAACTGAGAGTTTAAAATTATAGCAGTATAGAAAATGTTCAAAAACTAATGGGATCACCTGCGCACGACCACGACCGTATCTCCAAACAACAAAGCTCTCGTCTTCAACGTATTTGTCCTCCGCTGTTACCTTATATCACTAACCGTCCTCCACCGTTACTTAACGTCCGTCCGCAACTTCCTCCGTCGCAGAATTATTTCGATAAACCCATGATTGTGTTTTAGAAAAATTAAGATACAAATGAGATTAAGGTTTGAAATTTAAAGAATGATGAACAAGAAAGAGATGAATAAAATTTGGATTGTGAGGATTAAGGTTTTTGAAATTTGTGTTGATCTTGATTTTTCCAAAATTGAAAAATGGTTACCAAATCTCAAACCGGTTTGAAAGAACTGGTTACCGTTTTTTTTTTAATTTGATAAATGGGCCACCAAATTTAAAATATAAATTTAGTTTGGATTTTAAATTTTGGATTAATTTGGATAGGAAATTTGGTTTATGGTTATTGGTTATTTTGCACACCCCTAATTTCAAGTGTAATAAAAAAAAACTATAAATTATATTTACTCTTCATTCTTTTACTAACTTAAATGTTCCAGCTATACCTTCACGCCACTGTATTGGAGATTTGTTTTGTCGTAACAAAGACTTTGCTCCATCTTTTTATAAAATATTTACGATTTTCTAGTGGAACAATGGCGCTATATATATAAATTTATAGTTTGCATTGTGTCCTTTAGTCTTGAATAGGAAAAATTATTGCGATTTAGACAAAATATGTTAAACTTAATTTAATAATAATTATATAAATATATTCAATAACAAAAATTAAAAACAATAATCTTACTTTAGTGTGTAAATCATATATATATATATATATATATATATATATATATATATATATATATATATATATATATATATATATATATATATATATATATATATATATATATATATATATATATATATATATATATATATATATATATATATATATATATATATATATATATAAATTAAAATCTACAACATGTTAATTTATCAAGAGTTGAGGTTAAGAATATCTGAATAATCGAATTATTGACACGACAACTTTATATTTTTTTGAAACACAAAGTAAAGTGAGATGAATGAAGAACATCCGTTCGCTTGTGGTTCTTTTTCAACCGATACTCCTAATGCCTCTGAATTCTTTTGAGATGGAGAGAAAAAGATAATTTGCTTGTTTGCGGTATATTGGAAATATAGTGTGATAGTCAATTAGGGTTTCCATTATTCTCAAATGGCTCAGTGTGACATCCACTCATATTTGAGTTCAGATTTAATTAATTAATTACTAAATAGAAATTTAAATAGCCTTTTAAATTTATTTGACCATTTAATCAATTAAGGCTCTTAATTTAATAAATAATTAATATAATTAAAATATATATGTCCACATAATAATTATTGAAATATAATAATTAAATAATATTTAAATAATAAAATATTCCAATAATCTCCCACTTGAGCTATATATTTTTAATAATAATATCTCAATATCCGAATGTTATTTATCTTTATATTTCAACTTTACAATCTGGTCCATCTCATACATCAATAATGAGATTATCGTCGTTGTTGTGACTAACGTATAATGTGACATAACCCCGATGACCACCACATCAATGTAATGTGGTCTCTAAATCATGCTTATTTCCAACTGGTCCAATTGAATTCTTTATTGACATTAAACTGAAGTTTGCAAATTCAATATTTGCACAAACAATTTAGAAATGGTTATAACAATAATAACCTCATAAAATATATTTAGATAATATTAACATAAAGTCTGTATTGATATCAAAATAATATTATAAAACATAAAGAATGAGTGAGTCTCACTAATCTAGGAAATCCTTAGTGACAACAATTATATGAAATATCTTATATGTCATGTCTTTGATTAGTAAGTCAGTTAGCATAAAATTTCTATCTATTTGTTATATCCTTCAACAACAACAACAACTTATAAGTCAATGGACTTTATAAAATAGTTGTTGAAACATTATCCGACTGACTTGTGTCACAATATACTTAGAGTGGTCTTTCAAACCCTTTTAATATATGCAACCAATTGACATAAATACATATAGTCATTTCTTGAGTTAGAATGTCCATTATATAAAGACATCCAAAAGAATCAGAGTCGAAGCGTTCTAATGATCTCCAAATTATTCGATCTCTAATATGTGAGCACAAGTCTGTTTGTTCTCTATAACAATCCTTATGGTTGCCTCATTTCAACAATTCAAATTTTAAATTTTCGTATCTGCCAAATGATCTCATTATATATATATATATATATATATATATATATATATATATATATATATATATATATATATATATATATATATATATATATATATATATATATATATATATATATATATATATATATATATATATATATATATATATATATATATATATATATAAAGATTCTAAAAAAAATTCCAGATTCTTTTATTTTGGACAATGATTGAGACTTAATAGTATCCCTGGATAATTGAGACATACCCTGGTTTATTGTCTTTCATATCAGTTTTATTTTCAACTTTATTGATATACATAAATCTTTTATGATAACCAAATTATACCTTAAGAATAATAACTAAGTATATAAATACCTACCTAATATAAAAGGGATGTGCCCGAGATCTTTCATCGCTAAACTTTTGTTAGAGATTTTTTGGTT
Organism: Lathyrus sativus; assembly: GCA_963859935.3. Lineage (NCBI taxonomy): Eukaryota > Viridiplantae > Streptophyta > Magnoliopsida > Fabales > Fabaceae > Lathyrus > Lathyrus sativus. The sequence goes on along the minus strand of OZ012739.1, from coordinate 430,479,734 downwards.
TCCCACAACGATCATATATCATTGCTGACTAAATAAAATAAAATTATACATTAAACTAGAAACATAAGCTTACTCCCACTGAACTTGTAAAACCCAATAATTTTCATAATAGACATCTCAAAACCAAACGAAACAACTACCTTAAGAAATAATGTGGTATCACTAATGACACAATTTTATTAACTCATAAATAGATTTTATCTGTTTGCAAATCATAAACTTTGTATCTATTGACACAAATTTTTTCTCATTGCACCATATTGTATTTCTTAATGACGCCATTAAGACACACTAACTTGATATCCATCTTGTGAAGCTCCAAAATTATAACAAGTAACAAGTGTCACAATTATTTCAATCATACCGAATAGAATTTCTCTTTTTAGTCAATTTTTTATGACACTTAATACTCTAATTCATGAGGGTGTTGAGTTTGATCTTCAAGAATTAATTTCTTAACTTAATTGAGAAAAAGAACAATAATATTTAAATGAGGATTCAAATTTGCTATATAAATAGCAATTATATGAATTGAGTCAGAACCAATTTTTTCCCACACAATTTTGTTCTTTGACCATATCTCTTCTCCAAACTCAATATTCTTAAGACACATTACAAAATATTCTTTAACCTGGGACTAAAATTTGTATTACTCAAACTTTTCAACAATTATAGATTGTCACAAGTCATGACTGAATTAATTATAATAATATTTAAATTTAAAAGACAAATTGAATCCATCATTAAAAAAAAAGAAGATTTTATCATATCAAAACAAAATTGTATTTTAAATATAGATTTAAACTTTTAATGACGATCTAAAATGGTTATAAAAAGATATCAATCTTCGCCAAATTTATCCCTTTTTAAATTGATATGTCTTTCAACACCATTGAACATTTGTCAGTTCAGATCATATTTTCTTATTATTCTTTATTTGCTCTTATCCTTTGAGGTATTTACTGAATGAGTATTATTTTATTTTCTCTTAATTCAACCTACTTTTTATTGCACACTTTATGAAATTATTCTATTAAAGAATAATTTCTAACTTTAATAGTTATAAACTTAATTGCGTAAAGAAAATACATATGCTAAATTTTTTGACAAAGTCAGCTAATTGACGAAACTATAGCGCTTTTACAAGATTAAATAGTTTCATAATGAACTTGTGATATTTTCTTTGCTTAATAATCTTAATGAAAAGTCATCTCTCCAATGAGAGTTTGTCTTCCGCTTTATTATTTTAGCAGCACAAGAATTTAAACAAATATAATATGACAAAATTTATGTCATCTTAAATAAAAACCTATAATATCTCTGGATTGCAAAACTTTAAGATCACATACCTATGTAATTTGGAATGTACTCACTTTTTAAACTTGAGTCTCACTTTAAATATACTAAATTGTGAGAGAATTTGAGTTTCTCCATCTTTATGTAAGGTTTAGATCCAAGAACATTATGTTAATGTTTTATTCCTAAAAATTACAATTTTTGAGAATCAAAAGATAACTTATTTTACCGATACATAAACTATATTAGTTTATAGATAACAAAAAAATATACTCACCAAATATACCAATTGCATCATTTATGTCAAGTCTTTAGACAATAACATCAATTGCTATGTGGTATTTTATTGCAATTATCAAACATTGACAATTAAAATTGATAAACAATAAATCGTTATAATTGTCACATGTTTACCATTATAGTTGTGAATGTAATCCACCGAATATTTTATGAGTTTAAGTTTACACAATTTTATTAGCCACATCAATAAATTACAAGACACTACCAATAAAATATAGGTCGAATCCATAAGATTTATCACATGTTCACCATCACTATGTAATTATTCGACTAAATCGTGTCTTCCTTTTGGCCGACTATAACAACTCGCATGAATAATTTCATCTTTTGTAATTTCAATTGAATCAAATATACGCAATAAATGTTACTTTTGCAACTTGTTGTTTCAACCAACTTTCTCAAAATTACTAGACAATTTAATAAATTAAATAGAAAAAGATCTTAAATTTACAAGACACTACCAATAAAATATAGGTAGAATTCATAAGATTTATCGTATTTCTCATAATCATAAGATTACTTTAACAACCCTTAATGTGAGAACAAACTCACAAGAAAATAATAAATAACATGAAATAAAAAAATTATTATAGAAAATTAATAACTATAAAATTCAAACATCATAATCATCATCTAAACCATATATTAAATTTTAATCCAAATAAAATTTATATATATATATATATATATATATATATATATATATATATATATATATATATATATATATATATATATATATATATATATATATATATATATATATATATATATATATATATATATATATATATATATATATATATATATATATATATATATATATATATATATATATATATATATATATATATATATATATATATATATATATATATATATATATATATATATATATATATATATATATATATATATATATATATATATATATATATATATATATATATATATATATATATATATATATATATATATATATATATATATATATATATATATATATATATTGCATGCTAAAATTAATTTAGAGACATACTCAATGACTCCTTAAATAAAGGAACAAATATTTTAGAATCAAGATTTCCAAAAAAAATGAAACACATCTTCACATGTTTATAAATAAACAATAAATCTAGAATCCAAATTTTTTAAAATTTAAAGAGTCAAAACCTTAATTTTATGAATCAATTCCATATTTCAAATAGAAATTAAATTTAAAAATTTTGTTAAATAAAAAAAATTATTTTTAAAACAAATCGCTCAAACCAAATCCAAATCTTTATTTTCTATAACAATGAATAGACATGAATATATATATATATATATATATATATATATATATATATATATATATATATATATATATATATATATATATATATATATATATATATATATATATATATATATATATATATATATATATATATATATATATATATATATATATATATATATATATATATATATATATATATATATATATATATATATATATATATATATATATATATATATATATATATATATATATATATATATATATATATATATATATATATATATATATATATATATATATATATATATATATATATATATATATATATATATATATATATATATATATATATATATATATATATATATATATATATATATATATATATATATATATATATAAAACAGTATAGCAACTTTATAAAGAAGCCATACTAAAACATTTGATTTGAAAAGCACCAAAATTAAATTTTAAATTGTAATTAAAATTTGATGTAAATCCAAATATAATTGAATATCCCTAAATCAACAAAGGAAAATCGATTATATTTAAACAACATAAAATAAACCCACAAATTTTAATATAATTCTCTTAAGATTAAATATGTGCCTTATTCTCATACACACATGAAAAGCAACAAATTCAATTGAACCTAAAACATATAATTTAAGTGCTAAATGATATTTTGATGGATCTAGATATCCAAAACAATTAAAAATGTACAATCATATTCCAAATTTTGAAAAAGTCAAAGAAAAAATTATCAATTTCTCTAGAACATATAAACAATACAAAACAAACATGGTTTTAACAATTGATCATATTGGAACAGTTATTGACCAAAGAAAAATAAGAAATAACCAAAAGTTTGGGATCACATTACTAATTTCATATACACGACCTACTCAAAATTAGAATTATAAAATAATTGAACTCAAGCCACCATTCAAAATCAAATCAAACTTGCATACAATATAATTGACGAGACAAATCAAATATTTTTATAATTTGGATTCATCACTTTAGGGTTGATAAATTATTTTGTTGAGAAAATAACTATAAATCCCAAGTTTAACAAATCAGAATTCATAAAGATCCGAAGAACTCAAATACTAAACATACACGGGCATAAATCATAACCAGTAACCAATCCCAATAAATCAAACATGAAAACCCACTCTAATACCACTTATTGGAATTAATTTAATAACAATTATAAAAACATGCTCAATAACAAAGTTTAAAAACTATAATCTTACTTTAGTGCAGAAACCATATGAGCATATATATATATATATATATATATATATATATATATATATATATATATATATATATATATATATATATATATATATATATATATATATATATATATATATATATATATATATATATATATATATATATATATATATATATATATATATATATATATATATATATATATATATATATATATATATATATATATATATATATATATATATATATATATATATATATATATATATATATATATATATATATATATATATATATATATATATATATATATATATATATATATATATATATATATATATATATATATATATATATATATATATATATATATATATATATATATATATATATTTATTAGGAATAATTCATATTTAGTTATATTGTTTTTCTTAGTCCATAAGTTTGTTAGAGGACATTTTAGTATTTTATCTATATTTTGAGTAACCCTAGTTTTGCTTATAAATAGGATTGCTATCATTGTAATGAGACAAGTGTGTGTGTAGCCGTCATTCTCTTAATAGAATATTCTCCGTTCATCATTTATTCTACCTTTGCACCAACAATTGGTATCTAGAGCTCCGGTTCGGATTCATTGGGAAACACGGGAAACACGAGTGGACGTGAGGTCTTGTGTGTTTGATTTTGTTTCTTAGATTCGTGTTGAATCTTGAACAAAATCTGATCAGAATTTTTAATTCTGTGGGTTGGGAAACACTGTGTGAGAAAAATCTGAGTGTATTGTGCAAAGTAGAAGATGAACGGAAACGGCAACATGAACACCAAACTTCCAGTATTTGACGGTAAAAATTGGAATCGTTGGATGATCCAAATGCGTGTACTATTTGGTGCTCAAGATGTTCTAGATCTTGTCACTGATGGTTATGTTCCGGTAGCAGCAGATGCGACGGATGAACAGAAAAACGCACAGAAGGAAGTAAGGAAGAAGGATCAGAAAGCATTGTTCTTCATTCATCAATGTGTGGATGTAAACGTGTTTGAGAAGATTGCAGACTCAACAACAGCAAAGGCTGCGTGGGACACACTGGTGAGATGTTATGGTGGTGACGCATCAGTGAAGAAGGTGAAGCTTCAGTCCTTGAGAAAGCAATATGAGAATCTCAACATGAAGAATAATGAGAAAATTTCTGAATACATCTCCAGAGTGATTCTGATCACTAATGAGATGAAGGCGTGTGGAGAAACTCTTTCTGAAGAAAGAATCATGGAGAAAGTATTGAGATCCCTTACCCCTCAATTTGATTACATTGTGGTAGCAATAGAACATTCCAAAGATCTGAGCACCATGAGAATTGAAGAGTTGCAGAGTAGTCTAGAAGCGCAAGAGTTGCGTTTGACTGAGAGAAACTCTGAAAAGGAAGTAGAGCAGCAGGCTCTGAAAGCAACCTCTGATAGGAGGTATCAGAAGCAGTCAGAAGCCAGGAGAAGATCTGATGGTGGTCAGAAGTCAGAAAGCTCAACCTCTGATAGACAAAAGAATGCTCAGAAGGGAAAAGAGAAGTATGACAAAAAGAAAATCCAATGTTACTGTTGTAAGAAGTTTGGTCATTTTGCCAGAGATTGTTGGTCAAACAAGGAGAAAAAATCAGAAGAAGCAAATATAGCCAGAAGCTCTGATGACGAATCTGTGCTATTGATGGCCTCTGCATCTGATGATATGGATCTGACAGACTGGTGGTATATGGACACTGGCTGTTCAAATCATCTTACTGGAAACAAGAAATGGCTGGTTGACTTTGACTCTGAAAAGAGAACAAAGATCAGATGTGCTGATGACAAATATCTTAATGCAGAAGGTATGGGAAATGTCAGACTGGCTCTGAACAATGGAAAAACAGCATTGATTCAGAACGTGTGGTATGTACCTGGCATCAGAAGTAATCTGATGAGTGTGGGACAATTAATTGAGAAAGGTTTCTCAGTTACCATGAAGGACAATCTTCTGAAGTTGTATGACTGCAATCAGAAGTTGATTATGGAGTCAGAACAGGGAAGGAATAGAACATTCAAGGTGAATGTCAGAACTGCAGACTCAGAATGTCTTAGTGCAATAAGTGCTGAGAAGGAGAGTGAGCTGTGGCACAGAAGATTTGGTCATCTGAATTTCATAAGCTTAAAACATCTGAATTCAAAGAAATTGGTACATGGAATTCCTGCAATTAAGAAGCCTGAAAAGTCATGCAAAGTTTGCATGGAAGGAAAACAACCAAGATTGCCATTTGCGTCAGAAGCTGCTCCAAGAGCAAAACATGCCTTGCGAGTTGTACATTCTGATGTGTGTGGTCCATTTCTAGTAGCATCAATTGGAGGGAATAAATACTTTGTGTTGTTTGTTGATGAATTCACAAGAATGACATGGGTATCCCTTATTAAGTTTAAACACGAGGTGTTTGATGAATTCAAGAAGTTCAGAATGAAGGCTGAGAATCAGAGTGGTCAGAAGTTGAAGATTCTTAGAACTGATGGTGGAGGTGAGTATAACTCCAAAGAGTTCCAGAAGTTCTGTGAGGAGAATGGAATTGAGCATGAGGTTACTGCTCCTTATAGCCCTCAACACAATGGTCTTGCTGAAAGAAGAAACCGCACTCTGCTTGATATGGTGAGAAACATGCTAAAAGAGAAGAACCTTCCTCAGAAGCTCTAGGGAGAAGCTGTTGCCACTGCAACATATGTACTCAACAGATGTCCTACGAAGAAGTTGAAGGAAATAGTTCCAATACAGAAGTGGACTGGAGATAAGCAAAGTGTTAGTCATCTAAAGGTGTTTGGTTCTGTTTGCTATAAACATGTTCCAGAAGCCAGAAGACAGAAGCTGGATGATAGAAGCAAAGTGATGATTCTGATAGGGTACCACAGTACAGGTGCTTACAAGCTCTATTGTCCAGAAACCAATAAAATTGAATTCAGCAGAGATGTGATTGTGAAGGAATCAGAAGTCTGGGATTGGGATAAGTCTTAATCTGATTCTGATGTTAGAACCTCTGAAGAAAGGCCAGAGTTAAGAATTTCTGAAGTTGAAGTAAACCCTGACATTGACTCTGACTCTGATACTGATTCAAACTCTGAAGAAGACTCAGAAGATGAAGGTGACTCTGATGACCCAGACTCTGATGATTCAGACTCTGATGGCAATCCAGATCTTGGTGGCAATTCAGACTCTGGAAATATGCCAGACTCTGAAGATGGTCAAAGCTCTGGAGGTCAATCATCTGAAGCTAGAAACTCTGAAGCTCAAGACTCTGAACAAGTTCAGAGACCACAAAGAATAAGAAACGTTCCCAGAAGATATGCAGAATTTGACATGCTGCAAGACACTGAAGTAGACTCTGAAGGAGAAATTATTCAGTGTGCCATGATGGTAGATTCTGAACCCATAAGTACAGAAGAGGCTCTTAAGCAGAATCTTTGGCTAAAGGCCATGAAAGAAGAACTTGATGCTATAGAGAGAAACAAGACTTGGAAGCTGACAGAACTTCCAAAAGACAAGAAAGCCATCAGCGTCAGATGGGTTTTCAAGCAGAAGTTAAAGCCAGATGGTTCAATTGGCAAACATAAAGCAAGGTTGGTAGCCAGAGGATTTCTACAGAAACCTGGGCTGGATTATTCTGAAGTGTTTGCACCTGTAGCAAGACATGAAACAATCAGAATGGTGATTGCAATAGCTGCTAACAGGAATTGGCCTCTGATGCATTTAGATTTAAAATCTGCATTTCTGAATGGTCCATTAGAAGAAGAAGTTTATGTGTCACAACCCCCTGGATTTGTGAAAAATAATCAGGAAGGGATGGTGTACAAATTATACAAAGCTCTATATGGACTGAAACAAGCGCCCAGAGCTTGGAATCAGAAGATTGATTCATTTTTCAAGAAGCAAGGCTTTCAGAAATGTGAGATGGAGTACGGTGTCTATGTTCAGCATACTTCTGAAGGCAATATGACTCTGGTATGTTTATATGTTGATGATATACTATTGACTGGAAGTTTTGAACAGGAGATAGCCAAGTTCAAGAAAGTTCTGATGAATGAATTTGAAATGACTGATCTAGGCAAAATGACATACTTTCTAGGGATGGAGTTTAGATATTCTGAGAAAGGTATCATTTTGCATCAGCTCAAGTATGAATTAGAACTTCTGAAGAGGTTTGAAATGAAGAATTGTAAGACTGCTGTCACACCTTCAGATACAAATCAGAAACTGGATTCTGACTCTGATGGAGAAGATGTGGATGCTACAACCTTCAAACAGTTGGTTGGTTCTCTGAGGTATCTGTGCAATACCAGACCTGATATTTTCTATCCTGTTGGGATGGTTAGTAGGTTCATGAGTAAACCTAAGTGGTCCCATTATCAAGCTGCTGTCAGGATTCTGAGGTATATCAAGGGAACTCTGAAGTATGGAGTGTTATTTCCCTCTGGAAGAAAGAATGAGTCAGAACTTCTGAGTTATTCAGACTCTGATTGGTGTGGAGACAGAGTTGACAGAAGAAGTACCTCTGGGTACTTGTTCAAATTTCTGGGAGGTCCTATTTCTTGGTGTTCCAAGAAGCAACCTGTTGTGGTGTTATCAACCTGTGAAGCTGAATACATTGCAGGTGCTGTTACTGCATGCCAAGCTGTGTGGATTCTGAATCTGTTGCAGGATCTGAAGATTAAAGTAAACAAACCTCTGAAGTTGATGATTGACAACAAGTCTGCAATCAATCTTGCCAGAAACCCAGTGTTGCATGGGAAAAGCAAGCACATTGAGACCAAGTATCATTTTCTGAGACATCAAGTTCAGAGTGGAGTGTTAGAAGTTGTACACTGCAGCACTCAGAAGCAGTTGGCAGATGTTCTGACGAAAGCTATCAAGACTGATCAATTTCTCAAACTAAGGGATGGAATTGGTGTTACAAGTTTTGATGGAACATGAATTAAGGGATGGTATTAGGAATAATTCATATTTAGTTATATTGTTTTTCTTAGCCCATAAGTTTGTTAGAGGGTATTTTAGTATTTTATCTATATTTTGAGTAACCCTAGTTTTGCTTATAAATAGGATTGCTATCATTGTAATGAGACAAGTGTGTGTGTAGCCGTCATTCTCTTAATAGAATATTCTCCGTTCATCATTTATTCTACCTTTGCACCAACAAAACTAAGATCTACAATATGTTAATTTACCATGGATTGAGATTAGTAAAACATAATCGAATCATTGACAACTTTATACTTTCTTAAAACAAAAAGTAATGAGAGACCGTTGACTTGTGGTTCTTCCTTAACTTCTCTTCAAATTGGGAGAAAAGATAATTTGCTTATGTACGGTATATTGGGGACCATAACGTATATATAGTGTGATAGTCAATTAGGGTTTCTATTATTACCAAATGAGTCATCCTTACATTCACTCATATTTGAGCCTATTTCTAATTAATTAACTAACTAATTACTAAATAGAAATCTAAATAGTCTTTTAAATTTATTTGACAACTTAATCAATTAAGACTCTTAATTTGATAAATAACTAATATAATTAAAATATATATGCACATATAATAATTATTTAAATATAATAATTAAATAATATTTAAATTATAAAATATTTCAACAAAGTAATCTCATATTGTTTGAAAATTGAGATCAAGAATAGATTATATATAACATTTATACACCTCAAACCAACGAAACTTCTTTTTTAAAGGACAAAATCGTAAGAATTTTTGCATCCAAAACGGACAATGCCTACTGACCATAGTAGCGTCGACTTAAATATAAAAATGGAAATGAAATTTGATTACGTATGTATAAAAAAACTTGCGGTAAATTAGGGAAGAATTTTCTATTTTCAATAAAAATAATGATATTCCTACACTAATTTCCTATATTAATACTTACACTCACTCAATACTGTTTACCATATTTATACGGTGAAGAGTGTTTTTTTTTATAAATAATTTATTTTATAAAAAAGTATTTTGTTTTTAAATTAAATATATTTATACAAAAATATATTTTTAAAATTAATTTTTAACACAAACATAAATTTTTTCATTAACCAATTTTATTATTCTATTAACCACAATAATATATATTATTAACAACATATTTTATATTTTATAGATCACTTACCAACTTTATTAATTTATTAACAAATAAAATTTATAATATCAATCAAGTTATAACATTAATTTATAATTTGGTAAATAAATTTTCAAAATTAAAAAACATTAAATAGTAAATTAAAATTATTTAATATTATGTGAAAACTAGTTTATAAAATTGTTTAATATTAACGAATTTTATTTTTACTATTTATTATTTCTTAAAATTTAAAATACATTAACTAAATTATAAATTAATGTCAGAACTTGGTTAATATTATGTATTTTAGTGATTAGTGAAGTAGATTAATAAGCTATGAGTAAAACATGTGGTTAACTTCTGCCTCGACCACGACTTATTCACCATAAAATCCCACTCCTTTCTAATTATTTTCCCATTAACTTCTGCCTTTACTATTATCAACACTCCCAGAAGCAATAAATTAAAAACCAAGTCACCAAAATTCTCCCTACAGAGATGGATTCAACCAAGTATTCATCTATATTTATTTCTATGTATTGTTGTTCAAAAAGAGAGTATGGTCGAAGTGGATATATAGTGATTATTGTACAATGAATGCTCTTAATATGTTAGATCGCTTACCCTTTACCACCATAGATATATTGATGGATGAGTTGGGCCATGCTCGAGTTTTCTCTAAGCTATACTTACTGCTCACCGTGAAAATTGGTGAACAACCGCTGGTCTTAGAAATCGAAAAAGATTTGTTTTACTTGCAGGACCGACCACACAAATCCTAGGACATGTGCTAATTGATCTTAAACAAAGTTTAAAAAGACGATGAACTCTTCGACAGATTTCATGATAAAATAACTTATTTCAAGTGTAAACAGAATTGAACACGAAGGAGTAAAATCGAAGTACTGGCAAATGATGAAGATAATAGCTTGCATAAAGAAATGATAAATTCTTAATGAAAAAGATTTATTAAATTGCATTGAAATGTAAAAATGGTGTTACATCAACGTACATTCTTACAAACTCGTTTCTCTACACACGGGTACTTGAAGTATACTGAATAATTTGTACACAATTAAACACACACAAATCCTAACACTAAGAATTGTTATTTATACTAATCAGAAAGAACTGCTATTAACGGCTAGCAAACGAAATCGAGACAAGTGGCACTCTGCATGCCTTCGATTCCTAGAAGCGTTCCACGTGTCTTATTTGCGGAATGGATAAGAACAAACTTTCCCTCCTCTTTCTGAATTCAAATATTCATGTCAAAATGCCTTCAATAGCACCTCTGTCGAATTAAATCTTCCAACTGCTAAGAAATATTTCTAAGTCTTTAGGATAGTTTCTCCTGGCAGAAGGACGCCTTCGACTCACATTCCAAAAATGTGGATTATGTCGAAGTATGCAAATTTCTTCAGAAACTCTATTACTATCTTTTCATCCAATTAAGGCGTCGAAATTTAGAGCCAACAAATTGCTCCCCAAAAATGTCATTTTCGACATCACTGAAGAAAAATGAATTTTTTTAATAATTTCATTCGACGCCTTGAACGAATTTTGCATGCTTTTGGAATATCTTACTATTCTGAAAAACCTGTGTCATCATGATCATCATGACAGTTTCTGAAACATCTCATCAAAGCACGCCACAATCTCTAGCCATCATCATATTTCCTAGACTCTAGGAAATCGTGCACTTAGGCCTTAACTGCCCACGTCCCATCAAACGGCCCTGATGAGACACGTGCCCCACTAACTATCAGCTCTTTAATGCTGATTTAAAGTCCTTTGAACTCCCACGAGCTTATAAATTGCTCCAAACTTAGCCATTTTACCTTTTACGCTTCCAAATATCTCCAAACATTTTCTTCTCTCAGCATTTTCCAAACTTCCAAAAAATACTCAGATTTTTCTCAAACCTCAGCAATGGTGTTTTCAACCACCAACGTTAAAGATTCCAAGAACAGCCACAAATCAAAAGACGTGAAGAAGATTTCTCATCTTCTTCCCTTTGACACGTTATCAGCGCCAGTGATGATGGGCAACCAACAATTCATCCCTGAACCACTTGAAGAAGAGAAAAGGAAGATATATGAATATCAGGTACTCATTCCCATTACTGTTTCCGGTAAAAGACATGTATTATGCGGTCCTTTACCTTCTCTTAGTTTTGACCATAATAAATCTAGGGACTTTTTCCCCTTTTACCATAAATGAAAACCCATAGGGCAGGCCAACAAATCTAGGGTTGAGAAAACTTCTTCTGATGCGGTAGTATTGAACAATATATATTTAAGGTATATGAACAATAGCTTTAGAGTTTTTAGAGCAACCTCATCCTTCAAAGATTATGATGATTACAGGAATTGGCTAGAAAAAATAGAGAAAGTTAAATATCAAACTCGAAAAAACCTGGAAATCTACGACTTGATTATGCTTTCAAAAACAAGTTTTGATTATTGTCCGACCATGCTAGTTTCCCTTTTGTACTTCTGGGACAACGTCCACTATACTTTCCATCTTCCTTGTGGATGATGACTCTCACACTCTTCTATATAGCCGCTATCACAGAGCTCAAACCCACTGGAAACACCTATGACCCCAACCTAGAATCTAATAATTCCATAGGTTTTGCATCTGCTAAAGCTACATGTTCTCACTTCATAACACACTACTTCGAAAAAGCAACTAATGATGTTTCTGATCAAGAACACATAACTGTTTTGACTGTATGGCTATCCCATTGTGTTTTCTGCTCAAAGTCCCTTCAAGTAGCTAGGAGATACTTAACTCTAGCCACTCAACTTCATAAAGGCCGTGATATCTGCCTAAGAAAAATGATCTTAGGGAATCTCTATGAGTCTCTAAGTGAAGGAGTGTCTCAACTTAAAGACTTGGAAGAAAAAGGGAACCTTTTGCTGTATGGTCCCTTCTAGCTGTTATAACTTTGGCTAAATACCTCATTCGAAGCCAGTCTCCCCAATAAAAATCCAATCAATGAAACTGCTGAAGACATCAATAATGGAAGATTCGAAGGGACTCGCTTGGTCCACAGCTCACTCCCATCGAAGAAGGACAATCCCTCAGGCCAACATTCCTGAGTTATGTTATGATGTTTGTCAAACATCATGAGTTCACATCGAACATGGCTCCATTCAATTCAAGGAAGTATAGTCCTGAGTGGTTTACAAGACCTTTCCCAGCCCAAACTAAGGCTCAAAAAGCAGAATCTTTGCAGATCTAAGAGGCTTTTCTGGTTCCAAGGTTGCTAACCCTTTGACTAAATCTGTCGAAGTCTCAAGTGGCTCTGGTTTCTTACCAACCAAACTTAGTGGCTCGACAGTTTAGGTTGGTCCAAGCTCTTCCCAAGTGCCTATTCGAAAAGAAAGGTTCCCTTCTGATTCACCATGTGAAGTACACTGAAGAGATGATTTCAACGCAACTTGCCCGTTACACCAATAACGCTCAATTCATCCCCACTGGTTTTGAACCGTGTTTCCTTTGCACCCCAGAGTTCAGAAACTGATGGTCAACATATTATACATAAGAGTTCTTCAATGCTCCTTCCTTTACTCAACTTATTAAACAAGCTTTCCTCTTTGTGCAGGAGAAGACCAAGAAAGGTATTTCGACACACATCAAAGAAATACAAGCATTCCAGAAGTACGTTGAAACTGTTTATCAAACAGATGATCTTAGTCGAACCGTCTGCGAGGCGACTGTTACACTAAGGGAAAAGTTTTTAAATAAAATGGAGAATTTGCAACTCCCTTCGTTCATTCCTCCTATGGAACGATACACAATGACTTTCAACAAGTTCCCTCTCAAATTTCCTCGACTGCCAACTGCTGACTTTGGAGTGGCCCTTGCCCCTCCATTTCTAGACTGGTTTATCTGTGGGGATTCTATAAAAATCCTTCGTCAACAGTTGAAACTGAAAGCTCAGCAGGTGGTTGCGACTAAGTGTACTTTAGATAGTTTCAAAGGGCCTCTTCATATCGGTATCGAAGATGTTCGTATCGAATCCGAAATATATGAAGGTGTGGAATAGGAGGTTTTTTAACTAGATTTCTCTTATTCAATTTTTATCATCTTACTTGTAATATTTTGTTTAAATTCCAATTGTCAAGATTGCACCCAAGAAGAAGAAGAAGATCGAAGAAAAGACAAAAGAGAGCAGCCAAGTTACTAAGGTAAATTTCTTACTCGTTTTTCTTTACTGCATAATCTCATATTGCCTAATACTTCACATCTCTTCTCCTCAGGGCTCTCAAAGACCACCCTCACTCCAAAGAAATAAAAATTGAAGGAGCTTCCAGCCAAATCATAATTGAATCGGATGAGTGTTGCGCCCTAATTTTTGACCGTAAGATCCCACCTCTTGTTGCGCCTTTTTCTTTCTATTGTTATTTGACTTTATTTTAAAATTTTTGTTCTTTACAACTAACAAGTGTGTGCAGATGTAGCAATGGCAGGTATAGATCCTCACAGTCAGGTTTTAAGACGGAGTTCGCATACCAAGAGTGGATTCAACTCATAGATTTACAAAACCAACTGCAAGGCTTTCTTTCATGATTACGAGGATTGATTCCTATTATGGAAAGTAGGCTACGAGGCGCTACGATGTTTTTATAAATTTGGCTCACCATTCAAGACAAGAGGGTTTAAGTTCGAATAACCAGATTTTAAGATACTACAACGAATGCCAAGGCTTATATTTCAATCAAATTCAAGGTTCACGGTCCGAAGCAATAGGTGGATTATTCCAAACTCACTGCCATGACTAAGGTTACAAGAGATTAGCAAGTGGTTTCCTTTTATTCCAAGATCCTGCCTAATTATTCCAAGATCCTGCCTAATAGCTACAGGCAGCCGTAGATACAAGTCGGTTTCGTATTTTGGGAATGTCACGACCACTTCATTATCATTATTATAAGATTGCCGAGAAGTTTAGAGTTCAAACTCACCAAGTCTATCAATCAAAGGATACAATTTTAATCTACAAGGAATACCCGTACTAAGGAAACAGTGTTGCAATTGGATTAAATAGAAATTCACAATGTACATTCGACTTGGACTCATTATTTTTTTCAGGAAGTCATTCAACTTAAGGCAATTGTACATCACATTATGACATTACACCAATTACATAGTTCGTATCAAACTATCCTAAAGGTTGTTACTTCAATTTGTTGTTTACTTTTGCTAAGAACGAGCTTGAAGGCATTACTTTTGTTGTTCTCCACCATCACACTTCCGAGACTCAATTTCTTCGCCATTTGAAGAAAGTTTGGATGGGTAAAAAGCGACGGAACCATTGTGGGAGTTTGAAGTGTTAGACTATGGCACGGATCTAGAAGGGGGGGGGGGGGGGTTGAATAGATCCCCAATTAAAATTTGAGTCGGTGCTACCAATTTAAAATTGGTTTTAAAAATGTTTTAAGTGCAGAAGCTGCCGAGGAAAAATATAGTCTAAAACGAACGGTTATTGGAAAACCGGATATACGTAAGCCTTTGGATTAATGACAATTTGGAAAAATAGAATCACAACACTAATTCCACTTATCAATTATTTACTTCAGTTGTAAGGATTCCTAGTTCCAATGATTCAAAATCAAACCAAAACTAGATACACAAGTAAGATAATTTTGGTTCAAGCAATATGTCAAACACTTGGTGTGCAACAACACTCCAAGTGATATTTATGTTGAGTAAGTGATTTCAACCAGCCTAGTACAATGTCTTGTTGTACTTTGGAGTCAAAAACAGAGTCTTAACCTCTTACTCAATTGATATCACAATTTTTGACAATAGAGCTTACACAAAAATTACTTATTTTGAGCTATAACGTAAATGCTGAAAATAGAGAAGACAAGTAATTTGGTGAGGCAATTCCCCCGTCGTCCTCGCTTCGGGGTACGTTTGCCCTCAATTCTAAAACTAGAATTGAGATATATTTTATAGATATCACCTGTTTGAATGAACAGTTTATACAAGGATTGAGCAGCAAATATACAACAGAAATCTCAATGTGTTGAAAATTGCCTTCACTCATTGCCCCTTGATTCAAGCTGAATCAAGTTCTTCGATTTGGGTTGATGGACCTCCGACTCCAGCCACCTTACTGAATAACACGTTATTGTTCAAACCTTTGGCTCCGGCTGATCTCAACAACACCAAATCGAACCCGAGATCTTCCCTTCAAAATCACCGAATCCGCTACTAGACTTGTGAAGACCACCTCTTCACAATCACCTTCGCTCGATTGACCGTTGATGAAGAATCTCATCTAAAAAACCCCTAAAATTTGAACCAATCTTGGAGGGTAAAACCCCAATGGTTTTATTCAAGAAAGAACCTGTCACAATCTTCAACCCGAGCTTGATTCTCCAATCTAAGCCTCAAACCTTATCACCTTGAATCTCTCACAAATGCATTTCAAAAATGATTGTGTGTAATTGAAATGTTGTGAGATGTTGAAGATGAAGATGATGAATCTTGGACACCTATTTCAGTCTTTCTTGTTTTTGAACACATGAATCAAAAAAAATATCAAATGTTAGTGGACACAAGTGTTTAACAAGTATATATAGTGCCAACATAATTCTGGACATAACAGTATTTCAAATATGAGAGGGAAGTATTTTAAAATAGATTTTCCGCGCAAACGGTCGACCATAACAGGTCTGTGCGTCGATGCATGGCCTGTGCTGTTTTGGAAATCTGGAAAATTCATCAGTATGCGTCGACCATACAGTCGGCGTGCGCTGACCCGTTGAAATCTATTTCCATTATGCGCCGACCTTATGGTCGACTCATGCCTTTACACGCTGACCCGCTGGAATGTTGTTCCTTCATGCGCTGACCCTATGGTCGATGCATTGCTTTGTGCGCTGACTAGTTTAGACTTTTTCTGATGCATACGGCGACCCTATGGTCGACCGTTGAAATCTATTTCCATTATGCTCCGATCCTATGGTCGACTCATGCCTTTACGCGCTGACCCGTTGGAATGTTGTTCCTTCATGCGCTGACCCTATGGTCGACGCATTGCTTTGTGCGCTGACTAGTTTAGACTTTTTCTGATGCATACGCCGACCCTATGGTCGACCCATGTCCTGCAAGCCTGCAAAAATTCATTAGTTTGAAGTCTTTCATGCCTTTGGTCATGATTGCATTTTGTCAACACATAGTATATTCATTTCAGAAGTTTTAAGACAAGCGTAAAAGGATATGGTGGGTGATACGTTGCATCTGGTTTAGTAGATTTGGAATTCATAATTTCCAATCTATCCAGGGAATTTGTCATCATCGAAACCTGCATTAACCAATGTCTTGCAGACTTGTGTGATATGTGGCGATTTGCCTCCACAATCTCCCCCTTTTTTACGATGACAACCTGTATACAGCTAAAACACCAAGTATGCAATGTATACACACAAGTATACACAAGCTCCCCCTTTCTTTTGTACTATAAGGCTGTAGAACAGACAACCATCAACTGTTTGTTAATATCCTGACTTGGCTTTGGTGTTGGCTTGCTACACATTATCTTCTCCCCCTTTGACACCATCAAAAAGAGAAGGAGAACGCATCAATTAACAGAGAACAAACAATAGGTGATAGGTAATTACCAAACTTCACACATAAGCATGGTAATGAACCAAAGATAACTTGAATTAATAGATAATGTTGAAAACATGTAAAGAAGGTGAAAGTTCAGGCACACATAATACATAAAAATGAAAAGTACACAGACGAAAACATATAAGCAAATATGAAATATGCAACTATGAATCTAATATCCCCGACCCCGTCCTCGGCCTCTCCCTCGGTATGCAGCATCTGGATTGTGGTAAGGATCCGAGAAGTCCATAAAGGCTTCTATGGACATGTTGAGGTGACTAAGAGAGTTGGTGATTTCCCAATCTTGCCTCTCATGTGATTCAACCATAGATTCAATACGTGCGTCCATTCGAGTAGAAAAGGAATTAAACCTTTCATTTTGGGCATGAAGCTCAGCTCTAATCTGCTCTATATGAGTGTCTTGACGCCTCATGAAGTTTTGTTGATCTAACTGCATTGACTGTAGCATATTAATGACTCCAGAGTTGTCAGAAGGCGGAGGAGGTGATGAGTGTTGGGAAGGTTGATAGTCTTGAGGGTAGCCGTGATATGGGTCATAGAATCTACCCAGGGTAGTCCAGCCTGTATATTGCCAATCGCCCCATCCTTGATTTGTAGAATCGCCTTCTTGCTCTTCTGGTGGATATGAATACTGGCCTCAATCGGTATTTGCAGCCGTATCTTGGACTGGAGATTGATGATAATCTTGAGTCCCACAGATAGGTTCTTGTATCTCTGCATCTGTGTCGTCTTCTGCATCGTCTTCTTCACCTTCCTCTTCACTTTCTTCTTCACCTTGTTCTTCACTTTCTTCTTCACCCTGCTCTTCACTTTCTTCTTCATCAGAACCGTTACGAGGCACCGGAGGAATATTGGCCCGTCGGACAAATATGTATGATCGTCGTTCAGCACACCAAAAATACCCCATCATTGCAAGGCTTTTGGTGCTAAATTCTTTATCTGAGGGGACTGAGACACAAGGAAATGTTGGGTATACAACATTTGCAGCAGCAAGAATTTCCGAAATGAACGACCCATAGGCTAAAGCAGTGCCTCTACTTGAGTCTCTCAGAGCAAACATCCTGCTAGCAATATAGTATGGCCAGTTATTTTGATCCTGTTTTTCAGTATATAGATGAGATGTACCTCAGCTTGTTCGACACGAGACAGTCCACCCTTTTTCGGTCGTAGTATACGAGCGAAGATCCACTGAAGGATGCGCTCCCCTGTATTGAGTTTCCCAGCTGTGACCGATCGAGGAAAAGCATCGCTGTTGACAATTGCCTCTGGATAGGGTCGTTTGAGCATGTCATTCAGAGCGCTCTTAAATTCATAACCCGGCACCGTACGAGTGTCCGTGACCTCATGAAGAGGTGGTGCATCAACATCAACAGTCATATCAAAATATTTGTTCCATACTTCAGAATTTATATTAACCAGTCTATTTCCTACAGAAGTGTGAAAGTGTTGATCTTGAAAGTTACCTCGCAGATTTGTGTAGAACACCCTGACCAAATCCTCACTGTACTTTGTATTGCACTCCAGGAAATTGAAGAACCCTTGGAAGTCCAACAGGGACAGAATTCGGGTGAGATGCAAGCGCTCACCTGTAGCATGGTAGAACGCATGTTGTGGAACTATGGCCCTTTTGCTGAGACTCTTGTTGAAATTTTCAACAGCAGGAGGATGAACAAGCGAAACAGCGGTAATAGGAACTGAAGCAAAGGATGAAGAGGCTCTTGATCTCTTACCGGTAGTTTTGCAGAGAGAGGAAGCTATTGATGATGATTTTTGGAGGAGTTTGTAAAGATGAACTTTGAACTTTGAACTTTGAAGAGAGTGATTGGGAATAATGTTGGAGAAGAAGAAGACTTAGGTCTTTAATAGAGAGAGGTTTTAGGGTTTTTGGGAAGAGGGAGGAGACAAGAGGACATACTAGGTGTCTAGATGCAATTTACAAGACAAATGCCATATCAAATCATCACAAAAGTTGACTGCACACTAAATGTAGGGGAGTGGGAACTTGGAACGTTTTTCAAAAGAGAAAAATTCTGGGTTTTTAAGCGAGTCGTCGACCATAGCCCTTGCATGCGTCGACGCATACTGTACAGTTTTTGATAATTTTGAAAGTTTACAGCATGCGTCGACCATTGTCCTGTTTAGGTCGACTCAAACCTTCAAAAAAACTCAAAATTTTCAGTTTTATGTTATGCAGAATGTCACACTTGCCTATTTATCATGCCTATTCATCTTTTCACAATATGACTTGCATTCAACACACATAGTATCAACCAGCAACAGTCATATACATATATAAGTACCATGATTGTCGAACGATATAGTTATTTCAAGTCATGAATGTTAAGAGAGAGAGAGATAAAAAAGAAGGAGAAAAGAGCAATATCACCTCTATACCGACCACTCTTGTTAATCACAGATTTGTGCTTGCAACCAGCTCAAAAAAATTGTTAGTGGTACAAAATCATAGTTGTAAATACATTAAATTTGAACGTAGTAATTTTTAAACCCGATCAGAAATATCGAGAATACCAAGTTCTCGATGGATATGAAAGAAGGGCTCATTGGCTAGCGGCTTTGTGAAAATGTCCGCTAGTTGGTTTTTAGTATCAACGTGTTCAAAGACAACGTCACCCTTCTCTACATGGTCCCTAAGAAAATGGTGTCGAATTTCTATGTGTTTGGTACACGAGTGTAACATCGGATTCTTGGTAAGATTTATAGCACTGGTGTTGTCACAAAATATTGGAACACGTTCTAGTTTCAAATTGAAGTCCAATAGTTGTTGTTTAAGCCATAGGACTTGCGCATAACAACTACCGGCGGCTACGTATTCCGCTTCGGCGGTTGACAGAGCAACAGACACTTGTTTCTTGCTATGCCAACTAACCAAGAAATTTGAAAATAAGTGACACGTACCACTGGTGCTTTTCCTATCCGATTTGCAACCGGCAAAATCGGAATCGGAGAAGCCTACCAATGAACAATCATTACCCTTAGAATACCACAATCCATACTTCGGAGTACCAGATAGGTATCGAAGTATGCGTTTGACAGATTTTAGGTGGGATTCCTTAGGAAATGATTGGTATCTGGCGCACATACACACGCTAAATATAATGTCGGGATGCGAAGCAGTAAGATAGAGAAGCGAGCCAATCATACCTTTGTACCTTTTTACCTCAACATCTTTGCCACTTTCATCTTTACTCATATTTGCACACGTTGGCATAGGGGTGTCTATGGCTTTTGCATTTGCCATGTCAAATCTCTTGAGGAGATCCAAACAATATTTTGTTTGGCTCACGAATGTTCCTTCCTTCAGTTGCTTTATTTGTAAACCGAGAAAATATGTGAGTTCACCCATCATACTCATCTCGAATTCACCCTGCATAAGCTTAGCAAACTCTCTTACGAGATTCATGTTAGTAGATCCAAATATGATATCGTCAACATAAATTTGTACAAGAATTAAGTGTTTTCCTTGACGTTTAATGAAGAGAGTAGTATCAACCTTTCCTCTTGAGTAGCCTTGATCAAGTAAGAATTTTCTTAGTCTCTCATACCAAGCTCTAGGAGCTTGTTTGAGACCGTACAAAGCTCTTTTCAGTTTATAGACATGATCAGGATACTCATGAGACTCAAAACCAGGAGGTTGAGCAACATAGACTTCTTCATTTATAAACCCGTTAAGGAATGCACTTTTGACGTCTATTTGAAATAACTTAAAATCTTTCGCACAAGCGAAAGCAAGTAGAAGGCGTATAGCCTCGAGTCGGGCAACCGGCGCATAAGTTTCCTCATAGTCGATGCCTTCCTCTTGGTTATACCCTTGCGCTACTAAACGCGCTTTGTTGCGAGTTATTACTCCGTTCTCGTCCAGTTAATTTCTAAACACCCATTGGGTGCCGATTACTCGATGACCTCGTGGAGGAGGGACAAGGTCCCAAACCTCATTTCTAGTAAACTGATTCAGTTCCTCCTGCATTGACAAATACCAATGTTCATCGAGTAAGGCTTCCTTAGGGTTTTTAGGTTCCATCTGTGACACGAAAGCGAAGTGATAACAGAAATTACTTAGCTTAGCTCGAGTTGTTACACCCTTTGTGATGTCTCCAATAATGTTTTCAATTGGATGGTCTTTAGATGACTTCCACTCTTGAGGAAGATCTTCGTTTGAAGGTGAATGAACTTCCTCTGTTGCATCACGGTGTGCATCCTTATCCTCCTCAATTTTGGCTTTGTCAGGTTGATCAATCCCCGTCTCGTCACTTTTGAGTATGTCTTCAGTGGATGTACCTGCACCATGAACAACACTATCCTTTCCGACATTTCTCGGGTAGGACTCATCAAAGGTAACATGCACAGACTCTTCTACAACAAGTAATCGTTTATTATATATTCTATATGCTTTACTCGATTGACAGTATCCGAGAAAGATACCTTCATCGGCTTTGGAATCAAATTTGCCCAAGTTTTCCTTCCCATTGTTTAATACAAAACATTTGCATCCAAACACGTGCAAGTGAGAGACATTCGGCTTTCGCCCTTTTAAAAGTTCGTAAGATGTTTTGTTTAGAATGGGGCGAATAAGCACCCTATTCAAAACATAGCACGTCGTACTAATGGCGTCGACCCAAAAATATTTAGGTAAACCACTTTCGTTAATCATTGTTCTTCCCAATTCTTCTAAAATACGGTTTTTGCGCTCCACAACCCCGTTTTGTTGAGGAATGCGTGGAGCGGAGAAGTTATGATCTATACCATGGTTACCGCAATATTCTTCAAATAAGTGATTTTCAAACTCACCTCCATGGTCTCTCCTAATGGACACTATGTTTGTATTTAACTTATTTGCGGAAAGCTTAGCAAACTTTTCAAAAGCGGCGAATGTATCACTTTTACTTACTAAGAAGATGGTCCAACAAAACCTAGAAAAGTCGTCCACTACTACGAACCCGTAATAGTTTCCTCCTAGACTTTTGATCCTAGACAGCCCAAACAAGTCCATGTGTAGAAGTTCAAGAGTCTCGTTGTTGAAATTATCTTTTTGGACTTAAATGAGATCCTTGTTTGCTTCCCTTTTTGACAAGCATCACAAAGGTGATCCTTGGTGAACTTTATTTTGGGAAGTCCTAAGACTAGGTCTTTTGAGACTACCTTATTGAGTAAGTCAAAATTAACATGCGCTAAACGCCTATGCCATAGCCATGAGTCTTCACTCATAGTTATGAGGCATTTGTCGCTTGTTAATGATACTTCATTTAAGTCAAGCATATATACATTGTTTACTCTAAAACCATTAAACATATTCTTCTTATCATTTTCATGCACAATTTTGCAACAATCTTTTGAAAAGGATACATTGTATCCTTTGTCGCACAATTGGCTAATGCTAAGCAGGTTATGTTTAAGGTTTTCGACAAGCAACACGTCGGAAATCATAGTAGAGGCGGGATTACCTACACTACCTTTACCTAGTATTGCTCCGCGGTTGTTATCACCATAAGTTACGTACCCTTTCTTCTTAGCCACAAAGTCTATGAATAAGGATATGTCTCCAGCATGTGTCTTGAGCACCCACTATCGAGAACCCATCTTCTCTCGGTGGTCTCGACACATTTCACCTGTCAAAACATAATTAGCACAAGGAGGTACCCAATGGCATATTGGGTCCTAATAGGTTAGCGACAAAATGGTTGCGTTTGGGCAACCATTGGTAGATGCCTTTAGGAACAAGAAATCTCCTAAACCGGCATTTACCAATGGAGTGGCCTTTCTTGCAACAATATAAGAAAGCAAAATCAACTTTAGAGACACTTTCACTTGCTTGATCCCTAATTACATATGCATATTTTTGGTATGGGTTAATCATACTTTTTCTAAAATCCTTTTTATCAATAGCGAATGTAACTTTAGGCTCAAGTGCCTTGTTTAATTTGGCCTTGAGGTTTCTAACCTCACCTTGCCAAATATGACAAGTATCACACCCGAAGTTGAAAGGATTTCTATTGTCTTTACAACCCGATTCATTGCCTTTCACAATGGAAGCCTTAAGGTCCTCTAATTTCTTTTCAGACTCTTTAACTTTGTGCTCTAAATACGTAAAAAATTTCTTATTAGAAGCAAGCTTCTTGAAGGCTTCAACTGCTTCATTATGTAAGGCATTAAATGCGGTTTGTAATTCTGAATGCGACATATTTGAGGACTGATCATATTTAGAGTGACGTACCTGTTTTTTCTTATTTTTCTGATTGGCGGAGTGATGCGTCCGCAAGTGTACGGAAATATCAAAGTAATATAAAAGATTGTCGAAACCACAGAGACCAATGTCAATCTACCGTTATCTATTGCTACGGCGTAAAGCTAAGGCTAATGGAATTTGGAAAGTTAAATGCGGATGAAATTAAATGCACAAGAAATAAAGATTTTTTGGTTTAAAGAAATGCGGTAAAGGAATATCGGTATGTAACGCTTTAGCTATCGGGAATTCGGCAGGTTACCGGTGCCTTTTTGTCTATTGCAAACACTTTTCAGGAGAACTTACTCGTTTAAAGACCTTCGTCTCACGATGGTTGTTGACTCGGGTCATAATTCCAAGGGTCGAATGTACGCTTTCGCTGTCCCATTCGGGGTTAAAACTACTTTTTGTAAACAAATAGATTCTAACTTCTTTTAAAGCGCTTTCGCCATGTCTAAAATCAATGCCTAGTTTTTACTATCTGGTTCTAGCCTCAGTTGTCGCTTGTTGGTTCGTACCTTAATATGGTTTCCCACTGTCGTGGCAAAACCACCGTAAATAGCTTCTCACTGTCGTGACAAAGGTTTATTTAGAATTTTGATTAAAAACTACGGCCAAAAAGGTTGTTTGTAAAAAGGGAAGATTCCGGTTACTATCGAATCCTGTCCTACTAATTCAGTTACATACCGATAAAACTAATTTAGCTAGACATGATAATTAACGCAAACGGGAATAAATATAAACAACAAAATAATAAAACATGCATTGTGACAGAAATAAAGTAGTAATTCAATTAATAAGAACCTGTAAAGTAGTACTGATATTGAAGAGTAGTCCTCCACAATGTCGGCAGGATTCTACTTTGGCCAATTGGCCAAATAAAATTGCAGAAAGAAATACAAAGCTCTGAACTAAAGGGAAAACGAAAAGGAAATAAAAACAATAAAAATGGGAAAAATGGCTTTAATGGGAATTTTGGTAGCACTTCGATACGTCGAAGGCCCCCCTTAAAACTGTGAATCTAAGGCCTATTTATTGGAGATAATACACTCTTCAACTTCCAGAGATCATGGGTGAGTTATGGAGGGAGTGGGAGTAACTTCCAGTTAGTGGGCAGTGAGTGGAGAAAGTGTAGGAAGAAATTAAGTTGAGATTGATCGTGGCTTCTTCTGATTTGAACGTACTGATATTTTGCCTGCGTGACGGTCGTCATGAAATGTGACGGTCGTCACACGCATGACGGTCGTAATGGACCCGTGACGACCGTCATATCAGCAGAATCCGTATCTGCTGTTTTTTTCATCTATTTTTCATCTCTTTTCCTTCCATTTCTTCTCCTTTTCTTTCTTTAGTCTAAATTCTCCCCAATCTGCAAAACAAAGTAAATTAATCATATAATAGAACATAAATCAAGATAAATTAATAATAGTCACAAATAAATACATGTAAATCAAGCCAAATAAACGATATGATTTCGCGTTATCAAACACCCTCACACTTAAACCATTGCTTGTCCTCAAGCAATCAGCCAACACGTTAAAAAGAAATAAATATAATTTGAAACAAAGACACAGTGAGACTCTAATCATACGTGGCTGCTAGGCTAATGTTAGATCAATAGGTACTAAATATCAATACCAAGGATACCGTAATGACACAATTTCAAAAACTCCCTACTTATGCAAACCAATCGGAATCATGCCATTATAACTCAACCTATATCTCATGCTCTCTTTCACCCCATTTCATTATAGTGCAATCACATTAAGCCCGTTATCCATACACATTCATGGCAAGTAAACCTGTTAGTGACTATGATCTCGATGCCATTTCATTTTTTTCTCTGCAAATATGCTTAAGCATCAATTGAACTTAAAGAGTTTGTACCGTTAGGCTAAGTGCTCGGGTGAGGAGCACCTAACTTAGAAGGAACATGTCTTTTTCTTCATAATTTATTTTCTTTCTTAATTTCTCATTTTACGCTAGAGATCATACACTTATTTGCATCGGTTTCTTACTTAGTGTGTTTAGGATGGTGTTGACTGCTTAAATAAACTACTTAGGGATTACTACAAGAACCTGGAGCTTTAAGGTTTCGGCATAATGGGTACTCAAATTGATTTTGCATATTTAGGGGGTTAAGGGTGTCAGGGCGGTATCAATTTTATCAAAACTTTCCCACGTTTTTCTAATATAGCCTGGACAACCTATATACTTTCAGAGAACCACGACATGAATCGAAGCAAAAATTTGTTGGAGGTTAGAATTTTGAAATTTTGAAATTTTTGGGGGAATTGAATAACAAGCGAAAACCACGCATAAAGACTCGACAGCACATGCAAAAACTTTGACATAATGTTAAAAACAGATAAAATTCCTAGAAGCATGAAATAAAATGTAAAACAATAGAGTTCCTCCCCCACACTTAAACCAAACATTGTCCTCAATGTTTTAGTAAAAGGTGGAAAAGGAAAGATAGAACCTGTATGAATGCTACTGCTCTTGCTATCCTTGTCTTTGTTGATCACTTCTACTTCGGCGGCGGGCATTTTGAGATACCTTTGTTTGTGTATTCTCGAACCAGCTCATCATGTTGCTCGCGTCAAGAGGAAGTACTCGTCATCATTGTTCCCACCAGCAGCGACACTCGTAGGAATGTCCGTGGGCATAACTCATCTTCTCAGATCGTCATCTAGAGAGTTTTCGCTTAGATATAGCTAAAGAGTAACAAATGATACATTTCTTTATTTTCTGCAAATTTAAACAAACAAATTAAAATAAAGACTTTGTGGGTTGCCTCCCACACAACGCTTTGTTTAACGTCGATAGCTCGACGACCAAGGAGTGCAAGTACTCACGGTGGTTCTTTCGAGAATGGTTCCTCGATCAAACTTTGAATGGTCTTCGGTTTCCATGGCCACTTATCAAGTCATCTCTCATATCCCTCACCTTTTATTTTCTTTCTTCTATAGGGTGGTTCATTGTTTTGAACCTGTGGTGGTGGTTTTGGATCTATCCTAAGTATCAGTTTTTCAAATTTGGGCTTAGTTATTTCATCCACCACCTCAAAATTTAATCTTACCCTTTTAACAGTAATGATGACCCTAGTTTCATGGTCCTTGAATTTTCTTTTGTTATGAAAGACCTTAGACAAAGGTGCATTAGTGTGGATATTTTCCAATACCTCTATATATGTTTTGGATTGGGAGTTTACCTTAGCTTCCACAACCAATTGTGAGAAAGAATTAGGTGGGGTATAGGGAGGAGGAGCAACAATGGGTGCTTCTTTCTCTATCTCTTTGACAACCTCCCTTTCGGGTGGTGTCGGTGGATTTTTCTCAATAATTATGCTTGTCTCACCAAAACTCTCCTCAGATTCATCATCACTCTCCCTAGGATCTTCTATTTGTTCTTCATTACTAGTGGTTACAACATTCACATGGCTCTCAAGGAAGGGTCCTAGAGATGTTCGTGTAAGCAAAGAGGTTTGAGTCTCCAAAGCCTTGCTGTGAGTCGCGAGGGAATCGACTATAATGCTCATCTGCTTAAGGTCTTCATCAATTTGGAGATGTTGTTTTCTAAAATCTTCATTTTGGAGAGTTTGTGTCTCCACAAAGTGCTCCATCATAGATTCTATCCTAGAGTGAGTAAACGTCTCTTCGAATTCTTCTAGTAATAGTTCAAGGTTGGATGTATTGAAATCTTGCATTTCCTCAAAACATTTGGAGTCTGTTAAGTGCAAATTTTACCTATTTTTGTATATAAGTTTTGTTGCACTTAACGTTACTTTATGTTAAAATCGTTCGAATAAACCCCGCTTTGTTTATAAATGCGTTTACTTTATGTTATAGTGTATATATTATGTTTTCTTGTAAATATCATTGAGTTTAATTGAATTTCATTCATTTTTGTAGGTAATAAAGCATTGATGTTGGAGCATTGTTAGATAGAGCATTGAATAAGCTTTCCAACGCTTCGAACCGGGCGAAAAACGGAGTTACGGTTAAAAAGTTATGGTCGAAACAAGAAATGGTTTGCTGTCATGTTCGCTGGGTTGTTCGCTAAGCGAACAGCAGTTCGCTGGCCACTCGCTAAGCGAGTACTGGGACCCATTTTTGTCTATTTAAGTGATTTTTCAGCATTTTTTTAGGGTATGTTGTTTGGGAACTTTTTACCCCAACTTCATCCAACACATTCTTGAGTAGATTTAGCTTAGAAACAACATTGGAAGGTGCATCTTGACGATCCAGAGTCGAATCCACTTCAATCGGAGTTGACAAACCGTGAGATTTGTGTTCTTCTTCCTTCCTCTCTATGTATCTTTCATTTGTTGGGGTTTTGTATGTAAGTTTATCTTGATTGTATGTATATTTATGGATCTTTGTATAAAATATCTTTTACAACTCTTTATCGATGGTTATCTTGATTTTTTACTTAATGGGTTTGGGTTGTGATAGACATATACTGTTCGAACTCGATCTTAGATGAACATCTATTAGATTCTAAATGCTAGAGATAGATTTAGGACTAATATTCACGTGGGTATCGATTCTTAATGCTCCGTGTTGTCAATTTGTTTGAGAGATCAACAATGAGACGATACGGTTGATCTCTCGACTTTGTGTTAGAGATAAACTCTGTTGTGAGCGATACGTGATGATATTGACGAGTGAATTAGGTTGCGTGCATTTGATCCATATCTTTTTTAGTACATGATGGGTAGAACGAAATACAACTCCTGACGAGTTTTCTCATTTCTTAAGAATGTACTTATTTTCTTGTTTTATGTTTTTCCTTTTGAATTTTTATCCCAAACCATTTAAACCCAAGCTTAGAGACGTAGAGATGGTCGAACGGCATTCTTTCCCTCACACTGATCCCTATGGAGACGATAAATCCCGGAGGAAATTCTTCCGAAAATAATATTTTTGCTTGCTGCTTTACCGCTTCAATAGAGTCGTCATCGTAGAGGGAATTTGGGTGAGAATGCGTCGTATTGAAATCTTCTAATAATATTTCGAGGTCCGATTTAAACGGGTTTTGTGGTTCCTCGAAATATTGGGGGTGGTAGTTATAAGGGAAATATGGGTTATACATAATGATTTAGATAAGAGTGCCTTAGTCTATACTATGCAACAACGGAATCACAATATTGACTGTTGGTCCCCGGCAACGGCGCCAAAAACTTGATGCGTCCGCAAGTGTACGGAAATATCGAAGTAATATAAAAGATTGTCGAACCCACAAATACCAATGTCAATCTACCGTTATTTATTGCTACGGTGTAAAGCTAAGGCTAATGGAATTTGGAAAGTTAAATGCGGATGAAATTAAATGCACAAGAAATAAAGATTTTTTGGTTTAAAGAAATGCGGTAAAGGAATATCGGTATGTAACGCTTTAGCTATCGGGAATTCGGCAGGTTACCGGTGCCTTTTTGTCTATTGCAAACACTTTTCAGGAGAACTTACTCGTTTAAAGACCTTCGTCTCACGATGGTTGTTGACTCAGGTCATAATTCTAAGGGCCGAATGTACGCTTTCGCTGTCCCATTCGGGGTTAAAACTACTTTTTGTAAACAAATAGATTCTAACTTCTTTTAAAGCGCTTTCGCTGTGTCTAAAATCAATGCCTAGTTTTTACTATCTGGTTCTAGCCTCAGCTGTCGCTTGTTGGTTCGTACCTTAATATGGTTTCCCACTGTCGTGGCAAAACCACCGTAAATAGCTTCTCACTGTCGTGACAAAGGTTTATTTAGAATTTTGATTAAAAACTACGGCCAAAAAGGTTGTTTGTAAAAAGGGAAGATTCCGGTTACTATCGAATCCTGTCCTACTAATTCAATTACATACCGATAAAACTAATTTAGCTAGACATGATAATTAACGCAAACGGGAATAAATATAAACAACAGAATAATAAGACATGCATTGTGACAGAAATAAAGTAGTAATTCAATTAATAAGAACCTGTAAAGTAGTACTGATATTGAAGAGTAGTCCTCCACAATGTCGGAAGGATTCTACTTTGGCCAATTGGCCATATAAAATTGTCGAAATAAATACAAAGCTCTGAACTAAAGGGAAAACGGAAAGGAAATAAAAACAATAAAAATGGGAAAAATGGCTTTAATGGGAATTTTGGCAGCACTTCGATGCGTCGAACGCCCCCCTTAAAACTGTGTATCTAAGGCCTATTTATAGGAGATAATTCACTCTTCAACTTCCAGAGATCATGGGTGAGTTATGGAGGGAGTGGGAGTAACTTCCAGTTAGTGGGCAGTGAGTGGAGAAAGTGTAGGAAGAAATTAAGTTGAGATTGATCGTGGCTTCTTCTGATTTGAACGTACTGATATTTTGCCTACGTGACGGTCGTCACACGCATGCCGGTCGTAATGGACCCGTGACGAACGTCATATCAGCAGAATCCGTATCTGCTGTTTTTTTCATCTATTTTTCATCTCTTTTCCTTCCATTTCTTCTCCTTTTCTTTCTTTAGTCTAAATTCTCCCCAATCTGCAAAACAAAGTAAATTAATCATATAATAGAACATAAATCAAGATAAATTAATAATAGTCACAAATAAATACATGTAAATCAAGCCAAATAAATGATATGATTTTGCGTTATCACGGAGAGGCATAGATTCACGGATTCTTCTTCATCACTAGAGCTTTCATCAGAGGAGGAAGAGTCGCTGTCACTTTCCCACGCTATGTACGCTCTCCTAGGCTTTGATGATTTCTTGTGTGACTTTGATGATTCCTTGTCCTTTCCCTTTTTATTCATCGGACAGTCTGGTTTGTAGTGACCGGGCTTTCCACACTTGAAGCATGTCCCTCTAGTCTTTTTACCTTTCGAGTCATCATCCTTGGAGTACCTCGATTGTTTCCGGAAGTGTACCAAGTTCTTCTCGAAATGTTGGATGTCGTTCTTTCTCACGTAACGGTTATACCGTTTAATAAATAACCCCATATCCTCGCTTTTATCCTCTTCTTCGTCGCTTGAGGAATAATCACTTTGCTCTTTTGCTTGAGACTTCGAGGATGAAGTCTTGAGAGCTATTGATTTCTTTTCACTCACCTTCGTTTTGTCTTTCTTTTCCATCTTTTCGCGTTGGTCTAAGCTCAAGAGTACCTGTTCATGCTCTTGTAGTTTGCCAAACAATGTTTTTAAATCTAATAAGGTAAGATCATGTGCTTCTTTGATGGCGGTCACTTTAGGCTGCCATTCCCTGTTAAGACATCTTAAGATCTTATTAGTAGCAATATCATTGGAAACAGGCCTACCTAATGAATGTAAACGATTGATGAGATGAGTAAATCTCTTTTGCATGTCAGCAATGGTTTCCCCTTGCTCCATGAAAAAGAGATCAAACTCTTGTGTTAATGTATTGATTCTAGCCAACTTAACATCGTTTGTCCCCTCATGGGCTATTTGTAGTGAATCCCACATGGCCTTAGCGGTAGGACAATGGGATACACGATAGTATTCATCTACACCTAATAAGGAGATTAAGATGTTTTTAGCTTTCCAATCATAATTATATTTTTCTCATCGTCATCGGTCCATTGTGCTTCAGGCTTTGGCACAACTACGTTATCCGCATTGGTCATAGTAATTTCTATTGGACCATTAAGGATAACGTTCCATATTTTTCTGTCTATGGAGTTTATATGCACACGCATACAGTCTTTCCAATAAATATAATTTTCACCGTTGAAAACGGGAGCCCTATTGTACGCCCCTTTTGGTTCGTTAGCCATTTTCTATCTACGTTGTATTTGAAGCACCGAATAACCGGAGCTCTAGATACCACTTGTTAGACTATGGCACGGATCTAGAAGGGGGGTTGAATAGATCCCCAATTAAAATTTGAGTCGGCGCTACCAATTTAAAATTGGTTTTAAAAATGTTTTAAGTGCGGAAGCTACCGAGGAAAAATATAGTCTAAAACGAACGGTTATTGGAAAACCAGATATACGTAAGCCTTTGGATTAATGACAATTTGGAAAAATAGAATCACAACACTAATTCCACTTATCAATTATTTACTTCAGTTGTAAGGATTCCTAGTTCCAATGATTCAAAATCAAACCAAAACTAGATACACAAGTAAGATAATTTTGGTTCAAGCAATATGTCAAACACTTGGTGTGCAACAACACTCCAAGTAATATTTATGTTGAGTAAGTGATTCCAACCAGCCTAGTACAATGTCTTGTTGTACTTTGGAGTCAAAAACAGAGTCTTAACCTCTTACTCAATTGATATCACAATTTTTGACAATAGAGCTTACACAAAAATTACTTATTTTGAGCTATAACGTAAATGCTGAAAATAGAGAAGACAAGTAATTTGGTGAGGCAGTTCCCCCATCGTCCTCACTTCGGGGTACGTCTGCCCTCAATTCTAAAACTAGAATTGAGATATATTTTATAGATATCACCTATTTGAATGAACAGTTTATACAAGGATTGAGCAGCAAATATACAACAGAAATCTCAATGTGTTGAAAATTCCTTCACTCCTTGCCCCTTGATTCAAGCTGAATCAAGTTCTTCGATTTGGGTTGATGGACCTCCGACTCCAGCCACCTTATTGAATAACACGTTATTGTTCAAACCTTTGGCTCCGGCTGATTTCAACAGCACCAAATCGAACCCGAGATCTTCCCTTCAAAATCACAGAATCCGCTACTAGACTTGTGAAGACCACCTCTTCACAATCACCTTCGCTCGATTGACCGTTGATGAAGAATCTCATCTAAAAAAACCCCAAAATTTGAACCAATCTTGGAGGGTAAAACCCCAATGGTTTTATTCAAGAAAGAACCTGTCACAATCTTCAACCCGAGCTTGATTCTCCAATCTAAGCCTCAAACCTTATCACCTTGAATCTCTCACAAATGCATTTCAAAAATGATTGTGTGTAATTGAAATGTTGTGAGATGTTGAAGATGAAGATGATGAATCTTGGACACCTATTTCAGTCTTTCTTGTTTTTGAACACATGAATCAAAAAAAATATCAAATGTTAGTGGACACAAGTGTTTAAACAAGTATATATAGTGCCAACATGATTCTGGACATAACAGTATTTCAAATATGAGAGGGAAGTATTTTAAAACAGATTTTCCGTGCAAACGGTCGACCATAACAGGTCTGTGCGTCGACGCATGGCCTGTGCTATTTTGGAAATCTGGAAAATTCATCAGTATGCGTCGACCATACAGTCGGCGTGCGCTGACCCGTTGAAATCTATTTCCATTAGGCGCCGACCTTATGGTCGACTCATGCCTTTACGCGCTGACCCGCTGGAATGTTGTTCCTTCATGCGCTGACCCTATGGTCGACGCATTTCTTTGTGCGCTGACTAGTTTAGACTTTTTCTGATGCATACGGCGACCCTATGGTCGACCGTTGAAATCTATTTCCATTATGCACCGACCCTACGGTCGACTCATGCCTTTACGCGCTGACCCGCTGGAATGTTGTTCCTTCATGCGCTGACCCTATGGTCGACGCATTGCTTTGTGCGCTGACTAGTTTAGACTTTTTCTGATGCATACGCCGACCCTATGGTCGACCCATGTCCTGCAAGCCTGCAAAAATTCATTAGTTTGAGTCTTTCATGCCTTTGGTCATGATTGCATTTTGTCAACACATAGTATATTCATTTCAGAAGTTTTAAGACAAGCGTAAAAGGATATGGTGGGTGATACGTTGCATCTGGTTTAGTAGATCTGGAATTCATAATTTCCAATCTATCCAGGGAATTTGTCATCATCGAAACCTGCATTAACCAATGTCTTGCAGACTTGTGTGATATGTGGCGATTTGCCTCCACATGAAGCGGTTGTGACGATTTGCAGACAAGCAATCGTAATCTTCCTCCTAAGTCCGTTACGTCCGCCGCCGCCGACAATGCAGGAATTCTCTCAATAAATTACAGTAGTACTAAACCTGCATACAACATATCAGAGTTAACAACTAAAATGCCTGCAGAGCCATAAAAGGAGGTAAATCAAAGTTTAAAAACTAAGAAGAAAAGACAAGAAGAAAAATTTGTACAGTACACGCTTGTGCCATAATATTGCTCCTCCTAGACCATGATAGTCCATGCATTAAACCAGAACGAAACCAGCTGAGAAGGTTGGAGCTAAAACAAGTGAAAAGCCTACCATTTGAAATCCAACAATTAGCAACAGTAACAGACATTAAGTAAAAAAAGAGCTATCAACTGTGTTGCCGAAAGTTGTTCCAACCATTCTTGAAGTACGGACAAGCCAGCTACCGCCGATACTCCTAGGTCTCCGTTTAGTGACTCTGCATCTGGAAAGTCGTTATTCGCCGGTTTCAACTTTTGTTGATGACTTCACCAATCCTTACAGCCAGGAACTGTGGAGCTACATGATAGTTATGACGGAAGATTTGAGATTTATTTCTCAAAGCATCGTAACATATATCATCTGCAACAATCTTTCTGATAGTGAAATTAAGAACCTCAGATCTTTCAGCGCAGGGCCTCTAGTGGTAAAAGTTACTTGGACCCTCAGTATCAGCTACAAGCAATATGATCAAACACCACCCCCACGAGCCCAAACGTAAGTTTCTTCTACAGATCGTAGCTTGTGAACCACGCGTCTTCTTCCAACAATACTCCAGAAAACCTTGTGTTCTTTTAAAGACACCATTTAGAATTGACCTGCCAAGTTCCTGCACATGTTAACTAGATGTTAAACAAAGTAACGATATCTCCTTTAAAACGTTGAAATCTGAACAAAGCTAATAAAAGCAAGCCCTAATTAAAAAACCTGTTTGTATTGTACGGCATGGACGACATGGTTGATGAATCCGCTGTTATGTAGTGCACCTACACCTTTTAACTTCGAAATAGGGCGGGCACGGTCGTAAACTTGCGAAAGATGAGCTATACCCTCAGGTTACCTATATGGTATATGAAAGAAGAGCTGTTATCAGTTGCCACAACCATTCTACAAAGTAGTCACAAGCTTAGTAACAGAAAAGAGTGTATCGCAGTGCCGAAGGTTTTCAAAGAAAACACATACCTACAATTACGTTAGCCTACAACAAGTTTTCTGTTTGCTCGAAGATTCCAAATATGGAAAGGAGAATCATGATTAAACAGTGAAATTTGAATCAAAGACAAAGAAGGAAATTTTACCAACCATAAGGGAATCCCTCATACTCACAGCTGACACATTCAACAAAAATCAACAGATAAGTTTCACACCCAACATGATCGAGCCTATTGTGGAAAGAGCCTTAATGATGTTTCCTGCAAATCAAGACAAATTCAAGTTATTTCCAAAACAACTTTAAACATAATCCCAACATATTTTCAATAAAATTATGGACATCATGGGACGAGAGTAGAAGATATTCAAAACAATGTTTATCGCATTCAATGCAAAGATTCGTCAGCAAAAGCCTATAAAAGTAGCAACAATCATACAACAAAAAGGGGGGAGCCATTCTCAGAAACCCACAAAAAATCCTTTCACGGCAATACGAAAATCCTAAATCAAACCTTAAAGCTCATAGGAAAAAAGGAACAAGAACTTATCTTGTGATAAGCCCTCGCCGCGAATCTATCACCAACCAAACCGTCTCCGGAAGCTTGTCGCAGAAATCAACGCCAACCGCCCTCAAAACTCTCGCGCGAAAGCCACCGCGAATCACCCTCACGTGCATCGCCTGACCTTTTTTAAACTTCCATCTTCGAAATCTGCAAAACCCTTAAATTGTGAGGTTTCCTTTGCTAACACTTCTAATGTTTTCTTTGTTTGAGCTGTGTAGGAAAAAGAAGGAATAATGAACAATGAAGATGGAAGTACAGGTGAAAGAAAGGGAAGAAATCGGGGAAGCAATAAGAGAAGAATAAGAGAATGAGCAAGGAAAGAGAGGAAATGGCGGAAAACGGCGATTTGGGGATTTGGGGGGGACTATGGTTCTTTTTCCCTTTTCTGAGTTGATTTGTGTAATGTTTGTTGTAATGATCGCACGCGGGCACACACACGCACCTTACCGTGCACCTCACCGAATCACCACACATCTTGCCTGATCTCCGGATCAAGCATCCCACACGCGCAGACCACCGTAAGCCACACAGACTGCACACACCCAATCAATCCGCCTCTAATCCCTCATTAGCCCGTTAATCTGCCATCTAACAACTAAATCATCATCATTGACGTTTAATATACCCCAAAACCATTAAATAACCTGATTAATATAATCATTTCCCTTTTTTTAATTAATTAATAATGAATATTTTCTCTAATCAGTTTTTTTAAAGTAAACTAAAACCTTTTATTAACCATTTAATCAATCAATTAATAATTAAATCATTTAATTTAATCAACAGTTTTTTTTTATAAATTAAGCTAATAATCTTTTTTGTCTAAATTAACTCTTATTATTTAACTAGTCACTTTCTTCTTTTATAAAAAATTAACTTATATCTATTCATTTAATGAATTTTATTTCTTTTCCCAACTAATTAATTGTGTTTAATCAACATTTATTTACCTAATAACTATTTCATATAATCTAATATGACTCTTATTTATTTAATAAATCTATTTAATAATAATAACTAAAACTATTTTTAATATTAGAAAACCTTTTCTTAAGTGGATTAACTTATATCTAATTAACTTACAATAACAACTTTTATGAAAATAATAAATATTTTTCTTTTAATAAGATAAAATAAAATCCCTTAGTATTTTAAGAACCCATTTTATTTAAAGGTTACCCCTTAGAATTGATTTATCACTTAACTTTTTCATTTAAACTAATA
The DNA here is from genome assembly GCA_963859935.3 of Lathyrus sativus. Taxonomy (NCBI): domain Eukaryota; kingdom Viridiplantae; phylum Streptophyta; class Magnoliopsida; order Fabales; family Fabaceae; genus Lathyrus; species Lathyrus sativus. The sequence continues at coordinate 430,442,767 of OZ012739.1, read as the reverse complement.
AATTAGTCCAACTTTTCCTAAAACTAATATTCGCCTAATTTAATATAACTTCACCAAAATATAATTTCTCATAAAATCATCTCACCTAAAATTAATCAACATCATAACAACCATCGTGCACGCCTCCGCTCCGATTCCATCCATAATTCACTTTCACACACCTTAGCGCTTTCATGCGTGTGTATGGTTTTATTTTCTCGTAATTATCTTCTGCAATTTAACATTATAGCAATTTACTTTATCGCATCACATTCCGTCCAAAGGAAAAACCTACACATGATTCAACGCTTGTGTGTAGTGCACATCATTTGCATCATACTCCCTCTTGATCCTTGATACCATTCAAGTCGATCTCTTAAGATAAATTCTACCCCATAGGAAGGACCGTTATCTTTTACAACTTAGATACAAACAAAAACAACTCAATTCAAACATGCAAACATTAGAGAATAAGATGTTAATCATCTTAAGCGAGATAGAACTTCCATCCCACATCAATACAATCAATATGTAGGGACTTTTCCTTAAGAGAGATAGAGGCGTACTCGTCGATCAATATCCGAGTACTTGAGCCCTTCTCTTAAGACGATGCAAAGACTATTTTCCTACAATTTGTGGCGGTTAAATCTCCCTTAACATGACAACTCATCTCTTCTCCTAAAATCAATCAATCAACTACCCTAAACCCGTAGGAACTTTGACCACAGTCAAAGAACTCCTCAAAACCTTTAGGGGAACTACAAATACTCTGATTCCACTCCTGTAAGGATATGTAGGCATAAGACGCGATATCTTATCGAGTATACTTAGATATAAACCCATAGGGTTCTTCAACTTTTAAGCAGATAAACCTAGCAATAAAGCAACATAAAACAAGAGGTTCCTGTAGAGTACTACAGAAACTTAGGATGCTAGCACCTTCCTTAAGTTTAACCAACCCCCGAACCTAAAACTCTCTAGCTTGCATTTGCATTGCATTGTGGGAATTTTGATCTTTATCCCTTCCTTTGGACAAATCAAAGTTCGGTTGCAAATGAATAAGATTCAAACTAATCAATAGTTTGGTATCCAAATTTCACTGCAATAATGAGGAAGGGAAATCTCCTCCTAAAGAACTAACCCTTAAAAGGAGGAGAAAGCATACAAAAATAACTGAAGCCTTCAATCAACAGAAATCAAAGGCTGGAAAGCTCTTGACGAAAGCGTCCCCTGCTTGCAATGTAGTGCAGACTGAGAGTGACAACTCTAGTCCTGGGGCTTATGAACCCAAGGTAAATGCTTCGCCTAGAACCTTGTAATTTTCTTTACCATTTTAACCCTCTAATTTTTTTACTTTTCTCTTCTTAGGTTACTACTGACATTAGAGGACAAACCATGGTGCAGTAAATTATTCCAACCACCATCAGTGATCTCAACTATCATCCAATAACTCCTTCTGGGGCTTTTGCGAAAGGCTTCACAAAGGATCTAAGGAAGGAATCCAATCTGTAGGCGCTCCTAAGAAGACACCATTCATTCCTGCGATTGAATTTCCTCATGTCGAGGTAGCCATTCCAAAAGAGGACTTGGTTGAAAGAGAATTGTTGATCTTTTAGGGGACACTGTGATGCCCAATATTGAACAAATTGTTGAGGATAATCCTGAGGAGCAACAAGGCGAAGATGACAAGCCTGTTAAAGAATAAGAAGAAGAAGAATAAGAAGAAGAAGAAGATGAAGAAGACGAAGAAGAAGAAGAAGAGGAAAATGAAGAAGAGAATGAAGAAGAGGAATAGGGAGGATAATCTGCATCTGAAGCAGAAATTAAAGTGGAGGTCCAAGAAGATAAAGTGGACCAAGGGAATCAATCCAAAGATCCTCCAACTACTGCTTTGACTGACACTCAATCGAACAGCCTTCCACACGAAGAGCTGGAATCCTTGAAAGTACAACGAACATTGGAGTACCTTAAAGCTATGCTCAGTTCCCAATATAGCCCTGGCCAAAAAAGAACCAGCACTTCGACCGCCTCAGGGAATCTTCTGACTGAGAAGACTGACAGTGATTTTCTCAAGCAGAGAAAAGAAAAAATATTCGCAATGGATTTGTTCCAAATACTAGAAAAATATGTTTCTGTCAGTTTTGGTCTTAAGAAACTTTTGAAGCAAATCAATGTCTTGGAAGTTTCCCCAGAAACGACTGACATTGTTATGGAATTGAGTACGCTGATCGATCTTATTGCTGCTGATCTCAACCGCCTTAGAGACTTCTCGAGCAACCTCACCATCAAAACTGGCAATCAAAAAACTGCATGGGAGGTTGTCTCAGCGTCTACTAAAAATGTTTCGACACTCGAGAAAATTTCTGAGCAGAATAAGAAGGAGGTCGAGAAATGTGACAAGAGAATTGCAGAATGGGAGAGACAAATTGTCATTTTACAAAATAAAATCTCCCAAGCCAAGTAACACAAGACCAATCTGCTTAGCTCTGTCGAAGATGAGGTGACAAAAGAGATCCAGGCTGGCCTTCAACATTTTGAAAAGCTCAACAACTCAGGAAATAGATTGAAAGTTTCTCGACCAACAAAACTCTTTGCAAATGCCGCCTGATGCTTCAAAGGTCGAAGTATGAAAAGATGAAAGGCTCTCTTCCCTTAAAAAGTTATCCTGCATCATTTTTCTTCTTTTGTTAATCATGACGTGTGTCCCTTTGTGGCCTTTTTCTGTAATGGATTAAGCCTATTTTGGCATTTTTATCTACTATATTAGCTTTATCTCTTTTCGCATGATTACTCTTTTATTATTTTTACCTCTTGAAGCGCAGACTTATATTTTTTCAAATATTTCCCATTAACCTTCAAGATTCTTTTTTTTTGTCTAACTCTTCAGTCTCATATGTGCCATTAGAAAAACCTTGTTTGCACTGGAAAGGGCCTTTCCATTTAGGGGACCATTTACCTAAGGTTTTATCTTTTCGATCCATAGGCAAAATTACTTTCCACACCAATTCTTCTGGCGAGAACATTTCAACCTTAGCTTTCTTGTTATAAGATTTCTCTACTCTTTTCTTATGCATTCTTAATAAATCTAAAGCATCAAGTCTTTCTTCATCCAAATTAACTAACTCATCTAACATCATGTTCTAGTAGGATTCTGATGGAATCTCATGGTGCCTTTGGATCCTTGTTGATTGTAAGTAAATTTCCACTGGCAATAATGCATCATGGGCAAACGTTAATCGAAATGGGGTTGCATTAGTCAATTCTTTCTGAGAAGTTCGACATGTCCAAATCACTTGATCCAAAGTCTTGTGCCAATTTTTAGACTTCTTTCCCACATGTTTCTTGATTAGACCAATCACTATTTTGTTTGCTGCTTCGACCTGACCGTTAGCCTGAACGAAATAGGGCGTGGAAGTTAACAATTTGAAACCCATTTCCTTAGAGAATTCTTGCATCTTTTGACCAGTAAAAACTGATCCTTGATCCGTTGTAATGGTCTCTAGGATTCCAAATCTATAAATTATATGTTTTTTGATGAATTCGATTACGTCTTCTTGGTCGACATTTGGAAAAGGTATGGCTTCAATCCATTTCATAAAATAGTCAATACCTACCAAAATGTACCTTTGATTCTTTGATGACGCTGGTCGAATTTCTCCAACCAAATCTAAAGCTCAACCCATAAAGGGCAATGGTATGACTATGGAATGTAACTTACTTGCAGGAACATATTGTGTACCTGCGTGTACTTGACACTCTTTAGCGAATTTGATACAATCTTTTAACATGGTGGGCCAATACACGCCTTGTCAAAACAACAACCATTTCATCTTGTGGCCTACCTGGCGTGCCCCACATGCCCCATTATGGACAACTGAAAGGGATAAATATGCCTCTGATTCACTAAGGCACTTAAGTAAAACTCCCTCAGGGTTAGTCATAAAAAAACACTTCTACACCTAGTTTCTCCCTTAGTGTTAATCATTTTTTTATGACTAACTTTTCAACTATGTTATACCTAGTTTCTGCATCATTTAAAACTCTTATAATGTAGTAAATGGCTCTTTTGACACCATTTTCATCCTCTTGAGCAAACATGCTCCCTAAAGTTTTATCTGACGCAGATATATATAACTTCATGCTCCTATTCCTACAAGGTGGTGATAGAATTGGAGGATGACTCAAGTAATCCTTGATTTTTTTCGAATGCTTCTTGCTGAGGTTGCCCTCATTCGAACCCTTCCTCGTTGAGTCGAAACAGAGGGAAGAAGGCTTGAGTCTTTCCGCTAAAATTCGATATGAATCTCCTCAAGAAGTTAATCTTGCCCAACAGTGACTGTAATTCCTTCTTTGTTGATGGCGCTTTCGCCTCCAATATGGCTTTGGTCTTGTTCTGGTTTACTTCAATTCCCTTTTTGTGGACCACAAAGCCTAAGAAATCTCCCGCTTGCACACAAGAAGCACATTTGAGAGGATTCATTATTAGACCATGTCTTCTCATCCTTTCGAAAGATTGTCGAAGATGGTCAATATGATTCTTCCCTGAAATAGACATAACAACAATATCATCAATGTATATTTGCATAAAAGTCTCTATATAATCATGGAAGATCAAATTCATTGCCCTTTGATATGTTGCCTCAACATTTTTTAAACTAAAAGGCATCACTACCCATTCGTAAGTGCTTAAGGCCCTGGGGCATCGAAAGTTTGTCTTTAAGACATCCTCTTCAGCAATAAAAATTTGATTATATCCCGAATACCCAACAAGCATACTAAGATATTCGTCCACAGGCATTGGATATTCATCCTTTAGGGTTGCAGCATTTAAATCTCTAAAATCTATGCATACTGTCATACCCTAACTTTTGACCCTAAGTTCTGTTTTGCATCATTTGTATAGCATAACATGCATTTCGTCTTGCATAGTGTCTAAAATGTAAGTCAGAATAAATTTGTTGGATTAACATACAAACCGGTCTAAATTTATTTCAAAATCTGACCAAACGTTATATTTTTCCAATATGTTTATTTTGCGCTGATTATTTTGGTGTGCTCATTTTATTTTTTCGAGCACTTTTCTGCTCGACTTTTTATTTTGTTTTTTAATCATTTTTATTTAAATAATCATTTAATTTGTTTAGATTTAGTTAGATATTTAATGTAAATTTTTATTATTTTTATTAATTAATTTTATTTTTAATTTGTTTATTAATATTTTCTTTTTAAAAAACATAAAAATATTTTTAATTCTTTTTATTCTTGTCTTATCATAAAAAAACACAGAAACATAATTTTTAATTCTTGTCTTATCATAAAAAACATAAAAACTTGATTTTTAATTCTTTTTATTCTTGTCTTATCATAAAAAACAAAAAAAAAACATGACTTTTAATTACTTTTATTCTTGTCTTATTATTAAAAAAAACATTGTCTTAATTGTTATTATAATTCTTGTCTATTTTCTAGTTCTATATATATGCATTAGAAAAACACAAAGAGGACACACAAGAGAATCACTCCCACACACAATTTATTCACGCATTACAAAGGGTGAGTGCATATATTGCAAAAGCACAGACAACAACAACTACCACACGCTTACAAAAGAAATTGCTTCATAAAGAGGAAGGGCATTTGCGTCATACCTATATAGAGCGCAGGTTTCATCTTATTCGCATTACCGCCGAAGACGTGTCGGACGGACTCCGACAGGTAAGTTCCCTTCACCTTCGTGCGTTGCTCAGTTGTTGTTTCTTCTTTGCAAATTATTTGAATTCCTCTTTAACTTGTGTTATTCGCTCCAATTTGATTGGTATAGTGTGAATATTATGAAAATCTTTGTTTGGTGATTAATTTGAGGGTTCGTCCGATCGAGACAAACCACGTGCGAGAGGGAGAGAGTATTGGGCAATGCCTTTTGCAAATTTCCTTTTTTTTTTCTGACATGCAACGTTGTTGTTGTTGATGTGGGTTCGTGTGGGTCTAGTCCATGGCCCATATTTCTTCTTTTTTTTCTAACACTTATTTGTTTATCTTACACTATAATTTTTTTTCTCAACTTTTAATTATTGCTATATTTAATTAGTCTTCTATTAGATTCTAATTTTGAAATTATAATGTGTTTTAATTAGAATTTTAGTTCATTGTTGAATAGTTTGTTCTTACTAATTAGGAGTTTTAATAGGAGATTAGGACGTCTTTTTTTTGTTGAAGTTTATTGGTGATTAACTTCTAATTAATATATCGGGCCTTTATATTTGGATTTTTATTTGAGGATTGTGATTGATTGTTTGATAGTTTCTCGAGCACTTTGATTGCTTGGTTTAAAGTTGTGACACTCCCTGGTGAATCTTGATTAAGATATGAATTCAAGATTTGGCGTGCATAGATAATTGTTCTTTCTCATGATCCCTTAGAATATTGGGTCAACCTTATCTTCAATAAATTGAATCAATATAGCTTTAGGCTTTGACCTCTATTGCATGATAACATTAGGTTAGACATTTTCTTTAATCTTATTTTAGATTCATACAATTAGGTTAGTTCCCTTAGGATGTTAACTTAGACAACCTACAATTAAGTTCCCCTTTTCCATGGGAGAACTAGACGCGAGTCATCCATAGTTGAGATGTAATTCTCCTACCCCGTGATATAGTTGAGAAAGATGTTAATTCTTTTCCACTTGAGAGAGGTATGTGGCATACTCGTCGATTCTATATCTGAGTCGGAGCCATTCTCCTAATGCGAAGCAAAGACCCATCTTCCACATGTTTGTGGTGGTTTAAATTGAGTATTCTCCTTAATATGAAAAATTGTCTTTTCTCTTAAAACTAATCAATAAACTTTTATCTACCCTTTTAGGGGAGCTACGAATGCTCTGATTCCATTCCCGTCAGGATACGTAGGCACGAGATGCGATGTTTTGCCGAGCATACTTCGGAATAACACCTTAGGTCTCCTTTTTCCTTTTCACCTTTTATAAAATATATTAACAATTAACACAATAAAATAAGAGGTTCCTATAGAGTACTACAGATACTTAGGATGCTAGTACCTTTCCTAGGTATAACCAACCCCCGAACCTTAGATTCTCTAGCTTTTCATTGCATTGCATACTCATGGGTTATTTCGATCTTTTTCTCTTCCCTTGGATAAATTAAAGACCGGTGGTGAATAACGATTAGCGATTCAAGTTAATCAATAACTTGATATCTAATTCTCACTGCAACAGAAATGGCGACTTCACTGGGGACTTACTTTCGAGGGTTTCCCTTAACTTGCTTATTTGTGTTTTTGTTGTATATCTATATATATTTATTTATTTGTATATATATGTTTCCGCTTTGAGTTGTTACTTTTATGCGGTGAGATAAGTCTTACACCCGGACTTGAGTACACTTATGATAGGAAGGTGATATATTCGAGAAGGCTTATAAGAAGTTGATTCCTGACTAGGCTGACTTGAGAGATCGCCACTCAGTTGAGGCCCTCTTGAGAATAGTACTATTGAACGAGTATTCGTGAAAGCACTTACTATTTTTGACCTAGGAGCCTGTGATACTTGGAACCTTTAGTTACCCTTAACTCAACTTATCATTTTTTAAGACGTAGTGCGATGACTATGAGGGAGTAGTCCCAAAATAGTTGATACGTGATACTACACTCGAAAGAGGTTCTCTTGAGAATATTATAAACTACTGAGTATTTGGGAAATTGATAATATCCGAAAGACAGACTGATGACTTTGGGAACTTTTTTAGAACCTTTGTTCTGCAGGTACAATAAACCCTTAGTCCACACCATTTGGGATGGATAGACCATTACTCCAGGCTCGTTGATTTTCAAACCTAAGTCTTTGTCTGTTTGAATGTATATGTGTATATGTGGATCTGTGTATACCTGTGTTTGAGCATACATCATGTTCATAAAAGTTTCATGGAATTCAAAGCATTTATTTACAAACATCATAGGTTTTACCATTGGATTATGAGATTATGCCCTATTTTCCATAAAATGAGATTTTCAATTATCAGAAGTATTGTCCACTTCGTGGTGTTTGCAAACATAACCTTTGAGTTCCTTGAAACATATCTGCATTGGCGCATTTGCATTGGTCGTTAGTATCGCATTCTTTGCATTCCATATTCTCACTCTTGCTTCTTCCTTCAGTAGACAAACTGTTGCATCACTATGGTACTCGGGCCAGTCAAAGAAAGAAGATGGATAATATTGAGCAAGAAAACCATGAATTTCGTAAGGAAGTGACTGCTTTGAGGGCTAGTATGGAAAGGCTCTATGCTTTGGTTGAAACTGTAGTTGCTACTCAAAATCAACCTTGTCCTCATAGTTGCTTTGGTTGAATCTCGTAACAAAAGTAGACAACACGTGGATCAGTTTGACCCGATCCCGATGGCCTATTTGAATTATATCCTGCTTTAGTACAGAAGAATCTGGTGTAAACAAAGACTCTACCGACCATCCCAAAAAATCTACCATGGTGGTTTAAGTATGATCGTTTTGTCCATTTCATCAAAGGGCACCCGGTCATGATATTGAATACTGTTTCGCTTCAAGGTTGTATGCCATGAACGGGTCTTAGTTTCTTCTTTGAAAATGGTGAAATTAACCTCCCATCGCTTCAAGATTGTATGCCATGAACGGGTCTCAGTTTCTTCTTTGAAAAGGGTAAAATAAACCTCCCTTTGCTTCAAGGTTGTACGCCATGAACGAGTCTCAGTTTCTTCTTTGAAAAGGGTAAAATAAATCTTCCCTCGCTTCAAGGTTGTATATCGTGAACGGGTCTCAGTTTCTTCTTTAATCAAGTAATCCACTTGAAAAGGGTAAAATAAACCTCCCCACGCTTCAAGGTTGTATGCTAATAACGGGTTTCAGTTTCTTCTTTAATCAAGTATTCCACTTGAAAAGCGTAAAATAAACCTTCCTACACTTCAAGGTTGTATGCCATGAACGAGTCTCAGTTTCTTCCTGGAATGGTGAATACCTATGGGAGAGTATCTTCACAGTGAATTGGATTTCCGCTGGAGATTGAGGACTTCAGCAGGAATTCATAACTTACTGAAGATTAGGAAACTTCACCGGGTTTCTTCAAAATAGATGCAGGCCGGTTGATTTGTAAAACATGTCTTCTAAAATAAAGAGAAAATCAATTGTAAGAATCTTCACCAAACTTCTCGGAGAGATGTCGTTTGATGGGAGCAGATTGAATAGTGGACTCACTAGGGAGAAAATCATTGAGGAGAAATATTGTTTTAGTTTGAAGTTTCATTGAAGCAAATAAAGTCAAATAAAGTCCTTGTATCAGGAATTCTCAAATAAATAGAAACACTTGCAAAGTCTTCACCAAACTTCTCGGATGGATTTCCGGAGATATGCCATTTGATGGAGGATAAGTTGGTAATGTTGATAAACTCATTGGGGATAGACAAACTGTCTTGAGAAAACTGTCATTTGTCTTCCAAATAGAAAACCTGAGAACGAAACAAGCTACTCAAATAAAGAGTTGTCACTTGTTGTCTAGGTATAAATTGCTGAGAAAATGTTGTAACACTGCTGGAGAAATATTTCGTCTTCAATGGTGATCTTCAAACAAATTATTCCTAGGGAGTCAAAGTGCAAAATAAACGCACGCTCAATCCAGGTTCAAAAGCCTAGAGATATCCAAAATTTTGATTATTAGGGACCAAAGTCCAATTCAGGAAATAATTGAAGAGAAACGGTCAAGCAAGAGTCTACCCATTGAGGAATGAACTCAACTGGGGTTTATCTTTATCCAAAAATGGAAAATAAAACTAAAGCAACCATATTCCACGAGAATCGAACTCAGTGGGGAATTAGAAAGGATGTGCTCTTTCTGCTTAGGGCTGGTGACTCTACTTGGAGGGAGAAGACAAACCCAATCACTTGGGGATAAACACAGCCAAAGTGAAAGAATAAACAAACATCACAAAATGCAAAATGCGCATATGCCATGTATCTATATGAATGTATGTATGTCATGTTATGATTATGATGACAAAACAAACAAAGAGAAGTAAGCTAGAGATGAGATAAACATCTCGACGCGGATACTCGACCAATCTTTGCGAGATAGAAGCTTCACTAGGGTGAATGAAAAGCTACATCTAGGATAAATGGAAGTTCTGCATCAAGGCTTTAAACTTCTCTGGGGAAAAGAGAGCACTCCCCTTAAGGATATAACATCATGACTCATACCTGGCGCAACTGCGAAAAACAACCGGCGCAAAAACACAAGAGTCGCCACCGAACTTTATTTGTCCCAAAGAGAGGGAAAGGAAACAATCGAAGAAAACCTAAAATAAAGGAGAAGACAAGGTCATTGCAGCCAAATCTTGGGTCCGGGAGTTAGTTACGCAAGGGAAAGGTATGAGCACCCCTCACGTCCGTTGTACTCAACGAGATCCACGCTTGTTGTCTATCAAAAAGGTGAGTTATCTAAAAGCTACTGCTAAACGGGGGAGGGAAAAAGAAAAAGGAGACTCGATAGGACAATTCCGCCCTATTCCTACGTATTCCCTCGTGCAATGGGAAAGTCAAAGTCAACGTAGTTCGGAAAACTACGGGTGAAAGGGGGAAGGTTGCTTCCCAAGACATCGCCGTCTTGTGCCTACCTATCCTCATCTGGTATGAGAAATCAGAATAAATGTAGTTCGGGTAAACTAGACCACTGGTTGGTTAAGTTTTTTTTATGAGCGACATTAAGTTCCTATTCCAGCAGTTAGGATCAATGCCTATTTGCGGTAGAACGGAAAAGTAACGTACTCTTTTGCTGAAAATGGTTTTGGAGAACAATCCCGAAGGATAAAAAGGTTTGAATTTGGTTTAAGAGTTTTAGAGAAGTGAGTTGAATTTGTTTGAGATTCACGTTGCACTAAATACTATGACATAGGAGCGAATGCATCGCATATCACCTAAGGGACATACACTAAACACTTTAGACAAATGAGGAGAAATTCCCCATTCATCATTTCCCACATACTTAAGGCTCGCGGCGTACAATGTTAAACATTCTTTATTAAGTGTCTTGAGGTTGTGTAAGATGAGAAGAGAAGACAACAAGGGAAACACCAAAGGGAAACTGGAAATCCTAATGTTATCATACAAGATGGTCCTAAGGTTAGGATGAAAGGGAATTCTACCTAAATGTTATCATACAAAGGATTGAAAGCCTAATGTCTCTCCTACTCCCATCTTAAAAAGAGGGACTAGGAATCCTAAGGGACCATGTGAGCAAACACATGTAAAAACTATCTAATTCAATCACAAATGAAAACAAAAATAAGACTTAGCCAAGTCTCAGGAAAAGAAAGAGAAGTGAGAAGAATGAGATGAAGGAGAAGAAGCAACACCAAGTAAACACTTATGGAAGATCAAATCAAAAATAAAAGCAAACACACAAGCAAACATGAGATCATACAAAGCAATCATAAACATCAAGTAAATGCATATATGCCAAACCATATTCAAAGATTGGAAGTCAAAATAAATTGGCAAGACAAAGTACCAAAACAGATACAAATGACTTAAAGTCCAACAAGAAGTATAATAAATCATCAAGCAAAGGGAAATAAAGTCAAATGCGATGATAAATAAGGTAGGACAGTAGCAACATCATATCATATTCAACTCAATTAAAAGATTAGAAAATAAGCATAAGAGTGTCAAGCATACAAATCATCAATATCCAAACAATTGGCAACAACTTGCTCATAAAAAAAACACCTCAAAGGATCAAACATGTGAGATTATGGTATGAAGATAGGATGGGGCAGTAGTATACTTGAAAATGTCAATTCAAATCAAACTCAAAAGATCAAGAATGAAACACCAAGCATCATGTTCAAAGCATGCATCAACAACTAGGTAAGTATCATTCAACATCAACTTCAAAAGGGACAAAGTAGTCATGAAAAGTGAAGGGAGACAAATGATCATGAAATAGACATCAAGGCATGTAGGTCAGAATCTCACATAAGTCAATCAATTCACATAAGATTCATGAATATTAAAGGATCACACAAATGAACAAGCTCAAGAGACTAGGTCAAAAGAACAAACAAATATCATGCTCAACACACCATCAACTTTAGAACTCCAACATTAATTGAAAAATGATCAATGAGAATTAAAACAAAGATCAAACTAAGTTAAAATAGAAAGTTATCCCATCAATAAGTCATCTCAAGCTTCACTTAAGCACAAGTAAGCAAAATGAATCTAAACTAGGTCAAACATCATGCATATACAATCCAAAACCAAACCCCAATTAGGCATCAATTAAAAATAGGGAAATAACCTAACAAAAATCAACAAGAGGCTCTATATCATGTTACATATCTCAAGACAAAGTATGAAAAAAAATCCAAACAAGAATTGTATAAATGCATCATCAAATCAACTCATCAAGGTAAACATATCACAAGAATCGAGCATGCATAAATGGCTATTAAAAACCAATTAAGAAACAAACAAAAATTCCACACTAAAGCACCAAACCAACATCCAAACATCCATCAATGACATGTCAAAACAAAACCAAAAGATTGGATCAAATATGCAAGCATAAAGCATCAAGAGCCTAAACCATATCCAAGGGCAAACATGTAAAACCACCTCATAAAATAAATACAAATAAAATAGGAAAATTAATTTAAAAATAAACTAAAAAATATGAAAATTAGGTCAAGATGTTGAATAAAGAGAAACACATTTTTGTTGATTTTTAAAATGAATTTAACAATTAAAATAAGACTCAAATTGAAAATTACAAGAAAATGAAATAAAAAATAAGAACATGGGTCATGGGGGTGCAAAAGTAAAATACAAAACAACATGAATCCTTCATATACACGCGCATGAGCCAAAATGGAGGGCTTTAGATATCAATTGTTAAAAGCCCAATACCAATCTTAATCCAAATCAGAAACAAAAAAGGACACACATGCACTACAATAAACAAGTCAGAGCCAGATGGAGCCATATCATCTCCACATACATAGGTCAATGGGTCAAACCCCAGGGACACATCAGACGCTGGAGCTAGGGCTCTAATCGTCTTCTTCGGTGACCCCACCGGAGCACTCTGAAAATCTCACCAAAACACAAAACCAAATACACTATCTTGCATGATTTTTTACATAGAACAAGAATCTAGGCTCAAAAGTCATTTATATCCACTATAACATGGTGAAAAATGGCCACGAAGAAAAGAACACACACTCTGAAACTCAATCAAACAACAACAATAAGCATGAAAACACTGCCTACATCATTGTAGGGCTTCAGAATCATCAATACAAATCTTAACCATGGCTTAAAACAGAAGAAAAAAGGACATGAATGTTACCTAACGGAGAAGCTTTGTTGGCTCTTGTTTCTGCTTAAAATTCAAAAGCAACCTCTCCAATAGCTTCCTTATACTTCAATGATGAATAATCAGGCGAGATAGTAAAGAAAACTTGGAAGAAATGACAGGTCCGAAGAGAAGAAAGTTTGAGGTGGATGAAGTCTTTTTAAACAGATTCTGATGCCAAGAAGTTCTCTCTGCCCGCTTTTAGGGTTTGTGGAGTTTAAATATGAAGGTCTTAGAGAGTCTAATAGGCCTATGCAGCTAGTTTGAAAATTTTTGTCAAAATGCCAATATGAGTGGTACCCGAGTTTGGCCTCTCCAAGGGAAAGTTTCTAGTGACCTTTAGAGTAGGAAATGATAGTGTGTAGGGAGAAAAAATGAAAGGGACCCGATCCGGAATGGTGAGCAATGTTTGTGTTCATTTCTACCTTACTTATTTTGGCAAAACAATCCAAAATAGTACATGGAGGCATGACTCGTGTTTGGTTGTTTTTGGCAACATTCCCTAGCAAGACAAAAGAGAGTTATGTGTGTAGAAGTGACATGAATCCATGCTAAAAAGAATTGGTTCATAATGCTCATAAAGAATGGTGACCTATGATGTATGAGAACAATTCCACCTATCCAACTTTAAACCACCATAATTTCACGATTAATGCTCCATTTCATAAGTTCTTTGGCTTGAGGGAAAATTGGGATCATGGTGAGAAATTTTGATGTTCAAAGCATGTTGAAATAAGGCTTGGAATGATGGGAGCAATAGGCTTGAAAACATGTCCAAAAACTGCACTATGATAACTTAGAAAAATTCTAAGTTATGCACTTTTCACATCACGGAAACCCCAACTTTGAAGCTATATAACTTGTTGAGTTTTGATCCAATAGGGATGATCTAATAATGCATGGAAAGCTTGAAGAATAATATTCAACTTTCATGTTGTGGGAAAATTCATTTGAGATCAAGAATTAAGTGAAAAATTCCTTGGAAATTTGGTTGAAAAATCTGTCTAACAACTTGTCAAACTAGACATCTTCGGGACCTTGATTTGGGAGCACCATAACTTGAGCTTCACACATCCAATGGACATGATCTAGTACTCAAAAGAAAGCTTGGAAGATGTTCTACAACTTTTATATTGTAGGAAAATTCAAATGAAGCTTGTATTACCATGAAAAATTGGCTTGAAAGTAGGCATTTGAAACTAAATTTCTATACTTAGAAAAATTTCTAAGTGTAGAAATGTCATAATCTCTTTTTTTCAAACTTTGACTCATCATATCTCTTAAACCATGAATCTCTTGGACATGATTTCTTCTACAAACTTGTAGTTCATGATGTACTCTTCAATTTGATAGCTAGTTTACCTTTATTGGATAAAAATGTGAAAGTTATGGAAGTTGCAAAATGGATAGAATTAGGGTTTTTCACACTTAGAAAAATTTCTATCAAAACCCTAATTCACCCAAATCTCCTGATTTTATGTTTCCTCTTGATTTTTCTTGTTCCAAACACATGAAATCACTTGAAAACAACTATCATGCCCTTAGTTGACTTTGAGATCCAAGATTTAGACCCCTTTGAACCACAATTGACTTTTGTTGACCAGATGAAATCCTAAGAGCAATCCCACTGACTAAGGCTCTTGTGATGGCTTATGATGGAACATATTCCATGTATGGAACCCCTAAGGTGTATGTTGAGCTTTAGAATCATGTCTTTCCCAAAGAACCAAACCTACTTTGAAACAAAACCCTAGCCAGTTATCCATGAGATAGGAGGAGGAGAACCAATGCTTGTGTTCTTGTTCCAAGTGGTTGATTAACATGTCTTGATGATGATGGGGACCTTATGACTTGAGATTGCCACAAAGTTGATCTCCCTTGATTGTTGGATAAGATACCTTGATCCCCTATCTAAGATCAAGGCTATGCATAAATGTTAATGCAAAAAGGTATGAAACATAAGCTAAGATATAAAAAAAGAAGATGAGAAAATTTTGGGATGCTAAAATACCCTTAAAGAACCATTATTTTTAATAGCAAGCACAACATTTGTTAACCATTCGACATACCTGGCTATACGAATGAATTTACATTAGAGAAGCCTTTCGACCTCCTCTTTGATCTTTGAGAGATTTGTCGGTGCAAACCGCTTTGGATTTTGCTTGATGGGCTTCTTCCCAGGCTTGATTATCAGCGTCAATTTGATAAGATCTCTGCTTAAACCAGGCATCTTGTTGTAATCCCATGCAAACAGATCTTGCACTAGCATCTTGATACTGGCTGCCAACGAATCCTTATCGAAACCCAAAGGATCGTCATCATAGATTGCATCGAGCCTCTTATCGCTACTGCGAAAATCAGTGCCGGCTATGACAGAAGAGTCGCCACCATGCGTTATTTATCCCACAAGAGGGAAAGGAAACGCTCAGAGTAAACCTAACGCAAAGAGGGAAAGGAATGGTCATCGCAACCAAATCCTGGATTCGGGAGTCAGTTACGCAAGGGGAAGGTATTAGCACCCCTCACGTCCGTCGTACTCGATGGGATCCACGCTTGTTTTCTATCTAAGGGTATGTTTATCTATCTACTCTAAAGGTCTGGGTTAAAAAGAAAAGAAAATGACTCGGCAAAGTATCGCACTTTATGCCTACGTATTCCCGTCTGAAACGAGAAATCAGAGTCAACGTAGTTCGCCTACCTACGGGAAAGGAGGGGAAGGTTGCTCGCTAGGATACGACATCCTATGCCTACGTACTTTCATACAGCATGAAAGATCAGAGCAAACGTAGTTCGGGCTACGGAAGACACAAGCTTGTCTGACTGGTTTTTATTACCTTTAAAAAGGGTTTTCCTGATTAAGAGTCCAAGCGGACGAAAATGACACTTTGATGTTTGTTTTGAATCTTTTAAAAAAGAAATGTTTTTTAATTTGTTTGCAATCTCTGACTCACTAGAGACTATGATTTGAGAGTGACTACGTCGCATGTCACCCTAAGGGTACCATACTAAGCAGTCAGATTACTGAAGAGTGACCCTCCAGCAACCTTTTCTCAAATAGCTTAAGGCTCGTAACGTACGACGTCGATTAACCTTATTACTGTATTTTTGAATTGTTTTGAGATAAGAAGAGAAAGAGGCTCTAAAAAAAACCTAGGGTTGAAAGGGAATAAAAACTAACCTAATGTTGTCATGCATGGATAAGAATCCTAATGTCTGTCATAATTCCCTCCTGCACAGAGGAAATCAGAGATCCTAGGGGATAAACAGAAAAGAGAGCAAGAAAATACAGTAAAATGCATGCAATGCAGCAATACAAGCGAGGCAAGGGAGTCCCACTCAACCTCGAACCTGGGAAAACAACAGGCAAAGTGAATCAACATTCACCTCCAACCTAGGGGGCAAGCTACACAAGCCAACAAACAATACAGGAAACAAAACCCCAAAGCAGAGGAGGCAGCCCAAGCAGCAGCACCAAACTCCTACAGCAAACAGCAGCTCTGACAGCAACAGATGATTAACCAGCAAAAAGTTGACAGCAACAACCTTCATCTTCATGAATAACTCCCATCTTCAAACTTCAATAAACTTTCAATCTTCAACAAGCACCAGGTTTCAACAAGCTCCTAGCTTAAGCAAGCTCAAACCCCAGCCAGTAAACAGCTTCAACCAGCTCCTGACCTCAACAAGCTCCTAGCTTCAACAAGCAAACAAAACCCTAGCTTCAACAAGCTACCTCATCTTTTCCTTTACCAAGCTTAAACAAGCACCTCCAAGGGAGAATCAAACCAACAAGAATCAAGTTATAATGTTAAGAGATTTAATGACAACCAAGGGAAATCATTAAGGACTTAACATTGCAAATGAAAGGTATCCTCAAAGTTCTACTCACTTGGGCATACCACTCATCCCTCCTAAGGAGAGATGGAGCTTCCCAAGGAGGACTTTATGTAATTGGATAGAATGGATATGGACAAGATACTCCATGTTTGAAGAAAGAAGCAAAACTAGTCTAATGCTCTTCCTAAAACCCTAGTTTCCTTAAGCTCCTGACAAGCATCCACAAGATGAGAGAATATTCACATCCAAGATCCTTCAAGCTCTCCAAAGCATCTTCAATTGGTATTCATGATTACCCAAGCTCAAAAGCAACACCACCCTAGTCTAAGGGGAACTATTGAGTTAAACTATCCAAATTAGTTCATCAGAAACACCTAGAAGTTAGTCTTAAAACTAATTCTACTTAAAATACCAAACATGATTGTAAAATCTTACAAAAATTACTAAGGGTTCCTAAACCTCTTATGAATCTCTCATACAAAAACCAGGGGGTTAACCATTCATTTGGACCTAAAACTATGCCCTAAATCTAAAGGTATCATCTTAAAACCCTAATTCTAAACCACCTAATGTCCAATGATCAAACTAGCATATATTTATCTCACAAAAATATGATAAAATTACCATGGGTACATGCATATCTAATATAACTAGCCCAAAAAGAATCAACTCAAAATTCATCACCAATTAGAAGACAAAAATTATACAAAACAGATGGTCAAATAGGTAACACAATGGATGTTAGCACAAAAGAAAAATCATAACTAATTCAAATAAAATCCTAAAAATGTAAAATCAACGCCTAAAATTTCTTAAGACTTTCAGGAAATACATAAAAAAGTTTCATAATTTTTTGATGATTTTTACTATTTTTAATGCAATTAATCCAAACAGCCATGAAAACAGAAAAATAAAGAAAAGAAAATAAAGAAAGAACAGTAGAGGGTGTAATCAACAGGAATTCCATGTATAAAATCAAGTTGGGCTGGAAGAGAGGGGTGCAGATAGCATAACAAACCAAGGCCCATACGCCTCATGCACAACCAATAATCAGAATTAAAATGAAGCAAAATGTCACACGGTGGAAGCGAACCGAGGTTCACTCGGCTGGCTTCAATTTCGCCTGGACACGTGGCGCGCCCTGGACGCTCGGATGCGCGGAATAGTCAACCGTGAGGACCGATCGGACGGCGCGTGTTCGTCTTCTCTGATTTGAATTTTTCTACACATGAAGAGGTTCACGCGCAACCTCCCATGGTGGACGGAAGTGAAAATTTTCCGGCAAACTTTAAGTGACCATATCTCCCTCAATATTTATCCGTTTGCAACGATTCTTGAACCAATTTCGCATGAAATTTAGAGAGGAATCCAAATATACTACTTAAAAAGCCTAAAAATCCACGAATCAAAAATTCTAGATCTCAACCGAAAACGAATCTAATCCTAAAATCTCACTAAACATCAAATTCTTCGCCCATAAATCATCTACAACTTAAGGTGAACCTAACCACATGATTCTAATGCATTGAAACCACATAAATTAAGAGAAAATTCAAGAAGTAAGAACCTACATTCGAGCTTCAATTGGAGTCGTTTCCGACTTGATTCTTGATCCAAAACGTTCCAGATTCAATGAGTGATGATGTTAGAAGAAGATTGAATCCTCAATTGTGCTTGAAACGACCTCTAACAGAAATTCACTCTTTCACTTTTCTTCTTCAAGCTTTAATGGTGATCTTTGCTTCCAACCCCAATCAATCACCAACCCTGTTTCTGATGAGCTCCTAGACCTTTATAGGATTGTTTAGAACCTTCTAGAGCTCAGGCCCAAGCCCAAAATTAAAAATCCAAGTCCAACTTTCCTTCAAAGTTTTGGTTATGGTAATGCATGAAATTGGCTTCATAGCTTTCATTGGAAGCTTTGGATGACTTACATATTTCATTTGGAATGAATTCAGCCCAAAAGGAATCTCCACATTGTCTTTGTGAAGGAATTGTGTGATGTAACTTTTATGTGAAGAAATCTTGTGAAAGGCCATGAAGATCACTTCAAATGAAAATTCCACAATTGCCAATGTTTCTAAAACATATTTTCTTATTAAAATGAGTGGTTATTTGACTTGTTTTGGACCCATAACCATTTATTTCAATTTCCCACCAAAATTGCCTTTGAATTTCTTCCTTATTCAAACCACTTCACACCAATCTTTGATATGAGCCAAAACAATTCACCATGAGTTCTTGGTTAGCCTAAAAACCATATTTTGAGCAATTTTCTAGTTGAACAATTTTCCATTTGAGGCCTCTGAGTTGGAGATTTGGACCCATGCTTGAGAATGACTTATAATCACCAATACCCAAAATACCCCTGGATTGCCAAGATCATAACTGGAGTTATATACATCCCCTTGAGGACTTCTAGTACTCTATGGAAAGATAAGATCAAGATATACAACTCTCATGTTGGCCAAGAATCCATTTGAAAAATCATTGAAGGGCAAAAGTTTCTTGGAAGTCAAGTGACTTTCACAGATAAATTTCAGTGTCCTATGGTGACCTGTAATTTGCAAGAACCATAACTTGAGCTCTATAAATCCCCTTGAAGACTTCTAGTACTCAAATTAAAGGTATTGAGAAGATATACAAGTTTTATGTTGGCCAAAGATCCATTTGAAACTTTTATTCTGACTTATGTGGCTTTGAAGTTAGGCACTAAACAGGGGATTTTACACTGAAACCCTAATTTAGCAACTTCCCACATTCTTGATTCTTCTTTGCTTAACCTTGGCACAACACCACACATGTATCAAAATACCAATTCATGCATCCCATGACATCAAGGTAGGCTTTGATGCTCTCCAACTACTCAATTGAATCAGGGTTGACCCAAATGAAACCCTAGTTGACTGCACTTCAAATGTGGCTCTTGTACTTGAATCAATGACTTGTCTCAGCTTCAATAGGGCCCTCTAGGCATCCCATGAGATCCATACACACCTCACATCCACATTCCATGCTTCTCATCCCACTGATGATTCTCAATATTCCTCAAGATAGGAACAAAACCCACATGTAAGCACTCAAACTTCTCAAGACTTCAAATCATTTCTTGATGGCTTGGATGGTTTCTCATACTTGAATAACACCTCTTGCTAGGCTCTTCTCTTGATAGACACCCTTGATCCCTTGTTGGATGCATGCTATGCTATGATATGCCAATTATTGAACTATGTACATGATGTAACTATGCAAATGAAATGCAAATGAAACACAAATCAGGCAAGAAAAGGTTGAGCAAATTTTGGGGTGCAACAACTGCCCCTATTCAAACGGCTTGGACCCGATTGGGGTGAAGAGCGAACGGCCTTCAAAAAATCGAGGTACGAGACGGTTGAATACCAAGAAACCCGGAAATTTGCCAACCGCAGAAATAAACTGCACTGCTTGGGGAACGACATCCACCAACTGAATCTGGTCGTTACGGCAACAACTTATCCAACGTCTGATAATAATTCTGATCTCAACTTCAACTACCTATGTAACGCCACAGGTACTGAACAATTTTTGCAACACCTCCGTCCACAAATGGACCAACCTCATCAACACAAGAAGAGAAACAAATTCGTCAACACGAATAAAGATTATGTCGTCACAAGAGTAACCTTGCCCACATCTGGACCCAAATTTCGTCAAATCACGAATAAGTACAAATCAGTCCACGTCAGGACTCACATTTCGTCGACCCGAAAAAATATCAACAACACAGGAATAGAACTTTGTCCACGTTAGGATGCCAGTTCCATCAACACGAAGAAATTCCATCATACACTTGTCCACGTCAGGACTCCACCTGCCGTCAACACAGAAAAATCCCGGCGACTTCGCTGGGGATGACTCGTCAGTATTTTGTCATCACGAGGGGATCCTATCAACATAGGAATAAATTGTCCACGTCAGGATTAAATCGTCCATGTTAGGAATAAACCATCCACGTTAGGAACAAACTGTCCACGTTAGGAATAAACTGTCCATGTTAGGAGTAAACTGTCCACGTTAGGAATAAGCTGTCCACGTTAAGAATAAATTGTCCACGTTAGGAGTAAGCTGTCCACGTTAGGAATAAATTGTCCACGTTAGGAGTGTTGCACATCAGAGACTGAGACCAGTTCGTGGTTCCCATACCACGATGCTCGGGGAAGTTCTACTTCAGAAACCGATACCAGCTCATGATTCCCATATCTTGATGCTCGGGGAAGTTCTACAACTACAACAACATTTACAACGACAATGACATCTACATCTACAAACTACGGCGATTCTACCACCTACAAAATCTTGACATTTCGGGCAGAGACTGAGACCAGCTCATGGTACCCTTATCATGACACTCAGGGAAGTTATGCATTTTACTATTTCAAGTTGAGTTCCAAAAGAAAAAGATGTACAAAAAAAAAACAAAAAAAACAAAAAAACAAAAAAACAAAAAAACAAAAAAACAAAAAAAAACAAAAAAAACAAAACTGAATTATTGATTCGATCAGAGAATTCGCTTTGGATATTACAGTCATCTGGATTGCTCCGTGGTGATAATAAGTTATCCTCCGATTACAAGTTTCTCACCTGCTGCTAAAACGCCATATTCTGGGCGTATGTGCCGCTGTTGCATTTTGGAGATTTCCCATTGATGGTCGTATCCTGTCCCCGTGGAGTCCCGCTTCGTTGAGTCTGTTACTCATTTGTTTCTTGCATGTCGTGCCTAGTTTTCTCCCATGTGACGCCTTTAATCCACAGGACCCTCTTTGTCTTGCATTTCATATCATTGCATATCATTTGCATTCGGTGGCTTCTTATGGCCAAAAATTCGTACAATGTTTATATTTAAGTCCCTCCTATCTCGTCGAGACGAAAATTTCAATCTCCATATCTCCGAATAGAAGTAACTTAAATAGGGGCATCTGTTGCACCCTAATTTTTGACCTTAAGATCCCACCTCCTTGCTGTTAAAACCACTATAGTTCAAGTAATACCCCAAAATTTACCCTTACACTTAGTCAGTCATTTCACATAAACATTTCATTTTGCATCTGTTAATCACTAACCAAGTTTTGAGTGGGATTTGTTTTGCAGGAATTACCCCAGGAGCGTTTTGGTTATTTTAAGTAAAATCTGTAATCCTGGGACAAATAAGACATTATTCCCGAGGGATTTGCTTACATGGTTTGATTATGGCAAGGGCATTTGATGAGCAGTTTATATTCTCGTAATGAGTTGAGTTCATTTTGAAAATGAGGGAATGCTATTAAAGTGTGGTTTGAGAAGTCACGTAATCAAAAGGATTTCAGTTGGATTTGCTTATGTTACGGGATGTCATCTATTTGATCAAGGCAAAGGAGAGGTTAAGTTTAAATATTTGTGAGTTTTATTCGTGAATATTCATAAAGCTACAAATCAAAGTTGAATTTAAATAATTTATGGATGATTAGTCATGGATATTTAAATTCATAATTGAGAAAATAGAAATGAATATTTATGGGATTTTATTTCATTACAATTTGAAATGGAAGTAAGGTTTGAACTTTATTCATGATGATCTTTCATTTACAAAAGGTATACATTTACAATGAGTACCTATTCTAGGTCCTAAAGCCCTAAAAAGAAAAAACTACAAGTGTTCTTCATTGGGCCTCCCTTGAGTTCTTCACGCAACTTTTGATTACCTGAAAAGTGGACAAAGAAAACACAACAGGAAAGTGTTAGAGGATATTCGACACTCTCAGAACAATTGTCATCATCGAGTGCCGGGAGGGCACAACCGAAGCCGCATCCTACTCCCGTTACCAACCTGCGCCATCGGCGTCAGATCAAGTAGTTTTTGTTCTTATCGTACGGGACAACCGAGAAAGAGAAAGAGATAAAAGAAGTGGGACTGATTTGATTTTCCGAAATTGGATATTGTTTCAAACTGATTACCACCTCATCAAGTAAATAACAGGTGCATAATCAAGTAAACTATTTCTTTGGAATTATCAAGTAAATCGGATACTACAGCTATACCAACTCTGAATCACATAAATAAACCCATGGAAATCAAATACCGAATCTGAACAGAAATGCACCATGACAGCACTCATAACAGCACAAATCCGATTTCACCATCAAAATCACAACAGCAGCCATGTAATGAACCAAATGCAAACTCAGCTCACAAATCATCATGGAAGCACGTCAGCAACATCAATATCTGAAGTCCACAAGCCTCACGGTAAAGTTCAAAGCTCATAATGCAAAGGTGGTTCGCAAGACACTCTATCCACAGGTTGCAGAATCAGCCAGAAATCAAATGAACAAGCCCATAATAGACACAGATGAATAACAGAGAATCCCAATTAACTGCATCCAGCTTTGATAGCCAATCCCGCAACGAATCTCAAAGGGTCAAAGTATGAAAACAACAAAGGAAATAACATCATGGAATTCATAAGTCACTGGAACAGCAGACACAAGGATAAGCCGGCCCGCAATTGAAATCCAAAAATTGGCAGGTTTGGTTCATGAAATATCACCAGCATATCAGTTCACATAACATCGGTAATTCAGTTCAGAAATAAGCCAGCACATGTGTTACCACAAATGCAAGAAGCCGGGCTCAGCGCGGAAAACATCATTACCCAACAAACAAGTCACAAAAATCACAGTTCAAAGTCACGAGAGTAAACCATATCAGTCACAGCATATCAAGTTACCAAACCAGATGCTATCCTGCTCGCAACACAAGCAACAACATAGGAATTATAGTGTTATTTTCCGATGGCTCAGACAGAGCGTCATCATCGTCGCATACCCTTCCCAGCGGCGTCGATCCATTCGAAGTATAGTGTCCTCCCTGAAAGATGAAGAGAAAGAAGTTAACAGAGCTCATGACAGAAAACCAGAAGAGTAAAGAGAACTATCAGAGGAAAAATCCAATCAGGCAAGTCCAAATCGTATCAAAAAAACCCACATCTAATGAGAGCCTCAATCAAATCTGGAAAAGGAAAGGAAATCAAATCAGTCCAGATCGGAAATAAATTCAATCAAAGATAAATCCAACTATAAAAGGCCCACGAATATCATGAAGATCAAAAAGTATATAAGGAACCATAGCACCTGATCAAACCCTAGACAGAAACGGGAGAGAGAACACCAAAAGCGGCCACAAAGAGAACCCTAACGAACAACCATCGGTAGCCGTTAAACTCGAACGAAGGAAAGTTGTGAAGCAAAGATCGCCTTCGTCTTCGACGGACAATCACGCTTCGAGGCTCAGCTTAGCTTCATCGCGACCATCACCGCCTCCTCATACATTCATCACCAATCGCGAACGAAAACGTAAGCAGGAGATCCTGATGATTTCGCATTTAACACGTTTGTTTTGTTTTCAGAATTGCTCATCATAGAGAAACAAAAGAATAAAGAGGATACGAGAAAATGAAGACGAAGAAAAGATAACACGGCGCCGTTTGTGATCAGGGTTTCCAAACCCTAATTAATTGATGTCCTCTTAGGGGCAATGGGTTGGGTCCGGGGTGATGACCGGCCCAACAATTTTATTTTTTTATTATATTTCTTTATTTAGCTTTTGTTTTTATTTTGTTTTTGGCAAACGATAAAAATATATATAAAATAAAAAATTCTTTAATAAAAATAGCTAAACTACTTTTTTTAAAAAAATAATAATTAAAACATTTTTTTATAATAATATTAAACTTCTTTTTCCTTTAAAAATAAAACCTTTTTTGATAATGAAAAAATAAAACCTTTTCTTTAAATTGATGTCTTTTTTTTTATAATTAAATTAAAACACTTTTTGAAAATTAAACTTAGTTTCTTCTTTTTTAAAAAACTTCTATTAAGACCTTTTTTTTTATATAAATATCACAAATAAACAACAAAATGTCTATAATGTTTCACCCTCGCTTCATAACTTGTCTAACTCTGTCTACTAACATTGATCATTTGTTTTGCAGCTTTGTTACGTTGCCATTAACTATTTTAGTGTATTTGCAATTCAAAATGTCCTCATTATTGTATCTACTTCTCACTTGTAACCTCGCGAACCAATAATCGCGTTTACTTTTCCGCATTTAAATTTCTGCTGATGTATGGTTTAAATTCTCGCATCTTTTACCATTAACCTGCCGCATTGCATTCCTCCGAAGGATTAGGTCTAGCAGTTTGGCCGCCGCGCCAATAGTCCTCAAAACTTCAAACCCTTACAAACCCTAATTTTCACCAATGTCTCGCTACAGACAAAACTACAAAATTACCCCTAGCATTAGGTCAAAGAGTCGCCGCACTCATTTTAGGGTTTCCCGCCGCGAAATCCCTAACCTAACCCTAATTTCAACTTAACAATTCAACGTAGAAGTTTGGAGTTCCCGCACTCCGCATAAGCGTGTCCTTAAGGTGCGTTTATTCCCCTTGAGATCTCGGCCACAATCGAGAAATCTCTAACAACCCTTTAGGGGAACTACAGATACTCTGATTCCATTCCCGTCAGGATATGTAGGCACAAGATGCGACGTCTTGGCGAGTATACTTATGACTAACCCCCTTAGGTCTTTCTCTTTACCTCTAACCCTTAGCATTACCCTTAAGTAAATAACTTAGCAATAAACAACATAAAACAAGAGGTTCCTGTAGAGTACTACAGAAACTTAGGATGCTAGTACCTTCCCTAAGTTTAACCAACCCCCGAACCTTAGATCTTTCCCCGCGTTGTGTTTACAATGCAAAATAGGTTTTCCTTCCTTTAACCTTTCCTTCGGATAAATCAAAGACGGTTGCAAATGAATAAAGATTCAAGCTAATTAATAGTTTGGTATCCAAATTTCACCGCGACAAGGAGTAAACTGTCCACGTTAGGAATAAACCGTCCACGTTAGGAATACATTGTCTACGTTAGGACTCACATATCGTCTTGATAAGAAAACCCTATCAGCATGGGAGTAAATTGTCCACGTCAGGACACCGTTTCGTCGACCCGAAGAAATATAAATTCGTCCACGTCAGGACTCGCGCATCTTCGACCCACTGAGGAAATAAAACTTGTCCACGTCAGGACTCACGCCTCGCCAACACGAAGAAAGATAAATTTTTCCACGTTAGGACTCGCGCATCTTGTCAACACGAAGAACTATAAACTTATCCACGTCAGGACGCACATTTCACCATTACGAAGAAAGATATCTGCTGGGAATAAATGGTCCACGTCAGGACGCCATTTTGTCAACACGAAGAGTAATCAATTTGTCCACGTCAGGACTCCACATTCCGTCAGCGCGGAGAAATCGAATCTGTCCACGTTAGGACTAGAACATCTCATCAACCCGAGGAAATAAATCTGTCCACGTTAGGACACCCACTTCACTAGCACGAAGAACTCCCGTCAATATAGGAATAAATTGTCCACGTCAGGACTCACATCTCGTCAACACGAGGAACTCCTATCAACATAGGCAATAAAATTTTGACGATCTCCAGGGAAATACTCCTATCAACCAGTAAGAAAATACATTCGTCTGTTCATACGGGAAGATACTCTGAATACCGTTTCTCCTTTTTTATCTCTGCAGTAGCTAACTCCATTGGTCCTAACCCACAAACCTTTTAGCACTGACGTGACAGCGACTTTGAGGAGGAATCCGTGGGGGATATTTGGAAACTAAACTGTCGGACGCCTGTTTCGATAACCAGCGGCAGCTTCTGAGATTCATGAAACCCTTTGATGTTGACGCAACAACAAATTTGAAGATAATAATCCACTGGCCGGATAAGAGAAACTTCAACAAGCAACTCTGGCGGGGAAAACAAGAGAAATTTAAACAAATAACTCTGCTCGGGGACAAAGAGAAACCTAACCAATTAACTCTGTGGGGAAAATAGTAAGATGAACCGTATCATCACACGTCTCACGGCAAGACCTCGAATACCTGGTAATAGGTCTGAGCTAGAACTCCATACTCCTGCTGAGAAAACACACCTGAAAGGAAAAGGTTAACCAACCTGATTTATGTTTCAAAATGCGTATGTTTAAAAATGGCGTAATGCTCCGTACGGCACGGAAATGCTACGTGTTTGAGTAGATGCAAATATGACGATATATGCAGATGCAAATGCAGGCTCAAGCTGTCGGGGCTACTCTGACAATGATGTCTCAACAACATGAATGTTGAGGGTAACACCAACTCCGCTGGGGAGAACAAGTATCATAAAGTATTCCGGTAAAATAAATGCTGGAAACACAGTCAACTCTGCCGAGTAGAGATTAAACCTCAATTTCCACTTGGAGGAAAGAACAAACACCCTGCCGATGAACAAGCTTTGCTGGGGGAGAAGCAACACTTCTGGGAAAAACACACTGTCTAGGCACAGTTTACACACTCAGAGTTACAGACTCTGCTGAGGATCAACATCCTGTCAATGGCATGACGACCTGTGGGGTGCAATAAACCATCCTTCGCGGATATAAACCTTTCGAACCAACAACTCGGTTAGCTAATGCGGGAATCTCCTATGCTGGATATTGAACGTGCACATCTTTGATTCGCTGAGGAGCGCAACCTCTGCAGGGGACACTGATTTTGACTTGTTGGGATTAATCCTATGGAAGGCTTTCCATAAGGACACTCTCTTGGGGAAGATAATTCCCTCCTTCGGGAAGGGATAGATGTCATTTCAAATCTCGGGGGATAAGCTGCGACTAGCTGAGGAATGACATCAACTGGAATCAGGTCTTACGTCAAGCGACCTTGGCTGGGGAATACAATTCCTGACCATTTGCTCCAAAGGCAAGAACCCTGCAAAACACAAACGAGACAAAACAGGCCTATACAACAGAATCTATCCGGGTTATCATCTGTGACATTACTTCAGTCAATTCGAAGTTTTAGCAATTATTGGCAAGGGCCAGCAAGATTATGTAAGTGCAAGTTTATCAAAAAACATCAGCGTCTTTCACAAACAAAACAGTAAAGAACAAGCATCAAGTACTGAATAACATGTTTTATTGATAACAGGCCTCTGAATAGGCAAAGTTTTGTACACTGGAGGCAACTCCTGAAAAGAGGAAGTTACGCACACACATACATACATATATGCACAAGAAGCATAAATAAAATACAAAACAATATTTGTATACATGTCGGCAACGTGGCACAGACAAACACCATGAGCTGATCCTCCTATGACTCGCCTGACTCTGCGCTTTCCCGGTACTCGATCTTCGGAAGAGATTGTTTTTGGATAGACGACCCCCCAGGTACTCCCAAACCACTAATCAATGTCGTATCAAATCCGGACCGCACTCATTTTCTTTTTCAATACCTAACTTTTGCGTGAACCGCCCTTTGTGGGTTTTCATTTCACCGGGATACCCTTTTTTTCCGAAGTCTCCCTTTTCAGGTTTTCGACTTCGCAGGTGTACATCTTTTCATTTTTATCCCTAACTTTTTCCCGAACCGTTTATTCATTTTTTATGGTTCGTCGGGATGCCCCATTTTTGCTTGGACTCTCTTTTTACTGTCCAACGGGTCACTTTCAAGCAAAGTATTTTTTAACTGCGTCTGAATTCACAGGAGACGTAAAGTCTTCACCATCCATGGTGGATAGTAACAAGGCTCCTCCGGAGAAGACTTTTCTGACAACGTAGGGACCTTCATAATTAGGAGTCCACTTGCCCCTGTGATCTGTTTGTGGTGGGAGAATATTTTTCAAAACCAGATCGCCCGTCTGAAAGCTTCGAGGGCACACCTTCTTGTCGTAAGCTTTCTTCATCCGGCTCTGATATAACCGACTATATGCTAGAGAAGCTAGTCTCTTCTCATCCATTAAGCTGAGCTGGTTCAGTCTATCTTTAACCCATTCTGCCTCGTCGAGTTGGACATCACGTAAAACCCTCAAGGAAGGAATCTCGACCTCCAACGGTAATACCGCCTCCATTCCGTATACCAATGAGAAAGGGGTTACCCCGGTTAATGTGCGTACCGTCGTACGATAACCGTGCAAAGCGAAAGGTAGCATCTCGTGCCAATCCTTATACGTCACAACCATCTTCTAAACAATCTTCTTTATGTTCTTATTGGCCGCTTCGACAGCGCCATTCATCTTGGGCCGGTAAGGAGAAGAGTTGTGATGCTCAATCTTAAAATTTTGACACAGCTTTTTCATCATTTTATTATTCAAATTCGAACCGTTGTCGATGATAATCCGCTCGGGGATTCCATATCTGCAGATAATATCTCGTTTGATAAAACTGGCTACCACTTGTCTGGTCACGTTGGCATATGATGCTGCTTCCACCCATTTGGTGAAGTAATCGATTGCCACCAAAATGAATCGGTGCCCGTTTGATGCTGTATGCTCAATCTTACCAATCATATCAATCCCCCACATCGAGAAAGGCCACGGTGATGACATCACATTCAAAGGACTTGGAGGCACATGGATTTTGTCCGCATAAATCTGGCATTTATGACACCTCTTTGCAAACTTGAAACAATCTGTTTCCATAGTCAGCCAATAGTAACCTGCCCGCAACAGTTTTCTTGTCATAGCATGCCTGCCAGCATGTGTACTAAATGTACCCTCATGTATCTCTTCCATGAGCAACTTCGCCTCTTTCTCATCTACACAGCGTAGCAACACCAAGTCGTGGTTTCTTCTGTACAGGACACCGTCAGGATTCAGATAGAAATTGCCAGCCAATCTCCTGAGAGTCTTCTGATCTCGACTGGATGCCCCAGCCGGATACTCCTTGTTCTTCAGGAAGTTCTGGATGTCAAAGTACCAGGGTTTACCATCGGGAGCCTCGTCAATGGCAAATATGAATGCAAGCCTATCGAGCCGAGAGATAACAATCCGGGGAGCCTCATTCCAGAAGTTAACTTTATACATTGAAGACAATGTCGCCAGGGCGTCAGCCATTTGATTTTCTGCTCATGGCACGTGATGCAATTCCACCTTGTCAAAGAAAGGCAACAATCTCCTTGCATAATTCATATAGGGTATCAAATTGGGCTGGCGTGTCTCCCATTCTCCTTTAATCTGGTTCACCACTAGAGTTGAGTCTCCGTATACGTCCAGGTTCTTGATTCGCAAATCAATAGCTTCTTCCAGACCCATGATGCAAGCCTCATATTCAGCCTCATTATTGGTAACAGGAAAGGTCAATCGGGCAGTAAAGGGGATGTGCGACCCCTGAGGAGTGGTGATAATTGCACCTATTCCGCTACCATAGGAATTTACTTCTCCGTCAAATATCAACTGCCATTTGGAACCCAACTCTGGTCCTTCGTCCGGCAACGGTTCTTCACAATCTTTCATCTTCAGGTACATGATATCCTCGTCAGGAAAATCAAACCTCATCGATTGGTAGTCCTCAAAAGGTTGCTCCGCAAGGTACTCTGACAGAACGCTACCTTTAATAGCCTTTTGCAAGACATATTGGATATCGTATTCGGTTAACACCATCTGCCATCGGGCAATTCTTCCGGAGAGTGCTTGCTTTTCAAACACGTATTTGATTGGATCCATCTTTGAATTAGCATGGTTGTATGATTCAGCATGTATTGCCTCAAACGTTTGGCGGCCCATACTAGCGCGCAACACGTCTTCTCGAGCATTGAGTATTTGGACTCACAGTCGGTAAACTTCTTACTCAAATAGTAGATCACATGCTCTTTACGTCCGGTCTCGTCGTGTTGACTGATAACACAACCCATACTTTCCTCAAGAACCGTCAAATACATAATCAAAGGTCTCCCGGCCACTGGGGGTATCAAAACAGGAGGTTCCTGCAAGTATTCTTTTATCTTGTCGAACGCCTTTTGACAATTTTCATTCCAGGTCAACACCTGATCCTTTTTCAATAACTTGAACAACGGCTCGCATGTCGCCGTTAGGTGAGATATGAACCGAGCGATGTAGTTCAACCTCCCTAAAAACCCACGCACTTCTTTTTCTGTTTTAGGCGTCGACATTTCTTGTATTGCTTTTATCTTCGCAGGATCAACCTCTATTCCCTTTTCGCTCACAATAAACCCCAACAGTTTACCCGATCTCACCCCAAAGGTGCACTTGTTAGGGTTCAGTCTCAACCTGAACTTCCTAAGTCTTTTGAACAGTTTCAGCAGATTGACCAAATGCTCCTCCTCTGTCTGGGATTTGGCAATCATATCATCAACATAAACCTCGATCTCTTTGTGCATCATGTCATGAAAGAGAGTCGTCATAGCACGTTGATATGTTGCCCCAGCGTTCTTCATTCCGAAGGGCGTCACTTTGTAGCAAAATGTTCCCCAGTGAGTAATGAAGGTAGTCTTCTCCATGTCTTTTGGTGCCATTTTGATCTGATTATAGCCTGAGAAGCCGTCCATGAAGGAGAATACGGAGAACTGAGCAGTGTTATCAACCAGCATATCAATGTGAGGAAGTGGAAAGTCGTCCTTCAGGCTCGCCCTATTCAGATCACGATAGTCTACACACATTCGCACTTTACCGTCTTTCTTCGGCACTGGTACTATATTAGCGATCCACGACGGATAAGTTGTAACGGCTAGGAAACCAGCATCCCACTGTTTTTGCACTTCCTCCTTGATTTTCACAGCCATGTCTGGTCTGGTTCTTCTGAGTTTCTGCTTAACAGGCGGACATTCCTCTCGCAACGGCAGACGGTGCACAACCATGTCCGTATCTAACCCAGGTATATCCTAGTACGACCAAGCAAATATATCACTATACTCTCGCAGTATCTCAATCAGCCTTTGCTTGACGTCGCTCTGCAGCGCAACCCCTATACGGAT
This sequence comes from Lathyrus sativus, assembly GCA_963859935.3. NCBI lineage: Eukaryota > Viridiplantae > Streptophyta > Magnoliopsida > Fabales > Fabaceae > Lathyrus > Lathyrus sativus. Next base: position 430,410,718 of record OZ012739.1, on the reverse strand, counting down.
ATTTCTCACAACTTCTTCCGACCCCAGATTGATAATCTCAATTTCCTCCTGATGAGGCAGAATGATTCTCTCTTCCTGTTTCAACAAACGAGTCAGCTCCTCTGGCAGGTCGCTATCCTCAACAATCTCTTCCTCTGCTTGGAATACCGGGTGCTCGAAGTCGAGACGAGTCATAGGCGGTTCGTAGGAGATCTCATCTGAAATATTAGTCCTGCAAAGGAAATGGTTAAACGCTTCAACACGCAAACAAAGCAAATAACCACGTTGCCATTTATTGTTAAAGTAAAAAAAAAACAAGAAAAATAGGGATCACAATATTTGAATATGAAAAACGCCTTTATTTCATGATTAAAACAGTGCAATACACATAATCAAGTAGCCCTAATGTAACATCACTATGCCCCGGGTAGGACATAGGATTATTCAACAATTGATAAAACAAATCATTACTGTTTAAGAGTCACTGGGACAGTTTCCCGGATGGACCAGTTGCAGAGACTTTGTCCTGGCACGCTTGGCTTGATCCACGCGTCCATATCGCAGTCGCTATCTCCGTCCTCAGCATCGGAAATAGCATTGATAGTCTTAAAGCACACCCCACTTGGCGTAATCGTGATCGGTCCCTTGAACCTGGGTGCTCCTGAAGATGACGCTGACGATGTCGGTCGGTACCCTAGCCCAAACTTGTCATTCTTCATAGGAATCTCCAGTACCTGCCCCCAGCCTTTAGTCTCACCAGTCTGCACTAAAGCCTGAGCCTCTCTGTAAGATGACACTGCCACATCTGATATTTTGCTAGAACCCTGAGCTTTGTCTTTAATTCGCAACCCTTCGAAGGCTTGACAAGGTGTCTCGTGTATTTCTCCGTCGACCTCAACATATCTAAACGATGACAGGTGACTGACCAAAATATCCTCCTCCCCGCAAACGGTAACAACACTATCACCCACCATGTACTTCAACTTCTGGTGCTGCGTGGACGTTACAGCCCCGACAGCGTGGATCCATGGGCGCCCTAGAAGGCAGCTATAAGCTGGGTGTATATCCATGATGTAGAATTCGGTATCAAACATTTCTGGCCCCACCTGAAGCGGTAATGTTATTGACCCAAACACTGACCTTTTCGTCCCGTCAAACGCCCTCACAACCATATCGCTGGGCGTGCAAATAATTTCCTGTATGTCCAATTTCATCATGACTTTCTTTGGCAACACGTTCAACGACGATCCAGTATCCACCAATACACGCGACATTACTGTGCCCCGGCATTCCACCGATATATGCAAAGCCATGTTGTGTTCTCGACCCCTGGGTGTTAGATCAAAATCTGTGAAACCCAGGCTATGTCCAGCATTGACATGTGCCATTACCCCCTCTAACTGATTTACAGAAACTTCTTGGGGTACGAATGACGTATCCAGTATCTTCAGCAAGGCGTTCCTGTGGGCCTCGGAACACAACAACAATGACAAGATAGAAATCTTCAACGGCGTCTGCTGTAGATGTTCGACAATTTTGTAGTCGCTTTTACGAATCAGTCTCATGAACTCCTCTACGTCCTTGAGCGACGTATCCTTTTCTTTCGACTGAGTAGGCCCACTTTCATTTACTTTGGCTTTGCCTTTGGCCAACCTCTCCACTTCTATTTCAAGTGAGGTAAAGATCCTTCCGCTACGAGTCATGCCCCCCGTACCAACAACATTATCAACAGTCCCAGCTGGCTGGCTATTCACCACAATCTTCTCCCCGTTGCAATATGCTTCTAATCCCTACGTCCACGGGACAACTTTCGTACTCTCAAAGGGAACATGCCCTGCTTTGGTAATTGTAATAGTTGGCCGCTTGGCGGGCGCCGTTATCGTTATAGTCTTCCTCGGGATCGTCACCGTCGCAATATTATTCTGCTTATCACATAATGCCTCCACAGGCTTCTCAACCGCAGTTCGATCAAATTGTAAGGTCCCTTCGTCGATCATGGCCTGAATGCCCCGCTTCAAATCAGTACAACCCTCAGGCTGGGTCCAACACTCTAAACAGTATTCATCACAACCAGGGAATACTCCCCCTCTGAGCAACCTGCTTTTCACTTCACTCAATGGTGTCTTCAGTTCGTTAACATCCATCACCAAGTTCAAATTTTCTTCTGTCAAGATAGCATTCGCCCCATGATTAGGCATAGGCTGTTGTACAATATTAGGCCCAGCTTGGCCAAAGTTGATGGCTTTACTGTCCAACAAGTCTTGAACTTTATGCTTGAAAGCATGACAAGATTCTACATCATGTCCGGGCGCCCCGGAATGGAATTCGCAGTGCTTACTAGCGTCGTACCCATAAGGAAGTACCGGTCCTGTAGGCGGTTCCAAAGTTCTTTTCTCAACCAAATTCAACCCCAACAGTGTCTGAAGAAGCTCTGCATATGTCGACGGAGGCTTATCGAATACTCTCTTCGGCTTTGCGTTCTGAAACCTTCTCTGACCCTGATTCTGCCTTTGCTGCTGCTGTGGTTGTTGTTGTTGAGGAATCGGAATAGTAACACTGACTATTTGTTGAGGTTGACTGTACTGATTTCTACCTCTGCCCCGACCTCTGCCACCAAATACAGCGCTTGCATCACCTTGTCGTCTTCCGCCGAACGCTTTTCTCGCGCCCCCAGCTGAAGTAGATTCACCTGCCTAAATCTTCCCAATTTTAATTCCATTCTCGATCCTTTCTCCCATAAGGATCATATCGGAGAAGCTACCCATCGAAACATTGAGTAACTTGTCATAGTACATTCCTGTAAATGTCCCCACAAACATGTCATTCATCTCCCTTTCAACCAAAGGAGGGTGCACCCGAGCTGCCATATCGCGCCACCGCTGCGCGTACTCTTTGAAACTTTCACCATTTTTCTACGACAGACTCTGCAACTGAACTCTGTTTGGCGCCAAATTGCTGTTATATTTGTAATGCATAACGAAAGCATCAGCCAACTGCTTCCAACTTCTAATCTGAGTGGGCTCCAGTCCCATGTACCATTCCAAAGATGGTCCCGATAAGCTGTCCTGAAAGAAATGCATGAGCATCCTTTCATCATTGGAATACGCAGACATCCTTCTATAATAAGAACGTACATGGACCTTTGGACAGGTATCCCCTTTGTATTTGTCGAATGTTGGAGCCTTGAATTTCAATGGCACCCTCAGCCCTGGTACCAACCCCATAGTAGTCATGTCTAACCCAGCGGAGTTCTGATCAACCACCCCTTTCATCTGCTCTTCTAGCATTCTGATCCTCTAAACAGGGTCAATAGGGCCTTTAAGTCCCATACCTCTTCCTGAAAAAGCGTCCTCCTGTTGATCCACATTCCAGTCATTGCCATACCCATCGTAACCCATGTTATGGCCAAATCCTTGCTAATTGAACACAGGACCCTGTCCTTGGTTGTCGAACCCTTGATTGACCCCAGCAGGTCCAAAACCATTATTGAAAGGAAATGCTCCAGTGCCGTTCACATTACCGAATCCACCATTACCGTAACCATACCCCTGATTGTTGCCGTAACCATCGTTACCAAAGCCTTGATTGTTGAACCCGAAGTTCTCGTCCTGATTGACATTGTTATACCCATTGTTTCCAAAGCCAACATTGTCAACGAATCCTTGATCGACATCCACAGTGTTGCCTTTGTTGTTAACAACATGCCCATTACCACCATTTCCAGTGTTACCATTACCAGCGCCAGCACCTGCACCAGTACTAGTGTTTCCGTTGACAGTCACAACAGGTGGAGTAACAACTGCCGGTATCTCATCCTCCCGGCGAGGAGTTTCAACAGAAATGTGGTCAGTGTTGCCATTTCCGTTCGCCCGCGTCAGCAGCGGCTGCACCAAGGTCTGAAGATTCTCCTGGCCCTTGGCCATGCTCTCCATAGCTTGCATGAATAGAGTCAACTTCTCGCGGATCTCCTGCATCTCGACCTGAACTTGATCCATTATCTTCTTGCAGTTGTTTCTGGTTGAATAGCGGTGGACTCTCTGGTCGTCAATCCTGAAAAACCTATGAGATGCAGGAAATAAGATACAGATTCAAAAATACCGGTCATGCAATATGAGGATGCGGATGCAAATGTATAAATATGCTACAGGTTATATTCCCCCCCGATTCTAGTTTCAGAGAGAAGGCCATCACGACAATGGAGTCCCCATCAAGCAAGCAAGGAATCATAAAACCCTCATTCAAAAACAAATGCCAAGAGGCAGAGTACAAGAGTACAACTGAATACAACTGAAGAGACCTCGACCAACAAGCCTGGCGATGGTCAAGATACAAGTACAGATAACAAAAGCAAGGCAAAGATAACTCAAGCCAAATGGCGCACCCTGACATCTTCCAATATCCTCAACGTCTCCGAATGACCTAGTCTGGAGATTAGCTCTTGTATCAGTAATGCATGTCGCTCAGCAGTGGATCTCAGCTTTTTGGCGTCGTCCTTGCAGGTTCCTTCGCCAAAACACTCGTCGAGTCTGCATCTCTTGGAACCGGCCTTCAATTCACGAACTCTCAGCTTCTCGCCAAGGTCACTTACTCTAAGCTCAACAGCGCTCCTAAGTGATGTCTCTTCAGCTATCTTTGCATCCTGGGCTCTAATCTGCGCCTCTAGCGTGGCAATCTGCAGCTTCAGCTCATCTTCACGCTCCTTCCGCTTGGTAAGCGTGGTATTCCATAATGTTTCCCACTTGCCGAGTCGGGAATAAGCTTTATTTAAGAGTTACTTCTTGGAAGCAAGCACCTTGCTAACACCGTTCAAAGCTGCTCCCACCTTTTCCCTCTTGCCGGTCTCTTCAGTCAAATCCAAACCCAACCTGTTAATCAACTCAATCTGTTCCTTCACAGTGAAGGTAGCTTCATTCTTCTCATGACGCAACCGGAAGATCTCTTTCTCTAACTCATCATTGGCTTTCTTCAATTCTTCATTTTCAGCCAACAATTTGTTATACTTCTCAATCTCTACCGAAGTAGGTGCCTCAATCACTGGAAGATACAGAGGTTCCACAGCAGGATATGGCATCAGGGAAATCCTAGCTCTCTCGTGGATCCAAGCCAAATAGGGATCATAAGCTTTGTTGTTGCTCTTACCAAGCAAAGCCTTCCCTCTCCTATGGATGTTAGCCCATGCATGTCTCAACCTGATCAAAACAGCCTCGTCTAATGAGCCCGTGAGATACAGAGATTCCTGTATCTCAACCTCAATAGGAGCATCTCTCAAGGCATAACCAAACTATCTCACCAGCAGAGAAGGGTTATAGTTGATGCAGCCTTTCCGCCCAATCAAAGGGACATTCGGGAAGCCACTGCAACTATATATAATATCAGTGCCAAGCATGTTTCAGTTAAACTAAATGATGTTCTCAGCAGACAGCCCCATCAACCGGGAAGACCAATCCAAAGTATCAACAACATCAAAAAAAGGCCCTGTCTTCGGAAGATATCTCTGAAACCACCTATACAAAAGAGGAAGACAACAGGAAACATTCTTGCCACGACGTTTCTCATTCTTATAGTGAATAGAATGATAAACATCGCCTAAGAGAGTAGGAATTGGATTCTTCGAGGCAAGAATCAAGAAGGCATCTGAGTCAACAAAATCTGGCACATTAGGAAACAAGACAGTCCCATAGATGCAGACAGCTAGAATGGCACTGAAGGCAACCCAACATCCACTCTTCGCGCACTGTGTAGCCTTCTCAACCAGGACAGACAGGTGAAAACCATAGGCTCCGTTCAGCTTGACCAATCCTCCAGGAAACTCAGAAGCGTCTAAACTGACAATCTCAGCAAGTGTAACCAACTCGGGCTCAGCATCAACATGTATAAAGGGCATCTGGTCTAACACAGGAACTCCCAACATAACATAATACTCCTCCAAAGTGGGTGCCAGAATATAGTCGGGGAACAGGAAGCATCTCAGCTGAGGCTCATAAAACTGCATCAAAGTATACACCCCAGTCGTCTCAAATGCTGAAGGCCTGTACAACAAACTAAGCAATCTCCCATAAGATACTCTGAACGTAGCCCTCACTCTCTCATCTGCTAGAGCAACTAATCCCAGCAAGGCACTGATATCTGGCGAATGCAACCGGTAAGCAACTGTCCTCTTCATGGACTCCATGTCTGGCTAGAAGATACACTAGAATCAGAGGGGAATGATCACACCTGCAACATAAATACACGTTAATGAAATGCAAACATGAAAATGCACATGCATATGCAAACAGGAAATCAAGTGCAATATTGATGAACTGTGCTGCTTTGTACTGAAGCTTGAGAACCATCAAATTTTCATCTCAAACCAAACCAACCACTCAAATGAACCCTGTAACCACATCTCACTGACAGAGATAAACCAGGTACTCTGAGGTCAAAGGTTTCCTGCAAACAGACCTACCTACCCCTCACAGGTATGTACTTAACTCGCAGACGAGGTACGACATCCTATGCGGGTTCAACGTCACAGACTTTCAAGAGCGATGATACGATACCCAGAAGGTGTGGCATCATCATCCCTTGAAGCGGCCTCACTTAGTTTAATCCCAAATGATAGGTCCCCAGAGTCGACAATCCTCGGGTCAGACAACTTGTCGAGCCCTAAGGGCCAGGCAAGAAGCATCAAAGAGAATCTCGTCCGAGCGCAGATTTCGCGGCTAGCTGGTGCGAGCTAGGCAAGCAGGCTAACCACTACTCTCTACTTCTAGGTCTATGTGCAAACTCAAGCCCAGGTCTGGCTTATCTCTCACTCTAACCCTCTACCCAGCACAACAACAATAATATAGTACTGAAAGTAAAGGCAGAAAGGTAAATACATACAAAATCCCAGACGGGAAAACAAGCGCTAGGATCGACTCGCATAGGGAACCGTTGGAGTCCCCAGCAGAGTCTCCAGCTGTCGCTACTGCGAAAATCGGTGTCGGCTATGACAGAAGAGTCGCCACCATGCGTTATTTATCCCACAAGAGGGAAAGGAAACGCCCAGAGTAAACCTAACGCAAAGATCAGAGCAAACGTAGTTCGGGCTACGGAAGACACAAGCTTGTCTGACTGGTTTTTATTACCTTCAAAAAGGGTTTTCCTGATTAAGAGTCCAAGCGGACGAAAATGACACTTTGATGTTTGTTTTGAATCTTTTACGAAAGAAGTGTTTTTTAATTTGTTTGCAATCTCTGACGCACTAGAGACTATGATTTGAGAGTGACTACGTCGCATGTCACCCTAAGGGTACCATACTAAGCAGTCAGATTACTGAAGAGTGACCCTCCAACAACCTTTTCTCAAATAGCTTAAGGCTCGTAACGTACGACGTCGATTAACCTTATTACTGTATTTTTGAATTGTTTTGAGATAAGAACAGAAAGAAGCTCTAAAAAAAACCTAGGGTTTAAAGGGAATAAAAACTAACCTAATGTTGTCATGCATGGATAAGAATCCTAATGTCTGTCATGATCCCCTCATGCACAAAGGAAATCAGAGATCCTTGGGGATAAACAGAAAAGAGAGCAAGCAAATACAGTAAAATGTATGCAATGCAGCAATACAAGCGAGGCAAGGGAGTCCCACTCAACCTCGAACTTGGGAAAACAACAGGCAAAGTGAATCAACATTCACCTCCAACCTAGGGGGCAAGCTATACAGGCCAACAAACAATACAGGAAACAAAACCCCAAAGTAGAGGAGGCAACCCAAGCAGCAGCACCAAACTCCTACAGCAAACAGCAGCTCTGACAGAAACAGATGATTAACCAGCAAAAAGTTGACAGCAACAACCTTCATCTTCATGAATAACTCCCATCTTCAAGCTTCAATAAACTTTCAATCTTCAACAAGCACCAGGCTTCAACAAGCTCCCAGCTTAAGCAAGCTCAAACCCCAGCCAGTAAACAGCTTCAACCAGCTCCTGACCTCAACAAGATCCTAGCTTCAACAAGCAAACAAAACCCTAGCTTAAACAAGCTACCTCATCTTTTCCTTTACCAAGCTTCAACAAGCACCTCCAAGGGAGAATCAAACCAACAAGAATCAAGTTATAATGTTAAGAGATTTAATGACAACCAAGGGAAATCACTAAGGACTTAACATTGCAAATGAAAGGTATCCTCAAAGTTCTACTCACTTGGGCATACCACTCATCCCTCCTAAGGAGAGATGGAGCTTCCCAAGGAGGACTTTATGTCATTGGATAGAATGGAGATGGACAAGATACTCCATGTTTGAAGAAAGAAGCAAAACTAGTCTAATGCTCTTCCTAAAAGCCTAGCTTCCTTAAGCTCCTGACAAGCATCCACAAGATGAGAGAATCTTCACATCCAAGCTCCTTCAAGCTCTCCAAAGCATCTTCAATTGGTCTTCATGATTACCCAAGCTCAAAAGCAACACCACCCTAGTCTAAGGGGAATTATTGAGTTAAACTATCCAAATTCAGAAACACCTAGAAGTTAGTCTTAAAACTAATTCTACTTAAAATACCAAACATGATTGTAAAATCTTACAAAAATTACTAAGGGTTCCTAAACCTCTTATGAATCTCTCATACAAAAACCAGTGGGTTAACCATTCATTTGGATCTAAAACTATGCCCTAAATCTAAAGGTATTATCTTAAAACCCTAATTCTAAACCACCTAATGTCCAATGTTCAAACTAGCCTAAATTTATCTCACAAAAATATGAGAAAATTACCATGGGTACATGAATATCTAAGATAACTATCCCAAAAAGAATCAACTCAAAATTCATCACCAATTGGAAGACAAAACTTATACAAAACAGATGGTCAAATAGGTAACACAATGGACGTTAGCACAAAAGAAAAATCATAACTAATTCAAATAAAATCCTAAAAATGTAAAATCAATGCCTAAAATTTCGTAAGACTTTCAGGAAATACATAAAAAAGTTTCATAAGTTTTTGATGATTTTTACTATTTTTAACGCAATTAATCCAAACAGCCATGAAAACAGAAAAATAAAGAAAAGAAAATAAAGAAAGAACAGTAGAGGGTGTAATCAGCAGGAATTCCATGTATAAAATCAAGTTGGGCTGGAAGAGAGGGGTGCAGATAGCATAACAAACCAAGGCCCATACGCCTCATGCACAACCAATAATCAGAATTAAAATGAAGCAAAATGTCACACGGTGGAATCGAACCGAGGTTCACTCGGCTGGCTTCAATTTCGCCTGGACACGTGGCGCGCCCTGGACGCTCGGATGCGCGGAATAGTCAACTGTGAGGACCGATCGGACGACGCGTGTTCTTCTTCTCCGATTTGAATTTTTCTGCGCATGAAGAGCTTCGCGCGCAGCCTCCCATGGTGGACGGAAGTGAAAATTTTCCGGCAAACTTTAAGTGACCATATCTCCCTCAATATTTATCCGTTTGCAACGATTCTTGAACCAATTTCGCATGAAATTTCAAGAGGAATCCAAATATACTACTTAAACAGCCTAAAAATCCACGAATCAAAAATTCTAGATCTCAACCGAAAACGAATCTAATCCTAAAATCTCACTAAACATCAAATTCTTCGCCCATAAATCATCTACAACTTAAGGTGAACCTAACCACATGATTCTAATGCATTGAAACCACATAAATTAAGAGAAAATTCAAGAAGTAAGAACCTACGTTCGAGCTTCAATTGGAGTTGTTTCCGGCTTGATTCTTGATCCAAAACGTTCCAGATCCAATGAGTGATGATGTTAGAAGAAGATTGAATCCTCAATTGTGCTTGAAATGACCTCTAACAGAAATTCACTCTTTCACTTTTCTTCTTCAAGCTTTAATGGTGATCTTTGCTTCCAACCCCAATCAATCACCAACCCTGTTTCTGATGAGCTCCTAGACCTTTATAGGATTGTTTAGAACCTTCTAGAGCTTAGGCCCAAGCCCAAAATTAAAAATCCATGTCCAACTTTCCTTCAAAGTTTTGATTATGGTAATGCATGAAATTGGCTTCATAGCTTGCATTGGAAGCTTTGGATGACTTACATATTTCATTTGGAATGAATTCAGCCAAAAAGGAATCTCCACATTGCCTTTGTGAAGGAATTGTGTGATGTAACTTTTATGTGATGAAATCTTGTGAAAGGCCATGAAGCTCACTTCAAATGAAATTCCACAATTGCCAATGTTTCTAAAACATATTTTCTGATTAAAATGAGTGGTTATTTGACTTGTTTTGGACCCATAACCATTTATTTCAATTTCCCACCAAAATTGCCTTTGAATTTCTTCCTTATTCAAACCACTTCACACCAATCTTTGATATGATCCAAAACAATTCACCATGAGTTCTTGGTTAGCCTAAAAACCATATTTTGAGCAACTTTCTAGTTGAACAATTTTCCATTTGAGGCCTCTGAGTTGGAGATTTGGACCCATGCTTGAGAATGACTTATAATCACCAATACCCAAAATACCCCTGGATTGCCAAGATCATAACTGGAGTTATATACATCCCCTTGAGGACTTCTAGTACTCTATGGAAAGCTAAGATCAAGCTCTACAACTCTAATGTTGTCCAAGAATCCATTTGAAAACTCATTGAAGGGAAACAGTTGCTTGGAAGTCAAGTGACTTTCACAGATAAATTTTAGTGTCCTCTGGTGACCTGTAATTTGCAAGAACCATAACTTAAGCTCTATAAATCCCCTTGAAGACTTCTATTACTCAAATTAAAGGTATTGAGAAGCTATATAAGTTTCATGTTGGCCAATAATCCATTTGAAACTTTTATTTTGACTTATGTGGCTTTGAAGTTAGGCACTAAATAGGGGATTTTACACTGAAACCCTAATTTAGCAACTTCCCACATTCTTGATTCTTCTTTGCTTAACCTTGGCACAACACCAAACATGTATCAACATACCAATTCATGCATCCCATGACCTCAAGGTAGGCTTTTATGCTCTTCAACTACTCAATTTAATCAGGGTTGACCCAGATGAAACCCTAGTTGACTGCACTTCAAATGTGGCTCTTGTACTTGAATCAATGACTTGTCTCAGCTTCAATAGGGCCCTATAGGCATCCCATGATATCCATACACACCTCACATCCACATTACATGCTTCTCATCCCACTGATGATTCTCAACATTCCTCAAGATAGGAGCAAAACCCACATGTAAGCACTCAAACTTCTCAAGACTTCAAATCATTTCTTGATGGCTTGGATGGTTTCTCATACTTTAATAACACCTCTTGTTAGGCTCTTCTCTTGATAGACACCCTTGATCCCTTGTTGGATGCATTCTATGCTATGATATGCCAATGATTGAACTATTTACATGATGTAACTATTGATCGCGACTTTCTATGTCTAATACAACTAACTGCAAGTGCACAGTCTATCGCGTAGTAATAAAAGATATCGATCCCACAGGGACTCGTAATCAAACTAGTGTTCTCGGGAGTTACTATGTTTAGCTAGGTAGTATATGTTTTAAGGGAATAAGATTGTCACTAAAAGGGGGAACTAAGATTACTGTTTATATTTTTAATTAATTGAATCGATACGTAGTAATTGTGTTCTTCAGGGATTTGATAAGTTACTGGTGTATGAAATAGTTTTCACAGTTTATTTAAGCAGAAAATGGAGATTTGAAGACTCTCGTCTCACGATGGTTATTGACGCTAATCGTAATCCTAAGGGCCAAACGTACACTTTCGTATCCCGTTCGGGGTTAAAACTATTTTTTGGAAATCTCTAAGTTCTAATTCGTTTTAAAGTGCTTTCGCTGTTATTAAAACAAATGCCTAGTGTTTACTATCTGACCTTACCGCAGCTTTCGCTTGTTGGTTCGTATCTTAATTAATTTCCAACTTTCGTGGCAAAACTACTTTTAAATAAGTTCTCGCTTTCGCGACGAAGTTTATTTCGTGACTCAATTTTAAACACTTAGACCATAAATTACTTTTGTGAAAAGAAAGTTTTCAAACAAGAGTTATCAAATCCCATTCGGATTATTACTACATATCGATTGCCTAAGTTTAGCTAGACATGGAATTGGGAAGAACAAAACATAAATAATAATAGTAAATAATAAATTGCATTATAATAAAACAGAAGTCGATCAAAATGAAAACCTGTAAATAATGCCAATTGGCCTTTGGACAGATCCTCCACAGATGTTGGCAGGATTCTGGTCTTTAGTTCCAAATTGATCGTACAATGCAATAGGTATTACAGAAGAGCGGAAATGGAAATGAGGAAATGAAAAGGGAAATAAAGGAAAGGAATACAAATAAAAACTGGAAAGTAAATTTGCTCTGGAAATTAAATTCGGCAGCACTTCGTGGTATGAATGCAGCACCCTTTTTGAAGTCCCCTGCTTCCCTTTTTATAGAAGTGGAATCCCAACGGTTATCTCTGAGGATGATGGACCTTGAGGCAGATAATTTAGGGAGTAGTGGACCACTTAATGGGAATTGGAACTGCTTTTTTGACGTGAAATCTGAGTGGGGCATTTTTGCCTGCATGACGGTCGTCACAAGGTGTGACGGTCGTCATGCATCTGTGACGGTCGTCACATCTGCAAAAACAGTCTGCTGCGCTTTTCATTGTGTTTTCACTCCTTTTTCGTCCATATTTCATCTGGGATTGCTTCTTTTCTTCATGTTGCCTTGTTTAGACGTGATCGTCGAATACCTGCAAAAACATCAGACAAATACACGGAAATAACCCGAAATCGGATCGAAAACGGTTAGACTTTAGTTGAATTATGCATGAAAATATCTATATGATTTCGTGTTATCAAACTCCCCTAAGCTTGAATCTTTGCTTGTCCTCAAGTAAAACGTGGAAAAGTCGGCGAGCACGAGGCTGCTTCTTCGTTCGTAGAGTTTGGAAAAACCGGGATTCTTGGTAGGAACAAGACGAGTATCATGACGACACTGGACTACGAGTCTCCAGAGGTCTCCTTTTTATGCAAATCGGTCTCAGTCATGCTACCGTATCCTGGTGTCAAGGTTCTCGTGGCAAGTTCACCCTGTTTGTTCTAGCGCAATCACATTAAGCCCGTTGTCCGCACACTTTCATGGCAAGTCGACCTGTTAGTGAATATGATCTCATTTTTGTTTTTGATCTTCTTCATTGATCATAATTTGGTGTCATTGATTTTTCAATGAGTTTTTCGTGCCGTTGGGCTAAATGCTCGGGTGAGGAGCACCTAACTTAGAAGGAAATGTATCTTATATTCTTGGGCTTTTTAGCTCTCTTTTCATGATTTTTCATCTTTTTGGAGATCATACACTTATTTGCATCGGTCGCTCGCTTAGAAGTGTTTTTAGGATGGTGCTGACGGCTAGAATAAACTACTTGGGGTTGAGTTTGCGTAGACACTTGAGACTTTGGTACACGTAGGTGGTGAAACCGACTCGCATAAACTAGAGACCTAAGGTGTCTGGACGATACTGGTTTTGTTAGAACTGTCGTTTCCTCGGAGTTTCGAAACTTGTTTTGAACTCAGGTGCATTCTCGTGATGCTTTTGCTTTTGAGGAACAAATGAAAGTTTTTGTTTACGTTGAATAATGTGGGGATTGTTTGCGTAACGTGAAAAATATATAGACGAGCTTTATTTGCTAGAAATAGAAAGTGTAAAAATAGATATTACCAGAATTCAAAGTGCAGTGAAATGGAAATAAAGGTAATAAAGGAAGTTCAGAGTACAGTGGAAATAAAGGTAATAAAGGTAATAAAGGTAACAATAGATATTATCCGCTCCCACACTATCTCGATCAGTGTCCTCACTGATTCTTGAAGCATGCGAGAGGGAGATACAACTGAAAATGAAAATACAAAGAACTGAAATATAGTAAACAATGAAGGAAAAAAAATGAAAATCTAGTCCCGGCCTCTGTCACGTCCGTGCTGGCGTCCTCTGGCTCTAGCAAGGGCTACTCTATCCTCATAGCTCATGGCTCCGGTGTGGTAGACCGTGTCTCGGAGTCCTTCGACCTGCAGGGTTAGATTCGCTAGACTCTCAGTGATCGTAGCTTGGCCGGTGTGAAGTTGTTGCATTTGAGTCCGGTGCCAAGCTTGGAACTGGTCAGCTCGCTGGTTCTGCTACTGCAGCATCGTGAGTATCTGTGCCTGCTGGTCTAGGGAGCGACGGAGGTCCTCTTCGGTGTAGTCGGGCACGGGATGGTGACGATGGCGGCGAGAAGATGTACCTACTGGAGGAGGAGGCTGCGATGCCTCTGGCTGCTCGGACCTGTCCAACTCAGATTGGATTTCATCGTCGGAATCATGAGTGGGATCCTGAGTAGGAACAGCGGCAGCAGGAGGGGCAGTGAGGTCGAACAACCAGTTGGTACGGTCCTCTGGATGGATGCGGGTGCGGGACGGAAGGATGATGCTTTTGACGGTCTTGCCACGCACAACCGGATGATATTTCCCGTCAGCTCGGGAGCGGATGAGATGGGAGGCCCTGCAGTGGTCGGTGTCGCTACGCGAAAAATGACACAGAGTCGCCACCGGATTTTATTTATCCCACGGGGGGAAAGGGAAATAGCGATAAAACCTTTGGGAAAAGAGCGTGGTCATCGCAACCAAGTCTTAGGGTTCGGGAGTCGGTTATGCGAGGGGAAGGTATTAGCACCCCCTCGCATCCATCGTACTCGATGGGAACCTCCTAGGTTATTTCGCGTGAATGGGTGTTTTATTCTAAAAGTTTGCTTGTTTAAGGAAAAGAGGGATTGGTTTATTTATTTTAATGCTCGCCAAGGATTGTGGCCCTTGTGCCTACGTATCCTCACTTAAAAGAAGTGAAGAATCAGAGCTCCGTAGTTCGGAGGCTTTATGAAATTGTTGTTTGTTGGTTGATTTTATACCTTGAAAAAGGTTTTTTGGATTGACGCCCTAAGGCAAAAATAGTTTGATGAGTTGATGTTGTTTTTAGTTTTTTTTTTTGAAGAAAATGTGTTCTTGACTAGGATTATACAAAAGACTTTGGATAGAGATGAATGTCTCGAATAATCAAGTCGAGCGCCTTGTATTCGAAACATTCGGAATGAGTGTAGGAGAGTTCCATTCTCATTCCTTCTCCACCACTTTAAAGTTCATGGTGCATAATTCCAATCATATATTTTATTGTGTTTTTTTTGTATTTTTATGCGAAAAGAGAAACACTTGACGTTGGATCAAGATTTATTGCTTGTAAAGATATTTGAAGTGATGCGATTTAGGTCGATGGCGGTGCACAAGGCATCCGACTTACATGGTCAAAAATGGCTCGATAAAATCGAGAGTTTACTTTTAAAAATAGTTTTTGGAAACAAAGGTCAACAAGGGCCATAACAATATTCACATACAAACATCATACAAACATAAGCCACACGGCTCAAAAAAATCGAGACACACAAAAAAAACGCTGGTCCAGGTCGAAATCTCACATTTTTTTTTATGTTTTCGTTTCGTCTTTGTGGTTCCTTGAGGATGGTTTCTTAGTCCCTTAGGGGATCTTACATGATATACAGTTCAACAACACATAAAAGAGTGAATGAAATGAATATAAAAGCAAAGAATAAAAGGAGAAAGATTTGAAGAAATGGATACCAAGAGCTTTCTATCCTTCTTGCAAGTACTCCAATGACCTTTGTTGGATGTGCTCTCCCCTCTTCACTCTATGTTGTGAAGGTTTGGTTTCTCAATGATCCTCTTGTGTCTCTATCTCACTCTTTTTTTTCCTGTTTTTTGGGGGTTTCTTGCTAACTATTTTCTGGTTTTTTGCTCTTACTCTTTGCTCTCTATGTGTAGTCTCTACTCTCCTTGCTTCTTCTGTTGTGTTCTGTTTTGATAGTAAGGAATACTATGTTTTCTATGCTTGCTTGCAGCCCATTTTCCACCTTTTCTGTCAACTTTTTCTGCTGTCCTAAAGCCACACACTTTGCACACCTTTTCATCACCAACTTTCCATTCTTGGCAATGCCTTTTTCTTCCTTTTGTGCAGCCCCACTTTTCCCTTCTATTTCTAGTATGACTTGCTGCATTTTTCTGCTGTAGCATACTATACTACTATCCCTCTTTTTACCCATTAGTCTCTTGGATGGTATTGCTTTGTATCTTGCCATGTAGCCAATTGTTACCACTCTTTGACAGCATTTGCAAACTGATATTTAGCAAGTAAATATATCATTTGCATGCTATTTCCTTGACTTTGTGACATAAAAAATGATCTTGTAACATAGTACATGTTGTCCTCTTGATTTTGTGACATGTAGTAATTCTTCAACTCTTGCGTGGGGTTGTTTTGCCTATGATTGAACATGCATAATCTTGGCCCATAAACATTCCAATGTTGATTTAATTCTTGCATATTTCTTGGATGTTTGTGAGCATAATGTAGCACATGAAAAAAAATGGTGTAGTATGAAGAGTACCATATCATAGATTTGATTAAAGACTTGAATGAAGATTTAGAAATAGATTAATTTCTAAACATTATCTAGAGTTGGAATTTTTGTAACAAATTACATGATTGTAATGTCACAAAATTCCTCTTAGTATTATTTTTATCTCCATTCATGAATCTTGAATTTTGGATGATGGATTCCCTCATGTGCTTAAAAATGAAATCTTGAATTATGCATTGATGATCTTGATTCATGCCTTAATAATTTGCACTCCACTTATGCCATAAAAATAAACATGTATGAAGGAGCTTTGGATTTGGCCTAGCATTCATGTCTATTAATATTTATCTTGAATATCCTTGTATTTTGTCAAGTAACTTCCCCTTGCCAAAATTTTCATGAGTAGAATTTTTCCTCAGATCAAACCTTAGGTGATGAACCTTTTTTCATGTAGTCCGAAAATAGACAAGTTACAACCAAATGGCCTAGTTCGTACCTTGTGAACCCGCATGCTCGATACACAATAGAATGATGTATGATATGCCGAATGTAGGGTATAAAAGGCTAACGGTGAAAATGAGGGTGTGACAGTCGGTGTCAAGGAACACCGAGGGGATGGACTGGAGGTGCTGGAGGCGGTCGCCAAGGTTCAGCCCAAGTGCAATAGTCGTGACAATCCCGCCAAAGTAGAATGGCTTCGAGCCACGGTTGCAGTTGGCTTGAATGTGAGCCAGCAGGAACGGGGCAGCGTTGACAGGTTCATTGTTGAAGACGCAATGAATAAAGAAGAGCTCCTTGGAGTTCACTTTGTGGTTGCTGTCTCTGGCGAAGATGGTGTTGCTCAACGCTCTGTGAAAGTACCTGATGGCGGGGTTATGGATGTGAGTGGCGTGCAGGGAGTCCCAACCATCAGCATTTAGGCCGGTCAACTGATACCACAGTGCGAAGGCTTCGTGCTGGAACTGGTCGGTGATGCGGCGATGAGCGTTGTCGCCGCGGGGTAACTGTAGGATGCTGGCGATCTGATTCTGATTCACCTGATAGTTGACGCCAAACATTCGGAAACAAGCGGCACCTGTGTGCTGGTTGAGTTCGCCGCTGCTGGTGACGTACGTGAATGAACTCAAGAACTCGAGGGTGAGTTGTTCGTAG
The DNA here is from genome assembly GCA_963859935.3 of Lathyrus sativus. Taxonomy (NCBI): domain Eukaryota; kingdom Viridiplantae; phylum Streptophyta; class Magnoliopsida; order Fabales; family Fabaceae; genus Lathyrus; species Lathyrus sativus. The sequence continues at coordinate 430,393,179 of OZ012739.1, read as the reverse complement.
GTCGGCTGGGGGTTGGTGCAAAGGTTCCAGATGCCAGCTCGTTGAAGCATCCAGGTGACACCTTCAAGGAGTCCGAGCTCCGTAAGCGATGGAAGGTGCGGGTAGTGAGTTGGCTGGAGTGACCTCTGATGAAATGCAATGTACTGTGCTCGTTGTCTGTCGCCTAACTCGCCCTCAGGGAAGGAAATGTTGCTGACATCTGCGTTTCCGGCCATTGTTGAAGATGGAGAGGTTTCGGAGGTTTTAGGGTTTTTCGGCAGAGAGGGAAAAATGACAGAACGGTGGTTTGGAGGTTGAATTTGGAGTTGAGGTTTATAGTTCAATGTGGGGAGGACGAAAATCGTAGTGGGGTATGAATTTTGGAAGTTTGGAAGTGATAATGGGGGAGTGGAAGGGAACACGAACCCTGTTATATCAGATAGCAGTTCTGGACTGCGTGACGGTCGTCACAAAGGTGTGACGGTCGTCACCCGCGTGACGCTCGTCATGGGGCTGTGACGGTCGTCACAGCAGCAAAATCTGCAGAACGCAGAATTTTGCTATGAGGGCGTACTCGTGGTGATTTTAAAGCTTAGTATTGATACGGTGACGTAATATAGCAGCCAACAAACAACAAATAATGTGAAAACAGAATAATTGAACAAAAACTAGAATTGAAATAACATAAAATTGAAACAATTGTATGTAGTACATAATAGAAACGAACAATGCGAAAAATCCAAATGATTAAACTAAACTAGACTAGACTAAACTGAAACTACTGCTACGAGCTAATAACTAATCTTTTCGTGCCTTCAACGCATCGAATTTCTATGAATAGTAGTCGAGTTGGTCGCAGACTAGATCCATGAAGCCTACCAGGTCACTGTGCATGCCTGCGATATCAGCTTTTACATTAGTCAGAGCTTTATCAACATCGTCCAATCTGAGTAACACGGTATCCATTTTGTCGGTGGTCTCCTCAGGGATAGGCTCAGGATAAGTATTGTAGTGTGGAGGAGTCATATGGTCTACTTCAGTTTCAGAGGCAGCGTCCTCATAGTACATATAGTCATGTGCCTCAGAGATGTGGTCACTGTCATACATATAGTTCTGGGGTGTTGACTGTGGTGAAGGAGGTCCCATAGGCTCATCCAATTCGTAGAGCCAGTTATCCTTGTTGTGGATGCTTGTCATCAGATGATCAGGCAGTGTGAATAGTTGTACTGGTTTTTCGTTAATAAGGTACTCATACGGTCCAGGTCCCATAGTCCCTAAGATGCGCCTGTTAAAGCAGAATTGTATGTTCATGGGTCTGATGGTACCAAAACGAGTGCTGGCATTTAGATGGAATCTAAGGCCAAGCTCGTGGGCAATCATTGTTACTAGTCCTCCTATAAGAATAGGTGTCTGAGGTTCCAGCGTGAGGCGTTTGAAGGATCTCATCATGAAGGGCACTACATTTACTGTCCGTCCCTGAGAACCACAGAGCATGATGAATAACTCTTCCTTAGACACTGCAGTAATATTTTCTTCTTTTCCAAACAAGGTGTGAGCTAGTATCTTATGGAAGTATCTAAAGGCTGGGTTATGAATGTCATCATTGTACATTCTGTCTGGTTCAGGGTGATAGTCGCCTGTGATTCTACCCCAGAAGTGCTCGAGTTGCAAATCAATATCGTCATCTTCTGCACTGATGAACACATGCGGTCCGCTAGGGAATCCTAGGAGGTTAGCTAGTGACATCCGGCTATGAGTTTGGTCCATTCCAAACAATCTGAAGGTAATCAATTCTGAGCGGGTTCCAAAACCATAGTTGGGTGTGTATCTGAAAGAACTAAGGAATTCATAGGTAAGATCCTTATAGGTAGCGAAACATGTTTTCAGGGCAGTGTTCTCCCAACCTAGTTGATTGAACAGGTATTGAATGCTATCTGTGATCCCTAGTTTATCCATAGTAGGCTTGTCATAATACAGCATTAAGGCGAATTATCTTTCGGTTAGTGCTGCAAATCTTGCCTTTTGAGCGAGTCCTTGGAAGTGAACCTTTGTGAAATCGTACTCGGCCATATTCGCAGGTAATTCGGAGAAAACAGAAGAAATGTTTTGAAGACTTTAAAAATCCTGAAAAGTTTGAAACAAGAAATTGAAGTCAGGATTTTTAGAAACGAAAAGTGGTAGAAACAAAAGACAAAAGGGAAAAAATAAAATAGGAATAAAAGTACGAAAATGAACGAAAGTAGAAAGTAGTAGTAATTTTAGGATTTTTGTTGGATTTTTCAAAGTAGAATTTGAAAGTAAAATGAAATGCAATAACGAGGGGAATTTGGGTTGCCTCCCAATAAGCGTTGTTTTTAACGTCTAAAGCCTGACGATAGCTTGGTGAGAAGCTATTCGAGTGTCTGAGCTGGAAGCTCAAGCAATGTTATATTGCTGACTTGAGGACTGTTGTCGTTCTTATTGTAATGTTTTAGACGTTGCCCGTTTACGATAAACGGTGCATTTGTCTTGTCGGTAATTTCAACAGCTCCACTCTGAAGTACTTTAGTCACTTCATAGGGTCCAGACCACCTAGATTTTAGTTTTCCTGGGAAGAGTTTTAATCGTGAATTAAAGAGCAATACGATGTCTTCCACACTGAATTGTTTCCTGATTGAACGTTTATCATGTCACTTTTTAGTTCGTTCTTTATAGATACGGGCATTTTCGTAAGCGTCTAATCGAAGTTCTTCCAACTCGTGTAAGTTCAAGATTCGCTTTTCTCCTGCCTCGGTGTAGTTGAAGTTGAGTGTCTTAATAGCCTAGAAGGCCTTATGCTCTAACTCTACAGGGAGATGGCAGGATTTACCGTAAACTAATTTATAGGGGGTAGTACCTATTGGTGTCTTAAATGCGGTCCTATAAGCCCATAAAGCTTCTTGTAGCTTTGATGACCAGTCTCTCCTTGAGGTAGCGACAGTCTTTTCCAAGATCTGTTTTATTTCTCTGTTCGAGACCTCTACTTGTCCGCTAGTTTGCGGATGATAAGGTGTAGCTACTCGGTGCCTGACTCCATATCTAGAAAGAAGTTTATCGAATATTCGTGATATGAAGTGAGATCCTCCGTCACTAATGACGAGTCTGGGTACACCGAATCTAGGAAAGATAGTGTTCTTGAAGAGTTTGATTACTACTCGTGCGTCATTTGTTGGAGCAGCTATGGCTTCTATCCATTTAGACACGTAATCGACAGCGACGAGTATGTAGTTATTTCCAAAAGAAGGTGGGAAAGGTCCCATGAAATCTATTCCCCAGACGTCGAAGATTTCTACCTCTAAGATTCCTTTCTGAGGCATTTCATCGCGTCGTGAGATGTTGCCAGTTCGTTGGCATCTATCGCACTTTTGCACAGCGATGTGAACGTCTTTCCAGAGATTAGGCCAGAATAAGCCGGCTTGGAGAATCTTAGCGCACGTCTTAGATGTACTAGCATGACCACCGTATGGTGCTGAGTGGCATTGGGAAATAATATTTTCTATTTCTTCCTCTAGGAAACAGCGACGATATATGTTGTCGGCCCCTCTCTTGAAGAGTAGGGGTTCGTCCCAATAATAGTGTTTCAGATCGTGGAAGAATTTCTTCTTTTGCTGATAAGTAAGATCTGGTGGAAGCACGCCCGCAGCGAGGTAATTAACGATGTCAGCATACCAAGGTAATGTGACTTGGGCATAGACGGCTTCTACGGCTTTTTCGAATTCTGGATCTTCCGAGATTGCATTGGATGTGTCACTTTCTAATTTGGCTATCAGACGTTCGTACGGGAAATCGTCATTTATCGGTACTGGTTCGTGTCTGATGCCTTCTATTCGGGATAAGTGATCCGCGACAACGTTCTCGGTTCCTTTCTTATCTTTGATTTCTAAGTCAAACTCTTGTAATAACAGGATCCATCTCAATAGTCTTGGTTTGGCATCCTTTTTGCTTATTAGGTACCTTATGGCAGCGTGGTCTGTGTATATTATAATTTTTGCTCCTACTAAGTAAGAACGAAATTTGTCAAGCGCAAATATAACTGCTAGAAGTTCCTTTTCTGTGGTAGCGTAGTTCATTTGGGCAGGATCTAAGGTTCTACTGGCGTAGTAGATAGCATGGAGTTTCTTGTCCTTCCTTTGTCCTAGAACTGCGCCTACAGCGTAATCACTCGCGTCGCACATGATTTCAAACGGTAGTCTCCAATCTGGTGGTTGCATGATTGGTGCGGTGATAAGGGCTGATTTCAATGTTTCGAATGCTTTTAAACAGTCGTCGTCGAAGACGAACTCAACATCTTTCATTAATAGGCCGGTCAAAGGTTTTGTGATTTTCGAGAAATCTTTTATAAATCTTCTGTAGAAACCGGCATGTCCTAGAAAACTTCGTATTTCTCGTACGAATTTTGGAGGTTGGAGATCCTTTATAATCTCTATTTTAGGTTTGTCTACCTCGATCCCTCTATCTGATATGACGTGTCCTAGAACTATTCCTTGTCGGACCATGAAATGGCATTTCTCCCAATTTAGGACGAGGTTTACTTTTACGCAACGTTCTAGTACCATTTCTAAGTTTTGTAAGCATCCTTCGAAACTTTGTCCACATACCGAGAAATCGTCCATAAACACTTCCATAATGTCGTCTATGAAATCTGCAAAGATTGCCATCATGCATCTTTTGAAGGTTGCTGGAGCGTTACAGAGTCCGAACGGCATTCGGCGGTAAGCAAAAGTACCGTAAGGACAGGTGAATGTAGTCTTTTCTTGGTCATCAGGATGGATGGGAATTTGGAAGAATCCTGAGTAACCATCTAGATAGCAGAAATATGAATGTTTGGCTAATCTTTCCAACATTTGGTCTATGAAGGGTAGCGGGAAGTGATCTTTGCGCGTAGCCTTGTTAAGCTTCCTATAATCAATACACATCCTACTTCCAGTCACGACTCTTTTTGTTATTGATTCGCCTTTTTCGTTTTTAACTACTGTGACTCCTCCTTTCTTTGGTACGACATGAACTGGGCTAACCCATTCACTATCGGAGATCGGATAGATGATTCCTGCATCTAGTAATTTCTTTACTTCATCTCTGACTACAGTGCTCAGGATGGGGTTTAGTCTTCTCTGATGCTCTCAAGAGGTTTTAGAGTCTTCCTCTATTGTAATTCGATGCATACAGATCGAAGGGCTTATACCTTTTAAATCGCTTATGTTATAGCCTAACGCGGTGGGGTACTTCTTTAGGACTTCTAATAACTTTTCGGTTTCTGGTTGTCCTAAGTCGGCGTTAACTATCACTGGTCTTTTTAGTTCATCGTCTAGAAATTCATATCTGAGGTTTTTGGGTAGTGTTTTAAGTTCTAAAGATGGGTTCTTCGGACCTGGCATATGATTTGGTGTCAGTGCTAAGCTTTCGCTTAGGCTGTCGTCTTTATACGGTTTACGCCAATTGTCGTCTTCAGAAATGTCGGGTATTTGAATCTTTATTATTTCTGAATACGTGGTCTCTTCATTTTCAAGTTCTCTTATGCATTCGTCAATTTCGTCTACTAAATAGCAGGTATCGTCTATTGCTGGTGCTTGTAAGAACTTGGTGAGAATGAACTCTATCTTTTCTTCTCCTACTTCGAATGTTAGCCTTCCTTTCTTCACGTCTATAATCGCTCCGGCTGTAGCTAGGAACGGTCTTCCTAGGATAATTGGGGTTACAGTGTCCTCCTTGATGTCCATGATTATGAAGTCGGTTGGGATGTAGAATTGTCCTATGCGTACTGGAACGTTTTACAGTATTCCGACGGGGTATTTTACTGATCTGTCAGCTAATTGTACGGACATTTTGGTCGGCCTGAGGTCTCCCATATTCAGCTTTTTGCATATAGATAAGGGCATAACACTGATACTGGCTCCTAAATCGCATAGAGCGTTATCTATTACGAACTTTCCTATGACGCAGGGTATGGAGAAACTACCTGGGTCTTTTAATTTAGGAGGCATGCGGTTCTGAATAATAGCGCTACACTCTGCAGTAAGTGTAACTGTTTCGTTATCCTCGATCTTTCTCTTATTTGACAGGATCTCTTTGAGAAATTTAGCGTATGACGGCATTTGAGTTATCGCTTCTGTAAAAGGAATAGTAATATTCAACTGTTTAAGGAGATCTACAAATTTCTTAAACTGTCCTGAAGTTTTAGAGTTTATTAGTCTTTGCGGATAAGGAATAGGTGGTTTATATGGCGCTGGAGGTGCTTGAGTTTTTTCACTTGCGGTATCCTCCTTCTCGTTGTCCTCCTTCTTCTCTAACTCAGATTCCTTTTCTGCTTGTTCAGTTGGTTTCTGTTGCATGGCTGAGTTTTCGGTCCTCGGATCGATCGGTTCGTCCAATTCTTTTCCACTTCTTAGTATCACAGCATTTGCTTGGCCTTTGGGATTCTGTTCGGGTTGTCCAGGAAATGTGCCAGCAGGTGCGGCAGCAGATGCTTGCTGTTGAGCCACTTGTGATATCTGAGTTTCTAACATTTTGTTGTGGGTGGCTAAAGCGTCTACTTTTCCTGTCAACTGTTTAATTTGCTCGCTAGTGTGTATGTTTTGATTCAGGAACTCTTTGTTCGTTTGATCTTAAGTAGCTATGAACTTTTCCATCATCAATTCGAGGTTTGATTTCCTAGGTGCATTCTGAGCAGCTGGTTTTTGATATCCTTGCGGAGCAGTAGGCATTTGCAATGCATTTTCGCTTTTGTAAGAAAAGTTTGGATGATTTCGCCAACCTGGGTTGTAGGTATTTGCGTAGGGATTTCCTTGAGCATAATTTACCTGGTCTGGCGGGATTCCGGCTAGCAATGGGCATTCGGGTGCATTATGAGTGGTGCTTCCGCATAACTCGCAATTTGGAGTTACTGCAGCGACAGTTGCAGTGGGGTTAACGGTCAGACTATCGATCTTTTGTGCTAGAGCATCTACTTTAGCATTGAACTTTTCAAGGCTGCTGATTTCGTACATCCCACCTTTCGCTGTGGTTTTCTCATTTGGAGTGCGTTCACCTCCCCATTGGCAATGGTTTTGTGACATGTTTTCTATTAATTGATACTCTTCATCGTATGGCTTATCCATAAGTGCACCGCCCGCGGCGGCGTCTATTGTCAATCTAGTATTGTATAGAAGCCCATTATAGAAAGTATGGATTGTCACCCAGTCTTCTAGACCGTGGTGAGGACATGTTCTCATCATATCTTTGAATCGTTCCCATGCTTCGTAGAGATATTCAGTATCTTTCTGTCGAAATCTGTTGATTTGAGCTCTAAGCATAGCAGTTTTGCTTGGTGGAAAATATCTCGCTAAGAAGACGTTCTTCAATTGCTCCCACGTCGTAACGGAGTTGGATGGTAACGATTGTAACCATGTCCATGCTCTGTCTCTAAGAGAGAATGGGAAAAGACGAAGTCTTATCGCGTCTGGAGTTACTCCATTTGCTTTCACTGTGTCTGCGTATTGTACAAACTTCGTTAGATGTTCGTTCGGATCCTCAGTTGCGTTTCCTGAGAATTGGTTTTGTTGTACAGCCGACAGCAATGATGGTTTCAGCTCAAAATCATTTCGGGTAATAGCTGGGGAAGCAATGCTACTTCTAGGCTCCATCTGAGATGGTGTAGCGTATGCCTTCAGTGGTTTGTTCGGAGGTCCTTCAGCCATCGTCGGTTCTTCTTCGGATTTGGGAATGGGAGTGAGAGGATCGGAAATGTTATGTTTGAGTTGGTACTCAATGATTCGGCTTCTTAGATGTAAGAAGCGTTCTAGTTCTGCGACTGAAGGTTTCAAGATATCGTCTTGTGGGCGATCACTTGGCATACAATCGACAGCACTAGTAAAGGAAAAATGAAAATTGTTTACCTAGTCTATACGGCGTAACAAAAGGTTACACTATTGACTAAACGGGTCCCCGGCAACGGCGCCAAAAACTTGATCGCGACTTTCTATGTCTAATACAACTAACTGCAAGTGCACAGTCTATCGCGTAGTAATAAAAGATATCGATCCCACAGGGACTCGTAATCAAACTAGTGTTCTCGGGAGTTACTATGTTTAGCTAGGTAGGATATGTTTTAAGGGAATAAGATTGTCACTAAAAGGGGGAACTAAGATTACTGTTTAGATTTTTAATTAATTGAATCGATACGTAGTAATTGTGTTCTTCAGGGATTTGATAAGTTACTGGTGTATGAAATAGTTTTCACAGTTTATTTAAGCAGAAAATGGAGATTTGAAGACTCTCGTCTCACGATGGTTATTGACGCTAATCGTAATCCTAAGGGCCAAACGTACACTTTCGTATCCCGTTCGGGGTTAACACTATTTTTTGGAAATCTCTAAGTTCTAATTCGTTTTAAAGTGCTTTCGCTGTTATTAAAACAAATGCCTAGTGTTTACTATCTGACCTTACCGCAGCTTTCGCTTGTTGGTTCGTATCTTAATTAATTTCCCACTTTCGTGGAAAAACTACTTTTAAATAAGTTCTCGCTTTCGCGACGAAGTTTATTTCGTGACTCAATTTTAAACACTTAGACCATAAATTACTTTTGTGAAAAGAAAGTTTTCAAACAAGAGTTATCAAATCCCATTCGGATTATTACTACATATCGATTGCCTAAGTTTAGCTAGACATGGAATTGGGAAGAACAAAACATAAATAATAATAATAAATAATAAATTGCATTATAATAAAACAGAAGTCGATCAAAATGAAAACCTGTAAATAATGCCAATTGGCCTTTGGGCAGATCCTCCACAGATGTTGGCAGGATTCTGGTCTTTAGTTCCAAATTGATCGTACAGTGCAATAGGTATTACAGAAGAGCGGAAATGGAAATGAGGAAATGAAAAGGGAAATAAAGGAAAGGAATACAAATAAAAACTGGAAAGTAAATTTGCTCTGGAAATTAAATTCGGCAGCACTTCGTGGTATGAATGCAGCACCCTTTTTGAAGTCCCCTGCTTCCCTTTTTATAGAAGTGGAATCCCAACGGTTATCTCTGAGGATGATGGACCTTGAGGCAGATAATTTAGGGAGTAGTGGACCACTTAATGGGAATTGGAACTGCTCTTTTGACGTGAAATCTGAGTGGGGCGTTTTTGCCTGCATGACGGTCGTCACAAGGTGTGACGGTCGTCATGCATCTGTGACGGTCGTCACAACAGCAAAAACAGTCTGCTGCGCTTTTCATTGTGTTTTCACTCCTTTTTCGTCCATATTTCATCTGGGATTGCTTCTTTTCTTCATGTTGCCTTGTTTAGACGTGATCGTCGAATACCTGCAAAAACATCAGACAAATACACGGAAATAACCCGAAATCGGATCGAAAACGGTTAGACTTTAGTTGAATTATGCATGAAAATATCTATATGATTTCGTGTTATCAACTATGCAAATGAAACACAAATCAGGCAAGAAAAGGTTGAGCAAATTTTGGGGTGCAACACCTCTGGCCTTGTTGTTTTTCCTAAACCTTATCAGGAGGTTCTGGACTGAATTCGTTACCAGGACCTCCTTCGTATGATTCTTGGTTGGCTTTGACAGCCATATTTTCCACTTCACTCTCTAAGGTCGTTCATAAGTTATTTTCGTCTACATAAGGCAAAATCTTTTTTAGCACTTTGAACTCAGTCGTCATCATTGAATTCGCTTCCCCAACCTGTTGGGTTTATCCCAGATACACCAAGGTATGGTAGGTTATCCTCTCCTAACACCTCTCTATCCCATCGAAGACCATGAATGGGATACAAATACAATAAACAATAAATGTCATTATCTGGGGTAAAATCAAAATCGTCCAGATTGCATGGAGCAGTGTTGGCCAAGTGTTTGTCGAAACTGTGTCGATCGACATGATTAATTGGAGCTTTGAAATAAACTTGATCAGCCTCAATATTTTTGACAAAGTCGTCTGGATGCCATATTGTAATTCTCTGGTGCATGGAAGATGGTACAACCCCAATTCCATGTATCCACTCTCGTCCCAACAGCAAGTTGTAGTTGACCTTCGTTTTGACCACCATAAAAACAGTAGGTCTTGTAACTGTCCCCGCCGCCAAATCAACTTGTATAACACCAAGAGTAGTGCCCACCTTTCCCTCGTAAATCGAGAGCACCATGTAGTATGGTTTAGTATCTGGGTCGTACTTGTCGATTCTCTTCAACATAAAGTGCGGCATCAGATTTGCCGTAGCGCCACAGCCCACCAGAATTTTATTGACCGCAACGTTCTCTACCTTTCCGGTATAAAACAAAGGCTTCAGATTATTTTTCATCACCTCATCTGGCCGTTTGAAGAATGCATTCTACTCTTCGATACATCCATTATGTTAGAACACAGATTGGTTCTTAATAATATCTCTATGTTTTGATGATAACTATTATGAAATTTTGTATTTAAGAATTATATACTCTAAAATTTGCTTGAGAGTTTTTACTGCAGATAGTAAAGAAATTAACACTCCAGAAGCAAATCAGAATTGAATACAAGAAATTAACTAGACTCTGAAGCGCCAGATGCATTCATTAGAAGATTCTGATTGCTGCCAACAGAAGATTCTGAGCGTAGCCTCCAGAAGATTCTGAAGCAAGTCAGAAGCATCTGAAGCAAGTCAGAAGCATCTGAAGCAAAGAAGAATTTTGTATGAAGAGTTTTTCAAAGCACAGATTCTACAGAAGTTTCTGAAAGTACTAAAGCTGCCAGTACTGAAATTCTGTTTCAAATATGCTCTGATATTTAACACACTGAAAGCACACCTGCTGCAAAAGACTTTGATCCAGCAAGCTCTGATCATCATCAGAAGACTCTGACCTAATTAAACTCTGATGAACTTGCTGAAAACTGAAGAAAAAATATTCAAAGATTATATCTGTTGGAGTAAATCAAACGTCTCTTTCCGTATTTATTCTAGACACAAGAACACAGACAAAAAGGATTTTTCTGTGCTTTCTTCTTCTAGGAAAGGTCACTTGATGTGAAGACAAAAAGGATCAGACCTTTTGGACACTCTTCTCAACGTGCAGCTCACCTTGGATCAGCTGCCTATAAAAGCTAGACTCCACCATATTCTTCAGTTAGACGTTTTGCTGAAAAAGAATTAAAACATTCAAGCTCTCATACTTTCATATTCATTCTTAGAATTAATTTCATTGTACTTAAACTTAAGAGAAATATCACTATTGTGATTAAATCTTTTTAGAAGCATTCTTACTCTTGTATTAGATTTACATTGATTGTAAAGGATTTCCTTAAGAGGATTCAGTTGGAATCAGTAGCTCTTGAGAAGACTAAGAACAGTTGTTCTTAGGTGTTACTATTGTAATCTGTTTGATTAAATAGTGGATTAAGTCCTTGATTGAGAAAGGCAAATTACTCTAGGAAGGGTGGACTGGAGTAGTTGAGTTCAACGAACCAGGATAAAAATACTTGTATTTTAATTCTAAGTTTTAACCTTTCATACTTATTCAACCCCCCCCCCCCCCCTTCTAAGTATTATCTCACCTTCAGTTGGCATCAGAGCTCCGGTTCTGTGTGTGCTACCACTTAACAGTGACAGTAAAGATCCAGAGAGAAATACTTTGATATATATTTAGTTGTTACTATGGCTGATAATACAATATCCAACATTAACAATAAATATGAAGAAAGGGACAGAATCAGCACCAAACCCCCTATGTTTGATGGGGAGAAATTTGATTATTGGAAAGACAGAATTGAAAGTTTTTTCCTTGGATATGATGCTGATTTATGGGATCTAGTCATAGATGGATATGTTCATCCCACAGATGGGAATGGCAAGAAGATAGACAGAAAATCTATGACAGATGCTCAGAAGAAATATTTTAGAAATCATCATAAGGCCAGAACAATATTATTGAATGCAATTTCTCATACTGAGTATGAAAAAATTACAAACAGGGAAACTGCTTTTGATATGTTTGAATCCTTAAAGATGACTCATGAGGGAAACTCTCAAGTCAAGGAAACAAAAGCTCTGGCTCTGATCCACAAGTATGAGGCCTTCAAGATGGAAGACTCTGAATCTGTTGAAGTTATGTTCTCCAGATTTCAGATCCTCACAGTTGGGCTAAAGGTTCTGGACAAGGGATACTCCACATCAGATCATGTAAAGAAAATCATCAGAAGTCTACCTACCAGATGGAGACCAATGGTGACTGCCTTGAAGATGGCTAAAGATCTGAAAAAGATCTCTTTAGAAGAACTCATCAGCTCACTAAGGAGCCATGAAATTGAGCTTGAGGAAGATGAACCTCAGAAGAAAGAAAAAGGTAAATCTGTTGCTTTAAAATCTAATAAATATGCTAAAGCTTTGCAGGTTATTGAAGAAAGCTCTGAAGAAGAAGATGAATTATCCATGATGTCCAGAAGGATCAACAGACTCTGGAAGCACAAGTGAAAGAAGTTCAACAACTTCAAAAAATTTGATCATAGAAAGGAATCTTCTGGGCACAGAAGATCTGGCAAGAAAGAAGTTGTATGCTATGAGTGCAAAGAACCTGGGCATTACAAGAATGATTGCCCCAAACTTCAAAAAGAAAAACCCAAGAAGAAGTTTAACAAAAAGAAGAAGGTTCTGATGGCAACATGGGATGACTCAGATGAATCTGAATCATCTTCTGAATCAGAAGAAGAATGTGCTAATGTTGCACTGATGGCCAGCACAGAAGATCAGGAGGAAGGAACCTCAGGATATGAATCAGATTCTGAATCTGACGATGACGCTGAAGAGGTAATGGCTAAACTTACTAAAGAAGAACTTATAAAAGTTTTATCAGAAGTTCTGAAAAGTTATAACAATATCAAACTCAAATACAAGAAGCTGAAAAGCAGTCTTGAACCTGAGATTGATCTTCTGAAGACAGAACTTGTTGAGCAAAAAGAAATTAATCTGAAAATCAAAAATGACTTTGAAATAACTCAACAAGAATCTGAATCTGAGACTAAGTCATGTGAAAACATCTTAGAAAATATGACTCTAGCTTTCAGAGATTCCTTACTAAGAGCATAGACAGAAGCAAGATGGCTTCTATGATCTATGGTGTTAGTGGGAACAGCAGAAGAGGTATTGGATATGAATCTTCCTCTGGAAGTAATCCAAAATCTGTTGATAAACTCTTTATCAAGAAAACACCTCTGTACTCTCAATTTAAGTTTGGTCACTTAAATGACATTAAACGCACAAGCTCTGAGAAGAATACTTATGTGTTTAAACCCAAGGCAAGTCAAAATAAACATTATGTTGAAAAATAGAAGTTTAGACAAACCTTCAGAACCACTAACCCTAAAGGACCCAAGAAGATCTGGGTACCTAAAAGTAAAATAATTCCTGTTGCAGATGTTCTTAGCAGCAAGGTCAGGACGCCAATCATGGTACCTGGACTCTGGATGCTCACGACACATGACAGGAGAAAAGTCTATGTTCCAAAGCCTGGAACTTAGATCTGGAGGTGACGTGAAGTTTGGAGGGAACCAGAAGGGCAAGACCATTAGATCTGGCACCATTGGAAATGGTAAACTTCCCTCTATTACTAATGTTTTACTTGTTGAAGGGTTAAAGCATAACTTATTGTCCATAAGTCAATTAAGTGAGAATGGTTATGATATTACCTTTAATCAAAAATGTTGTAAAGCTATTAGTCAAAAGGATGGCTCTATCCTATTTAGTGGTAAGAGGAAAAACAACATTTATAAAATAAATCTTTCAGAACTTAAAGTTCAAAATGTTAAATGCCTCTTGTTTGTTAATGAAGAGCAATGGGTCTGGCACAGAAGATTGGGCCATATTAATATGAAACGTATATCTCAGATTAATAAACTTAATCTTGTCAGAGGACTCCCTAATCTGAAGTTCACTTCAGATGCTCTTTGTGAAGCATGCCAAAAAGGGAAGTTTTCAAAATCATCTTTTAAATCAAAAAATGTTGTTTCTACTTCCAAACCACTAGAATTACTTCATATTGATCTGTTTGGACCAGTGAAAACTGCATCCATCAGAGGCAAGAAGTATGGATTAGTCATTGTTGATGACTATAGTAGATGGACATGGGTAAAGTTCTTAAAACACAAGGATGAGTCACATTCTGTGTTCTTTGACTTCTGCAAGCAAGTCCATAATGAAAAGGATTTCAAAATTATAAAAGTCAGAAGTGATCATGGTGGTGAATTTGAAAATAAATATTTTGAAAAATATTTTTCTGAAAATGGCATTGCTCATGATTTTTCCTTTCCTAGAACTCCACAACAAAATGGGGTTGTAGAAAGGAAAAACAGAACTTTGCAAGAAATGGCCAGAACCATGATCAATGAGACAAATCTGGCAAAACACTTTTGGGCAGAAGCAATCAACATAGCCTGTTACATTCAGAACAGAGTGTCTGTAAGACCTCTTCTGAAAAAGACTCCTTATGAACTGTGGAAGAACAGAAAGCCCAACATTTCATATTTTCATCTTTTTGGATGTATTTGCTATATGTTAAATACTAAGGAAAATCTGAACAAGTTTGATTCCAAAGCACAGAAGTGTTTCATGCTTGGATATTCTGAACGCTCTAAAGGCTACAGAGTATACAACACTGAGACACAGATTGTGGAAGAATCCATTCATGTCAGATTTGATGATAAGCTTGGCTCTGAAAAGCCAAAGCAGTCTGAAAACTCTGCAGATAGAGAAGTAGTCTTCATTGACTCTGAAGTCCCAGAAGCAGACAAAATTCAAGTGAAGGAACAAGAAGCAACGCTAGATGCTATTCCTTTAACTTCTCAGATGAACAATCTAAACATTTCTGAAGAATCAACTGTTAGAGGATCATCATCCAGAATTAAAGCTTCTCATCCAGAGAATGTCATTATTGGAAAGAAAGATGATCCCATCAGAACAAGATCCTTTCTAAGATCATCTGAAGCATCACTATTTGGACTGGTGTCAGAAATTGAACCATCTTTTGTAGATAAAGCTCTGCAAGACAATGATTGGATTATTGCCATGCAAGAAGAGCTAAATCAATTTACCAGAAATGATGTATGGGATCTAGTTCAAAGACCACAAGGATTCAATATAATTGGTACAAAATGGGTCTTCAGAAATAAGCTAAATGAGAAAGGAGAAGTTGAAAGAAATAAGGCAAGGCTTGTAGTTCACGGGTACAGTCAACAAGAAGGTATTGATTACACTGAAACTTATGCTCCAGTGGCAAGGTTAGAATCTATACGCCTTCTTATTTCATTTGCTGCATAAAATAACATCACTCTGTATCAGATGGATGTTAAAAATGCCTTTCTTAATGGTATTATAGAAGAAGAAGTTTATGTCCACCAACCTCCTGGTTTTGAAAATGAAAAATTTCCAGATCATGTTTTCAAACTAAAGAAATCTCTATATGGTTTAAAACAAGCTCCCAGAGCTTGGTATGAGAGATTGAGCAATTTCCTTCTGGAGAAAAATTTCATCAGAGGCAAAGTGGATACAACACTCTTTTGTAAATCAATTAAGAAAGATCTTCTAATTTGTCAAATTTATGTGGATGATATTATTTTTGGATCAACAAATATTATGCTTGGAAAGGAGTTTGCTACATGTATGCAGGCAGAATTTGAAATGAGCATGATGGGAGAACTCAGATTCTTTCTAGGAATCCAAGTCAATCAAACTCCAGAGTGCACTTACATACATCAGACCAAATATGTTAAAGAACTTCTGAAGAAATTTAACATGACTGATAGTAAGTTGGCAAAGACTCCCATGCATCCTACTAGCTCACATGGCAAGGAAGAGGTAAGTAAGAAAGTAGACCAGAAGCTCTACAGAGGTATGATTGGTTCTCTTCTTTATCTAACTGCTTCTAGACCTGACATATTGTTCAGTGTATGCTTGTGTGCTAGATTCCAATCAGATCCTAGAGAATCACACTGGACAGCTGTCAAGAGGATTCTAAGGTATCTGAAAGGTACTTCTAATGTGGGTTTGTGTTATAGAAAATCTGATGATTTCAAATTAGTTGGGTTCTGTGATGCTGACTACGCTGGAGACAGAGTGGAAAGGAAAAGTACTTCTGGAAGTTGTCAATTTCTAGGAAGAAATCTAATCTCCTGGTACAGCAAGAAGCAACCCACAATTGCACTTTCAACCACAGAGGCAGAATATATTGCTGCTGCTGGATGTAGCACGCAGATGCTCTGGATGAAAAGTCAACTAGAAGATTATCAAATTTTTGAAAGTAACATTTCTATCTTTTGTGATAATACTTCTGCTATATGTTTGTCTAAAAACCCTATTTTACACTCTAAGGCAAAACATATAGAAATTAAGCATCATTTCATCAGAGACTATGTTTAGAAGGGAATAATAAATTTAGCCTTTGTTGATACAGATCATCAATGGGCAGATATTTTTACAAAACCCCTTGTTGAAGATAGATTCAAATTTATTCTGAAAAATATTGGTATGGATTTTTGTCCAGAATGATATTTGTCAGAAGCAAATTTTTACAGATGCAAAAATGCCTAATGCTCTGAAGTATTTCTTCTGATTGCTTACTTATTCTGCTTAATATTTTTTTTGTGAAACTCTGAACTAACAATCCTTAGAAGATCTGAATGTTGGCTAACGTTTCATTTCTCAAGAGAATTCAGAACACATGCAAGCAAACACGTGTCACACCAAATCTGCAAAGGTGGCGTGTACATTACTGAAGAGACGTTTGAGGTGAAGTTTGAATAGTGAAAATCTTGATTTTCCCCCCCAAATTATCAGAAGCAATAAATGTTTGAAATGATTATTATTCTTTTCATTTAGTGCTTGTTAAAACGTGCAAATTATGACTGATGGTATGCCTAAGTCTTTTAGTATAAATACATGACCTATCTTCACTTTCACACTTTTCACAATCTCAGAAAATTTTATGCATTTTCATCTTCTCTTCTCTCTGCATAAAAACCCTAAGCGTGTGACAAAAAAATCTTCAATGGCAACTTCATCATCAACAGCTGCTCAATTCCAATCTTCAATGGCTGCAGTTACTTCTGCAAACATGGGTGTTGCTCCTTACTCTCCTCCTAAAAGAACTCTATTGACCCCTGTTGAAAAGTTGGAGGTTTTGTGTGAATTAATGGTAGAATTTGATTCACTTGCAGAAAATGGCTTTGAGTTTCGTTCTATCATAGGTGCTCAAGGATGGGTAAAGTACTTTGATAGACTCTTTGGACCAATTTACCCCCTCCTTGTGAAAGAATTCTGGATCCATGCCTCAGTTTACCCTAAGTTCATCCTATCTTCTGTACTGGGAAAAGAAATCATTATAACAGAAGATCTGATCAGAAAGCTAATTGGATATGAAGAAACAGATGGTGTTTCACACTTGCCAGCTGGGCGTGTGGACATGGATGAAGTGTATGAAGAAGTGATGACTACTGGTCAAGCTTCTAACAAGTTCAAGGATCTGAAGCCTGACTACAAGATCTGGGCCAAGATCTTCATGGGATGCATCCATCATAGGAAGTCAACAAACTCTCCAAACTATGTCAATAATGAACAGGTCTATTTCATGTATTGCCTCAGTCAGAGCACCAAGGTAGATCTTCCATATATTCTCTTTATGCATCTGTGGAACCATATAAATGCCTCTAGAGAGTATGTGAAAGAAAAAGGACAGAAGATCAGAACCTGGATCCCTTTTGGAAGGTTGATCTCAGATCTTCTAACTGAGAATGGTTTGGTCACTGCTCTGTACGCTGCTGGAGTTACAGAGGAATTGGAATTCATAATGGGAAAGCCTCTGAATGCTAAAAGTCTTCAGAGACTTAAAATAGTGGATGAACTCACAACAGCTCCCAAGAAGCTGAATGTGTCTGAACTGAGTAAGAAGAGGATTCCTGTAGATGATTTTCCATTATTCTTTGCTGAAGAACCAAGACACATTGTTGTGATGTACATTGATGAATGTAAGAAGGAAGGAAAGCCTGTTCCTGCAAACATTGTACAGCTAGCAAGACAACCACTACCTGATGCAGAAGAAGAAGAAGAACAACAACAACTCCAAAGAAAGAGGACTCAGCCAGAACCAGAAGCTGCACCTGCTCAGAAGAAAATAAAGATTGCTGAGAAGCCACAGAAGCTCTTGAAGAGGAAAGATTCTGGAGACACTTCTTTTGTACCAGCCAAGAGGATCAAGATAAAAGGTACTAAATCTTCTGTATCTTCTGCAAATACAATTGCTTTAAATGATTCTAATATTAAGTCTATTCCAAAACCACCCTCTACACAAACTACTTCTGTTACTGCTCCTAGTTCTAAATCACCACAAAAACAAACTTTTGTTCCAACACCAACAACAACAAAAACCATTCAAACACCAAAAGTCTCTGTACCACAATCATCTCAACCAAAAATCCAAATCAAACAGTTTGTTCCACACAAAAAATCTTCACAGAAACAACCATCAGATCAACAACCTACAGAACAACAACCACAACCTTTTGAACAACAAAAACCCTCTGAACACCCTAAACAAAAGCAATCTAAACAACAAAAGCACCCACAAGAAAAACAACCTGAAAAACCACAAGAATCTCAACCAGAAAAAGCCTCTGAAAATCAACCACCATCAAATAATCCACCATCAAAATCATCTGAACCCCCTGCATCTGAACCTACAAAAATAACATTTGTTCCAGTCTCATCTGAACCAATCACAATTCCATATGATTCACCCATCTCAGAACAACCCTCAAAACCCTCTGAAATTCCTTCAGAACCAACAAACACTTCTGAACCCAACATTCCTGAAACAGAAGTTCTTGATGTCACACCCTTAAAAACTGTGTTTCAAGTATCTTCTACTTCCTGCACACCAACCACCTCTTCAAACTCCTCAGAATCAGACATCCACCCAGACTTTCTAGTCTCTCCATCTCACAGAGACTCTGAGGTAAACCAACCTGAACCAATTATACCTTCTAAAGCTCCCATTCCAGATCCTATTCCCACACCTGCACCATCATCTGAAATATTGATCCCAAATTCTAACCCAAGATCATCTATTTCTTGTGCCCAAGTTTCATCTCTATTTCATAATCTGGCTTATGGTTTCAAACTCAAAGACTTTTATGACAGAGTTGAACCATCTGACCCTATCAACCCTCTGAAACCCAAACTCACAATGACCCTTCCATCTGTGATTCTTGACTATATAAAATCCAAGTCAGATGTAGATTCATTAGCAACTATATCCTGCTATGCTAAAACTGATAAAGCTGTTGCTTCAGCTATACCAATTTTATCTGATAACAATGTTGCTTCTGATGCACCCCCCAAATCTGCCTTCCAAACCTACTCAAATAAACCTTTTGATGTAGTTACCCTTCACACCAGAGCAAAACCTCATCTGTTAAATGCCTTAATCAGATCCAAAGAAAAAGCTCCTGAAATTCCTTTCATTCCATATTATCCTCCTCCTCTGATCTCTATTCAAAAATCTCTTTTTCCACCAACTCCCTAACCAAAACCAATAACTCTGGAAACTCTGTTACATCCTAAGCCCAGACTGAATGTTAATCATTTATTTCAATCATTTTTGCAAGAAATACAGTTGTATTTAGGTACTGTACAGAAGAAATGCTCAACAACAATGGATGCCAAAGAATCTGATATCATCTGGAATGGATTCATCAACAGATTCAACTCTGTGGCCTCAAATCTGAAGAACATTTGTTCTGATGATGCGAAGCTCAGATTTGCTGAAGCTGCAAGAACTCCATTCTGGACAGTCAAGAAATCTGAACCTCTGCTCCTTACATATGCTCCTCCCTCATCAGAAGAAACTACTGAAATTGCATCTGAAGAAAATCATTTGGCCATGACTCTAGTAGACCCTCCTTCTAGCTCCAATGCTCTAGACTCTACAGAACCCATGGAAATTGACTTTGTTCAAGCTCTAGAACCTGATCATACTTCTTCATCTGAGATAAAGAAAGAACACCTAGATTTTGAAGATAAGATTGCTGCTCTGGAAGCTGGTCAATCTGAGATCAAGTCCTGGATGGCAAAACAAGATAAGAAGTCTGAGGACATGACAGAATGGATGTCTAAGCAGGATCAAAAGAATGAAACAATGGCTAAGTGGATGTCCAAGCAAGAGCAGTCCTCCTCTGAGATTACAGATCTATTGAAGATGCTTTTGTCCAAACACTCTTAGATTTTCATGTTTTTTCATTCTGATGTTTTTGCATCTGATGTTTGCTATGTATTTTTTTTGCTATATCTTCTAATGCATGTACTCTTGATCTGATCTTCTTGAATGAATCAAAGTTTTCTCCACTGAATTATCTTATTTACTGTTTCCTTTTATTTGTCGTTTTTAAAGTTTTTACTTTTTGCTTATGACAAAAAAGGGGGAGAAAATATAGATCTGAACTGTTTAATATAACTTCACCAGAATGAAACTTCAGACATATTTATTCTATCTAACATTTAATCTGAGTATTTCAGAACATTTGATAAGTACACTCTGTAAAGAAACTCTGAGTCTCTCAGATCTTTTGACTATTATCAAACTCTGAATCTAAAATTTGCAAGACATTTTAACTCTCAAACGTTGAAAGAACAATCAAGATCTAACTCTGATAATTACTCAAGACAAAAGGGAAGTTTCTATTCCTTATCTGTATTTAACTCAGGGGGAGATTCATCATCTCAGGGGGAGTTATAATTTTAATATTTTCAATTAAACAAAATTTCTGATGTTTTTGTCATCATAAAAAAGGGGGAGATTGTTAGAACACAGACTGGTTCTTAATAATATCTCTATGTTTTGATGATAACTATTATGAAATTTTGTATTTAAGAATTATATACTCTAAAATTTGCTTGAGAGTTTTTACTGCAGATAGTAAAGAAATTAACACTCCAGAAGCAAATCAGAATTGAATACAAGAAATTAACTAGACTCTGAAGCGCCAGATGCATTCATTAGAAGATTCTGATTGCTGCCAACAGAAGATTCTGAGTGTAGCCTCCAGAAGATTCTAAAGCAATTCAGAAGCATCTGAAGCAAGTCAGAAGCATCTGAAGCAAAGAAGAATTTTGTATGAAGAGTTTTTCAAAGCATAGATTCTACAGAAGTTTCTGAAAGTACTAAAGCTGCCAGTACTGAAATTCTGTTTCAAATATGCTCTGATATTTAACACGCTGAAAGCACACCTGCTGTAGAAGACTCTGATCCAGCAAGCTCTGATCATCATCAGAAGACTCTGACCTAATTAAACTCTGATGAACTTGCTGAAAACTGAAGAAGAAATATTCAAAGATTATATCTGTTGGAGTAAATCAGACGTCTCTTTCCTTATTTATGCTAGACACAAGAACACAGACAAAAAGGATTTTTCTGTGCTTTCTTCTTCTAGGAAAGGTCACTTGATGTGAAGACAAAAAGGCTCAGACCTTTTGGACACTCTTCTCAACGTGCAGCTCACCTTGGATCAGCTGCCTATAAAAGCTAGACTCCACCATATTCTTCAGTTAGACGTTTTGCTGAAAAAGAATTAAAACATTCAAGCTCTCATACTTTCATATTCATTCTTAGAATTAATTTCATTGTACTTAAACTTAAGAGAAATATCACTGTTGTGATTAAAGCTTTTTAGAAGCATTCTTACTCTTGTATTAGATTTACATTGATTGTAAAGGATTTCCTTAAGAGGATTCAGTTGGAATCAGTAGCTCTTGAGAAGACTAAGAACAGTTGTTCTTAGGTGTTACTATTGTAATCTGTTTGATTAAATAGTGGATTAAGTTCTTGATTGAGAAAGGCAAATCACTCTAGGAAGGGTGGACTGGAGTAGTTGAGTTCAACGAACCAGGATAAAAATACTTGTGTTTTAATTCTAAGTTTTAATCTTTCATACTTATTCAACCCCCCCTTCTAAGTATTATCTCACCTTCACATTATTCATCATATAGTAGCAGACTGGCTTGTATGCTACCATCTCTGGTTTTGTATACATATTCAAAACTTCGACCTCATTTATCTGGTCGAATTCTCTGGGCAGAACCGATACCATATTTACTATTATATTCGAAGAGGCCTCTGACCCGTAGTCGAAATTATCCGTCAACATTTCATCTTCATTAATTTCTCGATCGCGTTTCTCCTTTGCCTCCTCCCCTTGGGTGGAAAACAACTTCTTTACCACGGGTAACTTTTCGAAAGGCTTTAGTTCCTTCTCTTTATCTTTCATGGTAGGGAGGTTAGTGCTAGATTCGGCTTTGCCCCAACCTCTCTTTGAGACTTCCTTCTGCGCTGCTCCCTTCTTCATTGGGATTGAGACATTGAATTTTTTCCTTTGTAGTTTTCTGAGACATGTCGTCTTCTTTGAAGCCTGGAACTCCCTATAGTAAGCCATTGATGAGCCCCTGTCGACATCAAAATTTTCCATTTTTATTGTTCCTGTTGCTTGCCTTCGACTGGCTTCATTCAACTTCCCTTTTAAGCCTCGATCGTTGGTTTGAATGTAGAGGACCTAACTTCTTGTCGCTACGCGAAAAATGACACAGAGTTGCTGCCAAATTTTATTTATCCCAAGGAGGGAAAGGGAAATAGCGATAAAACCTTTGGGAAAAGAGCATGGTCATCGCAACCAAGTCTTAGGGTTCGGGAGTCGGTTATGCGAGGGGAAGGTGTTAGCACCCCCTCGCATCCATCATACTCAATGGGAACCTTCTAGGTTGTTTAGCGTGAATGGGTGTTTTTATTAAGAGTTTGCTTGCTTAAGGAAGAGAGGGGTTGGTTTATTTATTTTAATGTTCGCCAAGGATTGTGGCCCTTGGGCCTACGTATCCTCAGTTAAAAGAAGTGAAGAATCAGAGCTCTGTAGTTCGGAGGCTTATGAAATAGTTGTTTGTTAGTTGATTTTATACCTTGAAAAAGGGTTTTCGATTGATGCCCTAAGGCGAAAAATAGTTTGATGAGTTGATGTTATTTTTATGTTTTTTGAAGATAAATGGTTCTTGATTAGGATTACACAAAAGGATTTTGGATAGAGATGAATGTTTCGAATTGCCAAGTCGAGCGCCTTGTATACAAAACATTCGGAACGAGTGTAGGAGGATTCCATTCTCATTCCTTCTCCACCACCTTAAAATCCATGGTGTACAACCCTAACCATATATTTATTGCATTTTGGGTTTTTTATGAGAAAAAAGATCACTTGATGTTAGATCAAGGTTTATTGTTTGTAAAGATACATTTGAATCGATACGGACAAGGTCGATGGCGATGCGCAAGGCAATCGACTTACAAGGTTAAAAATGGCTCGATAAAATCGAGAGTTTGTTTTTGAAAATGGATTTCGGAATCAAAAGTCAACAAGGACAACAGCAATATTCACACTAAAATCATACAAACATATGGGGTTAGTCAGCTAAAAAAATCGAGACATGCAAAAAAAACGCAAACTCCTTGAGAAAAATTTTTTTGGAGGTAAAATATCAAAAAAAGTAAAAAAACAGTGGTGTGACACGGGCGGCCGTGTTGTGTGACACGGCTCGTGTCATAAGGTACCTACAACAAGGGGTTTTGAGGCGTGACAGAGGTGTGACACGGGTGGTCGTGTTGTGTGACACGGCCCGTGTCATAAGGTCTGGAGAAAAATGATTTTTAAGTCAAACAGCAGTGTGACACGGGTGGTCGTGTCGTCTGACACGGGTGGCCGTGTCGTGTGACACAGCCCGTGTCAAGGGTCTTGGATATTTTGTACCATGAAAACTCAAATAGAGGCACAACACGGCCGACTGTGTCACACGACACGGCCCGTGTCAGGAGGTCTGGGGGTTTTTGGACTTGAAATCTCAAACAGATGCGCAATACGGCCGACCGTGTCGCACGACACGGCCCGTGTCAGGCTACCAGGGGGGAAAACCAAACTATTTCTTTGTTTCCCCTTTGTTTTTGTGGTTCTTAAAAATGGTTTATTGGTCCCCTTGGAACCTTACATGATATACACAGCACAACAACACTTAAAAAGAGGAGATAAATGAATACAAAAGCTAAATGTAAAGAGAGAAAGGTTTGATGAAATGGATACCCAAGAGCTTTCTATTCTTCTTGCAAGTCCTCCTCTGACTTTTGTTGGATGTGCTCTCCACTCTTCACTCTATGTTGTGAAGGTTCTGCTTCTCAATGGCCTTCTTGTGCTTCTATCTCACTCTCTTTTTTCTGGTTTTTCTTCCTTTTCTATATTTTGGTTTTTAGGGTTTCTCTTGCTCTCTCTAGTTTCTGGTTTTTTTTGCAATGTGTGTAGAATGTGTAATGAAAAAATTCTTTTTGTTTACAGCCCCCTCCTTCTTATCTCCCCACTCTAGGGTTTTCTCTTCTCCCCACATATCAGATTTTTTCATGGGGTGATGTCTCTTACCACCTTTTCTCATGCCACTCTCTTTCTTTCCATTTCCATGCAAGATGTTATGCTGTATTTTTGCTGTTGCACTTTGCCTATGCTATTTTTTTCTACAGCACTTTGTGCCTTGCACCCATTTTGTTGGCTTGTGCTTGGACAGCTCCTCTTGGTCAATGCTACTACTTTTTGACAGCATTTTGAAAATCTGATATTTAGATGTATTATCATGTTATTCTCTTGATTTTGTGACATGAGGTAATTTGCCACCTCTTGCACGGGGCTGTTTTGCCCATGATTAATCATGCATATTCTTGGTCTTAAAACATTCCAATGTTGATTTAATTCTTGCATATTTCTTGGGTGTTTGTAAGCACAATGTGGACTTGGTGTGGCATTACCATAACATGAATTTGATTAGAGACTTGAATGAAGATTAGAAATAAATTAATTTCTAAACATTACTTAGAGTTGGAAATCTTGCAACAAATGACATTCTTGTAATGTCATAAAATTTCTCTTTGTAATATTCTTGTCTCTAATTCATGAATTCATGATGGATTTCCCTAGAACCATTAAACTTGAAATGGGTGAAGTCTTGAATCATGGACTTGTGATCTTGACTCATGCTTTGCAAATTTGGACTCCACTTGATCAAGAATTTAAAACAAAATTGGATGAAGCAATCTTGAATTTAGGCCTTGAATTTCACGTTCATTAGGAATATATCTTGAATACCCTAATACTTTTTCAAGTAACTTCTCCTTGAAGAAATCTAGATGAGTAAACTTTCCAATTTAGATCAAACCTTAGATAATGAACCTTTTCTTCCATGTAGCCCAAGATAGACAAGTTATCTCATTAGAAATGAAAAATAACAAACCAACCTAGTCCATACCTTTTGAACCCGCATACTCGATATGCAATAAAATGATGTATGATATGGCGAATGTAGGGTATAAAGGCTAAAGGCGAAAATGAGGGTGTGACACTTCTGACACCCTTTGTTTAATTTCATCCTGCCTTGAAGAGGATTTTATTGGGTCGAAGCCTCTTTGGCAATAAGAGGCCCTATGCTCACGCCTCTTTTTTGCCTTCCTCACGCCCTCTATGTTGCATGCTGCCTTTTTGTCAAACACAGCACTGCACCTTGGGCACAACATAACTTCATATTTTTTATTCTGGCACCTGTGAAGAAAGTCTATTAGGCTTTCCTCCTTCTTTGGGTAAGCCACTTTGTTGTATTCTTCTTGTCGATGCTCCTCGTCGACTTCGATTGGGGTTTCCTGGGAGATCTCCACCATGTTGATGTCCATGTTGACATCATCAGTAATTCCCATCTTACAGAATTGCATTTGAAGGTCATCAACGACCTTGTCCATCTGAACGAAACTATTAGTAGTTTCTTTGATGAAACCCTTAGTAGCTTCACGAACAAAATCTTTCATGAATTTCTGGTCAATATATTTAGTAACCTGGACCAAAACAACCTTATTAATGAAGTCTTCAGTGACTTCGACCATGTTGACTACATTGTCGAAACCTTCAGCGACTTCGACCATGTTAACCTCTTTTGGCTCTGTATAATGAGTGTCAGCAATTTGTAGAGGATCAACATCAACTTTCATCTGGATCTTTGTCTTCTCCTTGAATTTGAGCCTTCCCTCCAGGATAGTATTCTGAACAAGATCCCTGAAAAGAAAACATTGAGAGGTTTTATGACCCAAGAAATTATGGTAGTTACAAAATCCTCTTTTTTTTCTTTGATCTAAATGGGGTATTTTAGCACCAGGCGGTACTATCATTTGTCAATCTTTAACTAACAAATCAAAGATTTCGTTACATTTTGTGACATTGAATGTATAATTTTCTTAGGAAGCCTATCATTCTTTTCTGATTCGGTAGGGTTTTTCCATTCGAAGGTGCCAAAACCTTGGAAGAATATGGTGAGCCCTTTTTCAATTCAATGAGATCTACTTAATTCTCATCGAAACTCATGGGCTCACTGTAAGGGCATTCATCATCTTCATTGAATTTGACATAGGTTATTCTTTTATTCTTATTTGATCTATCCTTTTCTTCTTTCAAACTTTCTAACTGTCGAGCTCTATCGGCCAACTGAACCATATCTCTCAGGTATTTAGTATCTAATTTCTTGATGGAATAATTTAGGCCGCCAGCAGCCATTTCGACTAACTCATGTTCTGGCACTTGTGTGAAACACCTTTCCTTGAGAAGTCGAAACCTATTCAAATAATCGTCTATTGGCTCAGTAAACTTTCGTTTTATACTAGCTAATTCCTTCAAACTAATCTTTGTTTGTCCCATGTAGAACTGCTCATGGAACAAACGTTCTAACTGGGTCCAATTATGAATTGAATTTGGAGGTAGGGTTGTGAACCAAGTGAAAGCGTTCTTTGTAAGAGAACATGGGAGATATTTTATCTAAATGTTCTCATCATTCGAAATGTCTCCTGCTTCTATCAAATACCTAGCCACATGTTCGACATTGGACTCAGTGGTATCCCCAGAAAACTTAGTAAACTTAGGAACCTTTGTTCGTGGAGATAAATCTGACCGAAGGATGTATTCGAACAATAGTGATGTATAATTTGGTCGTCAAAGGCCACAATTTGCTCTGTCATGTGCCATGATTCTTTCGACCATGGCAGCTATATTATT
This sequence comes from Lathyrus sativus, assembly GCA_963859935.3. Classification (NCBI taxonomy): domain Eukaryota; kingdom Viridiplantae; phylum Streptophyta; class Magnoliopsida; order Fabales; family Fabaceae; genus Lathyrus; species Lathyrus sativus. The sequence goes on along the minus strand of OZ012739.1, from coordinate 430,366,085 downwards.
ACCTGCTATTACGTTGTTACGTCGAACTTTATGTCCAACATTTTCAACATCCTGGTTCCTATTTACCAAAACTATCCTTGGTTCTTCTTCTCTAAGAACTTGTGGTTGATTTCTAGGGGGTTCGACTCTAGGTCTTTCGATCATTCCCTGGTTGTTTTGATTTGCATGGGGTATATTTCCCTGATTTTGTTAAATTTGGTTAATGGTGGTATCTTTGTTGGAAAATACCCCTTGATTTTCTATTATATACTCCCTTGGTGGTTGTAGAAGGAGATTTGGTAGACCAAAGAATTCTACGAGGCGCGTCATTTGCGCTGCTAATTGTTGATTAGTTTGGGTAGTATTCTGAATAAGGGCTGAAAAATTTCCCCCATAGTTTGAGAAATCATTTGGACCATTTGAAGATTATTTCCATCCATCTGTTGTCTCAAGTATGATGCAGAACTGGTTGTCAAATTCGGCATTTGGGCTTAATAGTTGTTGCAACTGCAAAAAAAACAACCGGAGGAAACAAACAGAAGAGTCGTCACCGAATGTTATTTATCCCAAAGAGAGGGAAAAGAAACAATAAAATAAAAACTAAGAAGAAAGGAGAAGACAAGGTCATCGCAACCAAATCTTGGATTCAGGAGTCGGTTACGCAAAAGGAAGGTATTAGCACCCCCTCACGTCCGTTGTACTCAACGGGATCCATGCTTGTTGTCTAATCAAAGGGTGAATTATCTAAAAGCTACTGCTAAATGGAAATGGGACGAGGAAAAGAAAAAGAAAACTCGATAGGACATCGCCTCCTATCATACCCCAAATTTTACCCTCATATTCTTTGATCTTTTTCATGAGCATCATAGGTCAATCATCCTTGCATCACTAACTAATTCATCTAGCTTTGCGGTTTTGTTTGTTTTGTGGAGTTAGGGTTTGTGGAGAAAAGGAGAAAATCCTGATTAGTCAAGGGTTGAGTGAAGAATCAACCAAAGAATACCTCATGCTTCTCAAGGGCCCTTAAGAGCTCATTTTGTCCCAAGAAACCCAAGGCAAGAGTGTTCTAAGTGGATGGCAGAAGTTTTGTCTTCATCTGATTCAAAACTCAACTGTAGCTTCATAAAAGCCAATCTTTGGGTTTTGTGGTCAACAATGAGCTTCACAAGTTTTATTCCATGGTATCATATGAATGGATCAAGAAAAATCAAGTTAGAATTATAAAATCAAGAGTTTGGTGAAATTAGGGTTTTGGTTGAAAAAATTCTAAGTGTGAAAATCAAGATTTCAAGTCATCTTGCAAGCGTCATATCTCACTCATTGATCAGTACATCTTCATACACATTCTTCCGTTGTTATACCTAGTAATTTCTACAATTTATTTTATTATTTTTACTATTTTAATATGTTTTCATATTTAAGTTTGTTTTTACCTTTATTTTATTTTCGCAACTTATTTTCAGCTTTATAGGTTATTTCATATATATCCATTGTTTGAATCATAACTAGAGTTGTGAGAATAAAATTTGCGTGTTCTAATAGGTGTTGGAAAGCTAAGAAAGAGAGATACAATATTTACGTTTGAGGCAGAGGATGATTCGGAGTGTAGCATGTCCAAATAATTCGTTGAAGTCAGGACCCAAAATCTGTCGTTTGAAATATTTAGTTTTAGGCCGGGTTTTTTTATTATGTTTTTCGACCTAGTTGGGTTAAAACCAGAAGTGTTGATACTTTCTGATACCTAGTAGCCGTACTACTATCACTTTACCTTCTTTTTACGAATTTCACTGTGTTTTCTACGATTTTCATGGAAAACTAATTCCCAAGGCAAATCCTGCTACTTACGGGTTCCATCACTTTGAGGTTATTATAATACCAATTTAATTCGATTTATGTTCAATTCTTTTCTATGAAATTATTTGCTTAATTTGATTGCAATCGTTTGCTTAATTCGATTGTGTTCATATGATATAATTTATTAAATTCGATTGTATGCATGTTCCTAAATTTAATTGCGTGTTGTTGTTTGCTTAATTCGTTAACTCGTCATATTCTTAACTGTTTGCTTAATTCTGTAACATGAACATAATTCGTATGATTTTGATAACCGCTTGTCTGATTAATATCATAATCGAATATGATTGAAGCCACTTAGGAATTGGTGTCATAATAGCTGATGATAAGTCGGAATCTGAATCAATAGGGTTAGCCGTTTTAGCTTAAATGATAATCACTTATTTTAATCACTTTTTCTCTTATTTTATAAATCAAAACTTAAAATCCCCCATAAACCTTTTCTTTAGTTGGTTGAAATAATACAAGAATCCTTGTGAGAACGATACTCGAATTGTCGTTACCGTTACTATTTTTTTCCAAAAATACTCATTTTTGATTCGTGCGCGGCAGCGGATCAAATTGGTGTTGTTGCCGAGGATTCTTGTTAATTTTAGCCAATTTTAGAATTTTAATTTTAAAGTTTTGTTAGAGCTTTTTGTTTTTTTGTTTTTGTGTGTTAATTTTCAGGGTTGCAGAATAGGGATAAGCGTTTCAGCCTATCAGGTAAGTTGAAAGCTACTGTTTTGATTTGCTCCGAATTTTTTCTAGAAAATCCGAAAAAAAATCGACGAACAATACTCCTTTAGAATAAAATTCTAATAGATTTTGACCCTGAAAATCGCCAATTCCTTATTTTTCTCTATTATTTGATTTAATTTCTATTTTCATATTTTCAAAAAAATCTAAATTTTTTTGAAATGATTTATTATGATTTTATTTGATTTTTAGTAATATTTTGATAATTTTTAGATTTTATTTTATTTGCTTTTCTATTTTTCCATTCTTTTTATAAATATGGACATTGTTAATTGTTGCTGCATTTCTGAATTAGTTCTTTGTTTTCTTTTTCGTTGTTAATTTTCCTATTAAATTTAATATGGCTAACCAAAGAACTCTCAGAGAACTTGTTGCTCCTGATATGAATTATAATGATTTATGTATTAAATATCATGTTTTTACTGTACCTTTTGAATTGAAACCTGGTTTAATACACTTGTTGTCAAGGTTTAATGGTCTTGCAGGTGAGGACCCGTATAGGCATCTGAAAGAATTCCAGGTTGTGTGCTCTACAACTTTGAGATTTGATGAAATCACAGAAGATCACATCAAGCTGAGAGCCTTCCCGCTTTCACTATAGGGAGCTGCCAAAGATTGATTTTACTATCTTGAGCCTAATTCCGTCACAATCTGGAACGATTTGAAGAAAGTCTTCCTACAGAGATACTTTTCTGCCTCAAGAGTTGCCTCAATCAGAAAAGATATATGTGGTTTTAGACAGATTGACATGGAATCATTGTCTGAATACTGCGAGAGATTCAAAAAATTAGTGTCCAGATATCCGCAACACCAGATTACCGAACAGTTACTTATCCAGTATTTCTATGAGAGATTTCTACCAATGGATAGAAACATTTTAGATGTTGCTAGTGATGGAGAACTTGTTGATAAGACCCAGGATGCTGGCAAAGCCTTGATTGAGAATATGTCACTCAACTCCCAATAATTTACAACTAGAAACAATTTTGTCCAAACAAAAGGTGTTAATGAGATTCAGGTTTCTTCTTACAGCAAAGCTCTAGAAACCAGACTTGATAAGCTTAATTATTTAGTGAGACAACAATTAATGTTAACATTACCACCACCATATAACCCTCCACAAGTAACCACCTATGCACCTTCTGGACCTTCACTAGAGGACCATGTCAAGAAAATGGTTGTAAATGATCTCCAATTTCAGCAACGGGCAAATTCTAGTATTCAGACCTTACAGACACAAATTGGGCAGCTTCCCACTTCAATGAATGTCATACAGCAAGCTCAAGGATCAAACCAACTACCTGCCCAAATAGTAGTAAATCCTAATGTCCCTAACCCTAATGTGAGTGCTGAAGGTGAGAAAAACACTTAGAAGGGGGGTTGAATAAGGGTTTTGAAATAAATATGGCAATAAAAACAACACAATATTTTTATCCTGGTTCGTTGAACTCAACTAATACAGTCCACCCTACCAAGGTGATTTGTCTTTCTCAACAAGGACTTAATCCACTATATTCAAATAGATTACAGTGTCAACCACTAAGAACAACTGTCTTAGTCTTCTCAAGAAATCCTGACCACAACTTTGTCTTCTTAAGGAACCTTTTACAAATAAATGTAAACTAACAAGTGTTTAAGATGATTCTAAAAAGCTATATCACAAACTGTGATTTTTACACTTAGTTTAAGAACAAATAAAACTATTCCGCTTATGAATAAAATTGTATGAGAGCTTGAGAGTAGTTTTCAGTTTGATTTGTTAATTGATTTGTCAACTTTGAAATGTTGTTGAAGACCTCCTTTTATAGAGTAAAAAGTCAAATGCTTGAAGACTGTGCGTAGCAGAATAGCTGTAGCCTTTTTGTCTTCTATTGACTTTAGCTTTCCCAGAAGAGGAATGTTCAGACAAATCCCTTTTGTCTGATTTCCAATGCCATACATGAATAAGGAAAGAGTCGTTTGGAATATGCCAACGAATATATCTTTGAATAATATTTTCTTCAACAAGCTTTTTGTTGCTACTGCGAAAATCGGCGCCGGCTGAACAGAAGAGTCGCCACCGTGCGTTATTTATCCCACGGGAGGGAAAGGAAACGCTCAGAGTAAACCTCGCACAACACGGGAAAGGTATGGTCGTCGCAACCAAAACCTGGATTCGGGAGTCGGTTACGCAAGGGGAAGGTATTAGCACCCCTCACGTCCGTCGTACTCGACGGGATCCACGCTTGTCTTCGGATATGGATTGTTATTCTATCTACTCTACAGGTCAGGGGTTAAAAGAAAATAAAATGAAAAATAAAAAATAAAAATGACTCGGCAAAGTATCGCACTTTATGCCTACGTATTCCCGCCTGGAACGAGAAATCAGAGTCAACGTAGTTCGCCTACCTACGGGAAAGGAGGGGAAGGTTGCTCGCTAGGATATCGCATCCTATGCCTACGTACTTTCACACGGCATGAAAGATCAGAGCAAACGTAGTTCGGGCCACGTACGACACAAGTCTGCCTTGATTGATTTTATTCCTTCTGAAAAAGGGTTTTCTGATTAACAGTCCCAGCGGACAAAAATGACGTTTTGATGAGTTCACATTCTTTTACGGAAGAAGTGTCTTTTATTGTGTTTAAAATCTTTATGGTGTTTTTCTGTTTGTTTTAAGATAGAAAGAGACAGAACTCTAACCTACGGTTGCAAGGGGAATCAAACTAACCTAATGTTATCATGCATGGGTTAAGACCTAGTGTCTATCATGCTCCTCTCTTGCACAGAGAGAAACAGAGATCCTACGGGATAGGCAGAAACAGAAACAATATCAGATATATATAGTAAAACAGTAAAATGCATGGATGCAACAGTACAAGCGAGGCAAGGGAGTCCCACTCAACCTCGAACCTAGAAAACAATAGGCAAAAGTGAACAGGCTTCACTTCCAACCCAACAGGGTAGACAGCAAACAATACAGTCCAGAAAACGAATCAATACATCAAGAATGAACAATAGCAGAAAAATAAACAGCCACAACAGCTCTGCATCAACATCTATCTTCAAGTAATCTCCAAACAGCTACAAGCTTCAGCAAGCATCAATCTCCATCTACACAGCTTTCCAGCAAGGTCTTGATTATCATTCTTCAATCTACAATGGCTTTTCTTCAAGTCCCAATCTCCAGGATGAACATCAATCAACAAGATGAAGTGAAAGAATGTTATACAGTCAATTACCTACCAAGGGTGGTTCATCAACTGTTAACATTATATGGACAATTTTCCCTCAAAAGTTCTATCTTTCAAATACATTCACTGATCCTTCCAAAGGAAGGAGGTGGATATTTGAAAGAGACTTTGAATCATGGGGAAAGGATGGATGCAGACAAGACATTCCATGTTTGAGAAGCAAGCTTTCTAATCTAGAGCTCTGCCTAGCTCCTAAACCCTAGTCTCCTCAGCAGCTGCTAGCAAGAACCTCCTCTCCAACTCTGGCAGTTGATCTTCAATCTCTGGATCTCCAATGGTCTTCATCACCTCAAGTCCCCAGACAATCCCAATACCCAAGCAAGCAAGCAATAATCCCTAGAGGGCACACCACACCAGTCAATCAAATATACAGTATATTAATAGCAGTAGGGGAATCCTGACTTTTTCTAAGGGATCTAATAACTACCCATAGCCCCTATAGTCCCATAACTAAACTAGTCAAACCCTAAGTCCTAAGGGAAAAGAATCAAATCTCCTAAGTCATCACCTAAAACCCTAGTTTTATCCATGTTGTTCACACATACACTAAACACCTAAAATTAATTTCTAAAAATGGGAACTAAATTGAATCTACAAGTTTAATGTCTAAACTAAACAACCTAAAAAGAATGGATGAAAAATATTAAAGCATCTAATAGAACAAAAATTAACAAAATCATGCATGAAATGAAACTATTTAAAATGCTATTTATTTAGAAAATATGGGAAAAATATCAAATAAAAAAATAAAATGCAATTTTTATTTTTTATAATTTTCTATACTCTTTAAAGAAAATAATGCAAAAAGAATGAATTAAAAATATGCAATTTCTAATTTGTTATGAATTTTCAAAAATGAAATGTTGAAGTTCAAGTATACTACTTAAAAACCCTAATTAAACTATCCTAAGTTCAATTATCTAAACTAATCAAATTTTATTCTAAAAAATCTAGTAATAAATTCTGGGAATACTACAATTCAATATTAATCACCACAAAAAAGAATGGGCAAAAAATCTATTTCTAAGTGCAAGAACAAAAATCTACAAGATCATGTATGAAATAAAACCTTCAAAATATGCATTTATTTGTAAAATATGGAAAAAATGCGAAAAAAATGTAAAATGCAATTTTTATATTTTTTAAATTTTCTAGACATGTTAAGGAAAATGTTAAAAAAAGAATGAGTTAAAAATATGCATTTTCCATTTAGTTATGAATTTTTGAAGATGGATGAAACAAACAGGAAAATGAATACGAAATAGAAAGAAATAAGTGGAAGGGGTGCAAATAAAAAGAAATGATAGTTGAAATCATTGGGCCTGGAAATGAGGGGGGTGCGAATAGCGCAAAGGCCCAAAGACCTCATTAAAATTCAGATTTAATGTCAGCCGTAGATTGGAATTAAGAAGTCAAATATTCAAATGGATTGGACGGTGAAGATTTCATCTTCTTCCTTGCACCAATTAGGGTTTTAAAACACAATTTCATGCATGAATCTTTTAGCTCTTATATCTCTCTCATTTCTCCACCATTTCTTTCGATCCAAAAACGAAAGTTGCTCCTCTCAGTGCCCTCTACAAGGCTGTGGTTTTAGTTTCTCTTAACTCTCCCTCAATAGAAAAATACGACGACTACAAGTGGTGTCTACCATTGTTGCACCTTAGTTTGCATGGTAATCAAATGGTCTCATATTAACCTATCATGTACTACATCTTATGGGGATTATCCTAAGCCTAATACCTAAGATTATAGTACACTAAATCGTGAGTTCTTGATCACTAAAGAATTGACACCATGGAAGCAAACCTCACAAACAGCCCTTAAACTCATCATACAACATCCCTAATTGGTCTCTATTAGATTTCTCCTAACAACATGCTTGAACTATGGATAAATAGAGAGTTTCATGAGAAAATGCATACCTTGCAAGTGATGATGGTTCTCCTCCAATTCAGACCTTGCCAATTGCTTTGTATGGTCTTTGATGAATGTTGAAGCCTCTGGTTGCAGTAGTTCTTGTTCTATCTTCTTGAATCAACCTATTCAACTCTTCATGCAATTTGGAGTGAAGTTGGAGATCTCATAATCCAGCCACGAATTCTTGAGCCTTTCCTTTGCCAAATGCTCAATGTTGATTATAGATGATGATGATGATGATCAGAATTGTAGTGATTGATGGTGTTTTAATGGAGTTTGGAATGAAAATGCAATTTTGGAGTGAAGGAATCAAAGTGTAGCATGCAAGCTTTTAGAATCACCAACCAATGCATGGAGTCACTCTAGGGCTTATATAGATGAGAATAGAAATGTGTGGAAGTTTGTAGAACCTTCCATGAAGTTTCTAGAATGTATCACGTAATGAGATTTTGAATTTGTCATCTTGAGTGAATCTCATGCCATCTCATGATAAACCATGCAATCTTACTTAAATTCTCCTCATATGGTATTATGACATGAAAATAAGGTCTTACAAACCTTTATGTAGCATTTTCTCATCTTTCCTTTTGATGCCTTAAAGTGCAAATAACAAATTTACAAAGAAACTCCAATTTTTAAGCCTAAACTCAAAAATGTGGCTAAACCATTGTTCTCAAAATGATGTTTCCAATCAAAATCATCTATCATATGCCCCATTTTGGATTTGTAGATCTCTCAAACCAAAATTCAATTCCAACTTTTTCAACTTATAAGCCATTTACAAGCCATTTTGACCATTTTAAAATATCCATGCTCCATACATTTTCAAACTCTCACAACATCTTATCTAGCCTTAAAATCCCATTTTGAGCAACTTTGATGTTGGGAAGTTTTCCATTTGAAGCTTCCTTGTAGGAGTTTTGGGCATTGGCTAAAAATGACCTGTAATTCCAAATTACCAAAATACCCCTGTCTTGCACAAGCCATAAGTAGAGTTCCCTAAATCATATGAAGGCATACAATACCTTTTTGGAAAGGGGAGACAATGAGGAACAACTCTCTTGCTTGTTCAAAGTCCATTTGAATTATCCTTGAGGGCCAAAAGTTTGTCAGAAGACAGTCAACTTGCACAGACAAATTTCAGTGCCATCTGGTGACCCCTAACTTGCAAGAGCTATAACGTGAGTTCTAGAAATCTCCTTGATGTCTTCCACCACTCAAATTAAAGGTCTTGAGATCCTCTACAAGTTTCATGTTGGCCAAGGATCCATTTGAAGCTTGCATTTTGACTTATTTTGCTTGGAAGTTTGACCTAAACTAGGGAATTTTACCTAGAAACCCTAATTTAGAACCTCCTCTTCTCCTTGATTTCTCTTGATTTATTCTTAGCATAACAACATATCTTTATTCTCCATGTCAAATTATGAACCCCACATCTCTCCAATAGCCCTTAATGCCTTTCAATCAGTCAATTGACCTAGAGTTGACCCAGGGTTGACCCAGATGAAACCCTAGTTGACTGTCTTCAACTGCAATACTTGTGATCACACCAATGACTTGTCTCCTTCTCCAAATGACTTTCTAAGTCCTCCAAGATGTCTAGACACTCCCCGTGCCTTCAATTCACAGCTCATACTTTCCTTGATGATCCCCAGATACCCTCAGCCAGGAGATAGATTAACTGCTTGACCCATTGACTTGATAGCTTTCAAATTCTTTTCTGATGACTTGAATGAGATTGAATCAGGATAATAACCTCTTGATAGGCCTCTAGAGATGAGAATAATGATTGGTCCCCCTGTTGTATGACTTGCTATGCTTATGCTATGCCGATGAGTAACCTATGTACATGACTCTATATGCAAATGCTAATGACATTGAAACATAAACCAAGTGAATAAGGTTGGGCAAATTTTAGGGTGCAACAGTTGCCCCTATTCAAGCGGCTTGGACCCGATTGGGTGAAGAGCCCGGAGCCTTCAGACATTCGCGGTACGAGACGGTTGAATACTAGGAACCCAGAAATTTTCCAACCGCAGAAATAAACTGCGCCACTGCTTGGGGAACGACATTCATCAGCTGAATTTAACTGTTACGGCAACCCACTGATCTCGTGCGACCGTGCTGGGGATTCTTCTCATCATCCTGAAAAAGATTGAATCATCGGAAACTTCGTCCTTTGCTTGTCCACGTCAGGACTCTATCTGCTGTCAACTCGGAAAAAACTTCAACAACTTTGCTGGGGACGGCTCGTCTGCCTTCTCGTCAGAGATAAATCATCCACGTTAGGAATAAACTCTTCCACATTAGGAATACCACCGTCCACGTTAGGACTCACCTTTTCACGTAAGGAATAACCGTTCCACGTTAGGAATAATACTGTCCACGTTAGGACTCACCTTTCCACGTAAGGAATACATCGCTTTTCCCCGTCAGGGGTGACTTTTCTCTGCTTTGTCAAACTCTTCCACGTAAGGAATACGTCTTCTTTTGCTTTGTCCACGTAAGGACTCTTTCTTTTTCCACGTTAGGAATCACAAATTTTCCACGTAAGGAACCCCAATCTTTCCACGTGAGGAATACTATATCGATCTTTCTTTCCACGTTAGGAATGCTTCTTCTTTCCACGTTAGGAATACCGTTTCTTCTTTCCGTCCACGTCAGGACTAAACTTTCCACGTAAGGAATCTATCTTCTTCTTCCACGTTAGGAATAACTTCTTTGATCTGTCCGCGTCAGGACTAAACTCTTCCACGTCAGGAATAATCTCTTTCTTTCCACGTCAGGAATCAATCTTGATATGTCCGCGTGAGGACTTAATCTTTCCACGTAAGGAATAACCTTCTCTTTCCACGTCAGGAATCAACTTCTTTTCCATCTGTCCGCGTCAGGACTAAACTTTTCCACGTTAGGAATGCACTTATCTCCCCGTAAGGAATCTATCTCAATATGTCCGCGTAAGGACTCAATCTTTCCAAGTAAGGAATACCAACTTCTTTCCACGTAAGAAATAAATTCGTCTTTCCACGTAAGGAAACCATCTTCTTTCCACGTAAGGAAACATTGTCTTTCCACGTAAGGAGAACATCGTCCACGTTAGGACCCACCTTTCCACGTCAGGAACACCATCTTAATCTGTCCACGTAAGGACTCCAATCTTTCCACGTAAGGAATGATCTTGATCTGAATCTGTCCACGTCAGGACTAAACTTTCCACGTAAGGAATCTACCTTCTTTCCACGTTAGGAATCTCCTCTTGATATGTCCGCGTGAGGACTCTAATCTTTCCACGTAAGGAATCTCCATCTTTCCACGTTAGGAATCTCCTCTTGATATGTCCGCGTAAGGACTCTAATCTTTCCACGTAAGGAATCTCCATCTTGATATGTCCGCGTGAGGACTCAAATCTTTCCACGTAAGGAATCTCCATCTTTCCACGTTAGGAATCTCCTCTTGATATGTCCGCGTAAGGACTCTAATCTTTCCACGTAAGGAATCTCCATCTTGATATGTCCGCGTGAGGACTCTAATCTTTCCACGTAAGGAATCTCCATCTTTCCACGTTAGGAACACAATCTTAATCTGTCCACGTAAGGACTCCAATCTTTCCACGTAAGGAATGATCTTTTTCCACGTAATGAATACGTTATCAATCTGTCCATGTAAGGACTCTGGCTTGATATGTCCACGTAAGGACTCAATCTTTCCATGTAAGGAAACAACTTCGTTCCACGTCAGGACCCATGTTTCGTCTTGATTTGTCCACGTCAGGACTCAGGCGTCTTCGACCCGCTGGGGAAATACAACTTGTCCACGTCAGGACTCACTTCTTCATTGGTCCCGACCCACAAACTTCTTAGCACTGACGTGACAGCGACTTTGAGGCGGACTCTACTAGGGATATCTGGAAACCAAACTACCGGATGCCTGTTCTGATGCCCGGAGGCCACTTCTGAAACTCTGGTTCATGAAACCTTTTGATGACAAATAACTCTGCTTGGGAATAAAGAGAGACTTATCCTGGTAACTCTGTGGGGAATACTGCCGAAACTGACATTATCATTGAATATCTCATGCCGAGATCTTGAGTGTTTGGTAGTTCATTTGAGCAAGTGCTCTCCCCACCTGCTGGGATACAGGAACCGCTTCAGCAAAATAAATGCTGAAGATAATGCCAACTCCGCTGGGGATAGCCACGTGCTACAGAATTATTCCAGCAAAATAAATGCTGTAAGAGTGAAGTCGACTCAGCTGGGAAATTAGGAACTTAAACCAAACACCTTGTTGAAGTAGCATCCTGCTGGGGAATATAACTCTGCTGGGGAATAGCAGATGTGCACAGTACGATTGGATTTCTGCTGGAGAGTGAACTGATATTATACAGTATCCCTGACAAAATAAATGACAGGACCCACCACCAACTCTGCTGGGGAGAGTCTTGATCTTCGAGTTCCACTGGGAGGAAAGAACACTTGCTGAAAAGAGAGAACTCCGCTTCGGGGATACTAACATGCCCAGCTTGCCCCTGAATCTGCAACAGTTCTGGAATGGACCCTACAGTCTTTATATCCTGACGACCAGACATGGACGGCTTCTACATTTCGGACCTCGAAGGGGTGTTTCAAGGACATAACTTTCGTGCTTCTAGGGTGACATGCCCCGGTCTCGCAAAAATCTTTTGTCTCTGATCGACTGTGTCGTGGAGCACTGCCCATAACTATGAGAGATTTGCCAAATCTTGACCTGACTGCCCTGGATTTACTGATTCTAGGATGACCAACTCTACCTGAATTAATCAGTATAGCTTGTCCCAGTTCACGAAATATTTGGGCATTCTGCATTTTATCCTGATCATACCTTCCACTGTAGGAATCTTTCCTGTCGGCATGTGCTTACTCGCAGGTAACACAAGTTGTTCTGCATAAAAGATATATTAAACGCAATGCATATGACAGTTTCAAAACCCAAGTCTGTTCACTAAAAAATTTTGTGACATGTAATGAATTAATTATCAAAATGTCAATATGAAAGCTGGTAAGAGGAACCCTTTTAGGAGTCAGAATCGACGAGATCTTTACTGACGTATGCCCTCGGACAAAACCTGTTTCAATTAGGACTTTTGCGGGTTGTAACGTGGTCAGGTTCACGGTTAACAAGGAAAGATATAGGCTCAAAATTTATTTCGACCCACCCATTCTTCGTGATGTTCTCCAATCCTATGTTCAGCTAATCTGACTTCAGCGTTCACCTATTAGAGGTGGAATGATAGGAGTGATGGTTCAGGATACCACGCGTTTTTCTTTTTTGAGTGACGGTCATTTGCTTTTCGTCTTTGGGTGCCTAGAATCACACGACTTTTGTCCTTTTCGAGGATTTGTTCTTTTCTTTGACAATCCTTTTCGTCTTTCGTTTTTTTTCGTTCCCTAACTTTTGCCTGGACTGAGTATCTTTTGAGATTCTTTTGATTTTCCAGTCCAGCGGGATGCCCCTGTTTTTGCCTAAGTCATTTGTTTTCAAGTTTTGACTTAGCGGGCTCTTGATTCTTTTCACTTTTCGTTCTCTTTTTTTTTTGAACAAGTCGTGTGACACTGGTTTGTCTGACTTCTTGTGGAGTAATGTGACTGTTTCACTCTTTGCCGGCAAGGTTTAACCATTGCGGTTCTTTAGGCACGACTTATACAAGTGTGATTTATCCTCAACCGGACACTCTTTCCACGATTCGAACGCTTGGTCAAACTAACTGACACCTACCCTGCCCCGGGTTAAGATTTGGGGTTTTTCATTTTCGAAAAGAACCTCCTACTACTGGCTCGAAAGGGGTTATCAAGGGATTATCTTCCTTATATCTCCAGTGTTTATGGATTGAAACAATGCCTGTATTTCATCAACAAGTTTTTTATCCAAAAGCATACGATCGGAATATTATTCGTCATCTGTTTTCGTCATCCTCCCCAGATTCCTGCTAAAACAAGCATTAAGCATTAAAGCAAAACAAAGAGTGAACACGACTGGATTAATTCAAAACATGCATATTCATTTCGTTTATTAATATCAATTGAAAAACAACAAGTTTTAAGAGCGAAATTTGCAATTACACAGAAAAGAAACTACGAATGCGCGGACATGAACAAGATAACATGAAAAATGTCGGTGTCTCAGAACTGGACTTCCTACACTTTGACTTATTGGCGAGTCAACCATTCTCAGAAGCTATCATCAGGGGTAGTCTACTGCTGTCTCGATCTTCTTTCACCGGCCCGATCAAATCTGGGAAACCTTTTCATCACCCCGGCTTTTGCTTGTCTATGGCTTTGCACCACCTTGGGGACCCTATCGGAGAAGTTAATGACCCTGTTGTCGATTAAATCTTGGACGTTATGCTTGAACGCGTGGCAACCTTCAATATCATGTCCGGGAGCCCCGGAGTGGAATTCACAGTGCCTACTCGCATCATAGCCATCCGGCAGAGTGCCGGTTATTGGCGCCAGAGTTCTTTTCTCCACCAAGTTCAATCTTAGTAGTGTCTGTAACAAATCTGCGTACGTTGAGGGAGGCTTCTCAAACACCCTCCTTGGCTTTTTTCCTCGAATTCTTTGCCGAGTCGTATACTGGCGTCTTGTAGGCTGCTGCCTTTGCTCGGACGTTTCCTTAGGCTCACGCGTTATCATCCTTAAGTTCAACCTGCATTGGCAACTGTTGTGGACATGGAGACTTAGCTTCCAGTGGCTCTGGGATATACCTCGATTCATCTGCAACCTCTGGCGGAGAAATGGGAATATCAATCCCTGCAACTTTTATGCCCCCCGGTACAAACTCAATTATTTTCTCATCCAGCAAATCTTGAATCTTATGCTTAAAAGCTTTGCAGTTTGCAATGCTATGCCCCGGTGCTCCGGAGTGGAAGGCACAATGGGCGTTCAGGTCATAGTCTGGTGGCGGCTGCCCTGTCAGTGGAACCAAAATGCGGGGCTCAACCAATTGAAGTTGGAACAAGAGTTGCACCAGCTGATCATAATCCACAGGGATCTCATCAAATACTCTGTTAGAAAACCTCATTCTCTTACCCCACCTCCTTGAGTTATCCTGCAAAATCAATTGCGACTGCTGACGAGGAGACTCCTGAGCTTTGAACCGTGGAGAGGGTCTCTTAAGCCTATCCTGCGTGGGTAATGGTTCTTCAGACCCCTGAGGAACAGATAAGCCAGCCGCGTCTTCCAACATTTTCCCTCCTTCTCTCCTGAGTACGTTCCTTAATACTTCCGCCATCAACCCTATCTGTGCCTTCAGTCGGCAGTTCTTTTCTTCTAGCGTCTCTTGATTCGAGCGCAACTCTTGCATATCTTTCGTGAACTGCCCCAGCTGGCCTCGAACATCCGTTAATTCTGCTTGAACCTGTTTGATGGCTACCCCCACAAGTTGGCGTATGCGGCCTGGGATAAAACCTTGATTCTCTAGCTGAGCAAAGTCGGCAGCCCTATCATCAGCCCATGCAATCAGAGGCTGCACCATGTTCTGCAACTGTTTCTGACTCTCGGCCATGGCTTCCATTACCTGTATGAGCCGCATTATGTTGTCGTGCACCTCTTGCATCTCAGTCGGATCCTGACTCATGACTTCCTTGCTGCTGCTTCTGGTTGAATGCTAGGGAATTCTTCAGACGATAATCCTGGGGGACCTGAGAGATACAGGAGATGAGCTACAGTTTAATAATTACCTGTAATGCAATATGAATATGAATGCAATGCAATGTGTGTCTGTGCATTAGGGAAATTCATTCCCCGATTCTAGTGTGAAGGTGCCGGTGTAGTGACAGTGCTAACAATATAAAGATCGGAGCTGAATCACAGAAAGCCTCATATATTACCAATAAGCCAAGAATACAATGTCACTGAGAGTACAATACGGAAGCATGACCTCAACCAACAATCCTGGTGATGGTCAGCACTATGCAAATAAAGCATACAAGTTACTACATGACATGATCAAACACTCCCATAAGTCTGGTACTCTTCTAGCAACTTCTTGGTCTCCGGATGACTTGGTCTGGTAAGCAGCCCTTCAACAAGTTGGTTTCTCTTCTTAAGAACACGGCGCATGTCTTCAGCAGTTTCTTCCCCTGCCTCTTCTCCGAAGCGATCTTCTAGTTTACGCTTCTGAGACACAGCTTCATCTCTGCCTTTGATGGCCTTGTTCAGTGCGTTCTGGAGACTGTACCGGGTCATCACCTCTTCTTCGCACTTCTTGATGTTGGACTTCAACTGCTCTTCGAGGTCGGAGATTTGCTGCTTCAACTTATCTTCCCTCTTCTTATTGTTGGTGAGCGTGGCATTCCAAGTCTTATTGCAGGAAGAGATCTCTCGGTGAGCAATGTCAAGCGCTTTCTTCTTGGATTCGAGCATGTCATGGGAGCTTCTGAACTCTTGCCCCAGACGTTCGCGTTTCTTCCTCTCCTCAGCTAGCTCAGCGCCTAATCTGTTTATTCTCTCAATCTGCTGTTGGAAAGCATGGACGGCCTTGTTTTTCTCGCTGCGTATTTGGGCTAGCTCCTGCTCTAACCCTTCGTTGATCTTCAACAAGGCTTCTTTTTCTCTCACCACTTGCTCGAAGGCTTCCCGAGAAACAGTAGTTGGCTCCGCTACCGGAATAGGAACAAGAATTGGTGCATCTGGAAACGACATCCTCAACTGACTGGCTCTCTCTTGAATCCAAACTCTATAAGGTGCATAGGCCTGACAATCATTCTTTCCTAACAACGGCTTCCCCCTTCGGATAATACGCGTCCAGGCATGTTGCAGCTTGGCTAGTAACTCCCCTTTCACGTCTCCGGTGAAGTACAGAGATTCCTGTACTTCCTCCTCCTTTGGCAGGTTCTTCAGCGCATATCCGAACTGACGGACGAACAGAGATGGGTTGTAGTTGATACACCCTTTCCTTCCAATCAACGGGACGTTAGGGTATCCCGAACAACTGAAGATAAGTTCAGATCCCAGTAGGTCTCTGTCAAACCATCTAATATCTTCGGAAGATAGCCTCATCAGGCGTTCAGACCAGCTAGCAGTGGTTGCACTTTCCACAAAGGACCCCTTCATTGGAAGATGACTTTTAAACCACATATTCAATAAAGGAGCACAACAGTAAACAACTTTTCCCCTTCGGTTTTCGTTCTTGTAGTGCAATGAGTGGTAGAAGTCTCCGATCAACGTTGGCACTGGATTGCCGGCAGCGAATAGATGGAAAGCATCCAGGTCTACGAAGTTGGGTAAGTTAGGGAACAGCACAATCCCATAAATACAGAGAGCCAAAATAACATTGAAAACCACCCAACATCCGCTCTTGGCATACTCCTGCGCTTTGCCAACCAAGAAATCAAGAGAGAAACCTGATACCCCAAGCCAAGAAGTCAATAACAGTTCTGCAGCGTCCATATGTAAGGCTTTGGCTAAGTCCTCCAACTTGGGCTCAACAGTAGAGTGAATAAAGGGAACCTTGTTCTGCACCGGTAACTCAGTAAACTCCACATACTCCTCAATGGTAGGTCCTAGAGTGAAGTCAGCAAACGTAAAACATCTCAATGCGGGGTCATAGAACTGCATCAAGGTGTACAGCCCGTTCATCTCATCAGTAGTGGGCTTGCAGACTAATCTCAGTAATCTCCCGTGACTCATTCTGAAGCTTCTCCTAACCTCCTCATCGGCAAGAGATATCAGACCATGCAAAGAAGTAATATCAGGTGAAGGCAGCTTATACGCAACTGTTTTCCTCAAACCAGCCATACTCAATACTCAGAAGTTTGGGCACTAGAATCGGAGGATATGCAAATGCACCTGCAGCACAGACACACGTTAATGGGATGCAATGATAATGGGTATGTAAACAATGCAATGCAAGTAACATGCAACAGGGACCATCTGCCGTAGCTGAATAGCCTGAACCATATCAAGAAGTCTCGGATAGACTCCATAGAAGTCCTCAAACCCTGGTCTCAGATAGACCTAAAACGAAGCTTCAACAATGGTCTCTGACAGACCTCAAACCATAACTCCAACTGGTCTCTGACAGACCTCAAGACTCTCAACTGGTCTCTGACAGACCTCCTAACTCTCCATAAATACCCAGGATCTCTGATCAAGAAATAACCGGTAGTCTGAAGGTCTAGTTACCTGCATAACCCCAAACCCTCTCACAGGTGGATGTCCTAGTAACTGACAAAGGTATGGCATCCTATGCGGTCGTCGGCGTCACAGACTTTCAGGGTTGATGATACGATTCCCAGAAGGAGTGGCATCATCAAATCCTGAAGAGGCCTCACTTAGCCAACTTCCAAATGATCGGTTCCCGGAGTCGACAATTCAGCTGACCAACAACCCCTTCGACCCAAAGGGTAGAAAAAGAAGCCAACCAGAAGAACCTCGTCCGAGTGTAGATTTCATGAGACACTAATGCAAGCAAAGCCGGCACGCGCCCACTACTCTCTACTCTAATTCTAGGTGCACTCAAGCCCAGGTCCGGCTTCTCACTCAATATCAGAAAACCCGTCACACCCCAATACAGCAATAATAATCCATATATATAATGCTAAAAATAAAGGTTAGAAATATAAATCCATACAAAATCCTCGACGGGAAAACAAGCGTTAGGATTGACTCTCTTAAGGGACGTTGGATCCCAAATGCATAAGAACTATCGCAGTCCTTAGCAGCCAGGGGACGTTGGATCCCCAGCAGAGTCGCCAGCTGCTGGGGATGACCCAGGCAGCTAGGAAGAAAATCCAAGGCGAGACTCGCATAGGGAACCATCGCAGTCCCCAGCAGAGTCGCCAGCTGTTGCTACTGCGAAAATCGGCGCCGGCTGAACAGAAGAGTCGCCACCGTGCGTTATTTATCCCACGGGAGGGAAAGGAAACGCTCAGAGTAAACCTCGCACAACACGGGAAAGGTATGGTCGTCGCAACCAAAACCTGGATTCGGGAGTCGATTACGCAAGGGGAAGGTATTAGCACCCCTCACGTCCGTCGTACTCGACGGGATCCACGCTTGTCTTCGGATATGGATTGTTATTCTATCTACTCTACAAGTCAGGGGTTAAAAGAAAATAAAATGAAAAATAAAAAATAAAAATGACTCGGCAAAGTATCGCACTTTATGCCTACGTATTCCCGCCTGGAACGAGAAATCAGAGTCAACGTAGTTCGCCTACCTACGGGAAAGGAGGGGAAGGTTGCTCGCTAGGATATCGCATCCTATGCCTACGTACTTTCACACGGCATGAAAGATCAGAGCAAACGTAGTTCGGGCCACGTACGACACAAGTCTGCCTTGATTGATTTTATTCCTTCTGAAAAAGGGTTTTCTGATTAACAGTCCCAGCGGACAAAAATGACGTTTTGATGAGTTCACATTCTTTTACGGAAGAAGTGTCTTTTATTGTGTTTAAAATCTTTATGGTGTTTTTCTGTTTGTTTTAAGATAGAAAGAGACAGAACTCTAACCTACGGTTGCAAGGGGAATCAAACTAACCTAATGTTATCATGCATGGGTTAAGACCTAGTGTCTATCATGCTCCTCTCTTGCACAGAGAGAAACAGAGATCCTACGGGATAGGCAGAAACAGAAACAATATCAGATATATATAGTAAAACAGTAAAATGCATGGATGCAACAGTACAAGCGAGGCAAGGGAGTCCCACTCAACCTCGAACCTAGAAAACAATAGGCAAAAGTGAACAGGCTTCACTTCCAACCCAACAGGGTAGACAGCAAACAATACAGTCCAGAAAACGAATCAATACATCAAGAATGAACAATAGCAGAAAAATAAACAGCCACAACAGCTCTGCATCAACATCTATCTTCAAGTAATCTCCAAACAGCTACAAGCTTCAGCAAGCATCAATCTCCATCTACACAGCTTTCCAGCAAGGTCTTGATTATCATTCTTCAATCTACAATGGCTTTTCTTCAAGTCCCAATCTCCAGGATGAACATCAATCAACAAGATGAAGTGAAAGAATGTTATACAGTCAATTACCTACCAAGGGTGGTTCATCAACTGTTAACATTATATGGACAATTTTCCCTCAAAAGTTCTATCTTTCAAATACATTCACTGATCCTTCCAAAGGAAGGAGGTGGATATTTGAAAGAGACTTTGAATCATGGGGAAAGGATGGATGCAGACAAGGCATTCCATGTTTGAGAAGCAAGCTTTCTAATCTAGAGCTCTGCCTAGCTCCTAAACCCTAGTCTCCTCAGCAGCTGCTAGCAAGAACCTCCTCTCCAACTCTGGCAGTTGATCTTCAATCTCTGGATCTCCAATGGTCTTCATCACCTCAAGTCCCCAGACAATCCCAATACCCCAAGCAAGCAAGCAATAATCCCCAGAGGGCACACCACACCAGTCAATCAAATATACAGTATATTAATAGCAGTAGGGGAATCCTGACTTTTTCTAAGGGATCTAATAACTACCCATAGCCCCTATAGTCCCATAACTAAACTAGTCAAACCCTAAGTCCTAAGGGAAAAGAATCAAATCTCCTAAGTCATCACCTAAAACCCTAGTTTTATCCATGTTGTTCACACATACACTAAACACCTAAAATTAATTTCTAAAAATGGGAACTAAATTGAATCTACAAGTTTAATGTCTAAACTAAACAACCTAAAAAGAATGGATGAAAAATATTAAAGCATCTAATAGAACAAAAATTAACAAAATCATGCATGAAATGAAACTATTTAAAATGCTATTTATTTAGAAAATATGGGAAAAATATCAAATAAAAAAATAAAATGCAATTTTTATTTTTTATAATTTTCTAGACTCTTTAAAGAAAATAATGCAAAAAGAATGAATTAAAAATATGCAATTTCTAATTTGTTATGAATTTTCAAAAATGAAATGTTGAAGTTCAAGTATACTACTTAAAAACCCTAATTAAACTATCCTAAGTTCAATTATCTAAACTATTCAAATTTTATTCTAAAAAATCTAGTAATAAATTCTGGGAATACTACAATTCAATATTAATCACCACAAAAAAGAATGGGCAAAAAATCTATTTCTAAGTGCAAGAACAAAAATCTACAAGATCATGTATGAAATAAAACCTTCAAAATATGCATTTATTTGTAAAATATGGAAAAAATGCGAAAAAAATGTAAAATGCAATTTTTATATTTTTTAAATTTTCTAGACATGTTAAGGAAAATGTTAAAAAAAGAATGAGTTAAAAATATGCATTTTCCATTTAGTTATGAATTTTTGAAGATGGATGAAACAAACAGGAAAATGAATACGAAATAGAAAGAAATAAGTGGAAGGGGTGCAAATAAAAAGAAATGATAGTTGAAATCATTGGGCCTGGAAATGAGGGGGGTGCGAATAGCGCAAAGGCCCAAAGACCTCATTAAAATTCAGATTTAATGCCAGCCGTAGATTGGAATTAAGAAGTCAAATATTCAAATGGATTGGACGGTGAAGATTTCATCTTCTTCCTTGCACCAATTAGGGTTTTAAAACACAATTTCATGCATGAATCTTTTAGCTCTTATATCTCTCTCATTTCTCCACCATTTCTTTCGATCCAAAAACGAAAGTTGCTCCTCTCAGTGCCCTCTACAAGGCTGTGGTTTTAGTTTCTCTTAACTCTCCCTCAATAGAAAAATACGACGACTACAAGTGGTGTCTACCATTGTTGCACCTTAGTTTGCATGGTAATCAAATGGTCTCATATTAACCTATCATGTACTACATCTTATGGGGATTATCCTAAGCCTAATACCTAAGATTATAGTACACTAAATCGTGAGTTCTTGATCACTAAAGAATTGACACCATGGAAGCAAACCTCACAAACAGCCCTTAAACTCATCATACAACATCCCTAATTGGTCTCTATTAGATTTCTCCTAACAACATGCTTGAACTATGGATAAATAGAGAGTTTCATGAGAAAATGCATACCTTGCAAGTGATGATGGTGATGATGGTTCTCCTCCAATTCAGACCTTGCCAATTGCTTTGTATGGTCTTTGATGAATGTTGAAGCCTCTGGTTGCAGTAGTTCTTGTTCTATCTTCTTGAATCAACCTATTCAACTCTTCATGCAAGTTGGAGTGAAGTTGGAGATCTCATAATCCAGCCACGAATTCTTGAGCCTTTCCTTTGCCAAATGCTCAATGTTGATTATAGATGATGATGATGATCAGAATTGTAGTGATTGATGGTGTTTTAATGGAGTTTGGAATGAAAATGCAATTTTGGAGTGAAGGAATCAAAGTGTAGCATGCAAGCTTTTAGAATCACCAACCAATGCATGGAGTCACTCTAGGGCTTATATAGATGAGAATAGAAATGTGTGGAAGTTTGTAGAACCTTCCATGAAGTTTCTAGAATGTATCACGTAATGAGATTTTGAATTTGTCATCTTGAGTGAATCTCATGCCATCTCATGATAAACCATGCAATCTTACTTAAATTCTCCTCATATGGTATTATGACATGAAAATAAGGTCTTACAAACCTTTATGTAGCATTTTCTCATCTTTCCTTTTGATGCCTTAAAGTGCAAATAACAAATTTACAAAGAAACTCCAATTTTTAAGCCTAAACTCAAAAATGTGGCTAAACCATTGTTCTCAAAATGATGTTTCCAATCAAAATCATCTATCATATGCCCCATTTTGGATTTGTAGATCTCTCAAACCAAAATTCAATTCCAACTTTTTCAACTTATAAGCCATTTACAAGCCATTTTGACCATTTTAAAATATCCATGCTCCATACATTTTCAAACTCTCACAACATCTTATCTAGCCTTAAAATCCCATTTTGAGCAACTTTGATGTTGGGAAGTTTTCCATTTGAAGCTTCCTTGTAGGAGTTTTGGGCATTGGCTAAAAATGACCTGTAATTCCAAATTACCAAAATACCCCTGTCTTGCACAAGCCATAAGTAGAGTTCCCTAAATTATATGAAGGCATACCATACCTTTTTGGAAAGGGGAGACAATGAGGAACAACTCTCTTGCTTGTTCAAAGTCCATTTGAATTATCCTTGAGGGCCAAAAGTTTGTCAGAAGACAGTCAACTTGCACAGACAAATTTCAGTGCCATCTGGTGACCCCTAACTTGCAAGAGCTATAACGTGAGTTCTAGAAATCTCCTTGATGTCTTCCACCACTCAAATTAAAGGTCTTGATATCCTCTACAAGTTTCATGTTGGCCAAGGATCCATTTGAAGCTTGCATTTTGACTTATTTTGCTTGGAAGTTTGACCTAAACTAGGGAATTTTACCTAGAAACCCTAATTTAGAACCTCCTCTTCTCCTTGATTTCTCTTGATTTATTCTTAGCATAACAACATATCTTTATTCTCCATGTCAAATTATGAACCCCACATCTCTCCAATAGCCCTTAATGCCTTTCAATCAGTCAATTGACCTAGAGTTGACCCAGGGTTGACCCAGATGAAACCCTAGTTGACTGTCTTCAACTGCAATACTTGTGATCACACCAATGACTTGTCTCCTTCTCCAAATGACTTTCTAAGTCCTCCAAGATGTCTAGATACTCCCCGTGCCTTCAATTCACAGCTCATACTTTCCTTGATGATCCCCAGATACCCTCAGCCAGGAGATAGATTAACTGCTTGACCCATTGACTTGATAGCTTTCAAATTCTTTTCTGATGACTTGAATGAGATTGAATCAGGATAATAACCTCTTGATAGGCCTCTAGAGATGAGAATAATGATTGGTCCCCCTGTTGTATGACTTGCTATGCTTATGCTATGCCGATGAGTAACCTATGTACATGACTCTATATGCAAATGCTAATGACATTGAAACATAAACCAAGTGAATAAGGTTGGGCAAATTTTAGGGTGCAACACTTTTGTCTCAAAGTTATCAACATCAGAGTCTTGATGTTATCAGAGTTTTGCAGACAGTGCTTCAGCATGAATATCAATCAGAGCAGAGTTTGAATAACAAGGCCTTTGTACCTGCAGCGTAAAGTACTTCAGAGTCTTCTTGAAACAATGCTTGAAACTCTTCATACAAATTCTTCAACTACGCTTCAGAGTCTTCTGCAGCTTCTGCTTCAGAGTCTTTTGCAGCTTCTGCTTCAGAGTCTCTTCTGGCAGCGCTCAGAGTCTTCTGATCACTTGCTTATGATGCTTCAGAGCTTTGCGTAGAGTACTGTTTAGATGCACTTTTGCTTCCATAAGAATATTTAATTTAATATCTGAAACAAAAACACTTGAACAAAATTAGAGTATATATTTTCTTAATACAAAATTTCATTAGAGTTATCATCAAAACATAGAGATATAGTTAAACACCAATCTGTGTTATAACAATCTCCCCCTTTTTGATGATTACAAAAACATAGGAAATTTTGTTCAATAAAAAGGATAAATATATAACTCCCTCTGAGATAAAGAATCTCCCCCTGAAATGAATACTCTAATAGAAGAAAATACTTCCCTTTTTGTATGAGTATACTTTTCAGATTAAGAGCCTGGTTAGAATCCTGGTTAGAATATACTTTCCAGAATCAGAGCTTGATTTGCTTTCTAGAATCAGAGCATGGTAATAGCTTGATTTACTTTCCAGAACCAGAGCCTGGTTTACTTTTAGGATTAGAGCCTGATAATCAGAACCTTGTTTGAATTAAGGTTTGGTTTGGGTATTCTCAGGGTAACTTCAATGAATTTTGTCAGATGATACGTTATAGTTCTGAAAGACTAAAATTCAATGTTAGGTATAATTCATTATGTATGAATTCCATTTTAGTAACTGTTTATATTTGAACAAACAGAATTTCTTTTTCTCCCCCTTTTTGTCATAATCAAAAAGAAAAACTTTTTAAGACAGAAAAGAATAACAGAGAAAAACAATTTGAAAATAGATAAGGAAACAATCAACTTCATTGATAAATAGAATCCAGAGAACAATCAGATAACATCAACAACAAAAAATAGCAAACATGTGCACAAACATAACAGAGAAGAAACTAAGGTTGGCGAGAGGCTATAATCTTCAGAAGGTATGTGATCTGAGAAGTAGATTCCTTTTGTTTAGACATCCAAGTCTTAATCTCATATGTAGTTTATTCTTGCTTGACCATCCATGTTTTGATCTCTTTGTTGCTGACTTCTAGCAGAGCAAACTTTTCTTCAAGATCTGGTCTTTCTGTCTTAATTTCAGAAGAAGCAGGTGCAGATGCAGATTCAGGAGCTGGAGCACTATCAGTGACCATAGCAGATGCAGATGCAGATGCAGTTTCTTGAATCACAGAAGTAGAAGCTTGTTCCACAATCATCAGAGCTGACTGATTTGGCACAACAGTTTCTTCAACAACAGCCGCTTCTGGAGGAGTATCTTCAGACATAGGTTCATCAGCAGGTACATTGTCCAGAAGAAGAATTGGAGGTCTACTCATGTTCAGAAGAATTTGTCATATAACTTCAGCAAATTTCACCTTTGCATCATCAAAGCAAATGGTGTGAAGATTTGAAGCTACAGAGTTAAACCTTGAGATGAATCTGTTCCAAGTTGCTTCAGAAGCATCTGGATTTACACTAGACAGGCATTCCTTCTTTACAAAAGATATCCACATGTCCATTTCTTTCTTGAAGCCATCAAAAAGCGTACTAACATCCATTCTAGGTTTTGGTTTCAGGAAGTTTTCTAGAGATGGTGTTTTGGGTTGTTCTGGTGGGGATGGTATTGTAAAGGTTGGGATAATGAACAGAGGACGAGAGAAAGATGGAAATGATGTTTGGCCAGATGATTTAGCGAAATCTTGATGTTTTGGATAAAAATGTTTAAGTTTGAGTCTAGAGGGAAGGTCATCAGATGGTAAAGATTTCAAAGAAGTAAAAGAAACAAAATCAGATGATCTTGGTTCATAGCCACAGAGTGAGAGGGGTGAGTTATCTTCTAGGGGAACATCAGATTTAGAAGAATCAGATGATGCAGAAGAATGACAGGATGTGGAAGAGACATCAAACATGATTTTCAAAGGTTGAATATCAAGAACTTCATAATCAGATATGAATGGTTCATAAGGTTTAGGTTGTTGTTCTGGTTGAGGTTTAGAGGGAATGGGTTGTTCTGGTTGTTATTTAGTGGTTTGTGGTTTTGGTGGGGGAATTTCAGATGTTTGTTGTGGTGTAGTGATTTGTTTGTTAGAGGGGGGAATAACAGATGGTTGTTTTTCAGATGGAGTTGGTTGTTGTTGGGGGTACAGATGAAGCTGTTTTAGAAGTTTTCTTTGGTTTAGAAACATGAGGAGGAGAAGGTGAAGGTGAGGGTATATGTTCATAGACAGGGGTATCAGATGTTAGTACCTCTTTGACAGTTTGCAAGATAGAATCTAAACTTGCCTCAGGAAGATTAGCTTTTTGCTTCTTGACCCTTTTGGGTTTTACAGAAGCAGCTTCACCAGTAGCCTTCCTCTTGGGTTTTGAACATCCTTCTTCAGAAACCTTCCTCTTCTTCTTTTGTCTTTCACTGTAAAGATCTGGTGCAGGTTCACCTGCTTTCTGAACCAGATTTGCTGGTAGAGGAGTTCCATCTTTTAGACACATTACAATGTACTTCAAAATAATTTCCCTTGGTTCATCGGCGTAGAACATAGGAAAATCATCCCGAGGTATCCTTCTTTTGCTGACCTCTTCAGAGTTTATCTACTTTGGTGCAGAAGTGATTTCTTCTACAACCTTCATCCTCTGAAGAATTTTCCCATTCAGAGGTTTCCCTACCATAGAAGCTAATTCTTCCTTCAATCCAGCTTCTATCAGATGTCCAACCAAACCATTCTCAGTCAGAATGTCTGAAATGAGTCTTCCCATAGGAATCTAATTCCTCATCTTCTGATGTTTAGTTCTTACTTCTTCCCTTGATTGTTTTACGTGTGTCCACAGATGATTGAAAAGTAGATAAGGCAGATCCACTTTTGTGCTCTGACTCAGACAATACATGAAGTACATCTGATCAGTATTGACATAATCCAGAGATTTTGAAGATTTTCTGTGATGAATGCAACCCATAAAGATCTTGGCCCAGATCCTGTAGTTTGGCTTCAGATCTTTCACTTTGTTAGAAGCTTCTCCAGATGAGCAAACTTCTCTATAAACTTCAGTCATATCAACACGCCCAGCTGGCAGATTTGTAACACCATCGGTTTCTTTATAACCTATGAGCTTCCTAATCAGATCCTCAGTTATGATGATTTCTTTACCCAGAACATATGAAACAATGAACTTAGGGCATGTAGTAGCATGAATCCAAAATTCCCTCACCAGACATGGATAAACTGGTCCCATCATCCTATCAAAGAACTTTGTCCAACATTGAGCATCAACAATGGGACGAAGATCAAACCCATTTTCAGCAATTGATTCAAAGTTCACAATAGATTCACACAAAACTTCAAGTTTATCAACTGGTGTAAGTAGGGTTCTAACAAGTTCTTTGAAAGCAACATCACCCATGTTAGAAGATGAAATAGCATCCATAGACGATTGAAACTGAGCAGAAGTTGATGAAGAAGTAGCCATTGTTGTTCTTGAGAGAGATTTAGGGTTACGAACGGTTTTGGGTTTGGGAGAGAGATGAAAGCAATGAAACAAGCAGAAATGCATACAAGAGTGTGAGAAGTGAAGTGTTGTGGCATTTATAGAAAAAATGAGGGCACACAAGAGTCACACGTTCAGCACGTTTACACATAGCATTTAATAAAAAGAATATAATCATTTCAAGCAATTAATGATTCTGACAATTTGGGGGGAAAACGAGAAACTCAATATTCAAAAACAGTACATCAAACGTCATTTCAGTAATGTGCACTCCATCTTTTTAGATTCAGAGTTACACGTGTTTGCTTGCATGTGCTTCTGAGACTTCTTTGAGAAATGAAACGTTAGCCAACGTTCAGATCCTCTGAGGCTTGTTAGTTCAGATTTGCACACCACAAATAAAATATTAAACAATAAATAAATAGATGTAATACTTCAGAGTTAAAACATTTTCATCTGAGGAAATTTTCTTCTGATAAACATTTTATTCTGGACAGAAATCCATACTTATATTTTTCAGAATAAATTTAAATCTATCTTTAGCAAGGAGTTTTGTAAAAATATCAGCCCATTGATGATCTGTATCAACAAAGTTTAAACTGATAATTCCCTTCTGAACATAGTC
Source organism: Lathyrus sativus (assembly GCA_963859935.3). Taxonomy (NCBI): domain Eukaryota; kingdom Viridiplantae; phylum Streptophyta; class Magnoliopsida; order Fabales; family Fabaceae; genus Lathyrus; species Lathyrus sativus. The sequence continues at coordinate 430,338,151 of OZ012739.1, read as the reverse complement.
TCTGATGAAGTGATGTTTTATCTCTATATGCTTTGCCTTAGAGTGTAAAATAGGATTTTTAGACAAGCATATAGGAGAAGTATTATCACAGAAGATTGAAATGTTACTCTCATGGATCTGATAATCTTCTAGTTGACTCTTCATCCAGAGCATCTGAGTACTACAACCAGCAGCAGCAATGTATTCTGCTTCTGTTGTTGAAAGCGCAATTGTGGGTTGCTTCTTGTTGAACCAAGAGATCAGATGACTTCCAAGAAACTGGCAGCTTCCAGAAGTACTTTTTCTTTCAACTTTGTCTCCAGCGTAGTCAGCATCACAGAATCCAACTAATTTATAATCATCAGATCTTCTGTAACACAAACCCACATTAGTAGTACCTTTCAGATACCTTAGAATCCTCTTAACAGTTGTTAAGTGAGATTCTCTAGGATCTGATTGGAATCTGGCACACAGACAAACACTAAATAGAATATCAGGTCTAGAAGCAGTCAAATACAGAAGAGATCCAATCATACCTCTGTAAAGCTTTTGATCAACCTTCTTACTTACCTCTTCCTTACCAAGAGTGCTTGTAGGATGCATTGGGGTTTTAGCCAACTTGCTTTCAGTCATATTAAACTTCTCCAGAAGCTCCTTCACATACTTAGTCTGATGTATGTAGGTGCCTTCTGGAGTTTGATTGACTTGAATTCCCAGAAAGAATCTGAGTTCTCCCATCATGCTCATCTCAAATTCAGCCTGCATAGATAGAGCAAACTCCTTTCCCAACGTAACATTGGTAGATCCAAATATAATATCATCTACGTAAATTTGACAAATTAACAAGTCTTTCTTAAATGATTTACAGAAGAGAGTTGTATCCACTTTGCCTCTGATAAAATTCTTTTCCAAAATAAAATTACTCAGCCTCTCATACCAAGCTCTGGTAGCTTGTTTTAAGCCATAAAGTGATTTCTTAAGTTTGAAAACATGTTCTAGAAATTTATCATTTTCAAAGCCAGGAGGTTGATGAACATAAACTTCCTCTTCTATAATACCATTTAAGAAGGCACTCTTAACATCCATCTGATACAGAGTGATGTTATTCTGTGCAGCAAAAGAAATGAGTAGGCGAATAGACTCTAACCTGGCCACAGGAGCATAAGTCTCTGTGTAGTCAATTCCTTCTTGCTGACTATATCCTTGAGCTACTAGCCTTGCTTTGTTTCTTACAACTTCTCCTTGCTCATTCAATTTGTTTCTGAAGACCCATTTAGTTCCAATAATATTGAATCCTTTTGGTCTTGGAACCAGATCCCAGACGTCATTTCTGGTGAATTAATTCAGCTCTTCTTGCATAGCAAGTATCCACTCATTATCGTTCAGAGCCTCATCAACAGAAGTTGGTTCAATGATAGACACCAACCCAAAAAGTGACGTTCCAGACGATCTGAGGAAAGACCTTGTTCTTATAGCGTCATCCTTCTTTCCAATTATCATATCCTCTGGGTGAGAGGCTTTGATTCTGGATGATGATCCTTTAACATTTGGTTCTTCAGAAATATTCAAATTGTTCATCCGAGCAGCCAATGGAGTTGCATCTGGCGTTGCTTCTGGTGCTTCTGCTTTATCTGCCTCTGAGTCTTCAGAGTCTGTGAGAATTACTTCTCTATCTGCAGAATTATCAAGCTGCTTTGGCTTTTGATTGCCAAGCTTATCATCAAATCTAACATGTATTGATTCCTCCACAATCTGTGCCTCAGTATTGTATACTTTGTAGCCTTTAGAGCGTTCAGAATACCCAAGCATGAAACACTTCTGTGCTTTAGAATCAAACTTATTCAGATTCTCTTAAGTATTTAACATAAAACATACACATCCAAAAGGATGGAAATAAGAAATGTTGGGCTTTCTATTCCTCCACAGTTCATAAGGAGTCTTCTCCAGAAGAGGTCTAACTGACACTCTGTTCTGAATATAACAAGTTGTATTCACTGCTTCTGCCCAAAAATGTTTTGCCAGATTAGTCTCATTGATCATGGTTCTGGCCATTTCTTGTAATGTTCTATTTTTCCTCTCTGCAACTCCATTCTGTTGAGGAGTTCTAGGGTAGGAGAAATCATGTGAAATGCCATTTTCTTTAAAATATTTTTCAAAATATTTGTTTTCAAATTCACCACCATGATCACTTCTGACTTTAACAATTTTAAAATCCTTCTCGTTCTGGACTTGTTTGCAGAAGTCAATGAATTCAGAATGAGACTCATCCTTGTGTTTTAGGAATTTTACCCATGTCCATCTGCTGTAGTCATCAACAATGACTAATCCATACTTCTTGCCTCTAATGGATGCAGTTTTCACTGGTCCAAACAGATCAATATGAAGTAGCTCTAATGGTCTTGAGGTTGAAACAACATTTTTTGATTTGAAAGAAGATTTTGAAAATTTTCCTTTCTGACATGCTTCACAAAAAGCATCTGAGTTGAACTTCAACTGAGGAAGTCCTCTGACCAGATTGAGTTTATTAATCTAAGATATACTTCTCATACTAATATGCCCCAATCTTCTGTGCCAGACCCATTGCTCTTCATTAACAGACAGAAGGCATTTTACATTCTGAACCTTAAGTTCTGAAAGATTGATTTTATAAATGTTGTTCTTCCTTTTTCCATTAAAGAGGGTTGAGCCATCCTTTTGACTGACAGCTTTGCAACATTTTTGATTGAATATCATGTCATAACCATTATCACTTAATTGACGTATGGACAATAAATTATGCGATAATCCTTCAACAAGTAACACATTATAAATAGAAGGAAGGTTACCATTACCTATGGTTCCAGAGCCAATTATCTTGCCCTTCTGGTTCCCTCCAAACTTCACATCACCTCCAGATCTAAGCTCCAGGCTTTGGAACATAGACCTTCTTCCCGTCATATGACGCGAGCAGCCAGAGTCCAGGTACCAGGACTAGTGTTTCAACTTTGCTGCTAAGGATGTCTGCAACAAATATTATTTTGTTTTTAGGTACCCAGATTATTTTAGGTTCTTTAGGGTTAGTTGCCTTAAAGTTTTGTCTAAACTTCTGTCTTCTGATAGCAGGTTTGTTCTGACTAACTTTAGGTTTAAACACAGGAATGTTTTGACCAGAACGTGTGTGTTTAATATCATTAAGATGACCAAACTTAAAATGGTTATACAGAGGAATATGCTTAATGATCAGTTTATCAACAGATGTTGGATTTAAATCCTTCTCAAAAGAAGATTCATATCCAATACCCTTCCTGTTGTTTCTGCTTACACCATACATCATTGAAGCCATCTTGCTTCTATCTAGGCTTCTTGACAGAAACTTTTGAAAACTATAGTCATATTCTTCTAAAATATTTTTAGATTTTGACTTAGTTTCAACTTCAGAATCTTGTTGAGCTTTTTCTAATTCATTTTTAATTTTCAAATTGTTTTCTTTAAGCTCAGCAACTTCTGATTTCAGAAGATCATTCTCAGATATTAGATTCTTTTCACGCTTCTTGTACTTGAGCTTAATCTTACTATAGTTTTCCAACATTTCTGATAAACTCTCAATAAGTTCTGCTCTAGAAAGTTCAGAAAATACCTCTTTAGAATCTGATTCTGATTCTGATCCAGATGTTTTTGCATGGTCTTCTACGTCAGCCATGAGTGCCATGTTTGCACATTCTTCTTTTGACTCTGATGAAGAATCAGATGCATCTGAATCATCCCAGGTTGCCATCAGAACTTTCTTTTTATGATCAGACTTCCTTCTTGGCTTCTCCTTCAGAAGTTTTGGGCATTCATTCTTATAGTGCCCAGGTTCCTTACATTCATAGCAGACAACCTCTTTCTTTCCAGATCTTCTGTATCCAGAAGACTCTTTATGTTGATCTGGCTTCTTGAAGTTTTTGAACTTCCTCTGTTTAGCTTCTAGAGTTTGTTGATCCTTCTGGACAGCAGGGACAATTCATCTTCTTCAGAAGAAGAAGATTCTTCAGAACTTTCTTCTATAACCTGCAACGCTTTAACAGATTTGTTAGACCTTAAAGCAACTGACTTACCTTTCTTGTGGGGGTCGTCTTCTTCTAGTTCAATCTCATGACTCCTCAGAGAGCTGATCAGTTCCTCCAGCGTGATCTTGTTCAGATCCTTTGCTAGCTTCAGAGCTGTGACCATTGGTCTCCATCTGGTTGGGAAACTTCTGATGATCTTCTTGACATGATCAGCAGTGGAGTAACCCTTGTCCAGAACTTTCAAGCCAGCTGTGAGAATCTGAAATCTAGAGAACATAGTTTCTACAGATTCAGACTTCTCCATTTTGAAGGCTTCATATTTCTGGATTAGCGCCAAAGCCTTGGTCTCCTTTACTTGTGAGTTTCCTTCATGAGTCATCTTCAAAGATTCAAACATATCAAATGCAGTATCTCTGTTTGTTATTTTCTCATACTCTGTATGAGATATTGCATTTAATAAGATGGTTCTAGCTTTGTGGTGGTTTCTAAACTCCTTCTTCTGTAGATCAGACATAGATTTTCTGTCAATCTTTTTTCCTTCATCATTGGTAGGATGAGTGTAACCATCAGTTACTAAATCCCACAAATCAGCATCATGTCCTAGAAAGAAGCTTTCAATTCTGTCTTTCCAGTAGTCAAACTTCTCACCATCAAACATGGGAGGTTTGGTGCTTATTCTGTCTTTATCATCGTATCTGTTGTTGTATGAAGTTGAAGTAGAAGCTTTAGCAACCATGATGAATAAAGAACAATATATATGGCGTTTTTCTCAACTGGATCTTTTTTGTTCACGGTGAAGTGAGAGCACTAACAAAACCAGAGCTCTGGTGCCAACTGAAGGTGAGAAAAACACTTAGAAGGAGGGTTGAATAAGAGTTTTGAAATAAATATGGCAATAAAAACAACACAATATTTTTATCCTGGTTAGTTGAACTCAACTAATCCAGTCCACCCTACCAAGGTGATTTTCCTTTCTCAACAAGGACTTAATCCACTATATTCAAACAGATTACAGTGTCAACCACTAAGAACAACTGTCTTAGTCTTCTCAAGAAATCCTGACCACAACTTGGTCTTCTTAAGGAACCTTTTACAAATAAATTTAAACTAACAAGTGTTTAAGATGCTTCTAAAAAGCTATATCACAAACTGTGATTTTTACACTTAGTTTAAGAACGAATAAAACTATTCAGCTTATGAATAAAATTGTATGAGAGCTTGAGAGTAGTTTTCAGTTTGATTTGTCAATTGACTTGTCAACTTTGAAATGTTGTTGAAGACCTCCTTTTATAGAGTTGAAAGTCCAATGCTTGAAGACTGTGCGTAGCAGAATAGCTATAGCCTTTTTGTCTTCTATTGACTTTAGCTTTCCCAGAAGAGGAATGTTCAGACAAATCCCTTTTGTCTGATTTCCTGTGCCATACATGAATAAGGAAAGAGTCGTTTGGAATATGCCAACAGATATATCTTTGAATAATATTTTCTTCAACAAGCTTCTGTCTCAAAGTTATCAACATCAGAGTCTTGATGTTATCAGAGTTTTGCAGCCAGTGCTTCAGCGTGAATATCAATCAGAGCAGAGTGTGAATAACAAGGCCTCTGTACTTGCAGCGTAGAGTACTTCAGAGTCTTCTTGAAAAAATGCTTGAAAATCTTCATATAAATTCTTCAACTACGCTTCAGAGTCTTCTGCAGCTTCTGCTTCAGAGTCTTTTGCAGCTTCTGCTTCAGAGTCTCTTCTGGCAGCACTTAGAGTCTTCTGATCACTTGCTTTTGATGCTTCAGAGCTTTGCGTAGAGTACTATTCAGATGCATTTTTGCTTCCATAAGAATATTTAATTTAATATCTGAAACAAAAACACTTGAACAAAATTAGAGTATATATTTTCTTAATACAAAATTTCATTAGAGTTATCATTAAAACATAGAGATATAATTAAACACCAATCTGTGTTCTAACAAGTGCAATGTCCTTAAGATCTAGAAAAGTGGCAGAACTAACCCTAGAAAAAAAAATAAAGAAGTTGTTGAGGTCACACCTGAACCTTCCATTGTTGTTGAGCCTGAAAAAGAGTATGTACCACCGATTCTTTTTCCATATAGAGTACTGAAAAGTAAGAAGATTTATGAGGAAGAATAGCATTCTGCTTTTCATATTGAATTGATTTCTGAGTTGGTTGATGATACTTGTCCTGATTTGTTTGTAGCTGATTTTCCATCATTATCTTATTTTGATGATAGTTACTCATATGATAATTGTATTGAAACTAACTTTTGTTCTGAGATTGAGGCTGCCTTGCAGGTTAACATTTTTCCTATAGATATAGTTGTTGAAGTTGTTTATACAGCTGAAGCTCTCAACATCCCGGCTGCCCCAACCAAACATTCTACTAAACAACCAGCTTCTGAACCACTTCCTGAGGATTTATATTATTCATCAAAGCTTCAATTTGAGCAGGAAGAAAAGTTATTACAGGAACATAAGAAGGGAATTGGATGGACCTTGGTTGACACTCGTGATTTTATCCATCCATGAGTATGTGTAGGTCTCAATTAAAGATGGAAGAAAAGCAGTGAGACAACCCCTTAATCCTTTGATTCTTGATGTTGTGGAAAAGGAGACCACTTTCACGTGCCCATTCGAAACTTTTACTTATCGAAGATTCTTCTTTGATCCTGGAATAAAAGTCGAATGTACTAATAAATATTTCAAGGTCAATGGATTTTACCCAAAGTTAGTTTATGGCATCCCCACTTTGGGAGAGGAGCCTGTAGAAGATCTCTCTTTGGGAAAGGTTGCTTATGTGATCCCCTATCCACCTTGACTCCTAGGGTGTGTTCTTTCCTTTTTCTCACTCTTATTTAATAGTTATCTCCTTTCATTGAGGACAGTGCATATTTTAAGTGTGGGGGAGGGAACCAATCTTTGTTTTGTTTTCTTTCTGTTTTCTTTGTTTTGTTTTGTTTTGTTTTGTTTAAGTGAAAAAAAATTAAAAAATTAAAAAAAATTTAGACTTAGAAACACAATGCATCTTTTGAAATTTTTAGGCTATAGATTAATTTGAGGTAAGATTGTGAAAACTTGGGAAAAATTCATAAGATTGGTACCGTTTTAACACCTTAAGTCTCCCGAATATGAAAATCGATTTAAATACTTGTTATGACATAGCCTTGAGTTTTCATCCTTTAATAGCTCTTAAGTAGTTTATCTAGCCATTAGCACCATCTAGATATCACACACTAAGTAATTAAGTTGATGCAAATAAGTGAATGATCTCATGCTTAATAAGAAGTCTAAATAGGAATCCGCCTTTTAAGTTAGGTGACCCTCACCCGGTCACTTAGGCTAACGATTGTGAAACCGTAAAAAAAGTGTTTAATTTTGAATTGTTGAAAATATATGGATCATAGTCACCAACAAGCTTATTTACCATGTGTGTGAATAGATAAAGGACTTAATGTGATTGCATTAGAATGAAAGAGAGCAAAAAGGAGGATGAGTAAGTTAGACTTAAGCATAATAATATTATTTGGATTACTTTGTATAGGAGGGAGCCTTATGACCACACAATTGCGGATTTGTGTTCTTACGATAGCCTTAGTATGCAAAATTAGTACTTATCGATGCAATCTTGACCGAAGAAGAGTTTACAGCCTAGAATGAGTATCTAAATGCTTTTGTTTTTCATAAGTCTTGATAATATTTTCTCGGAGTGCAAAAGTTTAAGTGTGGAGAAATTTGATCAGTACATCTTTATACACATTCTTCTGTTGTTATAGTTAGGCATTCCTACAGTTTATTTGAGTATTTTTACTATTTTAATGTGTTTTCATATTTAAGTTTGTTTTTACCTTTATTTTATTTTTGCAGCTTATTTTCAGCTTTAGCGGTTATTTGATATCTGTCCACTATTTGAATCATAACTGGAGTTGCGAGAATCAAATTTGTGCGTTCTAATAGGCGTTGGAAATTTAAGACAGAGAGCTACAACTTTTATGTTTGAGGCAGAGGATGATTCAGAGTGTAGCAGGTCCAAATAATTTGTTGAGGTCAGGATCCGAAATCTGTCGTTTGAAATATTTAGTTTTGGGCCGGGTTTTTTATGTTTTTTGACCCAGTTGGGTTAAAACCAGAAGTGCTGATGCTTTCTTATACCTAGCAGCCGTACTACTGTCACTTTACCTTCTTTTTACGAATTTCATTGTGTTTTGTACGATTTTCATGGAAAACTAATTCCCAAGGCAAATCTTGCTACTTACGGGTTCTATCATTTTGAGGTTATTATAATACCAATTTAATTCGATTTTTGTTCAATTCTTTTCTATGAAATCATTTGCTTAATTTGATTGCAATCATTTTCTTAATTCGATTGTGCTCATAGGATAGAATTGATTAAATTCGATTGTATGCATGTTCCTAAATTTAATTGCGTGTTATCGTTTGCTTAATTTGTTAACTCGTCATATTCTTAACCGTTTTCTTAATTCGGTAACAGGAACATAATTCGTATGATTTTGATAACCGCTTGTCTGATTAATATCATAATCGAATAGGATTGAAGCCGCTTAGGGATTGGTGTTATAATAGCCGATGATAAGTCGGCATCTGAATCAGTAGGACTAGTCGTTTTAGTTTAATTAGTAATCACTTATTTTAATCACTTTTTCTCTTGTTTTATAAATCAAAACTTAACCCCCCCCTATAAAAATTCTCTTTAATTGGTTGAAATAATACAAGAATCCTTGTGAGAACGATACTCGAGTTGTCGTTACCGTTACTACTGTTTTTCAAAAATACTCGTTTTTGATCCGTGTGCGGCAGCGGATCACTCATCCATGAGCCAATTGGGGCAAACCTATTATCTTTGTAAAGAGGATATCCTAAACTACAAGTTTGTAGAAGAAATCATGTCCAAAAGATGAATGGATTTGAAATTATATTGATTCAAAGTTGGGAAAAACTTGATTTGGAAGTTCCATACTTAGAAAATTTTCTAAGTTATAAATTTCAGCCTGTTGGAATGATTTTAATGGCCAAATTCAAGAGGGTTACAAGTCTAATCATACTTTTCCATCAATATGAAAGTTGTATATAATCTTCTCAACTTTCTTTCGATATCAAGAACTCCTCAAAAGCATGTCTAGAACTCAAGTTATGGTGCTTTGAAGTTAGGGTTGTAAAGTTGTTAAATTTGACAATATGATTTTCATCATTTTGAAGGCAACTTCATGTGGATATTTCTTAATGTTTCAAGTCTCAATTTAAAATTCTTCAAACATAAGAGTTGTTCCTTGTTCTCCAAGCTTTCCAAGAATACCAAGAACTTCTCATTTGGACCAACCAATCTCAAGTTATAAAGCTCTAAAGTGAAGGTTTTTTTTAGTCATGTTTTGGTAACTTAGAAAAATTCGGCTAAGTCCCTTGAGTGACAATTTTTTTATCAAACTCACATGCCATTTTTCATGTACTTCCAAGCCTTATTTCAATTTTCCTAAAACATGAAAGTTGTAGATGGTCATCTCAGTCTTCCATTGATACCAAGTTTGTAAAGATTGATGGTTTGAGCAAGAAGTTATGGTGGAGACAAGATACCTAAGTATTTGTGAAGGGTTGAAGGCCAAATTGTTGGACACGAATTGAGGGTTTGATTTGAGGATTTTACAAGCTTTTTATGCACTTTCCTACAACTGGAAAGTTGTTCCTTTCCATGTTAACTACTCAAGAAAATCATTTTTGTGAAAGTTGACTGGCTACACATTGCTCAAAATCTGTCCCAAAGTCAGCAGTTCATAATTGGTTTTTTGACCTCTTGTGAAGAATTCAACTTTGGTTCAAACTTGTTTAGTAAGTGTATTCTGCCCAAGGAGGCTACAAATACTCAGAGAATGTGTCATGAAAGGAATGCTTGAAATATGTTTTGTTTACTTACTCAAGAAAAGACTTTGGTATCTTTGCCATTTTTGTTTTAGAGACACCTTAGGTCACTTTCGTGGGACAGGTCCTTGGTTCTGCCTTGAAGTCCATAGAATCATTGAAAGACACATTGGACCATGGACTGACTCTCAAGGAAAAGTGGGATGACTTCATAATTGTACATAATAAGAACAAAAGCAGGGAGGACAATGGGAAAAAGAGAAAGGAAGGAGGGTAAAAAGAAAAACAGAAAGCATTATGAGTCCATATACTTGGTTTTTCCTGGATGTTGAGTAAAAGAAAAGGGGATATACATTAGATAAAAGGAAGAATATATCATCTTCATCTCAGGAGGAAAAAACGAAATCTTGGTCCACTCTTTCTCTGAAAAAATAAGATCATCACTATTTTCTATTCTTTTCCCAAACATCTAGAAAAAAAGGAACCTCTATTTTCCTTTTAAAAGAAACGGTGACGCTCGATATCATCATCTATTTTACTTTTCCTTCATTATCATAACGTGAGAGTTATGACATTTTCGGTTCAACTGCGGCTTTCACGCACAACAAGTGGAGGTATTCACATTATTTCCTCTCGTTGTTTGTTCCGTTTTGTTTTTAAGTGAAAGTTAATGTCATATACAGTTTGGTCATTGTGTTTATATTGCTATGATTAGTGATAGCTCGTAGTGCATATCATCTCAATAATGTCATTCTGTTTTTCTTTTGTACGAGTTGCATGTAGTTTCTTGTTGTTATACGTCACCAGTTTTCATTGTTAATCATGGTTTACATGTAATATTCCATGGATGTTTTGCTTATGTTTCATGCTCATAGTTGTTTTGTCATTATGTCGCTTTTCATCGTCGTTCATGCTATTACTGTTAGTAAATATAGCATGATATGTTTGGCTTGTATATTTTCCATTCTAATGTTTGTTCATAGGTCTCCATGTTTGTTTGTTCATGCTGCCCCTTAGGAGTATACATAACTCTGCATGATTGGTGTGCTTTTTGTGTTGATGCCATGTATTGTTATTATTGTGTTATCATTCTTACTGGTTTTATAAATCCGGCACGGGTGTGTTTTATTTTGGAAGAAGGTGATGTGTGTTACATTGTAAAGTAATGTGCGTGTGTGTAGTCAAGCGTGTAGTAAATGAGAATAAAAGCATGGTATGTCTTGGGATCAACATTTCCACTTTTTCAGCATGTAGGATATATTTTTGTTCTTTTCTAGGATGCATTTCATGAAGCCATAGTCCATTTGGCGTGAGAGGAACGAATAGTTTCTTGTACATTTGTTTATTTACATTTCCCACTTCTTTTCAGGTTGTATAAAGAAAAACAAGACTTTTTTTTAGTTGTTTCCTTTTTGGGTTTTTAATAAAAAATAGTTTTAGATTTTTATCATTTTTATTTAAGTATCTTATTTAATCTTAAATGTTATGTTCAAATTACTCAACATTGTTCGTGACTCGATTTTATTTTATCTTAGTAATTCATTAGTGTCTTTTATTTTGGGTTGGTTTTTTTTATTTAATCTTTCTGTTTTTCTTTGATAAATTCGATTAATTCTTATAACCACGATGTTGTGGCATGTGCTTTGACATTTTGTTCAAACCCTGATCTATGTTTTTTTGTTATCTATCCACACGTTTGATGTTGACGATTGAGGTCTTGCTGTCTGCTCACTGTATATTATCTCCTTGAGGTTATCCTTGTTTGATGTACATTTATGGGTGCTGATTCTTCATCATTACCTGTTTAATTCCAAAGGAAAGGAACCCCTTTTATTGACTCGTAAGTCATGATGGATAGTCTTGTCCATCATTCCTTCGAGACCTTGTGAGAGTCTTGCTTGTTTAACCTAGCTTAGGTTTGGAGTCTTCGCACTCCTTGTAAGTGGCATGGTTATGGATACTTACTTCTCCTTAGAACCTTGATCGTTATCAAGAGTTCCTCATCCCTAGTTAGGCTGAACTACAGATGCTCTGATTCCTCATTCCTAGTCAGGATACGTAGGCACAAGATGCGATATCTTGTCGAGCCCTCTAACAACTAATAACTAACACTTAACTCCCTCCTTTTGGTCTTGTTAAAACCAATTGGTTTTATAGCTTAGAATCAAGTGTAGAGTTGGTAAAATCTATGTGAGTATCATGGTTATGGATACTCACTCCCCTCTTTAACTGTGGTTAAAGTCAAACCTAGTTAGGTTAGGTTTCCAACTTAGACTTAGAGACTTGGTTAACTCTGTGTAAGTATCATGGTTATGAATACTTACTTCCCCTTGGAACCTTGATCATTATCAAGAGTTCCTCCTCCCTAGTTAGGAGAACTATGGTTGCTTTGATTCCATCCTAGTCAGGATACGTAGGCATGAGATGCGATGTCTTGGCGAGCATACTTAGTGTATATACCCTAGGTCTTTACCTTAGCAAGCAAACTATAGCTTAACAAATACCAAACAAGAGGTTCCTATAGAGTACTACAGATACTTAGGATGCTAACACCTTCCCTAGGTATAACCAACCCCCGAACCTTAGATCTCTAGTTGTGTTGTTACATAGCACACTTAGGGTTTTCTTCAATCTTTACCCTTTCCTTTGGATAAATCAAATCTCGATGGTGAACTTTCATGATTTGTGATTCAACTTAATTAATAGCTTGATATCCGATTCTCACCGCAACATCGCCCTATGCCTACGTATTCCCTTGTGCAATGGGAAAGTCAGGGTCAACGTAGTTCATAAAACTACGGGTGATGGGGGGAAGGTTGCTTGCCAAGACATCATCGTCTTGTGCCTACGTATCCTCATCTGATATGAGAAATCAGAGCAAATGTAGTTCAGGAAACTACGGGTGATGGGGGGAAGGTTGCTCACCAAGACATCGCCGTTTTGTGCCTACGTATCCTTATCCGGTATGAGAAATTAGAGCAAACATAGTTCGAGTAAACAAAAAAATAGGTTGGTTAAGTGTTTTTTATGAGCGACTTTAAGTTCCCATTCCAGCAGTTAGGGTCAATGCCTGTTCGCGGTAGAACGGGAAAGTAACGTACTCTTTTCTGAAAATGATTTTTGAAACAAATCCTGAAGGATAAAAAGGTCTGAATTTGGTTTAGAAGTTTTAGAAAAGTGAACTAAATTTGTTTGAGATTCACGTTGCACTAAAGATTATGATATAGGAGCGAATACGTCGCATATCACCCAAAGGGCATACACTAAACACTCTAAGCAAGTGAGGAGAATCCCTTCACTCACCATTTCCCATATGCTTAAGGCTCGTGGCGCACAATGTTTATTAGTCTTTATTAAGTGTCTTAAAGTTGTTTGAGATGAGAAGAGAAGACACAAAGAAAACACTAAAAAGAAACTAAAAACCCTAATGTTATCGTACAAAATGGTCCTAAGATTAGGATGAAAAGGAAGTCTACCTAATGTTATTATACAAATTATTGACCTGAAGTTGAGGTCAAGAAGGGACTATCCTAATTGTTATCATGCAAAGGATTGAAAGCCTAATGTCTCTCCTACTCCCACCTTAATCAGAAATTAAGCGGGACTAGAAATCCTAAGGGATCATGTGAACAAACACAAGTAAACACTATCCAATTCAATCACAAATGAAAACAAAGATGAAACTTAAACAAGTCTCAAAAAGAGAGAAGATGAAGAAGAAAGTAGGAAAAGGAGGAAGATACAATAAAAAAGAACAAGCATGGAAGTTCAATGACAAAGAAGTATCAAGCACACACACATCTCAAACTTTATACAAAGTGAACATATACATCATGTTAAGAATAACAAAGATCAACCACAATGTCAAACCATGTCAAAATATTTGAAAATCAAAATGCAATGGCAAAATAAAGTGTCCAAACACACACAAGTGACTCTAAGTCTAACAAGAGGTATTATCAATCGTCAAGCAAGGTGGAATGAAGTCAAATGGGATGGAAAACAAGGTAGGGCAGTAGTAACATCACATCATGTCAACTCCATTCAAAGACCCAAGAAAGAAGCAAAAAGCGTATCAAACATGCATCTTATCAATATCCAAACAACTAGCAACAACTATCTTATACAAAACACAATTCAAATGACCAAACATGTGAGATTAGAGTGTAGAACCAAGTAGGGGAAGAAACACAAACATGAACATCATTTCAAATATCAACTCATGGATATCAAGAATAAACAACAAGGATCATGTTCAAGACATGCATCAAAACATCGTCATCTGGGGTGAAAGCAAAATCGGCCGGATTGCATGGAACAATGTTGGCCAAGTGTTTGTTGAAACTGCGTCGATCGACATGATTAATTAGGGCTTTGAAATAACCTTGATCAGCCTCAATATTTTCGACAATGCCATCTGGATGCCATATTGTAATTCTCTGGTGCATGGAAGATGGTACAACCCCAATTCCATGTATCCAATCTCGCCCCAATAGCAAGTTGTAGTTGGCCTTCGTTTCGACCACCATAAAAACAGTAGGTCTTGTAATTATCCCCACCATCAATTCAACTTATATGACACCAAGAGTAGTACCCACCTTTCCCTCATAATTCGAGAGCACCATGTTGTGTGGTTTAGTATCTGTGTCATACTTGTGGATTCTCCTCAGCATAAAGTGCGGCATCAGATTTACCATAGCACCGCAGTCCACCGGAGTTTTATTAACCGCAACATTATCTACCTTTCTAGTAATAAAAAAAGGCTTCAGATGATTTTTCATCGCCTCATCTGGCCATTCAAAGAATGCATTATGCTCTTCGATACAACCATTTTTCATCACATAGTAGCACACTGGCTTGTGTGCTGCCATCTCTGCTTCTGTATACATATCCAAATCTTCGACCTCAATTATATGGTTGAATTCTCTAGGCAGAAGTGATACCAAATTTACTATGATATCCAAAGAGGCCTCTGATCTAGAGTCGAAATTATCCGCAACATTTCATCTTCATCAATTTCTCGATCGTGTTTCTCCTTAGCCTCCTCTCCCTAGGTGGCAAACAACTTTCTTCCCACGGGTAACTTTTCGAAATATTTTAGTTCCTCTTCTTTCTCTTTCATGGTAGGGAGGTTAGTACTAGATTCGGCATTAGCTCCAGCCTCTCTTTGAGAATTCCTTCTGCGTTGCTCCTTTCTATATTGAGATCGAGACATTGGATTTTTTCTGTTGTAGTTTGCTGAGACATATGTCGTCTTCTTCGAAATCTGGAACTCCCTATGGTAAGCCATTGATGAGCCCTTGTCGGCATCGAATTTTTGCCATTTTTGTTGTCCCTGCTGCTTGCCTTCGACTGGCTTCATCCAACTTCCCTTTGAAGCCTCAGCCGTTGGTTTGAATGTAGAGGACCTAACTTCTAGAACCCTTTGTTTAATTTCATCCTTCCTTGAAGAGGATCTTCTTGGGTCGAAGCCTTGTTGCCCATAGGAGGCCACGTGCTCACGCCTCTCTTTTTCCTTCCTCACACCCTCTACGTTGCATGCTGCCTTTTTGTCAAACACAACACTGCACCATGGGCACAACATAACTTTAAATTTTTTATTCTGACACATGTGAAGAAAGTCTATGAGGCTTTCCTCCTTCTTTAGGTAAGTCACTTTGTTGTATTCTTCTTTTCGACACTCCTCGTCGACTTCCATGGGGGTTTCCTGGGAGATCTCCACCATGTTTATGTCCATGTTGACATCATCAGCAATGTCCATCTTACAGAATTGCATTTGAAGGCCATCATCAACCTTGTTCATCCAAATGGAACCATCATAAGGTTGGAGTCTTCAGTAACTCTTTTAGCGAAGCCATCAGTAACCCCGTTGTCGAAACTATCAGTAGTTTCTTTGATGAAACCCTCAGTAGCATTACGAACAAAATCTTTCATGAATTTCTTGTCAAGATCTTCAGTAACCTAGACCAAAATAGCCTTATTAATGAAGTCTTCAGTGAATTCAACCATGTTGACTGCATTGTCGAAACCTTTAGTGACTTCGACCATGTTAACCTCTTTTGGCTCTGTATAATGAGCGTCAGCAATTTGTAAAGGATCAGCGTCAACTTTCATCTGGCTCTTTGTCTTCTCCCCGAATTTGAGCCTTCCCTCCAAGATAGTATTCTGAACAAAATCCCTAAAATGAAAAAATTGAGAGGTTTTATGACCCAAGATATTATGGTATTAACAAAATCCTCTTTTCTTTCTTTGATCTAAAGGGGGTATTTTAGCATCAGGCGGTACTATCATTTGCCATCTTTAACTAGCAAATCAAAGATTTCGCCATATTTTGTGACGTCGAATGTATAAGTTTTCTTAGGAAACCTATCATTCTTTTCTGATTTGGCAGGGTTTTTCCATTCGAATGTGCCAAAACCTTGCAGGAATATGCTGAACCCTTTTTCAATTCAGCGAGATCTACTTCATTCTCATCGAAACTCATGGGCTCACTGTAAGGCCCTTCTTCATCTTCATTGAATTAGACATATGCTATTCATTTTCTTATTTGCTCTAGCCTTTTCTTCTTTCAAACGTTCTAACTGTCAAACTCTATCGGCCAACTGGGCCATATCTCTCAGATATTGAGTATCTAATTTCTTCTTGATGGAATAATCTAGGCTGCCAGTAGCCATTTCGACTAACTCATGTTTTGGAACTTGTATGAAACACCTTGCCTTGAGAAGTTGAAACCTATTCAAATAACTGTCTATTGGCTCAGTAAAATTTTGCTTTATACTAGCCAATTCCTTCAAATTAATCTTTGTTTGTCCCATGTAGAACTGCTCATTGAACAAACGTTCTAACTGGGTCCAATTATGAATTGAATTTGGAGGTAGGATTGTGAACCAGGTGAAAGAGTTCTTTGTAAGAGAACTTGGGTAATATTTTACCCTAAGGTTCTCATCATTCGAAATGTCTCCTACTTCTATTAAATACCTAGCCACATGTTCGACAGTGGACTCAGTGGTATCCCCAGAAAACTTAGTAAACTTAGAAACCTTTGTTCTTGGAGGTAAATCTGACTGAAGGATGTATTTGGACAATGGTGATGTATAATTTGGTCGTCGAAGGCCACAATTTACTTTGTTACGTGCCATGACTCTTTCGACCATGGCAGCCAGCTTATTATCTGTTATTACCTAGTTACGTTAAACTTTATGTACAACATTTTCAGCATCCTGGTTCCTATTTACCAAAACTACCTTTGGTTCTTCTTCTCTAGGAACTTGTGGTTGATTCCTAGGGGGTTCGACTCTAGGTCTTTCGATCATTCCCTGGTTGTTTTGATTTGCATGGGGTATATTTTCCTGATTTTATTGAATTTGGTTAATGGTGGTTTTTTCGTCGAAAACTACCCCTTGGTTTTCTATCGTATACTCCCTGGGTGGTTGTCGAGGAGGATTTGGTACACCAAAGAATTCTACGAGGCGCGTCATTTGCGCTGCTAATTGTTGATTAGTTTGGGTAGTATTCTGAATAAGGGGCTAAAAAATTCCCCCATAGTTTAAGACATCATTTGGACCATTTGAAGATTACTTTCGTCCATCTGTTGTCTCAAGTATGACGCATAACTGGTTGTCAAATTTGGCATTTGGGCTGAATACCTGTCGCAACTGCGAAAAAAACAACCGGCAAAAACAAACAGAAGAGTTGCCACCGAACGTTATTTATTCCAAAGAGAAGTAAAGGAAACGATCGAAGAAAACCTAAGAAGAAAGGAGAAAATAAGTTCATCACAACCAAATCTTGGGTTCAGGAGTCGGTTACGCAAGGGGAAGATATTAGAACCCCCTAACGTCCGTTGTACTCAATGGGGTTCACACTTGTTGTCTAACCAAAGGGTGAGTTATCTAAAAGCTATTGCTAAACGGAAATGGGACAAGGAAAAGAAAAAGAAGACTCGATAGGACATCTTCGCCCTATTCCTACGTATTCCCTCATGCAATGAGAAAGTTAGAGTCAACATAGTTCGGAAAACTACGGGTGATGGGGGGAAGGTTGCTCTCCAATACATTGTCGTCTTATGCCTACGTATCCTCATATGGTATGAGAAATCAGAGCAAATGTAGTTCAGAAAACTACGGGTGATGGGAGGAAGGTTTCTCGCCAAGACATCATTATCTTGTGCCTACGTATCCTCATCAGGTATGAGAAATTAGAGTAAACGTAGTTTGGGTAAGCCAAACCACAAGTTAGTTAAGTGTTTTTTATGAGTGACGTTAAGTTCCCATTCCAAAAGTTAGGGTCGATGCCTGTTTGCGGTAGATCGGAAAAGTAATGTACTCTTTTCTGAAAATGATTTTTGAAACAAATCCCGAAGGATAAAAAGGTGTGAATCTGCTTTAAAAGTTTTAGAGAAGTGAATTGAATTTGTTTGAGATTCACGTTTCACTAAAGACAATGATATAGGAGCAAATGTGTTGCATGTCGCCCAAGGAACATACACTAAACACTCTAGGTAAGTGAGGAGAAACCACAACTCACCATTTCTCATTTGCTTAAGGCTCGTGGCGCACAATGTTTATTAATCTTTATTAAGTGTCTTAAAGTTGTTTAAGATGAGAAGAGAAGACACAAAGAAAACACTAAAGGGAAACTGAAAATCCTAATGTTATCATAAAAAATGGTCTTAAGGTTAGGATGAAAAAGAAGTCTACCTAATGGTATCATACAAATGATGAACCTAAATTTGAGGTGAAGAAGGGACTATCTTAATTGTTATCATGCAAAGGATTAAAAGCCTAATGTCTCTCCTACTCCCACCTTAATCAGAAATTAAGTGTGACAAGAAATCCAAATGGATCATGTGAACAAACATAAGTAAACACTATCCAATTCAATCACAAATGAAAATAAAGATGAAACTTAAACAAGTCTCAAAAAGAGAGAAGATGAAGAAGAAAGTAGGAGAAGTAGGAAGATACAATAAAAAAGAACAAGCATGGAAGTTCAATGACAAAGAAGTATCAAGCATACACACATCTCAAACTTTTAAAGTCCAGTGGTAACTGGCAGCTCTCTTTTGAAGTCTAGTGGTAACTGGCAGCTGTCTTTTAAAGTCCAGTGGTGACTGGCAGCTCTCTTTTAAAGTCCAGTGGTGACTAGCAGCTCTCTTTTAAAGTCCAGTGGTGACTGGCAGCTTTCTTTTAAAGTCCAGTGGTAACTGGCAGTTTTCTTTTAAAGTCCAGTGGTGACTGGCAGTTTTCTTTTAAAGTCCAGTGGCGACTGGCAGCTTTCTTTTAAATTCCAGTGGCGACTGGCAGCTTTCTTTTAAAGTCCAGTGGTGACTGGCGTTTTTTGTTAAAGTCCAGTGGTAACTGGCAGTTTTCGTTCAAAGTTCAGTGGTAACTGGCAGTTTTCTTTTAAAGTCCAGTGGTGACTAGCGTTTTTTTGTTAAAGTCCAGTGGTGACTGGAATTGTTTGAAAGTCCAATTGTTTTTGGCGATCTTATCCCATTTTGCTATTACTATGCAAAGTCTGTTATTTTCTCTGTTTCTTTTCTGGCGTTTCTTGAAGATCCCGTTTGAACTCTTCGTTTTAAGAAATTCCCAGAGAGTTTGTCTGCTTTCCGATATTTGCCCGATCTCTTGTAAGATCATTTTTCAATTTCTCTTGGTCTTTGTTTGGAATATCATTTGTCTTGGATTTTCTTGTCAGAAGATTAACCCTCTATTTTTAATTTTTTTCCCCAGTGGAGTGTGTGTCCCCTTTTCCCCAGTGAAGAATTGTCTTCCCCGATGGAATTTGCGTCCCCTGTGTGAAAGATCCCCCTTGAGCAGCATCTTTAGTCATGATTAAACTTTTTTTTGTTTTGCCTTGGATCTTTCCCCAGTGTGTTGGGTCCCCCATGAGTAGTTACTCGTTGTATTGTCGTTCTTTTATCTTTGCTCGTGTGTCTGCATCTGTCTTGCATTCAAGCATCATAAAGCATCATTTAGATTCATCGCTTACTCGCATTTGTCCTTTTTCATACCATCTGATCTAAGGGACAAAATATTTGGTTTGCTATATTTAAATACCTTTCACTACGATTCTCTGAGGATTATCATCTCTCATTGCCATCTAGTGAAAATATTTAAATAGGGGCAACTGTTGCACCCCAAATTTTGACCCCTTATATCCTCATCATCATTTTAGGATCATGTTCATTTGATTATCTAACCTTAACCTGTTTCAAGTTTGTCTTTGTTAAGATATAGGTGAATTAGGGTTTCGTACAACCGAGAATCGAGGTTTCAATGGTTAATCAGTCAATGTATTGGATTGGTTCTCCATGAAATAAGTCTCCACATCATCAAACATACTTCATTGCATCAAGTATGAATCCAATTTGAGGTTGTCACCCAAGGATCAAGAACAGTGCAGTTCAGGATACCCGATTAGGGTTTTTAATTAGGAAAAGTCAACTGTAGTTTGACTTTTGATTTAAAAGGTGTTACAATGGTGGGATCATGGTCCATAAAGTTAATATGGCTTAGTGAAGTCTACTCAAGAAGTTTCAAGGCCTCAAAAGAACCAGAACATCAACAGCCGACTCGGTAGTCATCGATCGATCGTTCGGTTGACCGAAAAGTCAACTCTTCACTCATAAGGAATTTGACCTCAAAGTATGAAGAAAAAATGTTCCTATTAACATATTACACCTATCCATGAATTTTCATGACCATTGTATCAAGGATTGAGGAGTAATTGAAAAATCGGGAAATTAGGGTTTTGAAATGGGCGAGACCATAACTCTCTAACCACACATCCAATTGAGTTGGTTCAAAGCTCATTGGAAAGCTCTTGACAAGTCCTAAAAAATTCCCACGGTGGTCCATGAGCAGAAAATGCATAGATTTGGAGTTATGACCAAAGTCATTTCAAGAGGGAAAAATAACTTAGAAAAATTCTAAGTTATTGGCCTTTTTAGGCATGTTTTTTAGCAACTTTGAGTGATTTTTTGACCTAGTTCCATTGGGAATATGAAGATCATGAAAACATGAAAGTTGTAGAGCTTCATGAGGGCTTTCTAAAATGTACTAGAACTCCTCCATAGCCCTTATGAGTTGAGAGTTATTGATCCAACAAGATGAGGTTTCAACACTTGAGTCCAACATTTTCACTTTTTCACAAACTCACCTTTTGGTCACTTGAGCTATTCTCAGCCCTTGGATCATGTCTCTATCTGATATTTAGAGAATATGAGGAGAAGAAATGCAGAAAGTTAGGAGGTTTGATGAGTCTTACAAGTTGGAGGCAAGTTGCATTATTTTAATGAAAGAAATGAGGAAAGAGAAACTTTATGGAAGAAAGTCTTGCAGCTGCAGTTCTCCTACTCCCTAGCCATACTTCAGTCACTTATTTTTCATTTATGCCACTTGAGTAATGCATCAGCTTGAGCCAAAGACTTGAACTTGCAGCTGCAACAAATCTCAAGCAAGATTGCATTTTCAAAACTCCCTCCAAAAGTGCCAAAGTACCAATCTGCCCCAAGCCTCTCCTTGCCTATAAATAGAGGTTTCATCTATATTAAGAGGGACATCAGAGCACTCTAAAACCCAAGAGAATACCTTTGCTCTCATCCTATCTTGCATTTTCTTACAAGTGAAGAAAACCATCCCAAAATACCTCAAAAATCTGCCTTGAGCAAAACAGCTTCCAAAACCATTTTCACCCACTCAAAATCACCACAAACCATCCACACAATCCACAAATGATGTGTGGGAGGTGTTCAAACTCTTAAACCAGCAAAAAACCTCATTTTCCCAAAAGTCAACTTTCAACCAAGGAAAGTTTGACTTCACATACAAAATCTGCCAAATCACTAACTAGGCCTATTTTGATCATTGTAAACCTCCAAACACTTTAGGTTTATGATATACCAATTGTCCATAACCTAAAATATTATCATCATCACTTATTTCAAGTTCTGGTCCAAGATCCACTTGTTTACTTCAAGTACAAGAAAGGCTACATCCTCACCAAGGCATTGGATTGGATTTCATTTGGAGGCTTCAAGGTTTTCCCTTCTATATTAGCTTGCTTGGAAGTCTACAAGAGGTTGGTAGTTATTATCCCTTTTAAAACTGTCATGAACATGTTTGATGTGCATTAGTGGTTACAATGTGTTTTGAGAACAATGCAGTTCATGTTTGAATCTGTCTTATTTTGCTTATTGGCTCATTAATGTATATTGCTTTCATAATCATCATACCATGTCTGTATTACTATGTGCTAAACCTTGAGATCCTCTTAAAATGTCATGTATGAACATATGAGGGAATGTTGGCAACTGTTATGAAAGTTTGGCACTGCTTTGGATCTGTTATGTTGGTGAGTAATGTTTATTTGCTTATGTTGCAGCAACATTTTTAGGTCTTGATCTGTTTGAATGGCATGTTGGTTAGAAACCCTCATATGTGTGTTTATGTGATGTTTGTATTGTTGAAAACTATGTGTGCTTGATCTGCAGCATTTCTGTTCTTGCCCTGTTCAAATCATGTGCATTTTGCAACTCATAGGCCATTTTTAGTTCTAGCATATTTTTGGATCTTCTTTGTGTTCAAACCTGGTCTATAACATATTTTGAGTGTGCTTGTAAGTTGTTTGGTCCTGTTGGATTTGGGATGACTCATGTGATGTTGATGACCAATACCATATTTTGATGTCATATGTTTGTAACTATCATGATATGTGCCTTAAACTTGATCGTTACCATTATCATGTTAAGTATGCCTTTATGATACTTTGAACTTTTGCTTTGTGTTTGACTTGTGTTTGTTAGCATGAGAGTCTTGTACCTAGGGATCATGTGTTATGGGATGGTTAGCACTGTCATTATTGCATCAGCTGGTGTCTTCATTAGGTTTATATGGTAGGACTATTTTCAAGCTTGATATGATCATATCTTATTTGCATTAAATTTGTTGCCTGCCATTGTCCATTGTTGTATGTTTATGCTTGTTAACATGAAAATCTGATACTCTTTGAGTCATTTTTGCTAGATAGTTGGCATTGTTCATACTTGCATCATGCTACTGTCATCCTTAGGCATTATAGTAAGGTTGTGGTTGTGACCATGACTTGTCCATATATTGTTTACATTGTTAACTGTGATGAGCCTGCATGTCTTGTTTTGATGCATTGAAAGCCTTTGTGTGAATCTGTTTTGAACTGCTAGTTAGCCTCATTGGTCAATATTTTGAGTACTTGCATCCATGTGTCATGTGCATTCTGTTGAGAACCAAACTGTCATGATGCCATTGTTAAGCTTGCAAATTGTGATATGCATTAGGAGTATTAGGGCTAATTGATGATTGTGTTATCCTTGCCATTTTGTAAAATCCACACCTGCTACCACAACTGCCTAGGTTCATGAAACTGCCATAGCACTATTCTGTTGTAGGCTAACATTTGACATATGTTTGCAAGATGATATGTGCATGTAGAATTAGGGCTATTTGTTGATCATTGGCATTGTCATATGTTGCTGTCATTACTGCCTAAATTTATGAACACTACCATGCTGCTATGATTTTTTCCAGCATTGTCAAGTTTTGTTGCCATGCCTTACTTCCAACTTTGTCAAGTTTTGCAATTGTGATTTGTTTGTAAACCAAGAGCATGTCTTGTTTGGTGCTAATCGTCATCTTGTACTACTTGCTGCTAGTGTGATTTTCTTGTTAGAATCTGTCTAGGTCCATTATCCTGTGGTTGTAACCTTCACTTTTTGAGGCATGATTTGAATTTGATGTGTTGGATTTGGCATGATTTTAACTAAGGACCAACTGTTGTTGTTATGTATATAAGTTTTCTACATGTTGAATCCATAATATGTTTAATTGCTAGTCCATTAGCACAAGATTGCTAAACTGTCCAGATAGACCAGTTTGTTTGAACTGATGCAAATTCCTTAAGGTGTATTGCTTTGTAAAGGCATTGTAGAGATTCATAATGTGTGGCTAGTTTGGAATTTTGATCTTGATTGTCATATAATTTGCTGTCAACTTCTGTTTTATGCTTTAGCTCATGTGCCATCAATTTTTGTTAAGTTTCTTGCAAGTTGTTTGAATCCATGATTTAATGTATATGAATCATTTTGTGTATGATGTTTGAGTTGATTATATAGGCTGCATCATGAACTGTTGCTCTTTTTCCCAAAACAGCATACCAAGCATTCTTGTTTAAATCATTACAGTCCACATACCAATTCTTGTTTGGAGTTGTATTGGCATGATCTTTGCATCTAAATTCCATGAATGTTGTATTTGAAACTTGTGCACGCCATTACATAGCCTTAATCATTGTTGTCATGAGTTGTAGCTACCATTTTGCATTTCATAAGCTTCACATTGCATTTGCATTCAATATTTAATTTGTGTGCCTTATTTAAAAAAATTGAGATTGCCATTGTATTCCTTGTTAAAATTCACATGAGTTAGACCTAAATTTTTCTAAATTTGGTTGAGTTTTGAGTGATTTATGTTGTTACCGTTTTCATGCTATGGCTTGTCTTCCTTGTTCATCTTGCCTTGGCCCAGATTTACTTGCTTTGTTAAGTACATGTATTATTTAGGGTGGCATAATACTTGGATGTATCGCCACCCCAGTGGTTATGCCTTGTTTCTCATACGCCTTGCCATCACCATGTCATGGGTTCGATCCGTGTGGATCAACCCTTTTGCCTTTTTTCATATTTTCCATGTTTTCTCATATTTTACTCTTTGTTTCTTTCCCTTAACATGCGCGCGCTTCTAGTTAAATTGGCCAGGTTTTGGGCTGTTGATCATGAGGTGGTGGGTTGAACACGACCAAGCGCCTCCCTCTTTTTTAATTACTAAATCTTTTGTTTTTTATTTAATTGTCATTAAATTTCCAAAAATCATAACTTCATCAATTTTTGTTATTTTTGATTGGTTCTTTTTGTAGATATCTCATATTTTTGCATATTTTCATATGGTATTTTAATATCCTAAAAAATTTCATTTTTGAAAACACTTTGCATTAAAAAATGGCCATGCTTCTTTTAGGGTTTTTACCCTCCTAATCATTCAAAACTTTTGATTCATTTCTCTTAAGTTTGTCGTTGTGCTTGATATGAGCTTTTGTCAAACCCTTTGTGTATGTCATTGTAATTACTTTTGCTAGTGAGCATCATGTTTGATTCATTTGATTTCCATCCCCATGAAGTTATAACTTGTTTGCATTGGTTGTTACCTTCATCTTTGTCAAGATATACTCGAGTCTTTACCTTTCATTTAAGTCTTGTAAGAATTCATCTTTGCTTGCCTATTGTAATATGCTTGCATGTTTTGGTTGTGACCGTCTATCTTGATTGAAATTATTGATATTGTGATATCCTTATACCATGCTTTGGTTGTAACCATTCATCCTATTTGAAGTACTTGCTTATTGTAATATGCTTGTTTATTCTTGGTTATAACCATGTCTCTTTGTATTCATCATGTTTGAATGTTTATACTTTGTTAAGTTTATATTCCCCAAGTGATGGAACTCTTTAGTTCTCATCCAAGTTGCCTCCTCTTTTTCCTTCCAAAGGAAAGTCTCTCTATTGACCTTTGGGTCATAGATAGCTCATTACCCTCCCTTGACTTTGTTAAGTCATCCATACACTTAGTTAAGTTAGAACCTATCCTTTAGACGTTGCTTAAGTCTAAAAAGCCTACCCTTTGTTAGGAGTGCTCTTTTAATTAGAACTTAG
This sequence comes from Lathyrus sativus, assembly GCA_963859935.3. NCBI lineage: Eukaryota > Viridiplantae > Streptophyta > Magnoliopsida > Fabales > Fabaceae > Lathyrus > Lathyrus sativus. The sequence goes on along the minus strand of OZ012739.1, from coordinate 430,312,524 downwards.
GATAGAGTTTGTTAACTCTATGTAAGAATCATGGAAATGATTACTTACTTCCCTTTCTTGAGTGTTCAACTTAGATCTAAAGAGTTTTCTTAAACTCTACACAATCATTGTAATGTTTGTTCCCCTCTGAACCATGATCATAATCAAGTGTTCTTTATCCCTAGTGAGGTGAACTACGATTGCTCTGATTCTATCCTAGTAAGGATACGTAGGCAGAGGACGCGATGTCTTTGCAAGCAAACTTAGAAACTATCTTTAGGTCTTAACCTACACCTTTTACCCAATCCCAACCATAGCAAACGATTAGCAAACTTAGCATACAAACAAATAAAAGGTTCATGTAGAGTACTAGAGATGTTTAGGATGTGAAATACCTACCCTATGCATAACCAACCCCCGATCCCCGAATCTCTTAGCGTTGCTGTTAACATCGTGCAAAAGGTTCTTTCTTTCTTTAGACATTTCCTTTGGATAAATTAAAGTCCGGTTGTGAATTCAAAGAATTAAGATTCAAGTTAATCAATAGCTTGGTATCACGATTCTCACTGCAACACATGTTAAACTTGTTTCTTGGAGAAAAACTTGCTTCCATGGTCTTCCATATGTATTAAGGTTTTTAGGGATAGGAGGTTGATCATCAATTTTAATCAGAAGAGCTTCAATTGATCAATCAATTGAAAATCAAGAGATTTGGCAAAAAAGTCAACTATGCAGTGAAAAAGTCAACTTCTGGTTTTTTGAGGTCAAGATCATGTTCCTCAAGTTTAATATGGCCAATGGATGGAATTTGATCAAGAAATATCAAGGGAATCATGAAAAATCAAGAAATGTTGAAACTTACAATTTTGGGAAAATTAGGGTTTTAGGAACTTTCCATTTATGGAAAGTTTCATGGTTGAATCAGCCATCTTCAAGGCCATTTTTGTTCATGATCAAGGTTTCAAATGAATTTTTGTCAAACATCAAACTTTTTCCTCATGTTTCAAGCTTTCTTTTGAGTACCAATTCATCATCATATGATACTTGGAGCTCAAGTTATGATGATTCAAAGTTGGGGATTTCAATGATTTCAACATTGGCAAGTTTGGACAGATTTTTGCACTACTTTTCCAAGCCAATTTTCAGCATTTTCTTATTGTCAAATGAAACTTTGTCCCAAATGAAAGTTGTAGATCTTGTTCCAAGCTTTCCATCCATTACTAGAAGTCTTTCCTAGGATTCATGAAGCTCAAGTTATGGATGTCCAAAGTAAGGGTTTTCAAATGTTTCAATGTTCATAACTTAGAATTTTTCTAAGTTATTGAAAATTCTGGCAAGCACACGATGGATGTTATTCCCAAATTTATAACATCCACTGTGACATCTGCTACTTAACAGCTAATAATCAGGAATAATAAAAGCAGTAAATAACACAGCAATTGTTTACCCAATTCAGTGTCAACACCACTTACATCTGGGGGCTACCAAGCCAGGGAGGAACTTCACTATTAGCATAATTAATTCAGAGTCAAACAACACAGTTTGCACTCCTCACATAAAACCTACCCAATGACAATTCAGCCTAGAGACACTCTAGACCTGAGTATACCCACTCACTCCCCCTCAATCACCACAGTGATATACAATTCACAATTGCAGAATAAATATGAAGAGACACTTCATGCACACCTTTATCTTGCTCCACAGCTTTGATCAAGGAACTCACACACTCTTGCTTCACAGCTTTGAGTGAGACACAACCTAGAATCTACCTATCCAATGCAAATCATCCACCAGACAATTGCTTGGAGTACAAGTATTCCTAGACAGAATTCACACGTGAAGACTAGCCTTCTTCACTTACAAGGACTCTGTAATCTGCACTCTATATTCTTCTATTAAGAGATGCTGTTCAGGATTGCTTCTTCTGATATTTATAGTAGTTGTAAGTCCTTTTGGGCCTTAGTGCATAAATTAGGTTTTATCCATAACAAACCTATTTTTAATGATCTGCATGCTTGCCACTTATTTTTGGGATCTTTTAGTTCGCCTAAGGCTTCTAGAAAGTCTCCTGATATCCAACTTGAGCTCCTATTCTGTTTCCTGGTTTATAGCTACCAGAAAAACAAACTTGGGCTTGATGTCATACGACCCAAGTCATAACATTGGGTATGACATCCAGCTTAACTTGCTTCTAGCCAAGTCAACTTACCCTGCATTATCCATATTATGTATGTACTAATATCAGACATGACATACATACATGCTCTAGTGTTTTGCCATAAAATGCAGCCAATCAAGAGCACTTACAAACTCCCCCTTTGACAAATGTTTGGCTAAAACACTCTGTCATCAGATCAGAGATTTACACATCAGAAGACTTATGATTTGTCCTGTCATGCAGGATAGTTGCTAGCTCAAGCCTCTCTGAGTCCTCACAGTTAGCTCTTACTGTTAGCTCACTCTGTTAACCATCTGTTAGTTACCACTACAGATGTCACTCTTTGCTGAGTGACACACAGAGTTACTCCCCCTCAACTGATCAGATCAGTTGGGCACACAACCTGCAGATCATTCTGCAGTCTGCTCTGGATGTCTTGACATTCAGGATGACTTCCTAAAGTCACACACACTTGTGCTACTCCCCCTGAAGAGTTGCACAAGACTCTCTGCTACTATCATGCAGTCATGTAGACACACACACACTCCTAAATACCTTCTAGGATTACCCATTGTACACATTGTTAGCAACATACATAATCAACTAAATAGAATTAACCAAACAGTCTAACAAACATTCCTATATACCACAGGAATGCACACACATTCTACCACATATGCTCTTCAAGCTATCCACCTGTTCTTCACTGTTCTGCACATCACCTGCACCTGTTTTGGAATATCTGTTGTACCTGTTGTTTTCTATTATACACTCTCTCTCCCCCTTTTTAGCCACAAATTAAAATCCAACTAAAACTTAGTATAGATTATACATTGTAACATAACTGCAGTTAGGGATGCTTTAAACAAACTGCTCATAAGGAGAATCACAGATATAAAGTCATACAACTCTTTACAAACGATCTTAAGGTAATATCAGACCAGCAGCACGCAGTCTCATCAGCTCAATAAAACAGCAGCCTGAGCCGGGCATCACCAACAGTTACTTTTCCTCCTCTTCAGCAGAGCTGGACCTCTCCTCTGAAGTGTCTTTTGTACTGGTTTCCTCAGACCTGTCCTTACATGTTTCCTCATCTTCACCACTGGCTTTCTCAGAACTATCATCAGCTGCTTCCTGGTCATTATCACCTAAACCATTACCATCTCTCTCTTCATCAGTGAATTCAGACCCCTCATCTTGCTCAAGGGTTCTGATTAATTCTTCAAGATTTTTCTTTCTAGTATCCAGTTCCTTGCAAGTTTCCTTTAACATTGAAATTACTTCAGCTTTTCTTGATTTTGACGATCCCTTTGATGTCTCAGCTAATGTCATAATAATATCAAGAACATGAGTCCCCTGAAATAGCTTATGATGAAATGACAATGTGGTTTCTCTCTTGCTTGCAACATCATTCTTCTTTAGGATGTTGGGATGTTGATCACAGATGATTCCACATATGAGAGAGGGAAAAGCAATAGGGCCCTTAAAACTGTAGCTACCGGCATGCTTCATGGTTTGTTCATGAATATATGTTCCATAATTGAGCTTAGCCTTAGTTCCTACAGCATATATGAACCTTCCAAGAATGGTTGCCACTGTTGTCTTATGATTGGTGGGCACCCAATTTGCAGCACCAATTTTGTGAAGCATATCATATTTAACACTTAGTTTGCTTGCTACAAGCTTCCCTTTGGGAGGCCACTTCTTGACCTGTTTAGCAGTTATTTCGTGACATACTTGATGGTTTGAGACTCTGAGTTCAGTCAGGCCTTCATTAGGTCTCCCCAAGTACTTGTTGATGATAGTTACTGTAAAATTGATACATTCACCTCTTACAAATACTTTGCCAAACTCACTGGATTTACTATCAGCACATGCACCTGATAGATTAACTATGAATTCTTTCACCAATGTTTCATAGCATTGGGAGAACTGAGTCACAGTTTTCACCAAGCCAGCATCTCTAATGAGGGCCATGATTTCTTTGTTTTCAAGAGCATTCTGAGCAAGCTCTCTCTCTCTAGGGCCAACCTCTTGTGATACACGTATTTCCATCTGATAACACTTGATGGATAGTGAAATGAAATTTTATCAATTGGTACTTCAGAAATGCTTTCAGCCAGTTTGCTTGTGGAAGGCTTTTTCTTGGTTTGGATGTCAGTGACAGTAACATCTGAGTCTGTTTTTGATTCAGAACTAGATTCAGCCCTCTTCTTCTTTGTGACAACTTTGCTCCAGCCTTTAGGGGGTCCAACCTGAGCCCTCTTGGTTCCAGCCTTCTTTGTGGAAGTTTCTTGCTCAGTACTCTTCTCACCATCTTTCTTCTTGGGGGATATTTGATCAGCTACCTTTTTCCCTTTTCGTGTCATCAGCCTTTTGGCTATGCCTGGATTGAGTTTGACTAAGAGATCATTGTCAGAATAGTTATCTAGGTCTACAACTTCAGTATCTGTTGTGCCTTGCATACTTTCACCCATTTTTTTAGCCTCTTCACCCTTGTTCCTCCCTTTTGGTGCAGGGTCCTTTGATGTTGCAACATTGGGTGAGACATTTGTTTGATCATGCAGTTTAACAGGAAACCTATCCCAAGCGTACCTGCTCATTTTCATTATCATAAGCATGACATACATGATAGTATCATAATTATGTCAGGCATTAACATATCTTATGCATTCATAGTGCATTAGATTACCTAGCAGTTGCATCTCAGCATGCATATCTGTGCATCATGTAATGCATGGCATTTCTGTCCCCAACATAATAGCATAATAGGATCCAGGATCAATTCACAAGCATCTTGGTCAGTCCTCCTTCAAAGCCGACAGTATTTCTCTGAAAATATTTAATACCCCACATGTGTTCATGGACTTTTATTCCCCAGCAAGTCATTCTTCAATCATGCAGTTGATAATGATGATCCATAGCAATTGTTTCTCTTATTACTCCTCAAGCAGATGTTATCTTAAAAAGTTTCCTGCAAGCTTTTCCCCTACAAAGCTTGGATAACACATTTTCTCCGATAGAAATCTTGCCCAACTATTTCCCCCAGCAGATTTATTTCTTGAGATACTGCTTTGGTATCATCAAAGAACCTTAATGGATAAGGTATTGCTTCGATCACTCAAAGAATCTCATGTTTGTTCAGAGATACTGCTTTGGTATCAGCGAAGAACCTTAATGGATAAGGTACTGCTTCGATCACCCGAAGAATCTCATGTTTATTCAGAGATACTGCTTTGGCGTCATCAAAGAACCTTAATGGATAAGGTACTGCTTCGACCACCCGAAGAATCTCATATTTGTTCAAGGATACTGCTTTGTTCTTTGACCATATCTCTCCCCCAAACTCAATATTCTTAAGACACATTACAAAATTTGTCTCAAAATATTCTTTAACTTGGGACTAAAATTTATATTTCTCAAACTTTTCAACAATTATAGATTGTCACAAGTCATGACTGAATTAACTATAATAATATTTGAATTTAAAAGACAAACTGAATCCATCATTAAAAAAAGAAGAATTTATCATATTAAAACAAAACTTTATTCATTCACCAAATTATATTTTAAATATAGATTTAAACTTTTAATGACGATCTAAAATGGTTATAAAAAATATCAATCTTCGCCAAACTTATCCCTTTTTAAATTGATATATCTTTCAACACCGTTGAACATTTGTTAGTTCAGATCATATTTTCTTATTATTTTTTATTTGCTTTATCCTTTGAGGTATTTACCGAATGAGCACTATTTTATTTTCTCTTACTTCAACCTATTCTTTATTGCACACTTTATGAAATTATTCTATTAAAGAAAATTTTCTAACTTTAATAGTTATAAACTTAATTGTGCAAAGAGAATACATATGCTAAATTTTTGACAAAGTCAGCTAATTGACGAAACTATAATGCTTTTGCAAGATTAAATAGTTTCAGAATGCGCTTCTGATATTTTCTTTGCTTAATAATCTTAATGAAAAGTCATCTCTCCAATGAGAGTTTGTCTTTCGCTTTATTATTTTAGAAGCACTAGAATTTAAGCAAAGATAATATGACAAAATTTATGTCATCTTAAATAACACCTCTAATGTCTCTAGATTGCAAAGCTTTAAGATCACATACCTATGTAATTTGGAGTGTACTCACTTTTTAAACTTGAGTCTCACTTTAAATATACTAAATTGTGAGAGAATTTGAGTTTCTCCATCATTATGTAAGGTCTAGATCCAAGAACATAATGTTAATGTTTTATTCCTAAAAGTTAAGACTTTTGAGAATCAAAAGATAACTTATTTTACAGATACATAAACTATATTAGTTTATAGATAACAAAAAAAATATACTCATCAAATATACCAATTGCATCATTTATGTCAAGTCTTTAGACATCAACATCAATTGCTAGCTAGTGGTATTTTATTGGAATTATCAAACATTGACAATTAATATTGATAAACAATAAATTCTTATAATCGTCACCTATATTAGTTTATAGGTGTGAATGTAATCCATTGAATACTTTCATGAGTTTAAGTTTAACGACTTTATTAGGCACATCAATAAATTATTAAAGAGACATGTATATATTTAACTGCAAATTATAAGTCAAAAACAAGATACCAAACACATCATTATTCCACAATCTTTGATTCCCAAGAACTAACTACAATCGGTACTCTCAATATAATGACCAAACATTGGTAATAAGTATAATATGCGTCTTTCATACCAACCATTACCCACATGAAAAAAAAATTAATAATTATCACATGTTCACCATCACATGTATGTAATTATCCGACCAAACTGTGCTTTCCTTTTGGCCGTCTATAACAGATCGCATGAATAATTCCATACTACATTTTTTGTAATTTCAATTGAATCAAATATACGCAACAAAAGTTACTTTCATAACTTGTTGTTTCAACCAAATTAATCAAAATTACTAGAAAACTTATTAAATTAAATAGAAAAAGATCTTAAATTTACAAGACACTACCAAAAAAATGTAGGTCGGATCCATAAGCTTTATCCCATTTCTCATAATCATAAGATTACTTAACAACCCTTAATGTGAGTGTCATACCCCAAATTTTTCCTACCATGAGTATAACGCATCTGTATTTCCATCCACTAACTGTTATTTAGAAAACTCAGAAAAAAATATGTCACTTCTGCTTGTTGTTCAAGTTCAGGATGTGCGAGTTTGAATTCAAAATAACTCGGGCAAGTGTTGTTTGAAGTTGGGCAGTGTTTCTTAGTCAAGCAAGTTTAGATTTATGGCAAGTTAGCTATGGAGGAATCATGTTTTCAGGCTGTACTAAAGCATACATCATTCAGTCAGGGCTTCTGGGCCTATTATATGTGTGAGCCTGGCCATCAACTTGTAATAAGTGCATATGTTCCATGGTCGAAGATCAACGAAGATCATGACATTTTCCAAGTAGGGTTTTATGTAGTGTATGGAGGTCCTCATTTCGAGTCATGGCTCTATAATCTCAAAGCATGTGCTTGTTCAAAAAGCTGCACAATGAAGATCATTTTTCAAGGTCAATTCAAGGTAAGGATTCAAATGAGGGAAGAATTTGGTTTATGAGATTTGTGGATTAATTTGGGAAATTCATTAGAGTTTTGCAAGCATTATGTCATTCGAGTTAACCAAGATTCAATATTGATTCATTTAGTTTCATTGATTACAAGGCACATCGTGTGCAATTTGGATTCGATTGGTATTTTGTTTATCATCATGAAGACTATTAATACAAACCATTGCCATTTCGAGATCGAAACTCAAAGTATTGTTTAAGATTATTTCAAGGTGCAAGAATAATATGGAGTGTAAATAGTATGCTCAAAACCCTTTTTTTATTTATTTACAAGCCCAAAGCCCATTACCATGTTACAAAATCACTATACAATCCACAAAAGCAAATCATTTACAAAAAACCAAAGGTGATAAGAAGTCCATTTACATTTCACAAAAAAAAGTATATATGAAAAAATAATGAAAAATCCACAAAATGTCTACAAAAGGAAAAGCCCGTTATTATTACCAAATTACCAAAACGAAAAATTATATAGTTCAATAATCCCATAAAACCAAAAAGAGAGTGATAAATGGATGAAAAGGCCGAGTAGGTTGAGTTGGAGAAAGTTCCTGCTAGCCACACCTCCATATGCCATGATTCAATTACACAAGATCATGCCATTCCTCACGAACCCGCATCAAATACGACTCACTAGCACAACAAAGCCACAGTTGTGCAACATATTACCTTGCTAAGTCACATGAGCTACAACAAAACACATCTTGCACATAATATACAACAATTTTGCAGCAGCCATCACGCTACACAAACGGCAAACCACGTCGTCAATTTTGGCTAAAAGTGAGAGCACAGATAAATGAGTGAAGCAACAACAACAACTCGCTCACCTTCTTTCCTATTAATTGAATCTTTCCTCACTCTAAATGGGGGGGGGGGTACTCAGTTTGACGAAAAAGGAGGGCATCAACGCCTTCTATTTTCTGGCTCTCCATTCTCCCTTCCATTCAACAACAACAATAACACCCCTAGAACAAAACATTCTCCAAATCCCTCTTCTTCTCCTCCTTCAACCGACGAAACAAAACCCAACCAAAAAAACCTTTAATACACCTTTAACATTAAGACTAACCTAACCTTCTCAGAATCTCCTTCACTAAACCTTCTTCCTTTTCTTTACACAACAAGTTCTTTTGTTTCAATCCATCGTATTCAAAATCACATCCAAAACCCAGGTTAATAAACAAAAACCGCAAGAAATAATAGGGGAAAGAGTGAGTGGAAACTGAACCTGAACCGAGAGAGATAATTGATTCAAAGCGTGGATTTTCGGCCAAAGAAGGTTGGTCTTAGAATTTCGACGACGTGATTTGCTTCGACCGTGTTACCTCATTCTGTCTGATTTCATCTGTTATGACCTAAACTATGTTCATCTGTTCCACTTATGGTGGCTCACTTCGATTAATTAGCACAAGTTTGTGATTAAGATAAGATCACACCCCTTTTCCGTCTGTGTGACACGATTACATTGGAGAATGATCCTTGATATCACTTTTCTATCTTGTTTTTAGCACGGATATCAATTTGCGCGACCTCCTATAGTTTGATCTTCATCATAGATCTAGCTACGACGGTTTAGCGCTACATTTCATCCCAATTCAATTCACATTCAACTAACAACTAATTTTACTTTCCGTCAACATATTCTTGCTTTACTTTTCAGTCAATATACTCCTATTTTAAATTCAGTAATTATATCTCGATTATATTATCTTGTTCATAGCCTTGTTAATATTATCTTGATTATACTATTGTGAAAATTATCTTGATTATATTATTATATATCTTGCCATGTTATTCATGATTGCTCATATTCATATTGTTCATCCCTTATCCACACATATCCGAAAGCACATAACAATTATCAAAACACTAAAATCCTAAATTGGTGGACTGTCGGAATTTGGACTTTGTCAGAAACCCTAGCTTGGAGTTTTGTCCGACTTTTTCTCAAGGCATAGTTTAGGACACCTCGCACACACACGGCTTCCTCTTGGGCTACCTTACGATGAGATCATTTATTTCGTGCAATCCCGTGTAACTTACATGTATCCCTCTCCCATTTCTATGTACGCATTCGTGTTTCTTTGATCATGGTTTATCTTCTAGGAGCACCCATAGGGACTAGCATAGATTAAACCGTTTTCAAAATAATTCTCAATTCGTCATCGAGCCATTTCAAACACCCCTCGTAAGTCGAGTGCTCGTTGACATTCGCCATCAACCTATCGCATACACTCTCACATTTTATCGTGGTTTCGATATTGGGGAAACCCTCAGGGACTAGTATCGTTTCTCACAATTTAACCCATGATTCATCGTCAATTTTTCGTTCACGCGTTCCTTGGGTTCTTGAGTGACAGCTCTCGAGGCACGCCTCTTGGGTTATTTGTTAGTCAATTTTTCGTTTCCAAATTTACTTCAAACTTCAACTCAATTCAACCCCTCTTTTCATGGTCGTCTCCATGAACTACGGACACTCTGATTCTTCATTCTTGTCTAAATGTAAGATACGTAGGCACAAGATTGCGATGATCTTGGCGAGGTACCTTTTTCTCTTTCCGTTGTTTCTTTACTTCCATCTTTTTTTGTTATTCCATTCTCACTTCCATCTTTTTCCGTTATTCTGTTTTCACTTCTATATTTTTCCCTTATTCCGTTCACACTTCCATTTTTCTTCGCCATTCCTCTACCTTCTATCCATCTCCTGTTTCCCCTCTGACCTTTCTCGTAGTCGAACTATAAAGCTCTGATTTCTCATTCTCATTCGAATGAGCATACGTAGGCACAAGGGCCCCAATCCTTGGCGAGCACCCTATTCTTAAACCACCCATTTCCCTTTAGGATCTTATCCTTTTATCGTATCAGTTTGCATTTATCATTGAGAAGAAAACAAGCAAGCTTAGATAACACCCATTGCAAATCATACTAAGAGGTTTCCGTTGAGTACAACAGACAGGAGGGGTGCTAATATCTTCCTCTCGCGTAACCGACTCCCGAACCTAAAATGTGGTTGCGATGACTCTGTTCCTGTCCTTTCGTTTTAAGAGGTTTTCTAGATATTTTCCTTTCCCTTTTTGGAATAAATAAAGTTCAGTGGTGACTCTGTTGAACCGTATTCTGCGCCTTTAGCGCGAGGGTCGCGTTACTCAATGTGAAAATTAATAACTATAAAATTCAATAAATAGCATGAAATAAAAAAAAAACATTATTATAGAAAATTAATAACTATAAAATTCAAACATCATAATCATGATATAAACCATATATTAAATTTTAATTCAAATAAAAACTTTATATATATATATATATATATATATATATATATATATATATATATATATATATATATATATATATATATATATATATATATATATATATATATATATATTGCATGCTAAAATTAATTTAGAGACATACTCAATGACTCTTTAAATAAAAGGAACAAATATTCAAGAATCAAAGTGATCGTACCTGATCAGAGAGATCGCCGACCGGATATGTGTCTGAGCTGTCGAACTATGGACTTGACGGACAGAGAGGGGTGTAACTGAAACACACTCCGATGCCAAAGTAAGGGACGAGCAGAGTGATAACAAGTACAGAGAGAAAGGAGTAAGAGTTAGATTACCTGACCCTCTAGTGGAAGAGGGTATTTATAATGAGCCCCCAGCGCAGGGACAACAGTTATTATGCGTTGGGCTAGGCTGTCATGCCCAACATTGGTAACTGCTAGAGCTGACGTGGCATCGTGAAGACCAGCACGTGGTCTTCGCCCTAGTGTAACTGTTCCGTGCTATCCGGGAGGTGGAGAACCGAATAATCAGGACACAAATAGTTACCTGATGACGTGTCTCTGTGTAGGGGACACATTGAGAACGTGGGGGAGGTTTGAGGAGCTTTCCAAGTTGGATGGGTTCTGCCCGACTGTGGGGCAGAAGGAGGGCGAGTTGGACAGCTATGAGGATTCTGCTTGACTACTGTTGGTCTGTGCCCGACGGGAGAAGATGTTCTGCCCGACGGATCTTCTACCAGACGATGAGGTTTTATTGGGCCTTCCAACCTAGTGGGGTTTGAGCCTGCTCGACCATGGGCCAAGCGTCGACCCAGTCTAGAACAGTAGCCCCCAAGTCGTTGCTCGCAGTCAAGCGAGCTACGACTTAAGGTGCAAAAAATGTCGAGCATGTCATTATGTCGGGAAGGGGGAAGCTCGTGGTCGAGGAGGGGGAAGCTAAAGAGATGTAAGGAAGGTTGGGGGTTACCACGTGTCACCCTACAGAGGCCACGGGCTAGGCACTTGAGTGCCTAGTGACGCTTTGTTTTCCGTGCTAGGGCGTATATATACATGGGTCCAGCTCGTCTTTTCATTCATTCATTCTTTTTGCTGCTGTTCGACCTTCTGATTTATCTGCTCGACACTTTCAGTCTTTTCTGCTCGACGCCTACTGTCTTTCTGCTTGACGCGACCGGTTTTTTCCGCCAAATCACGTAAGTCTCTGCCTTCCTACTGGTGCCTTTTAGTATTTCCGATGATGCTTTCGGCGGCTCCGTTGGGGACGTCGGGGTGACCGTGGGATTTTCTGGCGAATATGCCGGAGAGTCCTTCAAAACTTGGGTTGTGACTGATTGTCCTCGGCCCTTGCGATGAGTGACCCGGGGAGGATTGATAAAAGTTTTAATGTCCCGAGGGTATTCAATGAATACCCCGGACAAGAATGATGAATGCGCCGAGGATAACAATGGCATTCCCCTGGCACATCGGAGGGTCGAGTCACCCCCTAAAAGATCTCCTGGGCACCCAGGCGTCCACGCCCTTTCACTTGAACTGCGGTGGAAGGGTAGATTTGATCTGGCTGTCGAATTCACCAAGTTCATATGCTTTTCAGGTAAATGGCCGATCACGAAGAAGAGGGGGCGACGTGGTATCTTTCCGACGATGAAGAGGGTCGTCAAGATGAGGTCGTCGTGGATCCCCCGGACAGACCGGTAGGGGAGCAGGTCGGGGACGAACCCCTCAATTATATGTCGTAGTTCGTGATCGACGATTCCGATGTCTTTGCCATGATTGAAAATAGGGAGGTCGGGGCTCCCCATCTGTTTCGAGCATGTCGACCACAGGAACTAGACCGTATATGCTCGCGCTATGACGAGGGTCGGTTCCCCATGTACGAATTTTCTTTCAAAGAGGCAGGGATGCGTATGCCATTCACGGGCTTTCAACAAGGCGTGTTTGACCACTTAATGCTGGCGCCGTCTCAACTTTACCCTAACTCACTCGCCTTTCTCCGGGCATTCGAGGTAACTTGCAATTACCTCGAGCTCGGGGTCACCATCCCGTAGTTCTTCTGTGTCTTTCACCTACAGCGGCAGACGGTGGCTGGCCGACATAACTGGGTCTCCTTGAAGCAGCCGACCAGGCTCTTTCGGGTGTACACCGACTCTGTACGGGGGTTCAAGGATAGATGGTTTGTGGTTATACCGACGACGGATGAGGTCTACAATACAATGTTCCGGAGAGAGGTCACTGTCGTGGGCGGCGAATCCGAGGAGAGCTTCAAGTCTAATTTCCCCTTGGAGTGGATGGAGTTGCACTTTCGCTCTAGTACCGAGAGCTTCATCTAACGATCTAATCGCCTAGGCGAGAAGGATAGCCTGGCCTTTAAGAAGTTGCTTGACTTCGTCGGACGTCTTCCCCCTCGCAACTGCGTGACCCCGGACGGGCAGTACATCCGCGATGCCGACGAGGAGATTCCGACCGATTCCTGGTGCATTAAAATGAAGGCCCTCCTTGAGTGCCGGACAGAGACCGAGGCTCATCAGTTTTTAGGTAGTGGGAAGTTTCCTCGGTTTTCCTTTGTTCTTTTGACTTTCTGTACTAATTGTTTTTCCGTGCTCTTCTTGCAGGTGCTATGGGTTCAATAGAGGAGCCCGTGACGAAGCTGCTGAACAGGGGCGTCCGACGTCCTCTAGAGAGGGCTGCTTCTGTCCGGTAGGAGGCCGTTGTTGGACCGGAGGGGTTGGCTTCGTCCCCACAAGGCAGTGGCTCCTCGGCCCCAAAGAGGCGACGGGAGATCGAGACGTCCCCGATTGACCTGACGGAAGGATCCCCGGAACGGAGCTTTATTCTTCCCCCCTGTTGCCTCCGGCCAAATTTCTTTACGGGGGGTAATGTTTCTGCTGTGGTTCCCGAAGAGGCGAAGAGCATCTTGGCCGCGAGCAAGGAGGCTCGGAGGAGGATGTTGTCCGAAGACCTAGCTTCGGTGGTGAGGGAGTTTGAGACGCTCTCACGCTGAACAAGGAGGGTGCTCCTCGACTAACTTAGCTACTGCCCAAAGTGAGCTAGCAGTATCCGAGGAGGTTCAGTCCAAGCTAGTAGCCAATCAGAGGGAGTACCAAAAACCAGAAAAAATCCATTGTGAGCGGATCCAGGAGCTCGAGAAGATGTTGAAGGACGGGGAAGACGAGCTGGCCAGGTTGAGGAGTCGGGTTCTGGAGCTCGAGGGTCTGGTCGCTCCAGTAGAGGAAGAGTCCTACGAGGAGAGGTTGCTTGCTTCCCGACGGGAACTGGTGGAGAATATCAGACTGCTGGAGGACGACTGCTTGGGGGCCGTCGAGGTGGGCTTCAAGAGTGTCGTGGATCAGCTTCGGCTCGCCAACCCCGACGTGGATTTGGTGACTGAGGGGATTGGCTCGTACCACCAGATATAAGGCGACTGTATTGTTGCGCCCAGGGGATCCGAGGATGATGAAGAAGACTAACCCGTCGAGGACGAGGAGGATCATGTTGATTAGGAGATGGTGGCCTGCGTGCCAAACTATTTCATCTTGCGTGCCCTATTTTTGTTATTTTGATTGTTGCTCGAGCCGTGTGCCTTTTCTTGTAACCTTTTGACAGCCGGGTTTGTGCTCGTTTTATAAAATTTCATCATTTTGCTAAGTGTTCGTGTGTGTTCGTTTATTTACTTATGTATGCTCGATCGCATGTTTTGTATGCTTGTTTGCATGTTTGTATGCTTGTTCGCATGTTTATTATGTTGTTTGGGAATAGTAGATCGACGTTGTTCGTTGGTGTCCTGTAGTGTAGGGAACTGGCCGGGTGACCAGGGTGGTTACCTGGTCGGTTACGAAGATAGACCACGGTCGAGGACCTATCTCCGCAGCGTGAACGTCCCATCGTGAGCTGGGTGTTCTGCCTATCTTGGTACGACGGAGGTGACTCTCGATTGAAGGGTCCCCGTTGAACAAAGTGCTCTGACCTCACACACAAAGGGCAAGCGCTTGTTATCTCGTTGAGATCGGGGATACGCGATGGTACTATTCGCGCTCCCGTGGTCACGAGGCGTGTCGTCGTGGACAGTGTTTAACTGTAATATTTTTTTAGCTTCTCAGCATTCCATGGTCGAGCTATCTCGTCCCTGTGTAAGTTCTCGAGGTAGTAGGCCCCGTGCACCGTCTTGTCTCGGACACAATAGGGGCCTTCCCAGTTAGCGGCGAGCTTGCCCTCGCGAGAGTCTTTCTGGTTTCTCCGCAAGACCAGATCGCCGATTTGGAACTCACGCTTTATGACCCTGCTATCGTAGCAGAGGGTAATTTTCTGTTTCAGTGCGGCTTCCCGGAGAGAGGCCCTTGAACGTATTTCCTCGACTAGGTCGAGCTCATCTCTGAGGGCCTCTTCGTTGGCCTCCTCCTCGATGGGGGATTCAGTTCTTCTGGACGGCTCCCTTATTTCGACTAGGATTACCGTCTCGGTCCTGTATGTCAGCCGAAATGGGGTTTCCTCGGTGGTTGAGTGGGGTGTCGTTCTGTACGCCTAGAGTACGCTGTGGAGCTCCTCGACCCACCTCTTCTTGGTGTCCCCGAGTCGGCGTTTCAGGCCCCGCAGAATGACTTTGTTCGTGGCCTCTACCTGGCCGTTTGTTTGCGGGTGTTTGACTAACGTGAAGTGCTGCTTTGTTCCGAGCTTGGTCACAAAGTGTTGAAAGTTTTTGTCAGTGAATTGTGTACCATTGTCGATCAAGACGGTCATGGGCACGCTAAACCATGTCGATATTGGGGAGGGGATAGGTGTCCTTGGGACATGCCCGGTTGAGATCGGTGTAGTCAATGCATATTCTCCATTTTCCATTTGATTTTTTAACGAGTATAATGTTGGACAACCAGGTTGAATATCGGGCTTACGAAATAAATTTTGCCTCTAGGAGGTCTTTTACAGCTTTTTCAGCCGCTGCCGACTTTTTGAGGGACTACCTACGTCTATGTTGTACTATGGCCTTTGCGGCTGGGTTGATGGATAACTGGTGGTAGGAAACCTCGGGGTCAAGGTCGGGCATCTCGGCGGCGCTCCAGGCGAAGAGGTCTGCGTTCGCACGGAGGCAGGCCTTCAGCTGCTTCTTCGCCAGGTCGGGCAGTCTTGTTCCAATCTTTACGCTCCTGGTTGCATCTTTGCCGAGGACTACTATCTCGAAGTCCCCGTCTGGAATGGGGCGTGTTGGATGGAAGGGCTGCCTGTTGACCGTTGGAGGAGTGTGCTCGGCTTCGTCCTCGTGGTCCTGTTCGCCGGGGAAGCAGCAATTGAGGTCCACGGCGTCGATGTGGTCCTTTGGCCTGCTCTCTTGGACTGGCGGAGGCTTGGTCGCTTTGGTAGGGGGACGATCATGCTGAGGCCCTTCATTGCTTCCTCGAAACACCTCCAGGATGCTTCTATGTCCCCGTTAAGGGTGACGACGGCTCCCAGCCTGGTATAGTACTTCATGTTTAGGTGGACTGTCGATGGCACCGCGGTGAGCTCTACCAGCGCCGTCCTGCCTAAGATGCAGTTGTACAGGGATTGGAATTCGACGACCAGGAAGTGGACGTTGATTTCCCTGGCCTTCTCCTGTGCCCCGAAAGTGACCTTGAGCTCCACGTATCCCCACGGTCTCGTCGTCGTCCCGTTGAACCCCTGGAGGTCGGAATTGACATAGAGGGTCAAGTTGGTCTTGTCGAGCTGTAGCATTGAGAATAGGTGGGTATACATGATATCCACCGAACTCCCTCTGTTGACCAGGATGTGGCGGATGTCGAAGTTTGCCATTCGTTCCCGGATCAGCAGGGGAATGGCGGAGTTGGGGGTTCCTCTGGGTAGCTTTTCGAGATAATATGTGATCAGGTTAGACCGACCGTGGAATTTGTCGAGCGCGCTCATTTTCCATATCTGTTGCTCATCAGCTCGTCAAACTTCCTCTTCATAGACCCGATGGAGAGCTTGTTCGGGGCCCCGCCTGAGATGACCATCACGGTGGGGAAGTATTTCCACGGGCTGATGGGGCGTATTGGCTCTTCGGGTAGTGTATTCCCGGTAGGGAGGCCGTGTTCTCTCAGGGAGAACCAATCTTCAGGCCGAGTGGCGCTGAGGGCCACCTGTAGTCCGGACTCGTTGGAGGGAGGAGGGATGTCCTCAACCCTTTTGGCTTCGTAGGCCTCCTGCGGAGGGGCCTCTCCTCCCTTGTGTATCTCTTCAAGTGCCCATCCTTGATGAGTATTTCGATTGCGTCCTTCAGGTGGATGCAATCCTTGCTGACGTGCTCGTGGCCGCGGTAGAATCGGCAGTATTTGGACTTGTCCATGTTGTCCTTGGAGGGTGCCAGTTTGGGAAAATGGACACCTTCCTGGACGAACTCTGAGTTGGCGCATTCAGCCAGGATGCGCTCGTGGGAAGCAATTAGGGCTGTGTATTTGATGAAGCGGCATGTGGGGCCCTTCTGCTCCCGGGGACGATCGTCTCGTCGTCGGTCTCCTCCATGCCGGGGGGCTGGAGCTCCCTCTTCTCAGGACCCGCGGGGGGTTTCATGGTTACGGGAGTCTCGGGCAGAATTAGCAGCCTCGGACTCCTCGTACCGGATGTAGTGGCGTGCTTTCTCGAGGAAGCCTCGCAGGGTGGTTGGTCGGTGGATTGCCACGGCCTCATAGAATTTGGAGCCGCGACACAGGCCCTGCTCCATGAGGTAACGCTTCACGTCGTCTGAAGTTGTTACTTGGACCGCCTCCCTCGTGCATCTCTCGATGTAATTCCTGAGAGGCTCCACGAAATGTTGCAAGAAGAGATCCTTCAGGACCCTCCACGACGTGATGGACTAAGGCTTCAGGCTTCTGTACCAAGCCATGGCTCCCTTCCTTAACATCGTCGGGAAGAGCCTGCATTTGATGGCTCCTCGGACATTCCGGTAGTCGAGCATGGCCTCGATATCTTCCAGGTGGTCATCCGGGTCCAAGGTACCGTCGTACGTGGAGAGTACAGATGGCTTCTCCATCCCATGGGGGATGGGGGTTGCCATGATTTCCCGCGACATAGGGGTCCTATAGTCGTCCTCGTCACTATGGACAGAGGAGCGTGAGGGCGAAGGATTATGCCGAGGGGCTTGATTATGTCCCCTCGACCTCTTTGCCCTTGGATTCCGGTCTGTTCGCTCTTAGGACTGGGGAATTCCTCTTCTTCTGAGGAGGTGATCAGGTGCGCTTCTTAGAGGCCACCGGTTGGGGCCTCTCCAGTTGTGGTCGGCGCCCCCGTTGACGGGGAGAGGGGCTCCGAGAGTCTTCGCGTTGATTTCTCTGCGGGGGGGGGGGGGGGGAGCGAGACGAGGTATCTTGTTCCAGCATGCCGATGCGCTCGTTCTGCTGGAACAACATCAGATTGGTTGGTTGATGGCTGGGAAGAGGGCAGTCATTATTGGTTCTGCTCCAGCTGGCGTGGGACGGGTTGGAAAATAGCCGGACTCCTTGCTTGAGGTGCGGTGTGATGTGTCGCATCCTCAAAAGATGGGGAGCCAGTCTCACCGTCCCTCACATCACCCTCACGAGCATGAGATGGTTCAGCCTGGTCGTCACCATTGGTGATTGGGGCGAAAGGGGAATTGTCCACAGCATCATCGTGACGTGGGATAGTCATGATCTTGGAATTTGAAGTTGGAATCTTCGGTTTTTCTGCTCGGAGGAACGGAGAAGCTTTATATTCCACAGACGGTGCCACTAACCGTACCTAATCAGAGAGATCGTTGGCCAGCTATTCGTCTGAGTTATCAAACTGTGGACTTGATGGACAGAGGGGGTGTACTTGAAACATACTCTGATGCAAAAGTAAGGGACGAGCAGAGTGATAACAAGTACAGAGAGAAAGAAGTAAGAGTTTGATTACCTGACCCTCTAGTGGAAGAGGGTATTTATAATGATCCCCCAGCGTAGGACCAATGGTTGCTATGCGTTAGGCTGGGCTTCCAGGCCCAATATTGGCAACTGTTAGGGCTGACGTGGCGTTGTGAAGACCAGCACGTGGTCTTCGCCCTAGTGTAATTGTTTTGTGCTATCCGAAAGGTGGAGGACCGAATAATCAGTACACAGACACGTGGTAACCCCTAACCTTCCTTACATCCCCTTCAGCTTCCCCCTCCTCGACCACGAGCTTCGCCCTGCCCGACATAATGACATGTTCGACATTTTTTGCACATTAAGTCGTAGCTCGCTTGACCGCGAGGAACGAATTGGAGGGCTACTGTTATGGACTGGGCCGACGCTTGTCCCATGGTCGAGCAGGCCCAAACCCCACCAGGTTGGAAGGCCCAATAAAACCTCATCATCAGGCAGAAGATTCGTCGAGTATAACATCTTCTCCCATTAGGCACGGACCAACGGCAGTCCGACATGATCCTCATAGTTGTCCAACTCTCCCTCCTTCTACCCCCACGGTCGGGCAGAACCCATCCAGCTCGGGAAGCTCCTCATATGTGTCCAGAATTGTGCCAAGGGGCTTGGACGACCACCTGGAAGATACCGAGGCCATGCTCGATTACCAGAACGTCCGGGGAGCCATCAAGTACAGGCTCTTCTCGACAATGTTAAGGAAAGGAGCCATAGCTTGGTATAAAAGCTTGGAGCCTGAGTCCATCATGTCGTGGAGGGTCCTGAAGGATCTCTTCTCGTAACATTTCACGGCGTCCCGACGCCATCCGAAGACGGAGGCCGCCTTGGGCGCAATCATCCAAGCCCTAGACGAGCCTTTCAGGAATTACATCGAGAGATGCACGAGGGAGGCGGTCCAGGTAACAACTTCAGATGACATGAAGTGTTACCTCATGGAGCAGGGCACGTATCGCGACTCCAAATTCTATGAGGCCGTGGCGATCCACCGACCAACCATCCTGAGAGACTTCCTCGAGAAAGCCCGTCACTACATCCGGTACGAGGAGACCGAGGCTGCTAATTCTGCTCGAGACTCCCTTAACCATGAAACCCCCCGCAGGTCCCGTGAAGAGGGAGCTCCAGCCCCCCAGCATGGAGGAGACCGACGATGAGACGATTGTCCCTGGGAGCCCTGAGAGAAGAAGGGCCCCACAAGCCGCTTCACCGAATAATCAGGACACAGGTAGTTACCTGATGATGTGTCTCCGTGTCGGGGACACGTTGAGAACGTAGGGGAGGTATGAGGAGCTTCCCGAGCAGAATGGGTTCTTCCCGACCGTGGGGCAGAAGGAGGACGAGTTGGACAACTATGAGGATCCTGCCCGAGTGTCGTTGGTCCGTGCCCGACGGAAGAAGATGTTCTTCCCGACGATGAGGTTTTATTGGACCTTCCAACCTGGTGGGGTTTGGGCCTGCTCGACCATGGGCTAAGCGTCAGCCCAGTCCAGAACACAAAGTTTTCAAAAAATATGAAACTAATCTTCACATGCTTATAAATAAAACAATAAATCTAGAATCCAAAATTTCTAAAATTTAAAGAGTCAAAACCTTAATTTTAGTATTTATCAAAATTGGATCACATTATTTTGAGTATCACTATTAAGTGCTATATAAAAGTAATTGATCTTTCAAAAAAATTATGAATCAATTCCAAATTTCAAATAGAAATCAAATTTGAAAATTTTGCTAAATAAAAAAATTATTTTCAAATTAAATCACCCAAACTGAATCCAAATCTTTATTTTATAACAATGAATAAACATATATAACAGTATAACAACCTTATAAAGAAGCCATACTAAAACATTTGATTTGAAAATCACCAAAATTAAATTTCAAATTTTAATTAAAACTTTATCTAAATCCAAATATGATTGAATATCCCTAAATCAACAAAGGAAAATCGATTATATCTAAACAACATAAAATGAAGCCACAAATTTTAATAAAACTCACGTAAGATCAAATATGTGTCTTATTCTCATACGCACATAGAAAGCAACAAATTTAATTGAACCTAAAACACGTGATTTAAGTGGTAAATGATATTTTGGTGGATCAAGATATCCAAAACAATTAAAAATGTACAATCATGTTCCAAATTTTGAAAAAGTTAAGGAAAAAATTATCAATTTCTCTATAACATATACACAATACAAAAAAACACAATTTTAACAATTGATCATATTGGAACAGTTATTGACCAATGAAAAAATAAGAAAAAGCCAAAAGTTTGGGATCACATTACTAATTTCATATACATACGTATGCCACGACCTACTCAAAATTAGAAGTATAAAATAATTGAACTCAAGCCACCATTCAAAACCAAATTAAACTTGCATGCAATATAATCGACGACACAAATCAAATACTTTTATAATTTGGATTCGTCACTTTAGGGTTGATAAATTTTTTTGTTGGGAAAATAACCATAAATCCCAAGTTTAACAAATCCGAATTCATAAAGATCCGAAGAACTCGAACACTAAACATACACTGGCATAAATCATAACCAATAATCAATCCTAATAAATCAAACATGAAACTCTGCTCTGATACCACTTGTTGAAATTAATTTAATAATAATTATACAAACATGCTCAATAACAAAGATTAAAAACTAGAATCTTACTTTAGTGCGGAAACCATATGAACATATATATAAACTAAGATCTATAACATGTTAATTTATCAAGGATTGAGATTAGCAATACATAATTGAATCATTGACACGACAACTTTATACTTTCTTAAAATAGAAAGTAAAGAGAGACGAATGACGAGCATCTATTGGTTTGTGGTTCTTCCTCAACTGGTACTTTCAATGCCTTGAATTCTCTTCAAATTGGGAGAAAATATAATATTTTTGTCAACGGTATATTAGAGACCATAGCCTATATATATGGGTCATCCTGACATTCCCTCATATTTGAGCTTATTTATAATTAATTACTAAATAGAAATCTAATTAGTCTTTTAAACTTATTTGACTACTTAATTAATTAAGGCTCTTAATTTGATAAATAACTAATTAAATTAAAATATATATACCCACATAATAATTATTGAAATATAATAATTAAATAATATTTAAATTATAAAATATTCCAACAAAATAATCTCATATTGTTTGAAAATCAAGATTAAGAGTAGATTATATATAACATTTATACACCTCAATCCAACGAAAGTTCTTTTTCAAAGGACAAAGCCGTAAAAAAAATTTGCATCCAAAATGGACATTGCCTACTAACCATAGTAGCGTTGACTTGAATATCAAAATAGAAATGAAATTTGATTATGTATGTATCAAAAACTTGTGGTAAATTAGGGTAGAATTTTCTATTTTCAATAAGAATAATGATATTCCTACACTAATTTTCAAAATTAATACTTACACCCAATATTGTTCACCATATTTATACGTTGAAGAGTATTTTTTTTTAAATAATTATTTTTATAAAAAAGTATTTTGTTTTTAAATTAAATATATTTATACAAAAATATATTTGTTAAATTAATTTTTAACACAAACATAAATTTTTTCATTAACCAATTTTATTATTCTATTAACCACAACAATATATATTATTCACAACATATTTTATATTTTATAGATCCTTTACCAACTTTATTAATTTATTAACAAATAAAATATATAATATTAATCAAGTTATAACATTAGTTTGTAATTTGGTAAATAAAATTTCAAATTTTCAAAATATTAAATAGTAAAATAAAATTATTTAGTATTATGTAAAAACTAGTTTATAAAATTGTTTAATATTAACCAATTTTATTTTACTATTTATTATTTTTTAAATTTTAAAATACATTAACTAAATTATAAATTAATGTCAGAATTTGATTAATATTATGTATTTTATTGATTAATGAAGTAGTGAAGTTGATTAATAAGCTATGAGTAAAATATGTGGTTAACTTCTGCCTCGACCACGACCTATTAACCCTAAAATCTCACTCCTTTCTAATTCTTTTCCCATTAACTTCTGCCTTTACTATTATCAACACTCCCAGAAGTAATAAATTAAAAATCATGTCACCAAAATTCTCCCTACGGAGATGGATTCAACCAAGTATTCACCCATATTCATTCCTATGTATTGTTGTTGAAAAGAGAGAGTATGGTCGAATGACATAGTTAAGTTGGACAATGTTCCTGGCATGAATAACAACCGGATGAGTGTAGGTCAGCTGATTGAAAAATGATTTTAAGTAATCGTGAATGACAATCTCTTGAAGTTGTATGACTGTAATTAGAAGCTGATTATGCAGTTCGAACGAGGAACAAACAAAGCATTCAAATTGAATATTGCAACAGCAGACACTCAATGCCTTAGTGCAATAAGTATTGAAGGGGAAAGTGAGTTGTGAGACAAGAGATTGGGACATCTGAACTGCAAAAGCTTAGGACATCTGAGTACAAAGATGTTGGTGCATTGAATTCCTAAGATCGTGGAACTAGATAAATCATGTGATATATGCATGTGAAGAAAATACCTGTCATACCCCAAATTTGTCCTACCCTCTCATTTTCTTATACCAAGTTTTGCAGTTTATGGTCACGATCCTTTATAATTTAGGTCATAGAAGTTTATATGGAAGGAGGTGTCCTCATCCTCATGGTTAATCAGTCAAAACATGGTTAATTGTCCTCAAGTTATAAGCCAAGTTATATGATAAAATCCATTTCAAGGCATATTCATTGGTATTCAGAGGTTGTGAATCTTATTCCAATATGATTACAAGTTTTTCCTCCATGTGTTAAAATCATACGCAAGAATTGACCCCAAGATCATGTGATTGACCAAGCTAGATGTTGGTTAAGTTTGTTATAAATTTGTCAAGAGATGATTATTCAGGCCTCATCCTCAAGTCATGCTTGTTTTGACCCAATTTTGCAAGAGGTTCATGGCATGTTATAAACAAGACATTTGTGTGTTTCAAGTGCCAAGGCAATTCATGATTCCAAATGATCTCAAAACCATTCAAGTCACTCCTAAGTTTTCTTTCAGCCAATTCGAGACTAAGGTACACTTTAAGAATGGTTTCAAATGTTGAGATAGGGATGGAGAATTGATAGGGGCTCATTTACGAGACATGTTTGAAAAGATTATTTCGAAGTTTTATCTTGATCTTGTTCCAAGTTGATTTTTAACCATAATTAGGATTGGATCAAGATAAACCTTGTTTTATTTTGTTTGTGAGAGTTAAATGAGTATGATTTGGGCCATTCTTGTCAAGACATGGCTAAACATCAAGCCATGACTAAGTCGTGTCTAAACGTGGATTATGCTTAGTGTTTTGTTGTCCCTTGAGCAAAGTTTTGGCCAAAAAAATAATAATAATCCATGGAATTCACCAAGTTGATATCCTGATGTGTAAACCAAGTTCTTATCATTCCATCACCTTAAATCATGCGTGAATACAAGTTACGTGTAGAGTTTTGGGTGCCTTGGAGCTAAGTTTTGATTAAGTAATATAACAAGCCATGTAGGATTTGTTTTCAAGCTATGTGCAAGCTACTACAAGCCATGTGAGGCCATTCACGTCCATTTCACAACAATAATAATACTACCATTCTAAGTTTCAGTTCAATCAATATCATCATAACAGAATTACAACCAATGATTTCACTTTCATCCAATGTTCAAAATTGCAAAAGTACAATTGAAAACTGCGTACAATTACAAACAGTTACAAGGCACAAAAATGACAAATATTACAAAGGGAAAATAGCTACAATACAAATATGACAAAAAAAACAAGAAGAATTTGAGGATTATACGTTACGAACAACTTGGACAAGTCCTCCACTTCTCTCCAAAAATCCCACAAAATCAGCTCCTTCCTGACTGCCCTAACGAAATTAATTTCTCTCACACGATTTGAATTCTTCCTTGGCACGTACAAGAAGAGTATATGAGGAACAACATTGATTTTTGATGGGCACACACCATTCTGTAGAAAAAAGAACAAATATTACCCTTAGAACAATAAACCACTAAAGCTCAAAAAAGAATACAGAACACACTTAGAATTTCTCATTGAAATTCTAAGTGATGTGAGCTCAGCCTTTCACACAACAACAACAGCAACAAGTGCAAAAGATCCAAGAAGAAGGTGAAGAAATAAAAAAGCATAAATAAAGAGAAGTTGAAATACCTGAAGTATTTAAGAAGTTTGTCTTCAAGAGGTAGACTCAACTCCTTCTTCTCCTTAAATTTAAATTAGTTTGATTGTTACTTGTTGCTTGTTGAGTAGTGTAGTTGCTTGAATCTTTCTTGATTAGTCGTTTCCTTGTGATTTGGTAACTAGGGTTTATTTGAGTTTCGTTCCAATTTGAGCATTAGGTTGAGCTTTTATAGAAATTGACATCAGATTCAGAACGAGAACGAGGGTAAAAAAGTAGGTAGGGTTATTGTAGAAGGTTTTGTGTTTAGGTATGGTCTCGCCGGAGAAACGGCGGCGGCGGCCGTTGGCTACCTTCTTCTCCGAACGTGGTTTTGGCTTCCAGTAACCATATTTGCAGAGAGAGAAGACGAGCGTGAGAGCAGATGAAAGAGAGAGAGAGAGTTGAAATACATGCTGATATTCTCTTTTCCTCTCTTTATCTCGCGCTGACGTTGCATATAGGTGGTGGTAACAGGGCGGTGACACTTGTCGCTGCCCATGACAAGTGTCACCAGGTGGTAGCTGCCCTCCCATATCCTGTGGGTGCCTTTCCCTCTAGCCTACAGAGCGCCTCTGTGATGTCCGTTAAATTAGAGTCCATGTTGACTCGCTCCTTCATCCAACGCACTAGAATAACCCCTGCAGTCAACCGAGTTGACCAGGGTTCCATGTGAATCCTCTGGCAGCGTGGGCCCATATTTGATTGGGCTTAGGGGATTTCGCTACCAATATCCTTTTTTTATTTCTAACCTGACCCATTGCTATTTATTTAATTTTTTTTTGATTAATCTATTGATTATTTCAATTTATTTTATTAATTTTATAAAACATGATAAAAAAATACTGAATTAATTATTTTAAATATTTTTATTTAATATTAATTTTTAAATTAATTTTCTTAAATGTTTATATTTAATTTAATTAACTAAATTTGTTTTTTAATTCTAAAAAAAACCAAAAATATATATATTTAGATACTAATTATTTCTAAAGTTTCAACCATCTCCTCTGCCTTGCATTCAATTATTTCTGATCGAAGAGATACTTCAAACTCTTATGATCACTAAATACTTCAAATCTCGAACCAAACAAATAATGCCTCAAAAGCTTCAACACAAATACAACAGCGGTCAACTCTAAGTCGTGCGTCGGATAATTCCTCTCATGCACTTTAAGTTGCCTTGAAGCATAAGCTACAACTTACTAATGTTGCATCAACGCACCTCTCAAACCCATCAAAGAAGCACCACAATACACAACAAATGGTTCTACTGAATTCGGCAAAATCAAAATAGGAGCTGTCGTCAATCTTCTCTTAAGCTCTTGAAAACTTTCTTCACACTTTGCATCCCAAACAAAAGCTTGGCCCTTCCTAGTTAACTGCGTCAATGGCAAAGATAACTTGACAAATCCTTCAAAGAATTTTCGATAATAACCTGCCAAACCAAGAAAACTTCTAATCTCAAAAACTGATTTCGGAGCTTCCCATTGCGATACAGCTTCTACCTTCGACGGATCAACTGCAATACCTCTACTCGAAATCACATGGCCAAGGAAACTCACTTACTTCAACCAAAACTCGCACTTAGAAAGTTTAGCATACAACTGCTTATCTTTCAGCACAAATAACACAATCTTCAGATGCTCAGCATGATCTTCTTCACTCTTCGAGTAGATCAAAATATCATCAATGAACACAACTATAAACTTGTCCAAATAAGCATGGAAGATCCTGTTCATGTACTCCATAAATACACCTAGTGAATTAGTTGCAACAAATGGTCCATACCTTGTTCTAAAAGCAGTCTTCTGAATATCTTCAGCCTTCAACCGAATCTGATGATACCCAGATCTCAAATCTATCTTACTGAACATACTTGCACCAACCAACTGATCCATTTAATCATCAATTCTTGGGAGTGTATACTTATTCTTGATAGTCACCTTGTTCAATTTTCGGTAATCCATACAAAGCCTCATATAACCTTCTTTCTTCGTAGCCAACAAAACTGGTGCACCCTATGGTGACACACTCGGACGAATAAACCTCTTCTCAAGCAAATCTTCAAGTTGACTCTTCAACTCTTTCAATTCCAATACGGACGTACGATATGGAGCCATTAAAACAAAACTAGTTCCAGGAACTAAGTCGATCGAAAACTCCACTTCATGTTCTGGCGGTAAATCACTTATCTCATTAGGAAAAACTTCCGGAAAATCACAAACAATTGGCAAAACACCAATTGCTCCATTTTCCCCAATACTCAAAGTTGCCATCAACATAAAAATCTCGGCACTATCTTGCACCGACTCATTC
Source organism: Lathyrus sativus (assembly GCA_963859935.3). Classification (NCBI taxonomy): domain Eukaryota; kingdom Viridiplantae; phylum Streptophyta; class Magnoliopsida; order Fabales; family Fabaceae; genus Lathyrus; species Lathyrus sativus. Next base: position 430,285,044 of record OZ012739.1, on the reverse strand, counting down.
ATTTGCTTAGCAGACATAAACAAGTCTCCTTCATTCTCAGGTTCAAGAAAAATAACCGTTTTATCAAAACAGTTAATATGAACATGGTTGAATTCTAACCAATTCATCCCAAGAATAACATCAAGTTGATCTAAGTGAAGACACACTAAATCAACTCTAAAGTCTTTACCTAAAAACTCAATGGATAATTCAAACACACATATGGGGTAGTTACTAAACCCATAGCAGGAGTATCAATAACCATACCTCCACTCATAACAGACAACTCAAGATTTAATCTCTTAACACAATCCAAAGAAATAAAAGAATGTGTAGCTCCAGTGTCAATTATAGCAACCAAAGGTATACCATTAATGAAGCACGTACCTCGGATCAATCGATCTTCACTAGTAGTCTCAGATCCTGATAGAGAAAACATTTTCCCTTTTTCTTGAGCCTTCTTCGGTTTGTCACACTTGGTACTAATGTGCCGTTGCTCACCACAGTTGTAGCAAGTCACATTTACACCGCTTCTGCACTCAAAAGCCTTGTGGCCTGGCTTGCTACACTTGAAGTACTTCTGCTTAACACTTGTGCATTCAAGAGCACGATGTCCTTCAACACCACATCTAAAACACTTCACTGGAGTAGGAGCTCCTCCCCCACTCGGCTTCTTGCCATTACCAATTTTTTGTTTCCCCTTATCAATAGGAGTCACATGCGGCTTCCTTCTGAATTGACCTTTTACCCTCTTATTATTCAAACTGTTGTAATGACTAGACCGAGCTCTACTATCTTCATCATAGATTCTACTCTTGTTCACCAGTTCTGAAAATTACCTAATCTCCTGATAACCAATGGCTTTCTTGAATGTAGTCCTCAAACCATTCACAAACTTAAGACACTTGGATCTCTCAGAATTAGTAGTGTTGTAATGAGGACAAAACTTAATCAACTCCTCAAATCTTGCTGCATACTCAGCCAAAGTTGAGTTACCCTGCTTTAGCTCAAGGAATTCAATTTCCTTCTTTCCACGCAGATCTTTTAGAAAATACTTCTCCAGAAATGCCTCTCTAAAAACATCCCAAGTAACCTCAACCTCATCTTCTTCAAACCTCTGAAGAGTGTTACCCCACCAGTCCTCAGCTTCTTCTTCAAGCATATGAGCACCGAACTACACCCTCTGTGCATCTGAACAGTTCATGACTCGAAAGATCTTCTCAATTGGTTTCAACCATACTTGTGCTTTGTCAGGTTAATATGTTCCCTTGAAGATTGATGGGTTGTTCCTCTGAAACTTCCCCAAGGCACCGAACTCATCATCACTTTTGTTTCCAACATTCATATTGACTTACAGATTCTGCCCAATCGCTCCGGCCAACATCGCCAAAGCTTCAACAATCGCTTCATCGTTCCTGCCTGCAACCATTGTTCTAGACTCCAACAACAAATCCTCATTAGAACAAACAATATCGGTAGTGCTACACACACATATCAAATATAAAAGGAATTAAACACACTAACAACTTGGTCAACTGACCGACCTTGCTTTGATATCACTAATGTAACACCCTTCTAAACCACGTGTAATACATATAAATAATCAGAGTAATTATCATGAATCTCACCAAAAGGGTGTCACATATAATTTCAAAACATCACACAAATATTTTTCATGCTCATTAAGACTTAAAATAAATTCATGCTTTTCATACACTTTCACATTAGCATGTAGCAGCGCATTTACTTTAATCATAATAGACATAATGTAAGCCTCATGCTCATCTTATTCATAATCAATACTTAAGCTTAAAAACCAATACTTCATATAATACATAATAACAATAATAGAATGAAGTAGAGTACATAAAATATCTCTCAAAACATGAAACCGAAACATTCCCTAGTGTTACATAATCAGAGCATCACTCGACCCAAAAAAAAAAATAAAGACACAAATCAAGCTACTCCAACGGCTACCTCGCGCTAGAAGCAACTCTACTCCTCGGTACCTGAGTGGTGTCATATAAAACATCATTCCACAGAAGGGTGAGAATTCACATAATTATTGAAATTATAAGATAATATATAATTTTAAGGCATACAAGTATAATCACAATCATTCTCACCCTTCAAAGTTTCCTCAACAAAGTATCACTCAAGTAACCATGTCATTCACAAGTATATACACACAATCCACAATTTCCCCAATTTCAACAATTCACATAGATACACATAATCTCATGTCACAAACATATACATAATGAGACTCATTGCAAGACTCCATGCAACTCATACTATGTGGTACCAATCCTTGTTATTATTTTTCGGTTTTTACATTAAACTGGGTCCGTTCCCTAGACCAATAACACATAAATGCCCATTCCCTAAGCTTTCAAACCCCACTCTAGGTTTGGGACAAGTCACTAGCTCCCACGAAACTAACAAACATTGCCTCTTGACACAAATGATGCTTGTGCAAATTCAACAAGCATATGCAATTAAGACCCTTCTCTAAGCTTAATATTCATGCATATCTTCAATAATTCATCACACTTGAATTACCACACATTTGCACATACACACTTACTCAAAATCATAGCATTCTTGCTCCATACATTACCATCACACTTAACAAGTAACACACAAGTATCAACATAATCCAATCTCAATTCTCAAACACACAATTCCGACTAAATATTAAATAATTAATCCATCATCGATACTTAAATTCGATATTCAATTAATATTCACTACTCAATTCAACATTCGATAATTATTCTATATTTAATTAAATAGTCAATGTTCAAGCAATAACAAGGAGATACTAACAATTAAATGAAGATAATTTTTTATTATTGTATAAATTGAGATATAATATATATATTAGTAATTCCTTTAATTAATTAGTATAATTACTAATTTTGTGAAATTAACACTTCCCAAAATACAAAGTATACAACTTCAAGTGAAATTAATATTGTTCTGGTCTGGGCCCTGGGCTGACCACGCGGGGCCATCCCAATAATGTTCCACCAGACCCTATCCAGTCCGAATACCGCGTCGGGCACGAGGTCCCCGACGAGCCAGAAAGGCCTCCTTGCGAGGAAGGCCTACCCCAACTACTACGGGCTGGAGACTCCCCGCTCAGAGAACTCCACCCTCCGAGGACAAGACCTGCCCCCCACGGGCAGGGCAACGTGTCCCTCACACATTCTCCATGTGCTCCCCTCCGAGGGGACATGTCACCAACCAACTGCCCACCCCCGAAAGAGTAGGTCAAACCCACTTTCTGGAGATCAAGGGACAGTTGGGCTAGGGCGAAGACCACGTTCTGGTCTTCACTACGCCACGTAAGCCCTAGCAGTCACCTGGGTTGGGCCTGGCAGTCCAGCCCAACACAAGTGACTGTTGGCCCAGCGCTGGGGTCTCTGTATACATACCCTCTTCCTTAAGAGGGTCAGGTAATTCACTTCTTACCCCATTTCTGTACTTTGCTCTCACCCTGCCCAATTCCTTACTTTGACATCGGAGTGTCTTGCAGGTACACCCCCCCTTTTTTTTCTCCTCATCACCGGTGAACAGGTAGCAGTCCAACAACGTATGGTCAGCCCGTGATCCCCATCTGATCAGGTCAGATCAAATATATTTATAGTTACTAAATATAAAAAATTCAATAATTAAAATTTTAAATAAATATTCTAATTCAAAGTTATGTATTGCTACAGCACTAGAAAAATAAGAAAGGTTATACTTCATACTCCTAATCCCCTACGCTACAAGAACAGATATTGGAAGGGATTACATGTCATTATTCTAGTCTTCCACTATAGTACCAGAAGTATGATTATTCACCAATTCATGTCATTAAATAAGAGAATGTGGAGCTACAGTAGGTGGGATAAAAGGAGTCCTAATGTTTTCTACTGATTCAGCGCTACAGTATATATGAAGAAGCACATTTCATTGCAATAATTTATCTCGCTACAGTAAAAAAAAATCACATTGCCTTATATTATTATTGTTGAGAAAAGTAGAAAAGGTACTACAAAACTTGAAGAATAGAAACGTAGTCACGTTTCATAATTGTTTTTCTTACTACTAGTTTTGATTTTTTGACCTATATGCCCTAGTTTGAAAACGTTAATACCAAAGTACCCCAGTTTGAAACATATTTACGCGTTTGTCCCACTTTTGCAGGAGTTCGTCCAACAGAAGGACGAACCAGTGAAACACGTGAAGGAGTTCGTCCAATGGAGTGGCGAACGTGTAGGAGAAAAAATAGTTGAGTTAGTTCGCCCATTGAAAGGGCGAACGTGTGAAGGCTTAATTTTTTTTTTTTTTTTTTTAATTTTTTCAGATTTTCAAATAAATATATTTAATATTTTTAATTTCATTAATTTCAAATATATTTAATATTTTTATTTAAAATAATTAAAAATATATTTAATATAAAACATAAAAAAATTTTCCATATTAAAACTATTTATTTAAAATGTATTGGCTACAAAATATATTTAATCAATGTAATTAAAGTAATAAATAAACTATTTAATAAAAAAATTAAATTAATTCTATATTAAAATTATTTAATTAATTTAATATAAACTATATTCAATTAATATAATTATTCTAATATATAAATAATGTAATTTATTTTTTATAAAAACTATTAAATTAATTTAAGAAAAAAACTATTTAATTAATTTTATATGTAAATTATTTTTACAGAACGCTCGGTCACTGAATGACCGAACTCAAACGTAAATGTCTTGTATAAATAAGCTTATCCGATTTACTATCATTCGTGTCAAGTTATCCAAATTATAAAGATGTCTGTTGAAGCTCATGTTTTCTATGGTCCTGAGAAAAAAATCAGTATTTTCCTAGATCCGCTGTGGAATTTCAGAACTGCGGTTGCAGCAATTAACACCGGGTTTCGGCAGCTGGGCGGTCGCCGCGTGACGGTGAAAAAAATTGAGTATCGTTGTCCATATATAACGCTTACTGATGAAAGGTTTTGTTAGGATAACTTGGCTTGAAAGTGAGTATGAAAATTTAAAAAACAAAGAACACCCGACTCAAGAAGATGTTTTATTAGAAGCCAAATTATTTATTTTACTTGTTATCGCAACAATTTTGTTTCCTGACAAAACACAAAACCTTTTGCATTCTTCTTGGGTCCCTTTTGTGGGGGATCTCATTGAATGTGGAAAATATAGTTGGGGTTCTGCATGTCTTGCAAAATTATACAGAGAAATGTGCAAGGCAGCAGAAAAAGAAGTTAGGAGCATGAGTGGTTGTGCTCTCCTACTAACTTCTTGGGCATTCACACGCATCCCATTGTTCGCTCCTGTCAGCACGGTGGAACCCTCGTATCCATATGCACAAAGGTATTCATGTAATATAATACTCATATTTATGTACAAAAAATATATATATTTCTTATTCAAATATGTCTAACATTATTTTGTTTTGTATTTTGCAAGATGGGCACAAAGAGGAATGAATTACCGTGCAACTCCTCGTTTCCATCTTCAAGGATATCGTAACGCCTTGGACCACATGCAAGAAAAAGACGTAAGTTTCAAACCAACTTAAAATCGTGGTCGGTTATTCAATTAAATGGCATCTTAATTTTCTTTGTTATATGACAGTTTATATGGAGGCCGTACATTCAGTACCCGGTCCCGCGTCTAGAAGATAACCAAATCTGGAGTGCCACAACGTACCTTATTTGTTTTTACATCGTTGAGATGCATCAAACAGATAGGGTAACACTCCAGTTTGGAGTAGACCAACAAGTCCCTCCCCTTCCTAAGTGTCTAAAGGATCAACACGCAATGAAGATTTGTCTTCTGACTCGTCTCAGTCATCTGCAAACGAGCGTTTGGGGAGAGGACACCGACAGAGAAGGGCCCCTAGGTGTGAAACTGGGGGTCATATTCGATGATATGTATATTTAAGTAATCAATTTTTTTGTAACTATTAAATCTTGAATTTTATTCTTATCAATTATTTGATCAATTAATTAAATACGTTTATTATTAAATTAATTCAACATATTTTATAGTGTTATATTAAATAGTTTTTTTTTTTAAATTAATTAAATATATTTTATATCAGTTTAATTAAATAGATTTTATAAGTTTTATATTAAATAGTTTTCACATGTTAAATAGTAGATTAATTTAATCAAAAATAAAATACTCCTAATTTATTAAAAATTCTACTTTATTAATTTTTATACAAAATTTTTATATGTTTCAAATTAAATAATTTTTTCCATCATTAATTATATATATTAGAAGTATTAAATATATTTGAAATTAATGAAATTAAAAATATTAAATATATTTATTTGAAAATTTGAAAAAATTAAAAAACAAAAAAAAAATTAAGCCTTCACACGTTCGCCCTTTCAATGGGCGAACTAACTCAACTATTTTTTCTCCTACACGTTCGCCACTCCATTGGACGAACTCCTTCACGTGTTTCACTGGTTCGTCCTTCTGTTGGACGAACTCCTGCAAAAGTGGGACAAACGCGTAATTATGTTTCAAACTGGGGTACTTTGGTATTAATGTTTTCAAACTAGGGCATATAGGTCAAAAAATCACTAGTTTTACTACACTACAGTGAGTAATAAAAAGAAGTTCCACCTTTCATTGTTAATGATCATGCGTTACAAGACATGAATAGAAGGGGTTACTTTTCATTTCTACAAATTCCTTGTTTCCTATCGCTACCACAGGCACAAGAAAAAGGGGATTCACTACATTAATTGCTACAGGATTTAATCTAAGAAAATACATTTTCATTTAATGACAAACAATGTTACAGAACTCATTAGTTAATACTATTTTCCATTTCGAAATTCAAGATGGCGCTACAGGGATAAACAAATATAATTATTCCAAGTTTTCCAATTCTATTGGATACTCTAAAATATTAAATGAGTCTCTATACTATACCAAATATCAATTCCAAACAAAATAACATTAAAACCTAACAATTTTCAATATCATAAAAATTTTGAGGTTTTATCCTAAACATACTTCTGTCCACTAATCATTATCAAATAATCCCAATAAATATGTAAAAACTTACTCTTAGCTTAATTTTTTTGATGAATTCTTGAGTTCTTGTTTTTAATTTTCTCCTCTTCTCCTCTTCTCCACTTCTCTCTTTGTTTCTTTTTTTCTTTTTATCTTATAACCATATTCTATCTCTTTCTCTTATTTTATAAATCTCACAATTATTCTTATAATTCTATTGGGCTTACTAACTCATCATCATAATTTCTATTCACACCCTCCATTAAGCTCAATTATTAATTCTAACAATTCTACATTTTATTATACCAATAAAATAAATCACATAAATTGATTTAATTCAATAAATCACATATATCAATTAAATCAATTAAATTAATTAACTCATATAAATTAAATAAATCAATTATTTTATATAAATCAAATATTTCATATAAATTCAATAAATCAACTAATTCAAATATATCAAATAAATCAATTAATTCAAATAAATCACATAAATTAGTTAATTCGATTAGACACAAAATTATTTAATTTAATTAAATTAATAATTACTAAAAATTGGGGTGTTACACCGCGTGATTAAATCTCTTTCCTAAAAGAACAATGTTTAGTACCCTCTAAACACTTGTTTGATAAAACAAACCAACTAACCGTAGTCTTCTGAACTACGATTGCTCTGACTTCCTCATTGCACTGTGATGGTATGTAGGCAAATGATTGTCAGATCCTAGCAAGCTAACATTTCCTTTTTACCTTAAAAACTAACCGTAGTCTCACGAACTACGATGCTCTAACATTCCCAATGCACGAGGGAGTACATAGGCACAAGGGCCACAATCCTTTACGAGCACCCTATCTAAAAACCACTCATTTTCCCCCTTAGAAGTGAATCCTTAGAAGATAACAAACAAACATAACTAACTTTTCTCTCGAACTGAATCAAGAGATTCCCGTTGAGTACAACAGACGTAGAGGGTGCTAATACCTCCCCTCTCGCGTAATCGACTCTTAAACCTAGAATTTGATTGTGAAGACCATGTTCTTATCTCTTAAAAGGTTTTATCGATATTTTCCTATTCCTTCCTTAGAATGAATAAAATTCGGTGGCGACTCTATTCGAACCTTTTTTCCGCATCCATCGCAAGGATCATATTTTTTAAGGTACTATGTGGTCCATTTGAAATACCTTCATTTGGTGAGAACATGTACTTTATGTCATTTTTGGATGGGTTCACAAGAATGAAATGAGCAACACTCATTAAGTTTAAACATGAGGTTTTTTCCGAGTTCCAGAAGTCAAAGTGAAGGCTAAATTAAAGTGGACAAACCTTGAAGATCCTCAGAACAAATGGTGAAGGTGAGTTCTAGTCAATAAAGTTTAAGAAGTTTTGTGAAGAACATGGTATTGAGCATGAGGCGATTGCTTCGTGAACTCCATAACATAATGGTCTTGCTGAAAGGAGGAATATAAATCTCCTTGATATGACAAAGAGCATATTGAAGGAGAAGAATTTTCCTAAGGAATTATGGGGTGAATGAATTTTTACTTCAGTATATGTGCTCAATAGATGTCCTACAAAGAAGTTAAAGGAAGTAGTTCCTATTGAGAAGTGGATTGGAAGAAAGTAAAGTGATAACCATTTCAAGGTATTTGGTTATGTTTGTTACAAACATATACAAGTGCCACTAGAAGGAAACTGGATGACAGAAGCAAGGACATATTACTTATAGGTTACCATAGTACAAGTACTTATATGCTCTATTTCCCAGTCACCAACAAAGTTGAAGTCAACAGACATGTCATAGTGAAAGAATCATAAACATGAGATTAGATTAAGTCTCAATCCAACTCTAATGGAGTGTCAACACTAGAGTCTGATTTTTCCTCTGAAGGAGACTCTGCCTTTGAAGGAGATTTTGCCTTTGAAGGTGATTCTGACTTTGAAGGAGAGTCTAAATCTGAAGATGACTCTAACTCTGAAAGTGAGTCTGGCTCTAAATATGACTTTGATTCTGAAGGTGAGTCTGGCTCTAATGGTTGTCCAGACTCTGAAGGAGGTCCAACCTCTAGAGGTGGAGCTTCTAAAGGTGGCCATGCTTCTGAAGGTTTCTAGAGGTCACAAAGAGTTAGACATATACCAATGAGACTTGCAGATTTTGAGTTGTTGTAAGATACTTAGATTCATTATGAAGAAGAAGTCATATAGAGTGCCACGATGGTGGACTTTGAACCTGTCAGTGTCAATAAGGCTCTCAAGAAAAAGGTGTGAGCAAACACCATAAAGGAAGAGCTTGAGGCCATTGAAAGAAACAAGAAATTAGAATGACTATTCTAACTCATAACAAGAAAGCCATCAATGTGACATGGGTTTTAAAGATAAAACTAAATCCAGATGGTTCAGTTGCTAAGCATAAATCAAGGTTAGTAGCTAGAGGATTCCTACAAAAGTTTTGTTTATACTATTTTGATTTTGCACATGTAGCTAGACATGAAACCATAAGGTTGGTTATTTCTATAGCTGCAAATATGAATTGACCTCTGATACACTTAGATGTAAAGTCAACTTTTTCTTAACGGTCCATTACATGAAGAACAAAGAAGAGATGGTGTACAAGTTGCATAAAGCCTTGTACGAGATGAAACAAGCTCCAAGGGCTTAGAATCTGAAGATTGATTCAAATTTTAAGCATCTGGGATTCTAGAAACGTGAAATGAAATATGGCGTGTATGTGCAACATGCTTCTGAAGGAAATATGATTATGGTGTGTCTTTATGTGGATGACATACTTTTGACAGGGATTTGTACTTCTGAGATAAACAAGTTCAAGAAGGTGTTGATGAATGCTTTTGATATGTATGGCCTTGGAAATATAGTATATTTTCCATGAATGGAGATTTTGCATTCTGAGAAGGGAATTATTTTGCACCAATTGAAGTATGAACATGAGTTGTAGAAAATATTTAAGCTGGTGAATTGTAAGTCAACAGTCACACTAGCTGAGACAAATCATAAGCTAGATTTTGATGATGATGGTGGGGATGTAGATGCTAGAACGTTCAAACAGTTGGTTGGTTGTCTGAGATATCTGTGTAACACCAGATATAATATATGTGTAACAGTTGGTAGTCTTTGTAGTTTGATTAGTATCAACTCGATAGTTGATATTAATCCAGCATCCTATCCCAATAAACTCTCTTCATTTCATCTCCGCCTTTTAGGAAAAAATTTAAGGTATTTTCTTATCTAGTTGACTTCTACCCTGAAAGTATTAAAATTGTGGCAGTTCATCCTCCCGAGTTTAAGACAATTAGATAGGGGCAATGTCATATCTCAATTTAATCCAGAAATTGTAAGCTTTCACCTGCATCCATTTTATTTGGTCATGGAATCACATAAACATTCATAAGTCAAAAGTCAACATAAAATTCAACACTTTAGTATTAGGAAATTTGACTAAAAATTCATGCATCATGGTTCTTCATTACAATAATCACTTAATTCATCATCATAACTACTATTTCACATTTTTATGCGTAATAATCAAAAGTCAAAGAAAAGCTAACAATGCACATGTTGAGAAAATTGGCTAAAATTTTATTCTCTTTATTCATTTTGGAGAATAAATTCATTATCATTTGATTTATCATCATAATAACCATTTAAATTTCATTAATCATTTTCATGCATCATAAAATAAAAATCAATGTTTCTAGAAGATCCAAAAAAATAAATAAATAAAATATATATATATATATATATATATATATATATATATATATATATATATATATATATATATATATATATATATATATATATATATATATATATATATATATATATATATATATATATATATATATATATATATATATATATATATATATATATATATATATATATATATATATATATATATATATATATATATATATATATATATATATATATATATATATATATATATATATATATATATATATTCTATGCAAATATTATATCATAATTCACTATTTAATTAATTAAGTTTCTAAAAGGCAATCGCACTATTCTCACATTTTTTCATAATTCCTAAACTACCCTTTTTAGAGTCTATAAATAAAATCATTCTCATTCATAAATCTCACCCAGAATCACTCACAAGAACAAACTAAAACTTTGCACAAATTTCTCTCTAACTTTCAAGTCACTTTTTATTTTTCTTTATTTAGGTAGACTTTTAATATTTATTATTTATATAATTTTTTTACATTATTATTCTTTCTACACATAATGAGTATCTTAATCATCACCGTTTTGCATGGAAACTCTATTAATTCAAAATAGTTTAAAGTGTTCTTGAACCTCCACGAGCAAAAATGATTCAATGTGATTTGATTTTTTTTTTGTTTTTTCGAGAGTTGTTTTTTAATTCTAAGCTTTTCATGATATTCGTGAGATCGATTAGATGGATTTCCATTATTCACTTACTTAATTGTATGAAAAATTGAGCAAATTATGACCAAAATAAAGATGAATGTTGTTGCTCTCAAAGACAAACCTAGATTAACTTCTAGCCATCCGTTTCATCATGTTCATTCTTTGTCTTTTTCCTATCTTTTTTTTTATTTGATGGTTGGTGGACCCAGTGCCTATTTGGGCTTATGCCACCATTTTCATGTGTTCTTTGCACTCTTTTCGGCCCAGCACCCCTTTTTCATTTTATTTCTTTTTCTTGTTTTTCTTAAATGCTTTGTCATTTTATTTTTTGATCTCGAAATTATTTTTTTGTCATACACTTGTTAATTTCAATTGCTCATATATTAAAATATCCAAAAAATAATTTTATTTTATTTAACCAAGTGATTGATTGCATCTTTTTACTCTTTATTATTTCTTTTATATTATTTTTTTTGGTTTTATTCTTACTCTTGTATTAATAATGTACCCCCCTCTATTTTTATGCCATTTATTCTTGCTCATGTGTTGGTAGTGTATCCACATTCCTTTTGTTATTATTTTTTTTTTTCGTATTTTCTTTAATTGTCACACATTATGTAATTATATTGTATCCCCCTCCCTTTTATTATTTCCTTTATTGGTTTTATTTTCTTTAGTTTTTATCAACTCTTGTATTAATAGTGTGTCTCTCTCCCCTTTACTTTTATTGCTTTAGTTTATTTTATTGTTTCTTTAGGTAATGGATGATTGTTAATACAAGAAAATAAGTGGCGATTAAAAATCAATCTCTTCAAAATAAAATGCTTGATCAACATCAAGTAATTTTTAAAGCTTTTCGACACTCCCTCGTCAATTTCAAACCATTTCAAAACAATTTTCACAATTCACTCCACAAACACAAATCAAACGCTTGATCAAACATCAAACTCTTTTCATAATCAAAATCAAAACGGCTAATGCATACTTTGAAACTTTTCAATAATGAAAAGGAAAATTACCTGAGTGAAAGATCTAATCATAGTCCCGAACGCTAAGGCCAAGTAGTAATAGCTTGCAAGCTCAAGTGTTTGTTTTTCTTTCAAAAAAACTTATAAATATTCAAACATTTTCGCAAACAAATTGAAAGAAAAATATTACATGGGTGAAAGGTCTAGTCATAGTCCCGAGTATTTTGTCGGAGTAGTAATCGCTTGTAAGTCAAAAAGGCTTTCCATTCAAGTCTAAAACATACTCTAACACATCAAACCTAATTTCTCTTCTCCATGTGTCGCTACTCGAAAAATGCATCGTGCAACGACGGGGAGGCGAAAAAGATAGACAGAAGAGTCGCCACCGAGCTTTATTTATCCCATGAGGGGAAAGGAAAATATCGAGAAAACCGTAAGAAACGAATGGATAAGATGGTCTCGCGACCGAGAACGGGTTCGGAAGCCGGTTATGCAAGGGGAAGGTATTAGCACCCCTCGCATCCATCATACTCGATGGGAACCTTTTGTTTGTCGACGTGTGAATTTATTTGCTTAAAGATTATGCTATAAAGAGAGTGTTCCAATGGATAGAAAGAAGGGTTTAGAAACAGTGAAAGAGAAGTAACGGGGGGAAGAAGGGAGAGAACGGACTCGGTAGGACTTCGCGGTCCTAGGCCTACGTATTCTCAATAAGTGTGAGAAAGTCAGAGTCGACGTAGTTCGGGGAACTACAGATATGGGGGGAATGTGCTCGCCAAGACATCGCCGTCTTGTGCCTACGTATTCCCATCTGGTATGAGAAATCAGAGCAGCCGTAGTTCGGCCTACGGTGTGTTGATGTTTTTTATGGATGATGCTATCATGCGCATTCTAGCAGTTAGGTGTTTTGCTGCTCGCTCGTTGGAGACTTAGGCATTACCTGTTTGCGGTAGAACGGACGTAACATATCCTTTCGAAAGATTGATTAATTTTCGCCACACGGGGCTAGAAGTCACATTTGATTGATTGGATTGTTTTTTAGGGGGGGCGAGACAGATCCTCGGATAGTAACCCCTACGGGTAGTACCCAATTCTTTGTCTCAAAGTTTTTGTTATGAAAGGGTGTTGCGAACATAGCGTCTTCGTATTGAAAGACGAGTATCAAAACCACACACACTACAGTGAGCATCTCGACACTCGGAGAGGAAGAAGTCTACACTTAATCCTCTCTCTTTAGTTCAATACAAAGAGAGCTTCATTCTCTTATTAAAGTGTTTTTGGTTTTGAATGGTAAGTGCTCTGCGACAGAGAACCCTACGGTAAACGTCAGCACTCGGGATAGGAGAAGGCCCACGCCTAACCACTCCACGACCATTCAAGTTTTTGTTGTGAAAAGATTTGAAAATGCGCTCGGTACAGGACCGAAGTTTTAGGTGCCAAGGGTTGCGGAATGAAGTTGTGAAAGGAGAGGTGATGGAAGAAGTCGCGTCTTCGTATTGAAAAAACGAGTGTCGAGACCACCCTCACTACAGTGGGCATTAAAGGTTCTGTTTGTGGGTTGTTGGAGATGGTGAAAACGGTTGTTGGTCAGATGGGTTACGGTTGTGGAAACGAAGGTGGTTAGGGTTCGAAGTGATTTCAGATAAAAAAAATGGGTGTTTCAACGGGTTGAATCATGGAGTTTGAGTTGGTTGCAGTGACGGTTGTGTTGAGGGATTTCGGAGGTGATTAATGGAGTTTGTGATTTGTGTTGCAGAATGAGTTTTCTGGGTGAGGAGAGTGTTTCGAAGGCTGTCACGGTGCTTGTTTGTTGGCGAACGAGAGTTTTGTTTTTGAAACTTGATGATGAAGATTTTCGGAGGAGAAAGTTGGTTTGGTCGGAAAATGGTGAGTGAAAGGGAGATTGACGGTGGTTTTTGGATTTCTGGGTATGTTTGTTGTTTGTGTGGTTGATGAAGGAGCTTCGCGGTGGCAGTTTCGATTAACAGAAGTGAAAGTTCGATAAAGGGTGAGGTGGATTTTGGTTTAGGGAGTTGTGGTGGAAGATGAATGGAGAGAAGAACGGCGGTGATTTGCACCTGGGTTGCACGAAGGTGTTTGAGTGTAGAGACGACTAGTAGCATTTTCCATTTGGGACTGGGTTTGTTTGATTTGAAGCTTTGAGGTTAAGGGGATTTCGGTTGAAGGTTATGGAGGGATTATTTGAGGAGGAAATGTTGATGATTGTTGGTCAGTTCTGGGTGAAGGTGATTGAGCTTTGTCAAAGGAGGATGATGTTCGTGAGAGATGAAGGTTGAGAAGTGATTTAGTTTGTTGTTTAGTCGTGTTGGGTTGTGTTCATGGAGTTGAGAGTTTAAAGTTTACTTGAATATGAGTTGGAGGAAGGCTAATGGCTCGTTTAATGTGGAAGTTTGAGGGTTTTCTGGCAAGATTATGAAGACTATGAAGACAGGAAACAAGACAGTCCAAACAATGCAGACCAAGACTATGAAGACAGGAAACAAGACAGTCCAAACAATGCAGACCAAAACTATGAAGACAGGAAACAAAACAGTCCAAACAATGCAGACCAAAACTATGAAGACAGGAAGAGTAACAGAATACTTACAGAGTAGGAGCAATACCACCAGATTGTTGATACAGAGCACAGGTGAGCTCCTTCTTCAATCTCCTTTTTTTTTAGTTCTTTGTGATGGAGGTGAGTTGTGAGAAAAAGCAACTGTTTTTCTGTTAGGGTTTTTTTTTGTTCTGAATGAGCAGTAACCAATATATATGATGTGAGATTAGGGTTTAACTTAGAGAAATTGTGGGAACTTTGGGTCTGTTCCTCTTTGGGAAAGAAAGTGAGATACTTTTTGCAATGGGAGCAAGGGCTGAAGTTGTGGGATTGAAAACAACATAATCTTTGTCTGTTTGTAGCTTTTGAATTTGTCTGTTTTTACTCATGATTTTCACTGTGGTAACACAACAATTTTACTGATATATTTAATTTTTTTTTGCAGGTTTATCATGATCCAGAGTTTAGTGACTTTGACAAAGACAAGAAAGAGGGATGTTTCACTCCCAGGCCTAAGAGAGACCCAATCCTCTGTATATACACCATTTGACACACCATTGTTATCTCTTAATTCATGCTGCACAGATGATTCTGCTGGTCTTGTAGGGAGAAAAATCTGAAGTGAGGGATCCTCTCCACCAAATGCCAATGGATTGTCAACTAGACCACCATTTAAATCAGTGTCAGATGGATCAGTGGATGCATTTGGTATTAGAGTACAATTTCCTTTGAAACTTGTAAATCATGAGACTGTGATGCACTATGGAAATCATACAACCTTTTGTTCCAAAGGCATAGCCTTCAGTTCAATATTTCCTTGTAAAAAGTTTCAGCTTTAACTCCCTTTTAATACTGTTTATGAAACTGGGGCTGGATTGCTTTTATTCTCAGTTTTGTTTGAATTTTTGATGCAGAAACATCCGACAATGCTGGCTGTAGCAAGAGAACTTCCCAGGGTGACGCTGCCAAAATGCTTGACAAGGATGAACCCTCGCCGAACAAAGAACTCAGCGACCTTGTTGTGGAATTTACTGCTGTTTCTTCACCACTGAAGGAGAATCACAACCCAGATGAAGGGAGCAGCCTCTGTACAGGTCTGACTAAAACACCAGAAAAAAAAAGCCAAGGAGAAAAAAGCACCGCCCCAAGGTCATTAGAGAAGGTAAACCCAAAAGAACCCCGAAGCCAGCTACCCCGAAGCCTGAAGCTGCCGAAATGTCATGTAGAAGGTCCATAAATTTTGAAATAGGTGCAAAAGATGAGAGTTCTGCAGGCAGAGAAAATACAACTGCACTTCTGAACAAAGAAAATGGTGTAGCCGTACAAGAAACAAATGTTGGCCTTGCTTGTGATTTAAACACTCCGGTTAAGCATGCATCAAACAGTTCCATGTTATTACCAGAAGATACATAAGTCCCAGATACATCTTCACAAAACACCCACCCTGAGGCAAAGCCAAAAGAAACTGGTACAGCTCTGCAGGAAGTTGAGGTAGGCCTTGCCTATGATATGAAGGCTTTCACGAAGCAGGCAGCAGAAAATAATTACCTATCAATTTGTAATAATGAACATACCCCAATTGTGCATCCGTGCAAAGAAACTGGTGCAGAATTGCAGGATATTGATGTAGCTCTTGCATATGATATAGAGCCTCTCATGAAGCAGGCAGCAGAAAATAATTGCAAGTCATTTTGTAATGTATGTTGTATGAATTTGGCAAGATGTATTTCGTTTTGCATTGCGTTCTTGTTTCAACACCCCATGCTGCTTGTTATGTACGCGGGTTACCCTTTTTACCGCCCCTTTACGTTGGAAGCAGAATCATGGTCTGTTTGTGACGCGCCTTCAATTGCAACAACATGATATTGGTATTGGATTCAAAAAAAAGAAAATGATTCTCTTTCTTTATACATGTATTAAAAAAATGGTGAGGTGTTGCGAAGAAACGGTGGATTTAAATTTAGACTTGAATTGCCTTTGCCACGTGTCCAGTCATTATGCATGTCATGAATTTCCCGAGATCAAATACATCTAAGCAAGAACCAACATTCTCATGACTTGGAATTAAGGACCACATCTTAAAAAAAACCTTGAACCTATGTCTAATATTAGAACCGCTTTGAGCTTATTGACACTAATCCATAGCCAGCATGGTTCCCACCAACCCTACTTTAGCCATGAATGAAGCAAGAAATTCGCTTTGAAGTGCATATTCTAAATTGATCCTCAAACACACATCAATTGGACCGATACTCTCCCTAACATTGTGTCTGCTCAAATCTTTGTCTAACTGACAAACCAACTCATAACCATTGAAACTCAATCCAATACCCCATACAAGACATCATACCTTTGTCTGTCAGACTCAAATCAAATTGACCTTATGATATTCAAACAGCAACCACATATTTTCTGATTTTCTGAAAACCAATTGGTGGATGGATGTACAAAAATGAAATGTGGAAGCAGATAGGACAAATTTAGGGTATGCTTATGCAATGCGATATGCTAATGCAATGCAATGCTTATGTATATGCTGATGCAATAAAATAAAACATAAGTCAGAGAGGTTGGTCAAATTTTGGGGTACAACACCATGCAATCAATAACTTTTTGCAAAAAAACATTGTTTAGTCTGTTCTAATGCGAATACAAACTAGCGTTTAAGCCTTCGCCGCGAGCAAGCAAGGCAATATTTAACTGTTATAATGCGATCTAAACATTTTTTTCAATAAAATAAACCAATAAAACGTATTGTTATCCATGAACTACGAATCTTTGAGTTTCTAATTGTACCCGAGGATACGTAGGAGTGAGACCTGCAATCTCATTAAGCACCCTAATAAAAATATTTTTACGCCCCTTTGATTTTCCTTTTGCACATTTTACCATTTGAAGAAAACAATTAACATAAGATACATTCAATCTTAAATCTAACTAAAAGGTTCTCGTTGAGTACAAAGGACGTGAGGGGTGCTAATACCTTCCCCTTGCATAATCGACTCCAGAACCCGAATTTGGTTGCGACAACCATTTTTTTCTCTTAAGGGTTTTATCGATATTTTTCATTTTCTTATTTGGAATAAATAAAGTTCAATGATGACTCTGTTCAATATCATTTTTCCACGAGTGCATGAACGCTCCTTTGCTAATCGTATTTTTTCAAGGTACAACACTAAGGTCCACCAAAGAAATACTTGTTGGCATGGGAGTAGTCGGAATACATGTTGTCGCAGGAAAAGCAACCACCACCGCTGGAATTAGTGTCATACTCATTACTGGGTTGAGAATAGGTTCATTAGTCTGTATGGGATTAGTATTCTTTGCTTTTCAACCGTTTAAGGGATAGGTTGTTCATTCTCTGGAGCATTGTTTTCAGGTTGTTTCTAGGACGAACCATTTCAACTAAAGTTTTACCACTCCTCAAATGCATACAAATACAAATGAAAAAAAATTAAATATGAACGAAAATTACAAAAAATACGAAAAATAAACAGTTTTCAAATTAAAACTCAAAAGTTGCAAATATGTCCCACTAAGCGTGCCAATTTGTTAATCGGCGTTCTTGGTAAACAATAACTTAGTTTTTAGTTAATTACTTGAAGAATCAAAATAGTAAATCCTAGGGAAAGCTTGCGTCGAGTTTCTAATAAAAGAGGGTATGCATTTCGATCTTGTTGTATTTCTTACAATGAATATTTAGTCTTTCCAATGAAACAACTATGTTTTAAATGTAACTAGCAAACTGATTCTGACTATGTCGAAATTAGATTTAAAATGTTAAAGGAAATAAGTATAAAAACACTTGAAATAAATAAAAGGTTTATTTTTATAAATGTAAAAATGGTAGGAAAATACATTTTTCTTCAGGAAACTCGTTTCTCTCTTATGTGTGGGTACTTTAAGTGTAATCGAAGTTTACAATGTTTTTTGCCACTCCTGATCCTAATGCTAGAACCCCTATTTATAATGATATAAACTAACTTCCTTCCAAAGTTTAAATGATCCTCTTTCCGACACGTCATTTTCGTATGTAACTGTCGCTTGATTCGATTTCCATGTGTCCCTTCTAATTTCGATAAGACCAAAAGTAGTTAATTCAGTTTAAATTTTGAATCTGTTCTCAGTCGATCCCAACGACCTATCAAACTTCAAATCTTATTGAACTCCTTTGAATTTTTCTAAGTCCTCATTTAGTCTCTTCGACTCCTATTGCTCCTGAGGAAAATATTTTAATCGGGAAACAACTTGATTTTACCCTATGTTTGAGGAAATTTCAGTTGGGTTCCTTGTCGAACTTTTTTTTTGGAGTTTCTAGGATAACATTAGGATACTCGGGTATGTAAAGGGAACTCTGAGACATGAAATTATGTTTCCATCTAGAGTGTCAGATGATACGGAGTTGATATGTTATTCAGGCTCATACCAGTGTGGTGATAGAGTGGATAGAAGGAGTACTATAAGGTATATGTCCATGTATCTAGGAGCTCCCATTTCATGGTGTTCCAAGAAGCAACCACTGATTGCATTGTCAATTTGTGAACCAGAATACACAATTGGTGCTTTGTGTGCGTGTTAGGCTATTTACCTTATGAATTTACTGCAGGAACTGAAGCTCAAGGTGAATAAACCAGTAAGGTTGATGATTGACAGCAAATCATCCAAAAGTCTTGCCAAGAATCCAGTGTTGTATGGAAGAAGCAAGCACATTCACACAAAGTTTCATTTTTTGCGCAATCAAGTTAAGAATGGAGTTTTTGAGGTTTTTCATTGCAGAACTCAAAAGTAACTTGCAGATGTGTTGATCAAGGAAATCAAAATTGAAAACTTCATTAATTTGAGGGATAGAATTTGTATTGTTGATTTTTTCAATCTTGAATATGAATTATGAGATGATGTTAAATGTAATTCAAATTCAAGTTGTTAAATTTCAGTTTCATTTGATTTGCATTTGTGTTGAGACTAATGTATATAAACTAAAAGTTAGTTACAATTGAAAGAAGAGAAATTGAGTTTGTTGAGATTGAAAAATTGTGTTACAGTTAGTTACGTCTCTCTCTCTCTCTCTCTCTCTCTCTCTCTCTCATCTCTCTCTCTCTCTCTTCTCTCTCTCTCTCTCTCTTTCTCTCTCTCTCTCTCTCTCTCTCTCTCTCTCTCTCTCTCTCTCTCTCTCTCTCTCTCTCTCTCTCTCTCTCTCTCTCTCTCTCTCTCTCTCTCTCTCTCTCTCTCTCTCTCTCTCTCTCTCTCCATCATCATCTTCTTGTGCATTAATGGAGTAGTTTCATTGTTAAGTCCAACAATTTATAATCCCGTCTCTTAAAGTTTTGTGGCACCTTGCTGCGTATGAGTTCTTCTTACAATCCTTAAAATGACGGCCAACCGCTAGTCACCAACTAGACCATTGAACAATATTTAAAGATATTTATTCATGCCAAACCATCTCATTGGGGTTGTTTTTTAAACTTGGGTGGTATTATGAACCTTTCATGGTGATGGCCATGAAATGGCTCCCGTTGGTCTTGTTGCTTATAAACTAGAGCTTCCTTCATATTCTAAATTTCACAATGTCTTCCATTATTCTGTCCTCAAACCTCGTCATGGTCCTGCTCCTACTGACATTGATCAGCTACTCTGTGATTCAATTGATAGTCATTGCATTGTCTTCTCTTTTGTTATTTTGGATTTCAAAAGGACAAGGTTGATTTTGATAGAAAATGTATTGTTACATACACCTCCCAGACTCATGAAGAGGTTTCCAACAAGACCCAAGTAATGTGGATCCCAACATTAGGCCCAAACGCATGATAATGCAGCCTTGCAAGCTAGATAGTTTCATCATTTACAAGTGGCCTAATTTTATGGTTCTAGATAGGGTTGGCCATGGTACAATTTAGGAAGATAACCAAACTGGACCGAACCAAACCGAACCATAGTAAAAATCTACTCAAACTGAACCGAACCGTTTCAATTTACTTAGAACCGAACTGAATCAAATTATTGGTTTGGTATACATTTAAAAGTTCTGAACCGTACCGAACCATTAGAAGATAAAATTTTCAAACCGAACCATTTATTAAAGAATCGAACTTATAAACTATTTTCAATTTTTTTTTATTAAAAAATTTAAAAGTTATTTTTAATTTTCAATTTTGGTTCGGTTTCAGTTCGGTACGGTTCTAGAACTATTTTGTGCAATTTAGTTTGTTTCACTAACCAAACATAAGAGTTCAGTTATTTTAACTTTAATTCGGTTCAATTCATGATTTTTTTAAACATCCCTAATTCTAGAAGTTGTGTTGCATTAGATTGAATTTGTTAGACAGACAATTAGGACAACTCAGAATAATCTCTTAGATTTTGCAAATTTATCATGCGTATTTCCATTACCTAAACAATAGGTGTATTCTTTCTTGAAGATTTCATCGAATGAACAATTCTCTAAATTCTTATCTTATTTCTTTAGGAGACCATTCAATCCCTTAAATATATCTCTATTAGAATAGCTCTGGATGTGCACTACTAAAAATAAGACATTTGGTTAAATGATTTTACATCAGATTTTTAGATATATGATGTGAAAAATATTTGTTAAAGGATTTTACATCAGATTTATTAACAATATGATGTGAGAAATATTTGATTTAAAGATTTTACATCAGACATATATTTCCACTGATGTAAAAAATAACGCGGTGGCATTGTCGTAAATAATAAGAAATTTTGTTATAAAGGATTTTACATCGGGCCATTTATCCCAACCGATGTAAAAAGTTCTCAATAAAAAATAAATAAAATGGGAGAAACATTTTACATCGGGCCATGTACCCCATCTGATGTAAAAAATAATGCGGTGGCAGTGTCGTAAATAATAACAAATTTTGTTATAAAGGATTTTACATCGGGTTGTTTATCCCAACCGATGTAAAAGTCCTCAATAAATAAATAAATAAAATAGATTAAGATTTTATATCAGGCCAATTTGCCCAACTGATGTAATAAGATTCTAAATAAAAATTTAAATAAAATTGATTAAAAATTTTACATCAGGCCTATTTGCCCATCCGATGTAAAATGTTTCTTAAAATCCCAAAACCCTATCTGAAAACTTAAGATTCTCCAACTCCCAAAAATCTCTTATCATTCTTCTTCTTCGCTTCCACCGTCTTCGTCTCCATTTTTCTTCTTCGCTTCCACCATCATTGTTATTCTTCTTCCTCCGCCGCCACCGTCTACCATTCTTCTTCCTCCGCCGCCACCATCCGTCATTCTTCTTTTTTTTTTCGCCGCCACCCATCCCTTCGCCGAAGATGAGGTGAATCTCTTTTCCGTAAGTTTCTCATCGTATTTTCTCTAATTAATTATTTTCTCTATAGTTTCTCTATATTTATTCAAAATAGGATTGATACTCGTACATGTATATCATAGGACGTTCTTAATTAAAATAATAAATAAAAAATAAAAGATACTGGTGATGCTACTCATAATAAAAAATTTTATTATAAAAGATTTTACATCAGGCCGTTTACCCCAATCGATGTAAAAGTCCTCAATAAATAAATAAATAAAATAGATTAAGTCATTTTAATTAAAAAAATTTTAAGTGATTTATATTTAACTGATAATAATTGCATGATATTTTTATTTTGTAATATAAAAGGATTAAAACAAAAATTTCAATTCTTTAGTATATATCATCTAGATTATATTTTTTTTAAATTCATATAAAATGTGATCACATGCATTAACTATGAAATTGTATAAAAAATACAGATATTATGAGATGCTTCTTCATATTAATAAAAAATATAGATTAAGTCATTTTACATCGGGTTGTTTATCCCAACCGATGTAAAAAGTTTTTCAATAAAAAAATAAATGGATTAAACGTTTTACATCGGGTCATTTTGCCCAACGGATGTAAAAAGTTTTTCAATAAAAAAATAAATGGATTAAACGTTTTATATCGGGTCATTTTGCCCAACTGATGTAATAAGTTTCTCAATAAAAAATTAAATAAGATTTATTAAACCTTTTACATCAGGCCAATTAGCCCAACTGATGTAATAAGATTCTAAATAAAAATTTAAATAAAATTGATTAAACCTTTTACATCAGGCCTATTTGCCAACCGATAAAAAATGTTTCTTAAAATCCCAAAACCCTATCTGAAAACTTAAGATTCTCCAACTCTCAAAAATCTCTTATCGTTCTTCTTTTTCGCTTCCCCGTCTCTGTCTCCATTTTTCTTCTTTTACGCTTCCACCATCATTGTTTTTCTTCTTCCTCTGCCGCCACCGTCTACCATTCTTCTTCCTCCGCCGCCACCGTCCGTCATTCTTCTTCTTTTTTTCCCGCCGCCACCAATCCTTTTGCGGAAGATGAGGTAAATCCCTTTTACGTAAGTTTCTCATCATATTTTCTCTAATTAATTATTTTCTCTCATCATATTTACATAATGTTGATGAATTAGTTAGCCATATACTGACACAAGAATACAAAAACCAAATATGTTCATCGTGAATACAAAAACCAAATATGTTTATCATGTACTGCTACTTATTTTTAATCCCCAATTTATAAAATACAAAAAATAAATATGTTTATTCAAAATAGGATTGATACTCGTACTCGTACACCTATATCATAGGTTTGATACTGAGACTCACATAAAGACAAACCTATAATATACATACAAACTAGGATTGACACTGGGACTCACATAGAGACAAACGAACATTTCAACTAGATCTGGGAGGAATAACATTTCATGCAGTAAAATTATTTTGGATCTTTCACATGTACATTAGTTATGTATATACATACAACTAGATTGACAATTTGTATTCTCTATTTTATTTCTCAATTATCAGGCCCAATTGGAGCTCTGATACCAATTTGTTAGAACAGAACTGTAACAATTAATTTGGAATGAAAACTTAAATAGCCTAAGTACAACTGAAAAAATCTTAACATTTAGGAATCCACTACTACTCAGTTCTCCTACAATATAGACCTGACTTATTCAACTAAAGACTTGGTAAACTAAATTATTCAACTACAGACCTTAAAAAAATGAAAAGTTTATAGTCTTCTATTTTATAGACTCAGACTTACCTGTATGTTATTTTTTCACAATTATTAGAACTTCACTTTATTATTTTGATAGTGAAATTCAGACTTGTAATGAAATATTTATTATTAGAACTTCACTTTATTATTTTGGTAATGAAATTCAGACTATTTATCAAAATAGGTTCAGACTTCACTTTATTATTTTGTCATTTCTTCACAATTACTAAAAGTCTTTATAACTTCATTATAACTTCACTCTTATTTTGTCTTTAACTAGTGTTATATAATTGGAGTAATATTATGTAATTTTCCATCCTATACTAACAAATTTTAATTTTTAGATATATTTAAGAATTTACGAATTTAATTTATACATAGACTAGATACATCAACTTAAAATGATTTGTTTCCAATGCAGAATTTATAATATATATGAAATTCTTTAATTTATTTTCTTTTATATATATATATATATATATATATATATATATATATATATATATATATATATATATATATATATATATATATATATAAGACTATAAACTTCCAATAATAAATGAATATGATGCATGTTTATTTATTTAATTGAAGAAAAGTTGTTTGATGTAACAGGGTAGTAATAATAAAATGGAATTCTGGAATCTTTTTGTTGTTGCATTAATGCCTATTTTTAAGGTTCTGTTGATTACTGTTCTTGGTATTTTCCTTGCACTTGATCGTTTTCATATACTCAGTAACGAAACTTCAAGAAAAAACTTGAATACTGTAAGTTCATTGTTTTTTTATTTATAAAATATTTTATATTTCAAAAGCTCTATTAATATATGAAAAAAATTTCTTATATATATATATATATATATATATATATATATATATATATATATATATATATATATATATATATATATATATATATATATATATATATATATATATATATATATATATAACACTTGGTAAAGTCAGATTGATTTGAAATAATTTTTTTAAATCATAAATAGTAGAACCAAACTCAGTAAGCTCTAATCCTTTTGGTAAATAACTAGAATTGTTAACTAATCGGTGTATTCAAAATAAAATTGTTTATTCAAAATAAAATAAAATTGTTAACTAACCATGCATTGCTTATTTTTATTATTTATGTTTGGTTTGTTGTTCATCTCATGTGTATTCTTCTAATAGGTTGTGTTTGCTTTCAGTTTGGTTGAATTTTAAGGTGCTGTCACCGCCGCCACCTTCCGTCATTCTTCTTCTTTTTTTTCCGCCGCCACCAATCTCTTCGCCAAAGATGAGGTGAATCCCTTTTACGTAAGTTTCTCATCATATTTTCTCTGATTAATTATTTTCTCTCATCATATTTACATAATGTTGATGAATTAGTTAGCCATATACGTACGGACACACGAATACAAAAACAAAATATGTTTATCGTGTACTGCTACTTATTTTTAATCCCCAATTTATAAAATACAAAAAATAAATATGTTTATTCAAAAGTGTACATGTATATCATAGGTTTTTCTAAATTAAAATAATAAATAATAAGTAAAAGATACTGGTGATGCGACTCATAATAGTAGAGAAACTAAATCCATGCATTGCTTATTTTTATTATTTATGTTTGGTTTGTTGTTCATCTCATGTGTATTCTTCTAATCGGTTGTTTTTACTTTCAGTTTGGTTGAATTTTAAGGTGTTGTCTCCCGTATAGGTTTCTATTCTCAACGTGAAATTTAAGGTGTTGTCTTTCACTTGGAAAAGTTAACTATTCTCAACGTGAAGTTTTGATATTATTTGCTACTGAAAGAAATATCTTATTTTTTAGTTTCTATTGGAGAGACAACCTTGAGCTTTTTCTACTTTCCAGCACTCTGGCGGTGATAACAACGATAAATAAGGTATCTTTAATAGTACATGATTTTACTGTTTTTAATAATAGCTTTTTGTAAAAATGTCAAATAATTTTGATGTCAATTTGGTGCTATTTGGGTTAAATTTGAGTAATAGAATTTTATGCGCAAATACCATTGTGTTAGGAATAATTTTTATGATTTAATTTAATGCCACATGTTTGCACGTAGAGACTTTGTTCTCTCTAATGTGTCCAAAAGAGGGACTATTGTAGGTATCACAATGATTTAACTCTGTATGTGTTAATTTCGGAACATAGGTATGGATCGTAGTTGGATGAGAGCTAATCGATTAAGTGCTGAGTACGAGCATGGAGTGATGGAATTTATACAGTTTGCTGAAAGTAATGCTAAAAAAAATATTCCTCCTCCTAAAAGTAGTGCTGAAAAAAGTCGTCATGTGCTTTTTCTTTGTCCATGTGTTCGTTGTGCAAATCAAGAACCAAAACTTAATAAGAAAGAAATTATGGATCATCTAATTTGTCAACTGATGTAGTAGATGTATTTTTTACATCGGTCTATGACCCGATGTAAAATGTCTTTGATTTACTACATCGCTTGGCTTTACATCGCACCCAGACCCGATGTAAAATGTGTTTTTGGCCCGATGTAAAAAGTCATTTCTGCACTAGTGGTGGCTCCCTAATATACAAAAACCAACCATTTTTCTCAAAATCTAATGATACAAAAGCTAGTTATTATCACCAAACTTCCAGTTAATAAAGAATCCAATCAACAAACGTATTACTATCACTATCAAATACAAAGTAACATATGACACCAAACAATCTAGCATAAGTAAAATAACTAATGAGACTAATTTACAAATATTTTATTCTCTTTATTAAAATATTTTATCAAACACAACAAAAGCATTATTTTGTATCATTTAACTAAATTTATCAAACAATTAATAATCTTCTGACTTTCTTGTTTCTACTATTTTTTATAAATAAATTTGTGAGATATTGAATCGAACTCTAGTATTGTCGACAGAGGTTTAACATACTGTCGAAGTCTGCTCATATGCTGTTGTCGAATACCTACATATTGTAGCCAAATTGAGTCTTGTATTAAGGATTCAATTGTTTAAGTTAGCTTGCATCCTAAGTTAGTTTGTAATGGATAATTGTTAAAAAACCCATTAGTTTATTATGTTAGGTTTTATTATAAATAGCATACTAGTCTCTCATCTTAAGTGTGGCAAATCCTAATTAGAATGAGAGAGTTATTTGTTATTCTTGAGTACTTGTAATCTGATTTAAAAAGACAGTAAAGAATAGCAGTTATAACCAATCCTTGTTGTTCTTCTTATTTTTCCGTTAACCCTAACCCTTGTGTGTTTCTTGATCATAAAGAAACCGTTTATACTTTGTTTCAAGACATCGTTTTCACAACAAATTAGTGCGATGTGCATGGAGGAAGATGTCGTCAACAAAGTATGAGATTGAAAAGTTCACCGGAGTGAATGATTTCGGTCTGTAGCGCTTGAAGATGAAAGCCCAGATCACATGATTACTTCAAAGAAACTCTTCTGTATGAAAGGGAGTTTCTGAACTTTGAAGAAGTTCAATCAGCCTTGTATTATAAGGACTTGAATGAACGAAAGGAGCATAAACCTTCGATGGTTGGTGAAGGTTTGGCTGTTAGGGGAAACTTATTGCGAAAGGATGGTAAGTTCGACAAGAAGAAATGTAAGAGTTAGCAGAAGTCTTATAGTGGTGAGGCATCTGGTATTCGATGCTATCACTGTAAGAAAGAGGGTCACACAAGAAAGGTGTGCCCTGAACGCCTGAAAGATCATAGAGGTAAGGATAATGGCAATAGAACCATTGTTTAAGATGACTTCGACTCATCTGATTTCCTTGTGGTTTCAAGCAGCGACTCAAGAAAGGAGTGAATTATAGATTCAGGTTGCACTTGACACATGACTCCAAACAAAGACGTGATTGAGGAATTGTATGATCAAGATGGTGGATCAGTGCTGCTGGAAAACAACAAAGCTTGCAAAGTTACAGGTATTGGATCTGTGCGATTTAAGCTCCATGATGAGTCAATAAGGCTATTGACTGAAGTCAGATATTTACCTGATTTGAAGATAATTTTGATTTCTCTTGGTGAATTCGACAAGAAGGGATATCTTTTTCAAGGAGATAAAAATATCCTAAGAGTCATGAAGGGGTCGAAGGAAGTCTTGAGAGGCGTAAAGAAACAAGGCTTGTATATCCTTGAGGCTGAAGTTGTAAGTGGTTCGACAAATGTTGCATCCACGAAACCTTTGTCGAAGACAGAAATTTGGCACATGAGATTTGGCCATGTCAGTAAAAGGGGTCTGGTCAAATTGGGGAAACAAAGTCTGCTTGGCGGAGACAAATTCGAAAACTGAAATTTTGTGAACATTGTATACTTATAAAAACTTGCAGAGTGAAGTTCAAAAAAGGAAAACAAAGAAGACATGGATCACTTGATTACATCCATGCTGATCTTTGGGGGCCTACAAGGTGTCCATCACATACAGGAGCAAGGTATTTTCTATCCATAGTCGATGATTATTCCATAAAGGTTGGAAGACTAAGGATGAAACTTTTGAGAATTTCAAAGGTTGGAAGACTTTGGTCGAAAATCAGACTGGCTAAAAGGTTAAGAGGTTGAGAACCGACAATGGCCTTAAATTTTGCAATGAGACATTCGATAGCTTTTGTGCTGCCTCAGGTATTGCAAGGCACAAAACTACTGTAGGTACTCCACAACAAAATGGTTTGGCTGAAAGGTTTAATCGAACTATTTTGGAAAGAGTTAGATGCATGTTGACTAGTGCTGGGTTAAACAAGGTGTTTTGGGCTGAAGTTATTTTGACATCAACATATTTAATAAACAGATGTCCTTCGACTGCGTTAGATATGAAGACACATGAAGAAGTTTGGTCAGGACATCCACCAGATCTCGACAAATTGAGAGTATTTGGTTGCGTGGCCTATGCTCACATTAGGCAAGACAAGGTCGAACCTAGAGCTTTGAAATGCATGTTCATGGGATACCCTAAAGAAGTCAAAGCTTATAGGCTATGGTGCCTAGAGCTAGGTCATAGGAGGTGTATCACCAGTCGAGATGTAGTTTTCAATGAAGCTGAAATGGCCTTAAAGAAAACCGATGATGATGACGAAGAGCTGAAACAGTATAAATTTCTATTGAGGTGGAGCATATTGATGTTGAATTGTGCATCCTAGATGAAGTCGAAGAAGAAGCTGAATATACTAAGGAAGTTGAGGAAACTGTCAATGATTACCTATTGTCAAGAGATAGGTCAAGGAGAGTCATCAAGCCACCTCAGAGACTTCGGTATGCAGATCTTATAGCTTATGCCTTAATCTATGCAAGTGAGGTTCTAGACGAAGAACCTAGAGACCATAAGGAAGCTATGAGGAGTCGAAATCAGATTCAATGGCTGAAGGTCATGGATGATGAGATGAAATCTCTTCATGATAACAACACCTGGAAGCTGATCAAGAAACCTGTTGGAGCTAGGTTAGTCAGTTGTAAGTGGATTTTCAAAGTTAAGGAAGGAATCAAAAGAGTGGCGTCGAAGAGATACAAGGCAAGATTGGTCGCTAAGGGTTTCACTCAGAAAGAAGGTGTCAACTTCAACGTTGTGTTCTCTCCTCTTGTGAAGCACAGGTTATTCGAATGTTGCTTGCCATGGTGGCACAGTTCAACCTTGAAGTAGAACAGATGGATGTAAAATTTGCATTCTTGTATGGTGATCTAGATGAAATAATCCTGATGAGGAAACCTGAATGATATTCCGAAAGAGGGAAGGAAGATTATGTGTGCAAGCTGAAGAGATCTTCACATGGACTGAAACAATCTCCTTGACAGTGGAATAGGAGATTTGATAAGTTCATGACACGCATAAGTTTCATTAGAAGTCAGTTCGACCATTGTGTTTACTTCAGATTTCGACCTGGTAATTCATTTGTTATTTTGTTTCTTTATGTGGATGATATTCTAATAGCAATAATGTCAAAGATGTAATGAGGGTGAAGGCTGAACTCAATAAGGAGTTCGACATGAGCGTGGAGAAGTACAAGTGCTGAAGGTTTCGAAAAAATCATAATGTTGCTAATATGATCCCCAAGACATCGAGCAGTTGCAAGTTTTTCCACTGTATGTAGTTGATAAAGCTGCATGAAAAAAACTAGTTTGTTTCCTGATGTTATAAAGTTTGTTCCAAGGTGGAGATTTGTGAGATATTGGATCAAAGTCTAATATTGTCAACAAAGGTTTAGCATGTCGTCGAAGTCTGCTTACATGTTGTTGTCGAAGACCTACATGTTGTAGTCGAAATGTGTTCTAGTATGTAGTTGTCAAATTGGGCCTTGTGTTAAGGATCTAATTGTTTAAGTTAGTTTGTACCCTAAGTTAGCTTGTAATGGATCATTGTTAAAAAAAACTCATTAGTTTAGTATGTTAGATTTTATTAATAACATACTAGTCTCTCATCTTAAGTGTGGCAAATTCTAATTAGGATGAGAGGGTTATTTGTTATTCTTGAACACTTGTAATCTGCTTTAAAGAAAAAGTAAAGAATATCAGTTATAATCAATCCTTATTGTTCTTCTTGTTTTTGTGTTAACCATAACTCTTGTGTGTTTTTTAATCATGAAAAAACCGTTTATAATTTGTTTTAAGACATCGTTTTTCACACCAAAACTTATTTAAAATAAACAAATAAATATATATTGTTTAGAATTTAAATATAAAATACTTAATTAAATATTTTTTTTAAAGTTGCGAAAAGCTACCCTACCCCATAATTGTTCATAGCTATGACATGGTGTTAAAATAATGATTGCCGAGAAATTCGATATATTTTATGATTTGATCAAATTAAATTGCTCATGGTTGATTTTACTTATGGTTGGTACTTTGGTAGGATGGCATATTTAAAACTATAAAGTTGGTATAACTGAATAAGTTGGGGTAGTTGTACAAAAAGTTTGCCATATATATATATATATATATATATATATATATATATATATATATATATATATATATATATATATATATATATATATATATATATATATATATATATATATATATATATATATATATATATATTGTTTTTACACCATGTTTTATAAGCTTCGATAAAATTAAGGCCAAACACATTTTTGATCCATTTCAAATTGTGTCCATTCTCATTTATTTGCATCAAAAGTTTGGTATAGCATAAAAGAAGATAAAATCAGCAACCAATTGATGTCACAAAGGATGTCCCAAACTAACATTGGTATGGTACCATATAACTACCAAAACCACTAGATAAGTGATGATCACTAAAAGAACATTGTTGTCATTACTCAGATTTGTTTCGATGCACTACATCAATTATGAGATACAAATTATTGTGTTCATTATGTTATAAATGTAACTTTAAATTTCAAAACGATTTTGTAAATTACAAAATAAAAGGTTGTGGGCGGAAATAGAATATGTCAAGTTTAGTCTTGTTACGCCAACTTAATTGATAGTAGTTGTGCAGGAACATCATATGCATATACGGGAATTTAAATCCGCGACATTCTACTTATTTACTTATAAAAATGTGAATTTTAACTACTAAACTATTTAATAATTAAAAAAAATGTGTCAAGTCCAAACCTTAAAATAAACAACAAAACTATAGTTATTTTAGAAGGATACTATCACTAGTATAAATATATGAAATTGCAGTCGATTTTTATACATTTAACATTCGTTATTGAAGGGTGTGAATTTAATGGGTGAGAAATATCTGACAAATTTACACTTGTTTTTAAACGGGTGTAAATTTGATGTTATATTACACTCTTTTTTATAGAAATCTGGTGTAAATTTGATGTTATATTACACTCTTTTTTTATAGAAATCGGGTGTAGACTTTTACATATATAGATTTATAGATGGTATATTACACCATTTTTTATTTAAAACGGATGTATCTACATTCCACTTTACACCCTATTTTATAGAAAACGGGTGTAAATTTTATGTTAAATTACACTCTTTTTTATAAAAATCGGGTATAAAATTTTACATATATACATTTATAGATGGTATATTACATCCTTTTTTGTTTAAAACGGATGTATATATATTCAACTTTACACCCTATTTTATAGAAAACAGGTGTAAATGTGTAAATAATTGCATTTCAATCAAACAAGTTTACACCCAATTTCATAAAAATCGGATGTAAAATGAGCAGTGATTACTATATAGGTTTGCAAATTTACACCTTGTTTTCTTTAAATAGGGTGTAAAAACGCGGTGTATTACACTCGTTTTTGCTATTGATGTTGGCATGTTTACACCCGATTTTACCATTGATGTTGGTATTTTACATCCGATTTTACCATTGATGTTGGCATTTACACCCGATTTCACCATTAATGTTGGCATTTTTACACCATGTTTTCTTCAAATAGAATGCTTGTATTAGTTTCATAATTATATTATATTTAATTAGATTTAGAACCTATTTTATTTAATCAAATATTTTGTATACCACTAAACATTCAATAAACAAAAAGTACAACCAAAACAACCATCCCAACGTCATGTATATATAAGTCTCATCAAATCATATTATCTAATAGCATAAAACAACCATCCTAACATCATTGTACATATAAGTCTTATCAAATCATATTATCTAATAGCATAAAGTCGTACAACAAAATCATATTAACAAAAACTATCTATATATAATATTTCCTCCTTCGCTTTGGTTTTGGCAATATTTGTACGTCTTCTTGGTCCTCATGCTCTTCAGCCATTTGCATTTGTTCTTCAACCTTTTTCTCTTCAATCATTTCCAAAAAACATTTAGCCCAGAGTTGTCGCACGTGGTCAATCGTCTCTTTTTCATATGACGAAGTGTCTGTGAATACCTACAAGTTTACATATAATAAGTTAAACAACTACATGTTTTTCATTAAATACATGCAATACAACAATATTTTAACTTATCCTACCTCGTTGAATATTTCAATAATAGAAGCATCAACGATGTCAAACTTAGTCTTCATGGTGTAGTATCCACATGCCCATCCGTTATCTTGACGATGTGCCTAATATAAAATCTTAGTTACAATAAAGACACCATGAAGTGTGACACAACAAAACATCCACCTAACATGCTACAATCCAATAAAGACACAATAAAATTTTAGTTGTATATAACTATAATCTTTCAATTATGTTTGTTATTTTTCAGAACCTCGTGAAGTGTGACACAACAAAACATCCACTCAACATGCTTCAATCCAATTCTTACATACAACAGAAGAATTCAATTTCATACATACAACAACTTTGCAGCAAATATGGTATTTGTAGCATAACGGTTAAATTTCATGTAGCAGCAAAACCAGAAAACATTCCATACTTTTTATATCAATAATACATTTATTTTTTCTCACATGTTTCATTAAATTGACAATGCAACTAATATACATCTACGAACTATATATATATATATATATATATATATATATATATATATATATATATATATATATATATATATATATATATATATATATATATATATATATATATATATATATATATATATATATATATATATATATAGGATTTATGCACAATTTGTGTCGGACCTGATTGATATCAACTCAGAAACAGTTTTGGGAGATAAGTAGAATACCAATGTTGAACACAAGATCACGAGCCATTATGAGCATTAACTTTTATTTTTGCAAGACTAACTCCATGAAATTTTCTTACTATAACAGAACTTTATATTCCCTGCCTAACTAAATAAGTAACAAGGTCAATTAAAATTTCTCTTGCACTAATAAGTATGTGTACTAGTGGGGTAATATGTTGGTTTTCTTAAAAGAATGTGGGACTTGTATTATCTGATCTTTTGGAAAAACGTATTAGACAATACCATGTGACCTTATACATACGGTTGCCCTCTTGTAGATAATATGTTACCATTCTAATCTTATAGCCTTACTTCACCGATCATTCAACTAGCCAATGTTTTCTCAGTATAGAAACATTAACTATTAACCATTAAATATGTGTGGTACAGAACATTAATCATTAAATATGCAGCTATGGAAAAACACATTGCAGCAGAAATATGAATAGTACAACTATGTTATACAGATATGGATAGTACAAAACAACTCACTTACCTTGACAATCTTCCAATTAGGCTTCTTATTCTTAATACCTCTTAATAGATGATATCCTTCTACAGCTCTGATAAAAGAAATTGCAGCAGAAGTAAGTTATAAATATAAAGTTAAAAGGTACAAAAATTAAGTATAAATTAAATCTTTTAATTTAGGCTTCTTACCCCTTAAGTATGACCTTAATATTTTTCTTGGGAGGTTTGTTTAATGAACAAAATCAAAAGATATCATTATCTTTAGGACAAATTACAGACAGCTGCCAATGATTCCTGTAGTTTCAAAGAGAAGAAGAGCTAGATGGTTTATCTATATTTTCTGTTCAGAGAGAAAAATAATCAGTCATGACAAAGTTATACTTCCAGTTCAGCCCACATGCTTCAACAATAAGATATATATACCCAAGGAAGCACTAGGAAATTAGGAATAATATGCAACGCGATAGAAAAGTACAACCCCTCACATAGATCCGAAAAGGTTCATTTGATTCAACATTACAAAATATATTTAAAAAATAATAATAATAGCAGAGTAACCGAAAACTCACGAGCTAAATTCTCCGTATCCTAATCCAACCTCTTAGTGTTCAATGAATTGTTTCTAGAATCATCTTTGTTTGTGGAGCATTATCTGTATAGAACAACACAACACAATCAAC
Source organism: Lathyrus sativus (assembly GCA_963859935.3). Taxonomy (NCBI): domain Eukaryota; kingdom Viridiplantae; phylum Streptophyta; class Magnoliopsida; order Fabales; family Fabaceae; genus Lathyrus; species Lathyrus sativus. Next base: position 430,250,208 of record OZ012739.1, on the reverse strand, counting down.
ATTCTGCAGAAAAACTACTTTTAAAACCACAAAATCCACAAGCACAAAAACCATTCAAACCTTTGTATGTGATTAATTATTTATAATGTCAGTCTACTAGAATAAGAAAAGGGGAAAAATGAACCAAAACAAATCAAATAATCCCCAAAGATTGCTACGTTTTCTACTATAATATATTTTTAAATAGTCACACCTTTGGCCTTCTGTTTTCTTTTTTGGAGAAGTCACACCTTTAGTCTTCCTTTTTTTTTGGAGAAGAAGAGCTAGATGGTTTACCCATAATTTCTGTTTATAAGAAAAGAAAATTTATCAGTGAAAATAGATATATGATCATGTTCATGGAACCAATATCATGTTTTAAGTGTAGATGCATTTCTTTCGTAACAAAACTTGCATCATATGCAACAATAACATGGGAAAACTAATAATAAGTATTCAGTTAATGTTACTCTATTGTAGATTACGATTCCATAAATGTATTTAGGACTTCAACTGGCTCAAACAAAACTCATTTCAATTTCATCATTTGACAATGTATTTTGCTGATTTTGACATCAATTTTGGCTAAATTATACTTTTGTTAGCTATGGTATTAAAGTTAATATGGATAAGTTGGAGAAGAGTCTCGGGGTTGCATGCAGAAATGCAGTGGAACTTGGCCCTTTGGCTGCTAGTCTTTTGAAGGTACCTCGTTTAAGTTACTATGGCGTCGATAAACTTGCATTTATGGTCTGTAAGCTTGATCCTCGTAAGTACAGACCTGCAAAGTTGGATTTTGATTGGATTTATATTAGTTGTGGTTATCATGAAGAAGGTGTTAAATTGTTGTTGTTAATGCTTACTCTTATCACAAGATTGGGAGTGCACTTCTTGGAACACCTCACATTAGTTTGCTTTAGTGCATGTATCTCTTATATTTTTAGAGGAATCATTCTTGACGCTGTTTTTAGTTTTCTAAGATTCAATTTTAAGGCTTAAATATGAAAAAATATTTTCTGTAACTCTTCTTCCACCTGGCTGTTTTAGATGTTGTTTTGTTTTTCCTCATTGTTGAAGCATGTATGATTTACATTCAAGAAGTGAAGCCTACTAGCATAAATATGACACTACACTGACACTAACATGTTTAAGCTAATTATATTAATTTAAAAAGTGGAATGAATTAAGCTTATTCATGTCATGTGTATAGACTATGTGTATAGTCCGATCAGATATTCAATCCATTAACATTTTTCTAAGTATAGCTAACTTTTTAACTTCTATCAACACCTAACTGTTTTCCATTTCACTAATCAACATCCCAATTCCAATTACAAAACACTCCATGAAAGTTCAAATACGATTCATGTTAACAATCATTTAACCGTTAGCATAGTTCAACTACAACAATTTGATAACACATGGCAATCCAACATGATAAACAAAACAATAATTCAATTCAGCTCATGGTCTCAAGACCAACTTCATACTTTCTAACACTCTAATTAACACAATAAGATTCAAACTAACTACGTCTTATCAACATTCTAACAATGCTACAACTAGATCAAACCAGAGTATAACATTTCGAGTATTCTAACAGCATCAGCATAACCAACATAACATTGATTAACGGCAAACCAATGTCACACTTCCAAATTCTCAACTAACATTTCAAATACTGACACCATTATTTCTCATAGCTAACAATGTCACACTTCCAAATTCTTAATTAATCAATTTTTCACTATTTTTTTATAATTAACTAACTTTTCATTCAAGTTTACATAATTAACGCTCTAGTTTAATACCACTAACAACCATGCTAACATTTGCAGTCTGAATACTTGTGTAACTATCTTGCTGATGAGGGGATCTTCTTTTAATGATGAAAATTTGCTTAATTCAGTACAACACATATATAAAGGAGATTTTGTTGGAACAATTTAAGAAAATTTCAAAAATTATACAAAGAGAAAGACAGATAAAGCATCCATGTATGCATGAATTGTTGAAAATTTCATTATAGCATTGTATAGATCCAACAAAATACAAATAAAATCCAAATGTTATTTGATATTTGCTATTATCCTCCAAAGTCCCTTCTCGATGATCATAACGTGTGGCATAAACATCATCAACTTCATTTTCATCATTAAAAAAAGGCCTTAGTGTTGAAAAAGAAGTATTGTGATCAATGTCTACAGTTGAATCTTCATTTTCATCACTATAATTCGTGTTTCTTTGGAGGACAACAGACCACCTACTATTTGAGGGATCCTTTACATAAAATACTTGTATTTCTTATGCTGCCATGATGAAAGGTTCTTCCTTATATCCCACCTTATCCAAGTTCACCAATGTAAATCCTAATTCATCAATTTGTACACCATTATTACTATTAACCCACTTACACTTGAAAATAGGAACTTTAAACTTCACATAGTTGAGCTCCAAAATATCTTCTATAACACCAAAGTAAGTTATGGATGCCGAGATGGGATTTTTATCTTTTGAACTAGAGAAGTGCATTGAAGAAGCCATTACCATTACCCTGCTATTTTGCATGGTAGTCTTATCATCCTTTGATTTTGTACAAAAGGAAAATTTATTTATATCGTACCCACTCCAACATAAGACATTATAGCTAGGCTCATATGCTAGAAATTTTAATGTATCTAAAGCATTATTATCATTCATAATCTTGGTTTTAAATAATTTTGAGAATGTTCTGTTATGCTCTTTCAACACCCATTTTTCGGATATTCAAGGGTTTTTGGCTTTGACAATGGTTTTATGTGTACTCAAGTATGGCTGAACCTCGTCAGTGTTATTTAATATATACAAATGAGCTTTAAAAACTTCCCCTTCAGCCATATTCTTAATCTTTAGACGTGTACCCTTACCGTTACATCTTCCGTCGTGACGAGACTTGGGTAATCCTACAGGTTTTGCATCTGACAAATACTTTGTACAAAACTAAACAGCTTCTTCTATGATGTACCTTTCAACAATAAACTCCTTAGGAAAATAATGATTCTTCACATAGCCTTTCAATATCTGCATGTAACGTTTAAAAGGATACATCCATCTTAAATAAATAGGGCCACACACTTTAACCTCTCTAACTTGATGGACTATTAAGTGAACCATGATGTCAAAAAATGAAGAAAGAAAAAACATCTCCAACTGACACAGTATAATAATATACTTGTTTTCCATCTCATCCAATTTATCAGGGTCAATCACTTTGTTATATATATATATATATATATATATATATATATATATATATATATATATATATATATATATATATATATATATATATATATATATATATATATATATCATTAAAGAAAAAGCACAATCTAGTTATGGCATGTCAGACATTTTTGGGCAAGTTGCCACGAATAGCCACAGGTAGTAGTTGTTGCATCAAAATGTGGAAATCATGAGATTTTAAGCAATTAGTTTGAGATCTTGTTTGACACAAGACTTTTAAAATTTGAAGAGTATACATTGAGCACTTTCACACCATGTAGACACTCACAAAATCTTCTTTTCTCTTCTTTTGACAATGTATGGCATGCTGGGGGTAGATACATTTTGTTACCTCTTAGTTATGGAGCTAACTCCTCTCTTATTTTCATTTTAACCATATCTAAACGAGATTTTAAACCATTCTTTGTCTTACCTTGAATGTTGAGAAGTGTTTAGATTATAATATCACACACATTTTTCTCCACGTGCATTACATCAATACAATGCCTTACATCAAGATTGGACCAACATGAAAGGTCAAAGAACATTGACTTCTTCTTCCATATATCATTATTCGTAAATTTTGTTTTTGTTTTTTTCTCAAAAATAACACTTATGTTCCTCACCCGATGATAGACTTCTTTTCCAGTTAAGGCCTTCGGGGCAACTTCATACTCTTGATATCCATTAAAAGCCTTTTACAATATTCGATACGGGTGTTTAAGAAACCTTTGATGTCCAAGATAAACAGTCTTCTTTCCCTTATCCAATTGATGGTAGAAAGTATCTTTTTCACATATAGAACATGCTTTATGCCCCTTAACATTATAACCAGACAAGTTACCATAAGCTACAAAGTCATTGATGGTGCAAAATAACATGGCCCGCAAATTGAAAGTTTCATTTGAAAAACTATCAAACACGTCAATTCCTTTATCCCACAACTTTCTTAAGTCATTGATCTGGAGTGATCAGAATGGATCGTCTTGGCCTTCAATATAGGGAAGGAATAGTGGTTGTAGGAGAGAAGGGGGTGTACCTGCAGGGTACTCTAATGCCAAAGTGAGTGTTTGGGCTAAAGAGAGAAAGCAAGTAAAATGTTTAGGTATGAGCAAGAATGATTAGAATACTTGACCCTCCCAAGAGAGAGGGTATTTATAATATTCCCCCCAGCGCGGGGCCAAGGTCTCCCATGTGACCCAAATATCTGGTCGGCCAATGGGGGACTGTCAGGTGAAAGATCTAGCGTGTGATCTTTGACCTGGTCCAACTGTCTCCATGACTTTCAAAGGGGCAGTTGGTCGCGTGAACTGTCATGCGCATGAGGGGCATGTCCCCAATGACTATATTGTACCCCATGGTCATATTGGGCCTGGCCTTAAGTTGGATTATATTGGGAATTGCCCATCTATGGGGCATGTGTCAGTCCAGTCCAGAATAGGAGCCTCCCATGTCGTTGCTTTGAGGTGAGTGTCGCATTGCTTCGAGGTGAGTGTCGCCACTGTTCGTTATTTATCCTAAAAGAGGGAGAGGAAACGATCAAAGAAAACCTACGAAAAAGGGAAAAGACAGGTCATCGCAACCAAATCTTGGGTTTGGGAGTCGGTTACGCAAGGGGAAGGTATTAGCACCCCTGATGTCCTTCGTACTCAACGGGATCCACGCTTGTTATATATCTAAAAGGGTGTTTATCTATCTAAGCTACAAGCCACAAGAACAAAAGAAAAGAAAAGAGACTCGATAGAGCATCGCCGCTCTATGCCTACATACTCCCTCGTGCAATGGGAAAGTCAGAATCAACGTAGTTCGGAAAACTACGGGTGAATGTGGGGAAGGTTGCTCGCCAAGACATCGTCGTCTTGTGCCTACGTATCCTCATCTAGTATGAGAAATCAGAGCAAATGTAGTTCGGTCTAACAAGACCACAGGTTGGTTCAAGTGTTTTACTCGAGTAGGGTTAAAACTCAGTTCTAGCAGTTAGGTGTATGCAGCTCGACCATTGGAGACTTAGGCGTTACCTGTTTGTGGTAGAACCAAGAGTTAACAAAACTCTCTTTATGAAAATGGTTTTCCATTAATCCCGAAGGATAAAAAGATTTGATGTTTGCTTTTGAAGTCTTTTAAGAAAGAAGTGAATTGAACTTTGTTTTTAATTCATGTTGCACTAAAGACTATGACTTAGGAGCGAATGTGTCGCATATCCCAAAGGACATACACTAAACACTCTAGACAACTTAGAGGAGTCCCTCCAATCATCATTTCCCAAATGCTTAAGGCTCGTAGCGTACAACATTCATTATCCATTATTAAGTGTTTTGAAGAAGTTTGAAGATGAGAAGAGAAAGACACACTAAGAGGGAGACTAAACTCAACCTAATGTTCTCATGCAAAGTGCACCTATGATTAGGATGAAAAGGGAAAGCTACCCTAATGTTATCATGCATGGGTTCAAACCTAATGTCTATCATAATCAGTCTTGGAGAAGAAAGATTAGAGGTCCTAAGGGAATATGGCAAATGAAGACAAAATAAGAAAGCATAAGTGAAAGAAGAAAGAAGATCTAAACATGCAATGCAAAACAGAGATGAAGAAAGAGGGAGGAATAAAGTGTGGGGCAGTAGCCACCACAAGCACATCTCAACCTCTTCAAGCAAACAAGAATATGCAAAACAAAATGAGAGATGCAAACCAAAGAACTTAAACAAGTTCAAGCCAAAAGTGAGATGAAGTGGGAGAAATAGAATTCCTACAACCACTTGTACATCAATCACTAACCAAGGCAAAGAAAACAAGCAAGAAGAGAAGACATGATCAATATGAGGATGGTAGATAAGGCTTGGGCAGCAAGCAACACAAAATGAAACTCAACCAAAGGCATCACCATGATCATGCAAGAAAAGAACAAAGGAAGTTCTCAAAATGGCCTCTCATCCAAGTCAAACTCAAAGTGCAACCAAGAGACACCAAATCAACTTTGATGAGTCCCCAAAGTCCTAGGACATAAGTGAGAACAAGAGAATATGATAGGCAATCCAAAGAAGAAAGCAAGCCAAAGCAAATTGCAAGATGAGGCATGGTAAAGAACCTAGGTTCTAAACACTTTCAACATTCAACATCAAATGGAAAGCCTTAAACAAATGCAACTTGCAACATGAACCAAGCAAGTGTAAGACCTAAAAGTTTGCAACCAGCCACTTCAACATGTTAGAAATGTGAATCAAAAAGAGTTGGAAGCATATGGGATCCACAAGGGTCATTTCCCATCAAAACTAGGTCAAGTGTGTGTGTGAACCATCCTTAGGAGTAGCTTGACTTGCAAGGTACTCCATAAATAGGAAAATAGTTCAAATAAATCCAAATAAAACACAAAAGATCATACATATGTTGGTAACCAGAGGCCAAAACATCAAAACCAAAGTCCAATCAAAGCATCACCAAAGAAATTGATTCACTAAGGGTGCTCCACTTTGAAGAAGGGTTGTCAAGGGTCAAAAAGAAACACATGGAAGTCAACCAAAAAAAGGTCAAACCTTGACCAAAACCATCCTCAGAGGCATCTCAACTCATCATCAAAATGAGGAGAAAGCCTCATTCATTGGTGATTAAAATTAGTTCAAAACTCAAACAAGAACAAACCTGAACAACAAAGGAAACCATTAAAAATACCTCCACTTGTAAAATCCCAATTAAATTGAAAAAATAAAATAAAATGAAAATAAAAATTTGAGAAAATTAAACCCTAAGGTATTAGAAAATATTTTTTATGGAATTTTATGACACCTGGAGATATTTTTAACAATTAAAAATGAAAACAGAAAAGAAATAAAAATAAAATAAAACAATTAAATTGAAATGGTGTGAATAGCAATCAGCACACGTTGTAATCCATTGGGCTCACCAAACAAGAGGTGCAAAAAGCAATTTAAGCCCAATACAATCAGGCTGATCCCCTAATGTGAAACACACTGTTTCACTAATTGACGTGGAATTCAACTCAGCCACATCACGCAGTCAAACAAATCATGACCACACATCTGATCAAGTCAACAAGTCAAGCCAGCACACGTCAGCTTTGCCTGACTTTGAACCAGACGCCGGAGCCCTAGCTCCGGTCGTCTTCTTCGGCGAGGTGGTCGGAGTTCAGGTCAACAAACTTCACCAAAACTTGACAAATCTTATACCAAATTGAAGGTCTAGTCACGTACATTCCAAATCCACTGTCCAATGGTTTTAATTATGCATAAACAAAGAGATTCAAATGGTTGAAGTTTGGGATGTACAACTGTAAATCTCATCAAAAAACACAATTAAGATAGCAAACATTGCCTACATGGTGTAGGGCTTCAGATGCACCCACAATGATCCTAAAACAGTGCCTATCATGAGAGGAATTTGGAGAAGAAGATTACCTAACGGAGACACTCCATTGGTGCTTCAATTGAGTGTTAGCTTGCTTGCAAACATGCAGATCCACTCCACTAAGCTTGAGGAAGATGATTCTTGCTTCAATTTGAGTTGAAATTCCTTAGATCTGGATTCATGATTTTCAAATTTCTCTCAAGTTTCCAAAACTGGCTCTGCTCTTCCCTCTACGAATTTGCAATTCTGAGCTCACAAATTTCATTTGGAGCTTTTATATTATGGATATCTGAAGTAATTGGAGGCCCATGAAGCTTGATTGAAAAGAATTTTGAAAATTCCCAATTTGGAAGTTACTCCCATGCAAACGTGATTATGCTAGCTAACACTCATGGGATTTGCTTCATTTGGCAGCTGACAATGTGAATTACTCATTAGGATTGGAATTGGGCTTGGAATTGGTCCAATTATGAAGTTTGGATGCAAAACTTATTTGTGAAGTAACTTTCATTTTCACGTGTTTTGCACATCATGAACCAAAATAGTTGTGTTCACCTTTCTTGTTGAATCAATGTGAACAAAATTGAACCAAAAAGAATCATGTAAATGGCCTATAACTTGTTCAATTGAAACCACCTTTAAAAAGTCCATTTTCACTTGAATTTCTCCACCAATTTCCATAACCATGAATCATTCACACAAATCTTGAGTTTCATGATGAAATTGAAGTCATTTGGGACAACTTTCATGTTGGTTGAAGTTCCATTTGAAGTGCACAAATGTATCTAAATAACCTATAATCAAAGTTTCCCAAAATACCCTTGCCTTGCAAGCTCCATAACTTGAGTTCCACAAATGACATTAAGGACTTCTTGTACTTTTTGGAAAGATAAGATCATGAGGAATAACTTTTATGTTCATCAAAAGTTTATAAGAAACATGATTCTAGGTCAAACGTGCCTTGGAAGTGAGTTGACTTTTGTTGACTGAAAAATATGTTCATATGAGACCCATAACTTGATGGCATCATAACTTGAGTTCCACAAACATAATGGATGAGCTCTAGTACTCAAAAGAAATCTTATAACATGCCCTAAAAGTTTCATGTTTATAAGAAAATGAGATTCAACTTGTATCTTGAGGTAAAGTGGTCTTGAAGTTAGGCACTAAAGAATGAGATTTTACACTGAAATCCTCTGAAACCCTAATTTAGTAACTTCTTAGACTCTTGATTCTCCTTGATTTGAACTTGATATGACATAATATATGTCTCAACATGACTTTTCATGACTCCAATGACTTGGAATCAAGTCTCAAACTCCTTCAAGCCAGCAGTTGACCTTGCACTACGCAGATGAAACCCTAGGTGTACAATCCTTGACTGCAACCTCTTGTAAATGATATAACCCCTTAGATAATCTCCTAAATGAATTCAAAAGGACTCAATGATCTTCTCAAACATTTATTATCCATAACCATTTCCTTGGTAACCCATGATGATCCTTAACTACCCTCAAAGATAGGAGGTAAGCAGCACTTGTCAATCTTCTCCCTCGGAGAACTTTGACAACTTCTTGATGAGTATAAGCATTTGATAAGCTGAGTAACCACTCCTGATTTAGATTGAAACCCTTAATAACCTTCTCTTTGATGGAACATCTCCCCTGATCCCTTGCAAAAGACAATGCTATGCATATGCAAATGCTAAAGAATGAAATGAAACACAAACCAAGCAAAGAAAAAGGTTGGGCAAATTTTAGGGTGCAACAGTGAAGAGTAATGACTTAACTTAGCTTAGCTTTTCGACCAAGGGGAGAGAACTGTATCACAGGGATGTCTTTGAGATTGCCATTATTTGAGCGAAAAACTTCGGGGACACGATAATGTGTAGTGTATGATTAGCATGGTCGACTGTTGTCACGGGTGACCTCCTCGAAGATGCTAGGACGAGGTTAGATATGAAAGGCGTGTTTTACGTCGATCAAACTTACTCTTAAGATGAAGAAAATATCAATGAGGTTCCTGCTCGAATACGGATCAGGTGACATTGTCGAGGGGAATGTGCCCGCAGGGAGCTGAAGAGACTTGTCTTTTCACAAGCATGTGAGGGGTCAGTTTTGAGAATGCCAACTGACAGCTTTTGCCATATATGAAGGCATAATAAATTTTGTTAAGGTCTAGGAGGCTAGGCAATGATGGCATTTTGCCCTTTTCATTTCCCCACGCGAGCAAAAGAGCCTATATAAAAGGGGGAAGAGGATTCATTTTCACTTCACGAAAATTTCTCTCCTCCTTATCTTTTGCTCTACAACAAACGTCTGTCGCCAGAGATCCTTTTGCCATCATCGACTACTCTTTCCTTCCCCAATATCTTCATCTTCAACCTTTGCACCCAAGTAAGTTCTTCAACTTTCTTGTGAAAGTGCTTGAATTTTTGGCAATTTGTCTTGAGTTCACCAGCGGTTCATGAGTTTTCGGATTGAAGTTCATGTGTTTCTTGATGAACACGTGAATTTTCTTAGAAATTCATGAAGGCCTTGAAGAACATACATTTAGGATATTTTATGTTTGTAGATCTTCCTAGGTTGTTGTGTGAGAATGTTTCATGTTTGTTGTCGGGCAGGGGTGTCCACGCAACTGAGGATTTTTCCTTTAGGTGCCCGACGTATCGTAGTAGTCGCGGTGCTTATCCCCCTTAGGGTCTTTACGAGTCGCGGGGATGTGTCCTCGATTTTGGGGAAGTGTTTTGCTAATACCCTTTGTCGTTGATAAGGGCTTGAGTCGAGGAGACATCCTCACACTTAATCCACGCCATTTCACTTGATTTGTGGTGGAAGGGTGGATTTGATCTCCGTCGAATTCAATATTACTTCCTCTACTTTTCAGGTGAAATGACTTATCGAAACGAGGGAACCGTCCTCAACGTTGAGGCAAATATTAACGAAGAAGGGCCTCCCGCAGAGTATGTCAACATGCGGGTTGCCGAGGGGGAGCTTAGTTGGATCACCTAGGAGCCACTCGTGACGAAGTCAACATTTACTGAGGAGGAGGCCAGTAAATTTGATCTCCTCAAAGATAGGGTCGGAGACGGCCCATGAGTTGGAGGGTGATTAGCCTGACAGAGAATGACCGGATATGCTCGGTGTATCCGGGGAGGATATTCCCCATGTATGAGTTCGCCTTTAGGGAAGCAGGGTATTGTTTCCCTTCACGAACTTCCAAGGGGCGATATTCTGCCATCTTGAATTGTGTCCTGCCCAGCTTCACCCGAATGCTCTGGAGTTCATTCGGGCATTCGAGTTGGTGTGTCGTTATCTTCGGATATGGGCTACCGTGGAACTCTTCTTTTGCATCTTTCAGTTGCAGAGGAGAACTTCTGAGTCGAAGCAGAGTTAGGTGTCTTTCAAGCAGTAGAGCAGGCTGTTTTGGCCCTATTCGGAGTCTGCCTAAAATTTCAAGTTTAGATTTCTGGTCATAAAACCCCTTTAAGAGGCGGCCAAGAGCTCACTGGTTACGATGGAGACGATAAAGGAGGATGGTTGGGAGGTGGTGCGTCTTGTTTCAAAATTTCCCTTGGAGTGGGTGTATGCCCATTTTCGCTATGGGACAGACCAATTCCTTGTGAAGCACGATTAGCTATGCTCCGAGGATAAGAAATCTCTTTAAGCGTTGATAGAATTCGTGGAGAGTTTCATAACCACCGTTGTGGTATACAAGGATGGCAACCTGCTCTACTCTAAAGATGGGGAGCCTGCTCGGGCAACTTGTTACATAAACACCAAATCCCTTATTGACTGCAAAGCTGAGGCCGAGACCTTTGAGCTTATAGGTATAGACGACGTGCTTGACTTGTGTTTCTTGGTGTTTTAGTGTCGTGCTGACTCTTGTTTATTTTTTTTCCAGGAAAGATGTAGAATTTACGCGAACGCCTAGTCAAGTTTGTCGTAGCCAAAACGTCAAAAAGGTTTCGACCTCGAGGGCGGATGCGGTCAGACAGTAGGTGACCCTAGAAATGTTTGTTGGTCCTTCGCCTTCTCCGGGAAGCATCTCTAATCCTCCTACCCTAGATCCTCAGAAGAAGAGGAAATGAGACAACCTTGGTTCATCTTCGGCTGAAGGCTTAGGTGGTTTTGCTGGTGGAAAAATCACCCTTCCCCCCCCCTGCTATTTGCAGGACAAAATTTTTGACAGGGAGGGATTTGTTCTAGTTCCCGATCTAGAGGCGTCAACCATCTTGGCTGTTGATCCGAAAGTGAGGGGCGCTCCTTGTAACACCCCCTTCTATACCCCCAAATAAATGCATATACAAATTTATCAAAGTGAAAATTTTAGAATAAGGTATAAAGGAAGAATGTCACAATTTCACCAATGAAACACTTTAACATTTGCTTCATAAAATATGTAACATTTTCATGGTTTAGAAATCACATTTCAACATTTAAATTAAAGCGGAAGATAAAATCATTTAATCATTTCCAAAATATTAATTCACATACAGATAAGATATCCAGATTGATACATCATGTCAGGTCATTACAAAACCACATCAGCTGATACATCGCAATGTATCACAAAAGAATAACTATACTAGTCTAACTACCCGGTGTTACATATCAGAGCAGCCGACTCAAAAGAATGAAGATAACTTCACAAAAAAACTCCAACATCCTAATCTGCAATGCCTCGTAGAGCATTATAAAACAACAGAAGGGTGAGAAATATTACCATAATAATCAATGCATAAGATTATATATATATATACAGGTATCACATAATTACATTCTACATTTCTCACCACAAATTCATCTCATAGTCATATTTATCATGTTGTAAATATAAACAAATATGAACATACCCAAACATATCCCTTCATACATATTCCCCAATCATCCAAAACCCATCATATTTACAAGCATACTTCATATATCCATGACATTTATGCTATTACCACATCATCAAACAATGCACATATATCCACGATATGTTCCCATGCATTTCTCACAATTATTAACAATGCACACATATCCACGATATGTTCCCATGCATCTCTCACAATTATTAACGATGCACACATATCCACGATATGTTCCCATGCATCTCTCACAATTATTAACGATGCACACATATCCACGATATGTTCCCATGCATCTCTAACAATTATTAACGATGCCCACATATCCACGATATGTTCCCATGCATTTCTCACAATTATTAACGATGCACACATATCCATGATATGTTCCCATGCATCTCATACATTTGCATACAACAACATACACTCATAATTCATCGAATAATACACACATGATCATTACTATGTTCTCGTGTATTCTCTAATCGATGCAAACATTATGCATATCACAATCTATGATTCACGCCCAAAGACTACCCACAACACATACATATACAGTATATAACATTTCATTCCATTAAGGATCGAACCCGATCGAACCACAACACAACATAGAATGAAATCACAGAAAAACGAAATCTTGTCATGTTCGCCACCACCTCGCTAGGCGGGCACCTGGCTAACACTCGCTACCTGTTCGCCTAGCGAACAAGCTCGCGAACCCCAACAGAAGCTACTGGAAGGCCTCGCCACCTGCTCGCTGCAGCGAGCTTCCCAGCGAACCATTTCGCTATCTGTTCGCTACACTTTCGCTACCAGCGTGTCGCTACTGCGAAAATCGGCGCCGGCTGAACAGAAGAGTCGCCACCGTGCGTTATTTATCCCACGGGAGGGAAAGGAAACGCTCAGAGTAAACCTCGCACAACATGGGAAAGGTATGGTCATCGCAACCAAAACCTGGATTCGGGAGTCGGTTACGCAAGGGGAAGGTATTAGCACCCCTCACGTCCGTCGTACTCGACGGGATCCACGCTTGTTTTCGGGTATGGATTGTTATTCTATCTAAACTATAGGTCGAGGGTTAAAAAGAAAATGAAAAATAACATAAAATGACTCGGCAAAGTATCGCACTTTATGCCTACGTATTCCCGTCTGGAACGAGAAATCAGAGTCAACGTAGTTCGCCTACCTACGGGAAAGGAGGGGAAGGTTGCTCGCTAGGATATCGCATCCTATGCCTACGTACTTTCATACAGCATGAAAGATCAGAGCAAACGTAGTTCGGGCCACGTACGACACAAGCTTGTCTTGGTTGATTTTATTCTTTCTGAAAAAAGGTTTTCTGATTAGCGGTCCAAGCGGACAAAAATGACGTTTTGATGAGTTCACATTCTTTTACGAAAGAAGTGTCTTTTATTGTGTTTGAAATCTTTATGTGTTTTTCTGTTTGTTTTGAGAAAGAAAGAGACAGAACTCTAACCTACGGTTGCGAAGAGAATCAAACTAACCTAATGTTATCATGCATGGGTTAAGACCTAGTGTCTATCATGCTCCTCTCTTGCACAGAGAGAAACAGAGATCCTACGAGATAGGCAGAAACAGAAACAATATCAGATATATACAGTAAAGCAGTAAAATGCATGGATGCAACAGCACAAGCGAGGCAAGAGAGTCCCACTCCACCTCGAACCTAGAAAACAATAGGCAAAAGTGAACAGGCTTCACTTTCAACCCAGCAGGGTAAACAGCAAACAATACAGTTCAGAAAACCAATCAATACATCAACAATGAAAAACAACAGCAAAAGAAACAGCATCAGCAGCTCTGAATCTGGCTTCAAGCAATCTCCATTCAGCTACAGGCTTCAACAAGCCTCCATCTCCATCTTCATGGCCTTCAGACAAGGGCTTTGATCATCTATCTTCCATCTGCAATGGCTTTCCTTCATGCTCAAACCTCCAGGATGAGGGATCAGTCACAAGAGTGAATCGGGTGTTAAGCAATCAGTTGACTACCAAGGGTGGTGAACAGACTGCTTCTAACACAAAAGACATTTTCTCTCAAGAGTTCTATCTCTTAGACCCTATCACCAAGCCTTCCAAAGGAAGGGGGTGAGTGTCTTAGAGAGACTCTGAATCACAGAGAAGAATGGATGCAGACAAGGCAATCCATGTTTGAGAAACAAACTTTCTAACCTAGAGCTCTGCCTAGCTCCTAAACCCTAGTCTCCTCAGCATCTGCTAGCAAGAATCTCCTCCTCAACTCTGACAGTTGAACTTCAATCTCTGGATCTCCAATGGCTTCATTTCCACAAGTCTTCAGCTCCCCAGGGTCCCAGACAAACCCAACACCCCAGCAAGCAAGCAATAATCCCCAGAGGGCACACCACACCAGACAATCAGATATACAGACAGTACTAATAGCAGTAAGGGAATCCTAACTTTTTCTAAGGGATCTAGTAACTACCCATAGCCCCTATAGTCCCATAACTAATCTATTCAAACCCTAAGTCCTAAGGGAAATGAAATCAAACTCCCTAAGTCATCACCTAAAAAAACCCTAATTTGTTCATGATGTTCAAACCTATTTTAATCACCTAAAATTAACTTCTAAAAATGGGAACTAAAATATTTCTACAAGCTTAACATCTAATCTAAACAGCATAAAAAGAATGAACAAAAATATTAAAGCATGTAATAGAACAAAAATTATTAAAATGATGCATGAAATGAAGCTATTTAATATGACATTTATTTAGAAAATATGGAAAAAATATGGAATAAAAATAAAAATGCAATTTTATTTGATGAAAATTTTCTAGACATTTTAATGAAAATGATGCAAAAAGAATGGATTGAAATGCATTTTTTATGAATTTGTTATGAATTAATGAAAATTGGTAAAAATTAAAATGAATTAAGAAATTAAATTGAATTAAAATGAGGGAGGGGGGTGTATTCAGCAAGCGCATTCAGTTAATTATTTAGGATGGGCCAAGCAGCAGGGGTGCGCATAGCATTTTTACCAAGGCCCAGCATCACTCAGAATTAAAGAAAATAAAAAACACACGCTGGGGGTGAAAATAGAAGTGAAATCATGTTAAAATTGGAATTGGGCCTAAAACTGGGGGTGGGGATAACAAAACAATCTGAGGCCCGCCCGTTTCAATTAATGAAACGGTGCGTTTGGCACCCAGTCAACTCCCTCCAAAATCTGCTTCAAATAACAGCCATAGGATCTCCCTCTTAGTCAAAAGTCTTCACACGCATTGGACGGGTAGGATTACGTCTTCCTCAATGGATCAACTGAAACTTAGGGTTTCACCATGGCTACCATGCACGAGCCAAACTTCCCTCCCTCTGTTCTCACTCTACAGGCAACCAATCCACACGATGTGAACATGAAAAATGCTCAGAATTCTTCCCTCTACAATCCTATGGTCTTAGATCAATTTGAAACTCAACAATTCATTCAACCCAATCGATGCAAGTTCTGGCCACCATGGATATACACTGAGATGCCTCATCACACTTCTCCCTCAAACCTAGACTAAACTAATCTATGCATAATGGTGATTAATCTGATCCATCAAGCTAACATTCTAATGCATTCTACTACAAGTTCTACCTCCTAACAGTTTATTGCACCTGCTAACAATTGTCACCAAATCACTCCAAATTCAATCTAATTATTCTACTAACCACCTAGATCATATCTAAACTAACAACAACATGCCAAACTAACTAGATCAAGCTGTGTAAATGAAAACTCACCTGGTGTGAAATCTTGAAAACAGCTATGGAACTCGTGGATCTGAAGCTTCTAGGTTTTGGATCTTGATCAATCCTTGATGTACTTGATTCTGTTTGCAAGATTTGGATGAGACTTGGCTTGAATTATGCTGTCCAATGGAATTTGCAGTTTTGATGTTCTTGAAGATAGTGCACGAAAATGGATCCTAACCACCAAACCTTTGCTTCAATTCTGATCTAGGATGATGATTGAATAAGATTGAATTGAAGTGGATGAAAATTGATGAAGGTTTTGGAGAATTGGAATGAAAATTCAATGAAAAAGAATGAGGGAATTTTGTGAAATTCTTGGTGCAAATGAAGCCAACCCCTGCTAAATTCTCATTTCATGAATATATAGACTTCATATGAACATTCTAGACCCATCTTGCACATTCCCTTGCTTTCCAACTTTGATCCATTTTGGTTATGCTTCTTCAATTACAAGTAACCAAAGATAACTTTCTTTTTTCCTTCTAAACTCAAAAAAGTGTTTGAACCATTGTTCTTAGAATTGTTTTTCCATTCAAAATCATATATTGGAAGTCACCATTTGGACTTGTAAATCTCCCAAACCATTTTCCATCTTGAATTTATTCACTTTATAAGCCATTTTAGTTCATATTTTGACCAATTATGCAACTTCATGCTATGAGCTTCTCCAATAATTTGTGACCTTCTTTCTAGACTTAAAATCCCATTTGGAGCAAGTTTGATGTTGTAAGGTTTTCCATTTGAGGCCTCCTTGTATGAGTTTTGGACATAGGTTAAAATGACCTGTAATTCACAAATGCCCAAAATACCCTTTGCTTGCCAAGACCATAAGTTGAGTTCCACACATCATATGAAGGCATACTATACCATTCTAGAAAGCTAAGACAATGAGGAACAATTCTTATGTTTACTAAGAATTCATTTGAAATCTCCTTGAGGGGTAAAAATTGCTTGGAAGTCAAGTCACTTTCACAGACAAAATTTCAGATACCTCAGATGACCTGTAACTTGCAAGGACCATAACTTGAGTTCTATAAATCTCCTTGATGTCTTCCACCACTCAAATTAAAGGTCTTGAGATCCTCTACAAGTTTCATGTTGGTCAAGAAGCCATTTGAAGCTAGCATTTTGACTTATCTTGCTTGTAAATTTGACCTAAACTAGGGGATTTTACACAGAAACCCTAATTTAGTAACTCCTCTTCTCCTTGATTTCTCTTGAATTCTCCTTGGCATATCTCCATATCCTTCTTTATATGTCCAATGATGAACCCCACATCTCTCCAATAGACTTGAATGCCCTTTAAATCAGTCAATTGACCTAGGGTTGACCTAGGGTTGACCCAGATGAAACCCTAGTTGACTGTCTTCAACTATAGCTCTTGTGCTCTCATCAATGACTTGTCTCCTTCTCCAAATGACTTTCTAAGTCTCTCATAATGTCTAGATACTCTCCATGCCTTCAACTCAAAGCTCACAACCCTCTTGTTGATCCTCAGATACCCTCAGCTAGGAGATGGACTCAAGGCTTGATCTGCTGAACTCTTTGCTTTCAAATTCTTTCCTGATGACTTGAATGAGATTGAATTAGGATAATAGCCTCTTGATAGGCTTCTAGAGATGAGAATAATGATTGGTCCCCTGTTGAATGATTTGCTATGCTTATGCTGTGCCGATGAGTAACCTATGTACATGACTCTATATGCAAATGCTAATGACATTGAAACATAAACCAAGTGAATAAGGTTGGGCAAATTTTAGGGTGCAACAGTTGCCCCTATTCAAGCGGCTTGGACCCGATTGGGTGAAGAGCCCGGAGCCTTCAGACATTCGCGGTACGAGACGGTTGAATACTAGGAACCCAGAAATTTGCCAACCGCAGAAATAAACTGCGCCACTGCTTGGGGAACGACATTCATCAGCTGAATCTGACTGTTACAGTAACCCACTGATCTCGCGCGACCGTGTCGGGGATTGTCTTCATCGTTCTGAAGGGGATTCTGTCATAACAGATTGCTTGCTTGTCCACGTTAGGACTCTGTCTGCCATCAATACGAAGAAATCTCAACTAAAACCTGTCCACGTTAGGACTCCACTTGCTGTTAACCCAGAAAATCTCGGCAACTCCGCCGGGGATAATTCGTCTGCATTTCCATAAACTGAATCGTCCACATTAGGAATAAAACTCTTCCACGTTAGGAGTAACACTTGTCCATGTTAGGAATCATTTATTCTGTATCTGTCCACGTCAGGACTAACCCTTTCATCTTTCCACGTCAGGAAGCAATCTTCTTTCCACATAAGGAGAACTATACCAATCTGTCCACGTAAGGACTCCAATACCACTTGACATGTCCGCGTCAGGACTCCAATCTTTCCGCGTAAGGAATTCAAACTTTTTCTTCCACATTAGGAATATCTTCTTTGATCTGTCCGCGTCAGGACTCAATCTCTTCCACGTCAGGGATAATCTCTTTCTTTCCACGTCAGGAATCAATCTTGATATGTCCGCGTCAGGACTCTGATCTTTCCACGTAAGGAATAAACTCGTCTTTCCACGCAAGGAAACCATTTTTCTTCCACGTACGGAATGCTCTTGATATGTCCACGTAAGGACTCTGATCTTTCCACGTAAGGAATGCCGACTTCTTTGCGATTTGTCCGCGTCAGGACTAAACTTTTCCACGTAAGGAATGCCATCTTAATCTGTCCACGTAAGGACTCCACTCTTTCCACGTCAGGAATGCTGTCATTTCCACGTAAGGAAACTATCTTTTTCCACGTAAGGAATCATCTCTTTCTGATATGTCCGCGTATGGACTCAATCTTTTCCGCGTAAGGAATCTCCATCTTTCCACGTTAGGAATCACTTCTGTTGATATGTCCGCGTAAGGACTACATCGTCCACGTTAGGACCCACTTCTCTACGTTAGGAATAATAATTTCTTTGATTTGTCCACGTAAGGACACTGATCTCGTCTTGATTTGTCCACGTTAGGACTCAGGCGTCTTCGACCCGCTGAGGAAATAAGACTCGTCCACGTAAGGACTCACACCCTGGTCTGATCTGTCCACGTCAGGACACCAACACAAAGAGTAACCACTTTTGTCAACGTCATGACCTCCCATTCCACTAATTTCAAGGAACCGAATCTGCCCACGATAGGACTAACACACCTCACCAATCCAGGGAAATAAACCTGTCCGCGTTAGGACGCCCACTTCTGAAGAAAACCCGTCAATCTAGGAGTAAATTGTCCGCGTCAGGACTTAGTTCTCCAATGATCCACACCCACAACTTCTTAGCACTGACGTGACAGCGACTTTGAGACGAACTCTACTGGGGATGTTCGGAAACCAAACTACCGGACGCCTGTTCTGATAACCGGCGGTGGCCTCTGAAATTCTGATTCATGGAACCCGTTGATGACAAACAAACTCTGCTTGGGGATAAGGAGACACTTATCCTGGCAACTTTGGTGGGGAAAACACGAGAAATTTGCATAAATGACCCTGTTAGAGACAAAGAGAATCTCATCATGCTAACTCTGTGGGGGATACTGCCAAAACTGACATTATCATTGGATGTCTCACGCCGAGATCTTGAGTGTTTGGTAATTTATTTGAGCCAGAGCCCTCTCCACCTGAACTGCTAGAGTACAGAAACTGCTTCAGCAAAATAAATGCTGGAATGATAATGCCGACCCCACCAGGGATAGCCAGATGCTACAGAATTATTCCAGCAAAATAAATGCTGGGAGGGTGAAGTCAACCCTGCTGGGAAATTAGGAACTCACACCAAACGCCTTGTTGAAGTAACCCCCTGCTGGGGAACATAACTTTGCTGGGGAATAGCAGATGTGCATAGTTCGATCGGACTTTCTGCTGGAACGTGAACTGATATCACCAGTATCTCTGACAAAATAAATGACAGGACCCACCATCAACTCTGCTTTGGAGAGTCTTGATCTTCGGGTTCCACTGGAAGGAATGGAAACACTTGCAAAGAGAATTCCGCTGGGGATGAGATGAATCTCTTGGGAACAATTAACTGACTCCAATGGGGGAGAGTGTCTGACTCTGCGGGGAAAGATGAACCTGTCTGAATACAGCCTTATGATCTTGGACTCGCCAAAACTCTGCTGAGGACGAATAACTTTTCTGGAGCACGCCCTTTGGATAAGCTACGGCTAGCTGGGGAATTCTGTCCTTCTTCAGGAAGAACATGCATGACCTGCGTGGGGATCAAGTCTTTCGTTATCGCAATCTTTTGATCACCTCCTCGTACGGTTATGAAACCTGCAACAACACAAACAAGACACGACAAGCCTATGCAATCAAATCAATTCAGGTTAGTGACGTTACACTCAGTTAATTCAAAGCTTTAACAATTGTTGGCAAGGGCCAATGATGTTATACTCATGCTAGCTTCAATAACCTTAGGCGCTTTATCATGCACAAAACAACAAAGAACAGGCATCAAGTACTGAATAACACATTTTCATTGATTGGGCCCCTGAATGGGCGGAGTTTTTGTACACGGGATGTAACTCCTGAAAAGAGGAAGCTACGCAAAGCAAATATACAAGTATGCACAAGAAGCATAAATATTTTGACAAATTAAATTTTGTACACATGTCGGCAACGGGATGCAGATGAACACCACGAACTGATCCTCCCATGACTCATCCGACTCTAATGCTTTCCCGGTATCCCCACTTCTGAAAAGGTTGTATTCGATAACCGACTCCTCAGATGCATTCTCCCGCATTGATGCTCATTGCAATATCAAATTCGGACCGCAGTCATTTGCTTTTCAAATCCCTAACTTTTGCGTGAACCGCCCTTTACGGGTTTTCAGTTCACCGGGATACCCTTTTTTGCCGAAGCCGCCCAGTGTAGGTTTTCAACTTCGCGGGTGTACATTTTTTCCAATTTTATCCCTAACTTTTGCCCGAACCTTTCATTCTGTTTTTGGTTCGCCAGGATGCCCCATTTTTGCCTGGACGTTCTTTTTCTGTCCAGCGGGTCTGTTTTAAGCAAAGTATTTTTTAACTGCGTCCGAATTCACAGGTGACGCGAAGTCTTCTCCGTCCATGGTGGACAACAACAACGCTCCTCCTGAAAAGACCTTTCTGACAACGTATGGCCCTTCGTAGTTGGGGGTCCACTTGCCCCTGTGATCTACTTGCGGCGGGAGAATCCTTTTCAGCACAAGGTCGCCCGTCTGAAAGCTTCGCGGAAGTATCTTCTTGTCGTACGCTTTCTTCATTCGTCTTTGGTACAAACGACCGTATGCCAGAGAAGCTAGCCTCTTCTCATCCATCAAACTCAGTTGGTTCAATCTATTCGTTACCCATTCCGCCTCGTCCAGCTGAACGTCTCGCAACACCCTCAGAGAAGGGATCTCAACTTCCAATGGTAATACCGCTTCCATTCCGTATACCAACGAGAACGGAGTTGCCCCGGTTGATGTGCGTACCGTCATACGATAACCGTGCAAAGCGAAAGGTAGCATTTCATGCCAATCTTTATAAGTCACCACCATTTTCTGCACAATCTTCTTGATATTCTTATTGGCCGCCTCGACAGCGCCATTCATCTTGGGTCGGTAAGGGGAGGAGTTGTGATGTTCGATCTTGAAATTCTGACAGAGCTCCTTCATCATTTTGTTGTTCAGATTCGAACCATTATCCGTGATTATCCGCTCGGGGATCCCATATCGGCAAATGATATCTCTCTTGATGAATCTAGCCACCACTTGCTTCGTTACATTTGCGTAAGACGCCGCTTCCACCCACTTGGTGAAATAATCAATTGCTACTAGGATGAACCGATGCCCGTTTGAAGCTGTCGGCTCGATCTTTCCGATCATATCGATTCCCCACATCGAGAATGGCCATGGAGATGACATCACATTCAGAGGACTTGGAGGCACATGTATCTTGTCAGCATATATTTGGCACTTGTGGCATTTCCTCGCGAACTTAAAACAGTCAGTTTCCATCGTCAGCCAAAAATAACCTGCCCTCAGCAGCTTTCTCGTCATAGCATGCCCACCAGCATGCGTACCAAAGGCACCTTCGTGAATTTCCTCCATGAGAAGCTTTGCCTCTTTCTCGTCTACACAACGCAACAACACCAAGTCGTGGTTCCTTCTGTATAAGACGCCATCCGGGTTCAAATAAAAATTACCCGCTAATCTCCTGAGAGTCTTCTGATCTTGACTGGATGCCCCAGCCGGATACTCTTTATTCTTCAGGAAATTAAGGATATCGAAATACCACGGTTTGTCATCAGATGCTTCATCAATAGCAAATACATAAGCTGGCCTGTCCAACCGAGAGATAGTGATTTGGGGAGCTTCGTTCCAGAAGTTGACTTTGTACATGGAAGACAAAGTGGCAAGGGCGTCAGCCATTTGATTTTCTGCCCGCGGTACGTGATGCAATTCAACCTTGTCGAAGAAAGGCAACAATCTCCTTGCATAATTCATATAATGTATCAAATTGGGCTGACGTGTCTCCCATTCCCCTTTGATCTGATTCACCACCAGAGCTGAGTCTCCGTATACGTCTAGATGTTTGATTCGCAAATCAATGGCTTCTTCAAGCCCCATTATACAAGCTTCGTATTCGGCCTCGTTGTTGGTAACGGCAAAGGTCAATCGGGCAGTAAACGGGATGTGCGACCCGTGTGGCGTAGTGATAATTGCCCCTATTCCGCTACCGTAAGCATTCACAGCTCCATCAAATATCATCTTCCACTGGGACCCCGGCTCCGGTCCTTCGTCTGGCAACGGCTCTTCACAGTCCTTCATCTTTAAGTACATGATATCCTCGTCAGGAAAATCAAATCTCATCGATTGGTACTCTTCAATAGGCTGCTCCGCCAGATACTCAGACAGCACACTCCCCTTTATGGCCTTTTGCGAGACGTATTGAATATCATATTCAGTCAAGACCATCTGCCAACGGGCAATTCTTCCTGACAACGCCTGCTTTTCGAATACATATTTGATTGGATCCATCTTCGAGATGAGCATGGTTGTATGATTCAGCATGTACTGCCTCAAACGCTTGGCGGCCCAGGCTAGCGCGCAACAAGTTTTCTCCAGCATTGAGTATCGAGATTCACAATCTGTAAATTTCTTACTCAGATAATAGATCGCATGCTCTTTTCTCCCTGTCTCGTCGTGTTGACCGAGAACACAACCCATGCTTCCCTCAAGAACCGTCAAATACATTATCAAGGGTCTCCCTGCCACCGGGGGTATCAAAATAGGAGGCTCCTGCAGATACTTCTTTATTTTATCGAACGCCTTTTGACAATTTTCGTTCCACGTTACAGCTTGATCTTTCTTCAAGAGCTTGAATAATGGTTCACACGTAGCAGTTAGGTGAGATATGAACCGGGCAATGTAGTTCAACCTCCCTAAAAACCCACGCACCTCTTTCTCTGTTTTAGGCGTCGGCATTTCTTGAATCGCTTTTATTTTAGCAGGATCGACCTCTATTCCTCTTTCGCTTACGATAAACCCCAGCAGTTTACCCGATCTCACCCCGAAGGTGCATTTATTAGGGTTCAGCCTCAGCCTGAACTTCCTAAGCCTTTTAAACAACTTCAACAGATTCACCAGATGCTCTTCCTCCGTCTGGGACTTGGCAATCATATCGTCAACATAAACTTCGATCTCTTTATGCATCATGTCATGAAAGAGAGTCGTCATTGCACGCTGATATGTTGCCCCAGCATTTTTCAAACCAAAGGGCATCACTTTGTAGCAAAATGTTCCCCAAGGCGTTATGAAAGTAGTCTTCTCCATATCCTCCGGCGCCATTTTAATTTGATTATAGCCGGAAAAGCCATCCATGAAGGAGAATACAGAGTATTGAGCAGTATTATCAACTAACACGTCAATGTGAGGAAGCGGAAAATCGTCTTTTGGGCTTGCTTTATTCAAATCTCTATAATCCACGCACATTCGAACCTTTCCATCTTTCTTTGGCACTGGTACGATGTTGGCAACCCACGAGGGATACTTCGTCACAGCCAGGAAACCAGCGTCCCACTGTTTCTGAACCTCCTCCTTGATCTTCATTGCCATATCTGGTCGAGTTCTGCGAAGCTTTTGTTTGACAGGCGGGCAGTCTTCTTTCAGTGGCAGGCGATGCACAACCATATCAGTATCGAGCCCTGGCATATCTTGATACGACCAAGCGAATACATCATTATACTCTCGGAGCATTTCAACCAGTCTTCGCTTGATATCACTCTGCAGTGCGGCTCCAATACGAATATTCTTCTCAACCCCTTCCGACCCCAAATTGATAATTTCGATAACCTCGTCGTGAGGCAGAATGGCTCTTTCCTCTTGCTTCACCAACCAAGACAGTTCTTCAGGAACGTCGCTATCTTCGACAACCTCTTCTTCGGTCTGGAATACCGGATGCTCAAAGTCGGGACGAGTCATAGGTGGTTCAAGGATGTCATCTGAAAATGTTATCCTGCAAAAGGAATGGTTAAGTGCTTCAAAATGCGTATAAAGCGAATAACCATATTGCCATTTTATTGAAAAATACAAAACAGGAAAGACAGGGATTACGGTATTTGCACACGAAAAAAACGCCATTTATTTAATGATTAACACGCAATGTTTATAACAACACAGCCCTAAGCAAACCCTGATGCCCCGGGCAAGACATCAGATTATTCAACAATTAATAAAGCAAAGCATTACTGTTTAAAAGTCACAGGAACAAGCTCCTGAATAGACCAGTTGCACAGTCCTTGTCCTGGCGTGCTTGGCTGAATCCAGGCATCCATATCACAGTCGCTGTCTCCTTCATCAGACTCTGAAGCAGCATTGACAGTTTCATGACACACTCCACTGGCAGAGATGGTGATTGACTTTCTGAAATGGGGGGCCCCCACAGAAGGAGTTGAGGACGACGGTCGGTACCCCAGTCCGAACCGGTCCATTTTCACAGGAATGTCCAGCACTTTGCCCCAGCCCTTGGCTTCTCCTGCTTCCACTAGCGCTTGAGCTTCTTTATACGATGAAACGGCTATCTCTGGCACTTTGCTCGGCCCGGGACCTTTGTCCTTGATGCGCAAACCTTCGAATGCCTGGCATGGCGTCTCGTGGATCTCCCCGTCGACTTCCACATATTTAAACGAAGATAGATGGCTGACCAGGATGTCTTCTTCTCCGCACACGGTGACTACGCTGTCTCCGACCATATACTTTAACTTCTGATGCAGGGTAGACGTAACTGCCCCTGCCCCATGAATCCAGGGTCTTCCCAGCAAGCAGCTGTACGCAGGCTGTATATCCATGATATAAAACTCCGTTGCAAACACTTCCGGCCCCACTTGCAGAGGCAAGGTAATCGATCCGAAGACTGTTCTCCGCGTGCCGTCAAATGCTCTGACTACCAAATCACTGGGAGTACACAAAATCCCTCGAACATCCAGCTTCATCATCGCCTTCTTAGGCAGCACATTCAAAGATGATCCGGTGTCAACCAATACGTGCGACATCGTCGATCCCCTACACTCCACAGACACGTGTAATGCCATATTATGATCTCTCCCTTTCGGAGTCAAGTCAAAATCAGTAAAGCCCAGACTGTGGCCTGCATTTACGTGTGCCAATACTCCTTCTAGCTGATTTACGGAGACATCCTGGGGTACAAAAGAAGTGTCCAGGACTTTCAGCAAAGCGTTTCGGTGAGCTTCCGAACACAACAGCAATGACAAGATAGATATTTTGGACGGTGTCTGCTGCAGATGCTCCACAATTTTATAATCACTTTTCCGAATCAAGCGCATGAATTCTTCTACATCCTTAGATGCTGCTTCTTTTTCATTTGCTTGTACCGGAACATTCTCAACCGCTTTCCCTTTTCCTTTCGCTAGCCTTTCAGCCTCCACTTCGGGAGATATAAAGATCCTGCCGCTCCTCGTCATGCCTCCTGAGCCAACAACATTATCCACAATCTCCACTGGCTGCTTGTTGACATCGATCTTTATCCCGTCACAATACACCTCTAACCCATATGACCATGGGACTGCTTTCGTGTTCTCATACGGGATTGGCCCGGCTTTAGTTATGGTAATCGGTGGTCGCTGAGCTGGGGCTGCAATAGTGATCGTCTTCCGAGGAATCGTCACCGTGGCCACATCACTCCGATTATCCACTACTGCCCCTGCAGGCTCATCAGTTGCCGCTCGATCAAACTGCAATATACCTTCATCAATTAAGGCCTGAATGCCTTTCTTCAAATCTTCACACCCCCCAGCTAGGGCCCAACAATCTAAGCAATACTCATTACATCCCGGGTAAACACCTCCTTGCAACAGTCGGCTCTTTATTTCGCTCAGCGGCGTCTTCAAATCCTCCACATTCATAATCAGATTCAACCCTTCCTCAGTCAGAACTGCATTCGCCCCATGATTAGGCATGGGTTTCTGGACTATATTCGGACCTGCCGTTCCGAAATTGATAGTCTTGTTGTCCAAAAGATCCTGCACAACGTGCTTAAAAGCATGGCATCCTTCTATATCATGGCCCGGGGCCCCAGAATGAAACTCACAGTGCCTATTTGCATCATAGCCGAACGGGGGAGTTCCCGTTATCGGTGCCAGAGTTCTTTTCTCCACTAGATTCAGTCCCAACAATGTCTGCAACAAATCGGCATAGGTAGAGGGAGGTTTCTCAAACACTCTTCTCGGTTTATTACCCTGGAATCTTCGCTGAGCTTGCTGTGCCCCTTGCTGAGGCTGCTGCTGCTGTGGCATTGGTTGCTGCTGAACCGGTTGTTGTTGCTGGATTGGTTGTTGCTGATAGGGGATTGTAACACTCGACACCTGCTGCGGCTGACGATATTGATTTCTTCCCCTGCCTCGGCCTCGGCCTCGGCCTCCAAATACCGCGCTTGCCTCGCCCTGACGGCGCCCACCATAAGCTTTCCTATTACTGCCAGATGCAGTTGATTCATCGACTTGGAACTTTCCTTGCTTAATATTACGCTCAATCTTTTCCCCCATCAAGATCAGGTCTGAAAAACTAGCCAGAGAAGTATGAAACAGCATATCATGGAACAACCCTGTGAATGTGCCGACAAACATATCATTCATTTCCTTATCGTCCACCGGAGGACGGACCCTGGCAGCCATATCGCGCCACCTTTGCGCGTACTCTTTAAAACTCTCCCCCTTCTTCTGCGAAAGCCCGGCCAACTGGACCCGATTGGGTGCCAGGTCGCTGTTATATTTGTAATGGGCTACGAACGCCTCCGCTAATTGCTTCCAAGTCTTGATATCAGTTGGCTCCAACCCCATGTACCACTCTAAGGAAGGGCCCGACAGACTATCCTGAAAGAAATGCATTAGCATTCTTTCATCAGTTGAGTATGCAGACATCTTTCTGTAATAAGCTCGTACATGCACTTTCGGACATGTGTCTCCTTTATACTTGTCGAACGCAGGCGCCTTGAATTTAATTGGCACCCTCAAGCCAGGTACCAAACCCATGGTTGCCATGTCCAATCCCACAGCACTCTGATTTAAGACTCCCTTCATCTGCTCTTCCAGCATTCTAATCTTTTGGGAATCATCCATCGGCCCTTCAAAACCTCCTCCGGAGAAGGCGTCTTCCTGCTGATCCTCTTGCCACATACCGTTTCCAGCCCCGTACCCATCGTACGCATTATTACGTCCAGCTCTGATCTGATTCATCCCCGGACCTCGGCCTCTGTTGCCGTACCCTTGAACACCTCCAGCGGGACCATAAGCCATAAATCCAGTACCGTTTCCGTTTCCAAAGCCTCTGTAACCCTGATTGACCATACCATAACCATCTTGCCCAAAGCCTTGAGCATTAAAGCCATACTTCCCAGTGTTGTCGAATCCCTGATCGTTGAATCCGAACCCAGTATTGACAAAGCCATTGCCTCCTAGATTATCTCCCAAATTGACATCACCCAGCCCAGCATTATGGACAGCAGTTTCATTCCCCACTCCGACGTTACCGTTTACAGCAGCGGTAGCGTTGTTGACGTTAGCAGCAGGTATATTAACCACAGGCGGAGCCACTGGCGTGGGAGTGCCGTCTCCATGAGCAGTATCAATCCGGACAGACTGATGATCGTCATTACCATGACCAGCGTTGCGAGCCAACAGAGGCTGGACCATGGCCTGCAAATTCTCTTGCCCTTTTGCTATAGCTTCCATGGTTTGCATGAAGAGGGCGAGCTTCTCGCGCACATCCTGCATCTCGTTCTGAATTTGGTCCATGACTTTCCGACAGTTGGAGCGTGTAGAATAGCGGTGCGGATGTTGATCTGGAATCCTGTTAAGTACCTGGTGCAGAGCAGGAAATAAGACACCATTCAAAGATTACCTGTTATGCAACATGAATATGAATGCAATGCAATGTGTCTGTGCATTAGGGAAGTTCATTCCCCTAGTTCTAGTGCGAAGGTGCCGGTGCAGTGACAGTGTTGGCAATAGGAATATCGGAGCTGAATCATAGAAAGCCTCATATATTGCAGGGAGAACCCATAATCCCAGGGTACAATATCACTGAGAGTACAAAGAAGGCATGACCTCATCCAACAATCCTGGTGATGGTCAGCACTATGCAAATAAAGCATACAAGTTACTACATGAAATGATTAAATCCTCCCAAAAGTCTGGTACTCGTCTATCAACTTCTTGGTCTCCGGATGGCTTGGTCGATCAAGCAGCCCTTCAACAAGCTGGTTTCTCCTCTTAAGAACACGGCGTACGTCTTCAGCAGTTTCTTCCCAGGTCGCTTCTCCGAAGCAATCTTCTAACTTTCGCTTCTGGGACACTGCTTCATCTCTGGATTTGATTGCCTTGTTCAGTGCATGCTGGACACTATACCGGGTCATCACTTCTTCCTCACACTTCTTGATGCTAGACTTCAACTTCTCTTCGAGGTCGGAAATTTGCTGCTTCAGCTTATCTTCCCTCTTCTTGTTGTTAGTGAGAGTAGCATTCCAAGTCTTATTGCAAGAGGAGATTTCTCGGTGTGCTGCGTCGAGCGCCTTCTTTTTGGCTTCCAGCATGTCATGGGAACTTCTGAACTCTTGCCCCAGACGTTCGCGCTTCTTCTTTTCCTCGGTCAACTCAGCTCCTAACCGGTTTACTAGCTCGATCTGTTGTTGGAAAGCATATACGGCCTTGTTTTTCTCACTGCGTGCCTGGGCTAACTCTTGCTCTAACCCTTCGTTAATCTTCATCAAGGCTTCTTTTTCCTTCACAACCTGTTCATAGGCTTCTCTAGAAACAGTAGTTGGCTCCGCTACCGGAATAGGAACAAGGATTGGTACATCTGGAAATGGCATTAATAACTGACTTGCTCTTTCCTGGATCCAAACCCTGTAAGGTGCATAGGCCTGGCAATCGTTCTTACCTAACAGTGGTTTCCCCTTGCGGTTAATACGTGTCCAGGCGTGTTGCAACTCAGCTAGCAATTCTCCCTTCAAATCACCTGTGAAGTACAGAGATTCCTGTACTTCTTCCTCCTGAGGTGGATTCTTCAGTGCATATCCGAACTGGCGAATGAATAGAGAAGGGTTGTAATTGATACACCCTTTTCTTCCTATCAACGGCACATTAGGGTACCCAGAACAACTGAAGATGAGCTCAGATCCCAACAGGTCTCGATCAAACCACTCCATATCTTCCGACGATAGCCTCATCAGGCGCTCTGGCCAACCAGCTGGGACTGTAGTCTCTGCAACAGATCTTCTCTTAGGAAGGTGACTCTCAAACCACCTACTCAACAAGGGTACACACAGATGAACATTCTTCCCTCTTCCCTTCTCATTCTTGTAATGCAGTGAGTGGTAGAGATCTCCGAGTAAGGTAGGTACAGGATTACCAGCGGCAAACAAGTAGAAAGCATCAAAGTCCACAAAATCCGGTATATTGGGGAACAGTACTATGCCATAAATGCACAAGGCCAACACAGCATTGAAAGCAACCCAGCACCCGCTCTTAGCGTACTCTTGGGCTTTACCAACTAAGAACTGAAATGAGAAGCCTGGAACTCCACGGGAAATAGTAGTCACAAGTTCAGAAGCATCAACATGCAAGGCTTTTGCCAATTCCTCCGGCTTGGGTTTGGCGTCATAATGAATGAATGGAACCTGGTTCTGCACGGGCAGCTCAACATACTCAGCGTATTCCTCCAGGGTGGGTCCCATAATGAAGTCAGAGAACGTAAAGCACCTCAAAGCAGGGTCGTAGAATTGCATCAAAGCATACAACCCATCTAACTCTACCTCTGTAGGTTTGCACACCAATCTCAATAATCTACCATAGCTCATCCGGAAACTCCTACGAACACCCTCATCAGCAAGAGAGATCAACCCCAGTAAAGGAACAATATCAGGCGTAGGCAATTTGTAAGCAACCGTTCTCCTTAAGCTAGTCATGATCAAACACTCAGAAGTCTGGGCACTAGAACTAGGGAAATGCAAATGCACCTGCAGCACAGACACACGTTAGTGAAATGCAAATGATAATGGATATGCAGGGATGTAATGCAAGTAACATTCAACAGGGACCAAAGCTGCAGCTGAATAGCCTAAACCCAATCAAGAAAGGTCTCAGATAGACCATCCAGAAGTCATCAAACCCTGGTCTCGGATAGACCTGAAATAACACTCCAATACTGGTCTCTGACAGACCTCAAACCATAACTCCAACTGGTCTCTGGTAGACCTCAAATCACATCTCCAATTGGTCTCTGATAGACCCCATAACACATCTCCAAATGGTCTCTGACAGACCTCATAACTCTCCATAAATAACCAGGATCTCTGATCAAGAACAAACCGGTATCTGAAGGTCTGGTTACCTGCATAACCCCAAATCCCCTCACAGGTGGGTGGCCCTATAACTGGCACAAGGTACGGCATCCTATGCGGTCGTCGGCGTCACAGACTTTCAGGGTTGATGATACGATTCCCAGAAGGAGTGGCATCATCAATTCCTGAAGAGGCCTCACTTAGCCAACTTCCAAATGATCGGTCCCCAGAGTCGACAATCCAACTAACCAGCAACCCACGCCAACCAAAGGAAGGGGCAGGAGGCCAACCAGAGGAACCTCGTCTGAGTGTAGATTTCATGGGACACCAAAGCAAGCAAAGCAAGCGGGCGCCCACTAATTTCTACTCTAATTCTAGGTGCACTCAAGCCCAGGTCCGGCTTATCTCTCAATATCAGAACACCCGTCACACCCCAGATACAGCAATAATAAACAATATATAAAGCTGAAACTACAAGGTTAGAAATATACAATAACTCCATACAAAATCCTCGACGGGAAAACAAGCGCTAGGATTGACTCTCTCAAAGGGACGTTGGATCCCAAATGCATAAGAACCATCGCAGTCCTTAGCAGCCAGGGGACGTTGGATCCCCAGCAGAGTCGCCAGCTGTCGCTACTGCGAAAATCGGCGCCGGCTGAACAGAAGAGTCGCCACCGTGCGTTATTTATCCCACGGGAGGGAAAGGAAACGCTCAGAGTAAACCTCGCACAACATGGGAAAGGTATGGTCATCGCAACCAAAACCTGGATTCGGGAGTCGGTTACGCAAGGGGAAGGTATTAGCACCCCTCACGTCCGTCGTACTCGACGGGATCCACGCTTGTTTTCGGGTATGGATTGTTATTCTATCTAAACTATAGGTCGAGGGTTAAAAAGAAAATGAAAAATAACATAAAATGACTCGGCAAAGTATCGCACTTTATGCCTACGTATTCCCGTCTGGAACGAGAAATCAGAGTCAACGTAGTTCGCCTACCTACGGGAAAGGAGGGGAAGGTTGCTCGCTAGGATATCGCATCCTATGCCTACGTACTTTCATACAGCATGAAAGATCAGAGCAAACGTAGTTCGGGCCACGTACGACACAAGCTTGTCTTGGTTGATTTTATTCTTTCTGAAAAAAGGTTTTCTGATTAGCGGTCCAAGCGGACAAAAATGACGTTTTGATGAGTTCACATTCTTTTACGAAAGAAGTGTCTTTTATTGTGTTTGAAATCTTTATGTGTTTTTCTGTTTGTTTTGAGAAAGAAAGAGACAGAACTCTAACCTACGGTTGCGAAGGGAATCAAACTAACCTAATGTTATCATGCATGGGTTAAGACCTAGTGTCTATCATGCTCCTCTCTTGCACAGAGAGAAACAGAGATCCTACGAGATAGGCAGAAACAGAAACAATATCAGATATATACAGTAAAGCAGTAAAATGCATGGATGCAATAGCACAAGCGAGGCAAGAGAGTCCCACTCCACCTCGAACCTAGAAAACAATAGGCAAAAGTGAACAGGCTTCACTTTCAACCCAGCAGGGTAAACAGCAAACAATACAGTTCAGAAAACCAATCAATACATCAACAATGAAAAACAACAGCAAAAGAAACAGCATCAGCAGCTCTGAATCTGGCTTCAAGCAATCTCCATTCAGCTACAGGCTTCAACAAGCCTCCATCTCCATCTTCATGGCCTTCAGACAAGGGCTTTGATCATCTATCTTCCATCTGCAATGGCTTTCCTTCATGCTCAAACCTCCAGGATGAGGGATCAGTCACAAGAGTGAATCGGGTGTTAAGCAATCAGTTGACTACCAAGGGTGGTGAACAGACTGCTTCTAACACAAAAGACATTTTCTCTCAAGAGTTCTATCTCTTAGACCCTATCACCAAGCCTTCCAAAGGAAGGGGGTGAGTGTCTTAGAGAGACTCTGAATCACAGAGAAGAATGGATGCAGACAAGGCAATCCATGTTTGAGAAACAAACTTTCTAACCTAGAGCTCTGCCTAGCTCCTAAACCCTAGTCTCCTCAGCATCTGCTAGCAAGAATCTCCTCCTCAACTCTGACAGTTGAACTTCAATCTCTGGATCTCCAATGGCTTCATTTCCACAAGTCTTCAGCTCCCCAGGGTCCCAGACAAACCCAACACCCCAGCAAGCAAGCAATAATCCCCAGAGGGCACACCACACCAGACAATCAGATATACAGACAGTACTAATAGCAGTAAGGGAATCCTAACTTTTTCTAAGGGATCTAGTAACTACCCATAGCCCCTATAGTCCCATAACTAATCTATTCAAACCCTAAGTCCTAAGGGAAATGAAATCAAACTCCCTAAGTCATCACCTAAAAAAACCCTAATTTGTTCATGATGTTCAAACCTATTTTAATCACCTAAAATTAACTTCTAAAAATGGGAACTAAAATATTTCTACAAGCTTAACATCTAATCTAAACAGCATAAAAAGAATGAACAAAAATATTAAAGCATGTAATAGAACAAAAATTATTAAAATGATGCATGAAATGAAGCTATTTAATATGACATTTATTTAGAAAATATGGAAAAAATATGGAATAAAAATAAAAATGCAATTTTATTTGATGAAAATTTTCTAGACATTTTAATGAAAATGATGCAAAAAGAATGGATTGAAATGCATTTTTTATGAATTTGTTATGAATTAATGAAAATTGGTAAAAATTAAAATGAATTAAGAAATTAAATTGAATTAAAATGAGGGAGGGGGGTGTATTCAGCAAGCGCATTCAATTAATTATTTAGGATGGGCCAAGCAGCAGGGGTGCGCATAGCATTTTTACCAAGGCCCAGCATCACTCAGAATTAAAGAAAATAAAAAACACACGCTGGGGGTGAAAATAGAAGTGAAATCATGTTAAAATTGGAATTGGGCCTAAAACTGGGGGTGGGGATAACAAAACAATCTGAGGCCCGCCCGTTTCAATTAATGAAACGGTGCGTTTGGCACCCAGTCAACTCCCTCTAAAATCTGCTTCAAATAACAGCCATAGGATCTCCCTCTTAGTCAAAAGTCTTCACACGCATTGGACGGGTAGGATTACGTCTTCCTCAATGGATCAACTGAAACTTAGGGTTTCACCATGGCTACCATGCACGAGCCAAACTTCCCTCCCTCTGTTCTCACTCTACAGGCAACCAATCCACACGATGTGAACATGAAAAATGCTCAGAATTCTTCCCTCTACAATCCTATGGTCTTAGATCAATTTGAAACTCAACAATTCATTCAACCCAATCGATGCAAGTTCTGGCCACCATGGATATACACTGAGATGCCTCATCACACTTCTCCCTCAAACCTAGACTAAACTAATCTATGCATAATGGTGATTAATCTGATCCATCAAGCTAACATTCTAATGCATTCTACTACAAGTTCTACCTCCTAACAGTTTATTGCACCTGCTAACAATTGTCACCAAATCACTCCAAATTCAATCTAATTATTCTACTAACCACCTAGATCATATCTAAACTAACAACAACATGCCAAACTAACTAGATCAAGCTGTGTAAATGAAAACTCACCTGGTGTGAAATCTTGAAAACAGCTATGGAACTCGTGGATCTGAAGCTTCTAGGTTTTGGATCTTGATCAATCCTTGATGTACTTGATTCTGTTTGCAAGATTTGGATGAGACTTGGCTTGAATTATGCTGTCCAATGGAATTTGCAGTTTTGATGTTCTTGAAGATAGTGCACGAAAATGGATCCTAACCACCAAACCTTTGCTTCAATTCTGATCTAGGATGATGATTGAATAAGATTGAATTGAAGTGGATGAAAATTGATGAAGGTTTTGGAGAATTGGAATGAAAATTCAATGAAAAAGAATGAGGGAATTTTGTGAAATTCTTGGTGCAAATGAAGCCAACCCCTGCTAAATTCTCATTTCATGAATATATAGACTTCATATGAACATTCTAGACCCATCTTGCACATTCCCTTGCTTTCCAACTTTGATCCATTTTGGTTATGCTTCTTCAATTACAAGTAACCAAAGATAACTTTCTTTTTTCCTTCTAAACTCAAAAAAGTGTTTGAACCATTGTTCTTAGAATTGTTTTTCCATTCAAAATCATATATTGGAAGTCTCCATTTGGACTTGTAAATCTCCCAAACCATTTTCCATCTTGAATTTATTCACTTTATAAGCCATTTTAGTTCATATTTTGACCAATTATGCAACTTCATGCTATGAGCTTCTCCAATAATTTGTGACCTTCTTTCTAGACTTAAAATCCCATTTGGAGCAAGTTTGATGTTGTAAGTTTTTCCATTTGAGGCCTCCTTGTATGAGTTTTGGACATAGGTTAAAATGACCTGTAATTCACAAATGCCCAAAATACCCTTTGCTTGCCAAGACCATAAGTTGAGTTCCACACATCATATGAAGGCATACTATACCATTCTAGAAAGCTAAGACAATGAGGAACAATTCTTATGTTGACCAAGAATTCATTTGAAATCTCCTTGAGGGGTAAAAATTGCTTGGAAGTCAAGTCACTTTCACAGACAAAATTTCAGATACCTCAGATGACCTGTAACTTTCAAGGACCATAACTTGAGTTCTATAAATCTCCTTGATGTCTTCCACCACTCAAATTAAAGGTCTTGAGATCCTCTACAAGTTTCATGTTGGTCAAGAAGCCATTTGAAGCTAGCATTTTGACTTATCTTGCTTGGAAATTTGACCTAAACTAGGGGATTTTACACATAAACCCTAATTTAGTAACTCCTCTTCTCCTTGATTTCTCTTGAATTCTCCTTGGAATATCTCTATATCCTTCTTTATATGTCCAATGATGAACCCCACATCTCTCCAATAGACTTGAATGCCCTTTAAATCAGTCAATTGACCTAGGGTTGACCTAGGGTTGACCCAGATGAAACCCTAGTTGACTGTCTTCAACTATAGCTCTTGTGCTCTCATCAATGACTTGTCTCCTTCTCCAAATGACTTTCTAAGTCTCTCATAATGTCTAGATACTCTCCATGCCTTCAACTCAAAGCTCACAACCCTCTTGTTGATCCTCAGATACCCTCAGCTAGGAGATGGACTCAAGGCTTGATCTGCTGAACTCTTTGCTTTCAAATTCTTTCCTGATGACTTGAATGAGATTGAATTAGGATAATAGCCTCTTGATAGGCTTCTAGAGATGAGAATAATGATTGGTCCCCTGTTGAATGATTTGCTATGCTTATGCTGTGCCGATGAGTAACCTATGTACATGACTCTATATGCAAATGCTAATGACATTGAAACATAAACCAAGTGAATAAGGTTGGGCAAATTTTAGGGTGCAACACAGCGAACACACCAAAATCCATTATGTCCAAGTCTGGGACCATTCGCTATCTGTTCGCTGAGCTAACCCCTAGCGAGCATTCGCTACCTGCTCGCCTAGCGAGTCGCTAGCGAATGTCTGCGTAGTTTGTTTTTCACTTACTGATATCCAACTCAACCAACTCCAAAAACCCCAAACTCACCAATCCAATTCCAATACTCTTAGTCTAACATTTCTATACTATTCTACATCATCTATTTCAGTATCTAACCGATTAAATTGAGTTCTACCGATTAAATCCAACTTTTGCCCTAAATGGAAAATAGGGGAAAACATCCAACAATCCTACTCAAACATACACAATCACATACATTGATCAAATAATAATGTTTCTCACCCTTACCTTGATTGGATTGAAGCTTTGGGTTGATTCTTGATCTCTTCCAAGTTTTTCCTCTTCTCTTTTCTCCTCTTCCTCTATTCTTTCTCCTTCTTTCTCTTATATTTCCTTTTCTTTCCACAATGTTTCTATATTTTCCTTTTCCTTATATAATTCTTTTATTTCTTTCCACTCTATTTCCCTCTTCAATTTTCTATCAAAATTCCAAATTATCCAAATCATTAAAATTAATTCCAATAAACCAATTAATTAACATAATTAATTATTTAATGAAATTTGGGCTGTTACAACCCTCCCCCACTTTAGGAATTTTCGTCCTCGAAAATGTTACCTGGTTTAAACAGTTCTGGATAAGACTCCCTCATTTGGCTCTCCAGTTCCCAAGTCACATTTCCACCAGCCGGTCCTCCCCAAGCGACCTTCACCAAAGAAATCTCCTTGCCTCGAAGTTGCTTCAATTTCTGATCCTCTATCCGCATAGGTGATGCCTCAACAGTCAGGTTATCTCTCACCTGCACATCATCTAATTGGACTACATGAGACGGATCCGCAATGTATTTCCTCAACTGAGATACATGGAATACGTCATGAAGATTAGCAAGCGACGGTGGTAAAGCCACACGATAGGCCACTTCTCCTATCCTCTGCAAAATCTGATAAGGACCAATGAAACGCGGCGACAACTTGCGCGACTTTAATGCCCTACCAACACCTGTCATCGGAGTGACTCGAAGAAACACATGATCTCCCTCTTGAAATTCAAGTGCCTTCCTCCTCTTGTCATAATAACTCTTCTGATGACTCTGAGCAACTCTCATCTTCTCTTGAATCATCTTGATCTTATCAGTAGTCTGTTGAACTAACTCGGGTCCAACAACAGAACTCTCTCCGGACTCAAACCAACACAATGGTGTCCTACACCGCCTACCATACAACGCCTCAAATGGTGCCATACCGATACTCGAATGAAAATTGTTGTTGTAGGTAAACTCAATCAAAGGCAAGTAGCTATCCCAAGCTCCTCCTTTTTCCAATACACAAGCTCTCAAAAGATCTTCAAGCGACTGAATCGTCCTCTCCGTCTGACCATCTGTCTGAGGATGATAAGCTGAACTCAAACGCAACTTAGTACCCAAAGCACTCTGCAAGCTCTCCCAAAATCTCGAAGTGAACCTCAGATCTCTATCCGAAACAATACTCGACAGAATACCATGCAAACATACAATCCTCTTAATATACAATTTAGCCAACTTCTCCAACGGGTAATCCACACGCATAGGGATAAAGTGAGCAGATTTAGTCAATCTATCCACAATAACCCAAATGGCCTCAAAACTACTCGGCGTCCTCGGCAAACCCGATACAAAATCCATGGAGATGCTATCCCACTTCCACTCAGGAATAAACAACGGCTTCATCAAACCCGATGGCTTCTAATGCTCAATCTTTGACTTCTGGCAAGTCAAACAAGAATACACAAATTCCACAATATCCTTCTTCATACTAGGCCACCAAAACACTTTCCTCAAATCCTGATACATCTTAGTAGCACCCGGATGAATACTCAATCCGCTACGATGTCCTTCCTCAAGGATACTCTTTTTAAGCTCCACAACATTCGGAACACAAACTCGATCCCGACATCTCATAATCCCATTCTCATCAATCCGAAAATCACCACCTTGGCCTTGGTTGATTAAAGTCAACCGATCAACTAAACTCAAATCCGATTTCTGTCCTTCTCGAATTTCATCCAAAATACCACTTGTAAGCTTTAACATACCCAACTTAAATCCAAAAGAAGTTCTCTCACATACTAAACTCAAATCCTGAAATTGCTCGACCAATTCCAACTCTTTCCCCATCAACGCCGACATATGCAATGATTTCCGACTCAATGCATCCGCTACTACATTTGCTTTACCCGGTTGGTAATTCAAACCAAAATCATAATCCTTTAAAAGTTCAAGCCATCTTCTTTGTCTTGCATTCAATTCCTTTTGATCAAAAAGATATTTCAAACTCTTGTAGTCACTAAACACTTCAAATCTTGCACCAAACAGATAATGCCTCCAAAGTTTCAACACGAACACAACGGCGGCCAACTCTAAGTCATGCGTCGGATAATTCTTCTCATGCACTTTGAGTTGCCTCGAAGCATAAGCCACAACTTGATTATTCTGCATCAACACACCTCCCAAGCCCATTAAAGAAGCATCACAATACACAACGAATGGTTCTTCCAGATTTGGCAAAATCAAAACAGGGGCTGTCGTCAACCTTCGCTTAAGTTCTTGGAAACTCGCTTCACACTTGGCATCCCAAACAAAAGCTTGACCCTTCCTAGTCAACTGCGTCAACGGTAACGATAACTTAGCAAATCCTTCAATGAACTTACGGTAATAACCCGTTAAACCAAGAAAACTTCTAATCTCAAAAACTGATTTCGGAGTCTCCCATTGTGATACCGCTTCAACCTTCGACGGATCAACCGCAATACCATTACTAGAAATTACAAGACCAAGGAAACTAACTTCCTTCAACCAAAACTCACACTTAGAAAGTTTTGCAAACAACTACTTCTCTCTCAACACAGATAACACACTCTTCAGATGCTCGGCATGCTCTTCTTCGCTCTTCGAATAAACCAAGATGTCGTCGATAAACACAACCAAAAACTTATCCAAATAAGGATGGAAAATCCTATTCATGTACTCCATAAATACACCTGGTGCATTAGTCATGCCAAATGGCATTATAGAATACTCATAGTGTCCATACCTCGTTCTAAAAGCAGTCTTCTGAATATCCTTAGCTTTCACACGAATCTGATGATACCCAGATCTCAAATCAATCTTGCTGAACACACTCGCACCAACCAACTGATCCATCAGATCATCAATCCTCGGGAGTGGATACTTGTTCTTGATAGTCACCTTGTTCAACTGTCTGTAATCCACACAGAGCCTCATAGAACCCTCTTTCTTCTTAACCAACAACACCGGTGCACCCCACGGCGACACACTCAGAAGAATAAACCTCTTTTCAAGAAAATCCTCAAGTTGACTCTTCAACTCTTTCAATTCTGATGCCGATATACGATAAGGAGCCATCGATATCGGACTAGTTCCAGGAATCAAATCTATTGAAAACTCCACTTCTCGCTCCGGTGGTAAATCCTTTATCTCTTCAGGGAAAACTTCCGGAAAATCTCTAACAATTGGTAAAGCACCAATCTCTTCACTTTCACCAATTCTCAAAGTTTCCATAAGCATAAATACCTTAGCTCCATCTTGCACTGATTCTTTCACTTGTCTCGCTGTCATAAACAAATCCCTTGCAACGTCCGATTCCGGAAAAATAACCGTCTTGTCAAAACAGTTAATATATACCCGGTTGAATTCCAACCAATTCATCCCAAGGATGACATCAAGTTGGTCTAGGTGAAGACACACTAAATCAATTCCAAAATCTTT
Source organism: Lathyrus sativus (assembly GCA_963859935.3). NCBI lineage: Eukaryota > Viridiplantae > Streptophyta > Magnoliopsida > Fabales > Fabaceae > Lathyrus > Lathyrus sativus. Next base: position 430,209,905 of record OZ012739.1, on the reverse strand, counting down.
ACCGAAGATACTCAACGGACAATTCAAACAAACATACGGTGTAGTTACCGAACCCATAGCAGGAGTATCAATAACCATACCGCCACCAATCACAGACAACTCAAGATTCAACCTTCTAACACAATCCAAAGAAATAAAAGAATGCGTAGCTCCAGTATCAATTATAGCGATCAAAGGTATACCATTAATAAAACACGTACCTCTGATCAAGCGATCGTCACTAGCAGTCTCAGATCCAGATAGAGCGAACACTTTTTCGCTTCCTTGATTCTTCTTCGGCTTATCACATTTGGTACTAATGTGTCCTTGCTCACCACAGTTGTAGCAAGTCACACTTGCACCGCTTCTGCATTCAAGGGCTTTGTGGCCTGGCTTGCCACACTTAAAACACGCCTTCTCAACACTCTTGCATTCCGAAGCACGGTGTCCCTATTCACCGCACCTGTTGCGGTGGAAATAGGATCACAAACTATTAATGAGTTTGAATCGCAATTCAATTCACAACCGCTCTTTGATTTATCCGAAGGAAAAGGTCAAAAGAGGGAAAACCTATTTTGCATCGTAAACACAATGCGGGGAAAGATCTAGGGTTCGGGGGTTGGTTAAATTTAGGGAAGGTATTAGCACCCTAAACTTCTGTAGTACTCTACAGGAACCTTTTGTTCAGATGTTTACTATTTGCTTTATTTATTTGCTTAAGGTATATGTACAAAGGATTAAAAGTGAGAAAAGAGACCTAAGGGGTTAATTCTAAGTTTACTCGACAAGACATCGCATCTTGTGCCTACATATCCTTACGGAAATGGAATCAGAGTAACTGTAGTTCCCCTCAAAAGGGAGGTTAGAGACTTCTTGACTGTGGTCAAGGTCTCAAGGGGAATAAACGCATCTTAAGGACACGCTTACGTGGAGTGTAGAAACTCCAAATCTCTACGTTAAATTGTTAAATTGTAATTAGGGTTAAATTAGGGATTCCACGGCGGGAAACCCTAAAATGAGCGCGGCGGCTCTTTGACCTAATGCTAGGGGTAAAATTGTAATCTTGCCTGCGGCGAGGCATTTGTGAAAATTAGGGTTTGTAGTTTGTAATTTTGAGGATTATTGGTGCAGCGACCAAAAGCTAGACCTAATTCCTTCGGAGGTGTGTAATGTGACAGAATAATTGATGAAGGTGTGAGAAACTAATCATACGAGCAGAGAAATAATGACAGAAATTAAAGCCATACAAACAGAAATTTAAAGGCAGAAATTAAAGAGCGATTCGCGAGGTTACAACCGGGAAGCAGTTACAAAATGATAATGACATAAAAATGAAATAAATAACGGTAAACGCAATAAACTGCAAAAACGAGCAAACACCATTAATGGATAGAATTGTCAGATGGTGGCGAAGTAAAATTATGTCTCTTTTTGTGGTTTTATTTTGTGGTATAATCTTCAATTTAAATTAAAATGAAATTAATATTAATTTAACTCAAACCCTAAAACTATTTCTAACCTAATTATTATATTTTTTTAAAAAAAAGGATTTTAATACATTTATTTAAAAAATGGTTTTTATTTATTATTATAAACAGTTTTTTTTTATATTTTATAAAAAAATCTTTTTTTAATTATCATTTTATTAAAGAACAACTTTAATATTATTTTTTTAAAAAAGTTAATAAAATTGAATTACCTAATTATAAAAAGAAAAAAAGTAAAAAAATAAAAAGGGTTGGGCCGGTCATCACTCCCGGACCCAACCCGGATGGGGTAAATCATAATCAAAAAACATTTAGGGTTCCCAGAACCCTAACATTCTCGCGGCGCCGTTTACATTCTTCTTTCTTCTCCTCGCTGCGATTCTCTCCGATCTTCTTCATTCCTTTCATTAACCTGAAACACAACACGAAAATTGTAAGGAAAATGCTTCATGGCTTACATTTAGCGAAAACGGCCGATGATGAAGTGAGCTGAGGCCCAAAACGGTTGATTGCCCGTCGTTTGGTCAAAACGGCGCCGGTGGTCTTCCGTTTGAACAATTTGAGGTTGTAAACGCGGCCGTTTTGTGATCTATGGCATGCGTCTGTGATTCGCGGATGATGTTGATGTTCTGAGATGATTGTTGTTCGCCGTCGATGATCTTCGTCGCCGTTTCTTACAAAGACGATGATGAGGACTTTGTTTCCTCTGAGTCTCGGCCGTTTATTCTTATTCGCGCCGCCTAGGGTTTTGCTTGCGATTTGTCTGTTTCTCTCTCGCGGCTTTCGCGATTTTCTGTTAGGGTTTCACCATGGTGAGATTGTCCCTTTTTATAATATCTGATTTGACTCTCTTTTGGGCCTTGGATACCAGTGGATTCGCGTTTAATATTGGATTGTTCGATCTGATATGATTTGCTGTGATTTTTTGATTTGATTTGAACACTTTTTCGGATTCACTTTTGCTTGATCATTTTTCTGATACACTGATTGGATTCTTCTGATACTGATTGAATCTTGTTTCCTTTTTTAGGATTTGATTGGGGCTTCTGATTTCCAGCTGATACGGATTCTCTTCCTAATACAATCTGGATATTGGTTTTTGCTGATATGGATTCTTTCCTTTCCAGACTCACATATTTGGATGGGATGCGGATTGGGTTTTCGTTGGATATCTGCTTCTGATTTCTGGATTTCGGTTTTGAACATACATTAACTTTTCCTCTTCTTGTTTCAGGATTGGTACTATGGCTTCGGTCGAGTCAAACGCTGCCGATGAGGGTATACGGCGATGATGATGATATTCTGAGCCTGATGAGGGAACCTATGATACTGCTGTGGTTGCCTTTGATAATTACGTTGGGCCATGATGTGTGATAGCTGAGCCCCTGCATTCGGTACCTTATTCCACGATTCCCCTAGCTTACTGCTTTGTTGGCTTGTCATGGTGACTTGCGCCTTTGATTCAGGCTTGCCCTGAACTGATGTGATTACGTGAGCTTATCCTTGCTCTTTCTAGTATGATTCTGCTATGATTTTGTGCTGTGATTTTGTGTTTTATCTGATGCAGTATGGTTTGTATTCTGAGCCTTTTGTGGCAGATTTGTTTGACTTGGTTTTTCCTGTTCTTGCGCATGAGCTGAGTTTGATACTTACAACTCATTAGTCCCTCTTTTCCTTTCTGAACTTGGGTTTTGTTGTGTATTTGGTTATCCAGTTCGATTTGTGCTTCGGATTTCAGGTGATGGATTTATGGCTCATGGACTTGTTTGGAGGTCTTTCTGCTATAGTTTGTGATCTAAACTTAATCCTCTGACCTGCACTTACTCTTCCATTTCTGAATTGAGCTGGTTTCGCTGCTTGTGAACTGAATTGGCTCTTGCTGTTTCCGAATTTGAACCTGAACTCAGTTTGGTGTTTTTCAGGACATAGAATTCAGATTTTTGGGACTAATATTTCTTTGTCTTCATCGTTTTTTCAGGGCCAAAGTGTCTTGGATTTGCAACTGTTGGCGCTGTTGTGGCGTGATAAAATAAAGGTGATGATGTTGTCTTCAACTGAGCCCATATGATGGATGTCTCTGATTGTTTCTGTTGTGCACTTTCAGTTTGTATTTCCAATTACTTTTGGCTGTGAAACCGTTTCGAGAAAGGCCACACATTTACTTGATAGGCTACCATATTTACTTGATGACGACACCATGTTTACTTGAGGGAATGGTACTTAGCTTGACTTTGAAACAGAATCTAATTCTCGGCACGTGCCCCTCCTCAGTTAATCATTTATCGACCCGAACTTCTTTTATCTCTTCATCTTTCTCGGCTGTCCCGTATTGATAAGAACAGAAAATACTTGATCTGACGCTGATGGCGCGGAACGGTAACGGGGTAGGATGCGGCTTCAGTCGTGCCACTCCCGGCACTCGATGATGACGATTGTTCTGAGAGTGTCAAACAATTTCTAACATCTTTTTCTCTATTCTGTTTTGTTTTGTTTCCCTTTGTGCAGGTTAATCAGAGCTTTGCGGTGAAGATCGAGGGACATCACGAAGAACACTTAGAAATCTTTAGGATTTAGGACTCTTTAGGAAATACAATTTCATTTCTCTTTTGTAACTTGTAATAAAAAAATATTATGAATAAATTCAATAATATTCTTTATCCAAATTACTTCCTCTTTGTAAATCATGATATGAATAAACTTCAAATTTCTATCCAAATTTACTTTACAATTTGTAATAATAATAAAATATTATGAATGAACTTCACATATTCTATTAAAATCATTTTCCAATTTCTTTTCCATGATTTAATTTGCAAACACCTCAACATCCGATTAAACCTCACCAGTCAAACATCCCTGAATAAAGGTCGAAATTAATTCGATCCAATCTTGCATAATAAGCTTAATACCTTCAACATGAATAAGTTCCATTAATCAGTCGAAGTTTTCACTGTTTTCCCTCTAAAATGAACTGGAAGATAGAAGAATGAATTCTTGTTAAAACCCTGTTCCACAGATCAGATTCTCGCGTCGCCTTGAACCAAACCAAATTGATATCTTAACACAATCAACCCACGTAAATAAATGACTCGGAATAAAACCTCATCAGGCCCAAAAATTACGAATTATGCTTCAAAATGACCAAAACGTCCCTAGGAGTAATTCCTGCAAAACAAATCGCGCTCAATGATTGGTTAGTGATTAATGGATGCAAAAATGCAATGTCATGTGCCATGACTGACTAAATGTAAGGGTAAAATTTGGGGTATTACAGTTGCCCCTATTTAAATAGCTACACCGGATGATTTGAGTGGCGGAGACTCGAGGAATCATGGCGGAGGGATTTAAATATAGATAACCGAAAATTTTGCCCTTATATGTGGCGATATGCAATGCTACGGACAAAACGAGAACAGACTAATGTAGATGATGCCATGAATATGATGTGATGCGTATGCTGGAATGATGAATATGACGACACAGGGACAGACGCTACGAGGAGAACACACTGGGGAAAACGACGCGCTGGGACACAGTACAACACTGGGGAATTCTAAAATGATGGTCAACTGGTGTGAACATGACCAATTGTCATTTTGGGAACGAGTTTCTCAAATGGAGATGGTACCTATGAGACGGCCTCCACTGGGGAATCTTAAAAGTGAAACTGGATCATGTACGACTGCAAGATCGATTATAGAATGCTGGAGCATTGAGCAAAGAATAACATCCAAGCTTCTGTAAACCATCTCTCGTGACAGGATCAAACGGACTTTTCGGGAATCCGTAGCAAATATACAGGGTAAAGACCGGCTGTATGCCAAAGTAAATGGACTTTAATGGGAAATGCCCTGATAAGCTTCTCGAGGGAGACCTGTCACTTATTGTTGGAAGGGACTTACATGCCAAAATGGATAAGCACTCAAATAAAGAGGCTGCTGCTTATCTGATATATAAATCTTCTCATATTTAAGGTCGGCGCCTGGAATACGATTCTGATTTCTTCTTTTACTAAAGGATAAATGAACTTCTTCATACTTCAAGATCGTGCTCTCCTGAATATGATTCCGCTCCTTCTTTTACTAAAGGGTAAATGAACTTCTTCATACTTCAAGATCGTGCTCTCCTGAATATGATTCCGCTCCTTCTTTTACTAAAGGGTAAATGAACTTCCTCATACTTCAAGATCGTGCTCTCCTGAATATGATTCCGCTCCTTCTTTTACTAAAGGGTAAATGAACTTCCTCATACTTCAAGATTGTGCTCTCCTGAATATGATTTCGCTCCTTCTTTTACTAAAGGGTAAATGAACTTCCTCATACTTCAAGATCGTGCTCTCCTGAATATGATTCCGCTCAAACCTCCCCGTACTTCAAGATCGTGCTCTCCTGAATACGATTTGGTTCAAACCTCCCCATACTTCAAGACGACAGGGAAAATGGAAGCCCAACTGCTCAATGGAGATGGCCATTTGCTGCGAGTCATAACGAAGATAGGATTGGCTTCTCGATGCGAGAAATGTCGCTTACCGATGTTGTAAGATGTAAGGTGTTGTGCCGATAGATTTTCCAGGCGTGAACTGACATGTATCTGTAAAGGATTGTGGTTGATTTTCTTGAAAGGTAGTGCAAAATAAATGCACTTCCGTATACAGTGATAAGCTTCTCAGGCGAGAACAGTCGCGTATCTGTCATGGTATGGTGAAAACCTTTAGATGGTGCAAAATAAATGCACCTCCGGTTGGGCTCAGCGACCGACAAAACCGAAGTTCAATCTAGGATCGAGCTAGAAAGAAGACTGGTAATCAAGACTCCATCGAGGGAATGATCTCGAAGGGTAGATATCTTATCATGGCGAGGAAAGATAGCTGAAGTAACCGTCATCCACGAGGATCGAGCTCTGTGGGGAAACTGGAAACAAGTAGGTATTTTATGCTTAAAGCTGACAATCTATTTGAAGAGAATGGACAAACCCCAGTTACTCGGCGGTAACAATCAATGATGGCGAGACACAGTGAACCTGCGAATGCTAATGCATATGTTAATGTGAATGTATGTCCATGTCTATGTAGTTAAATATGCAAAATGTTATGAAATGAGTATGTAATGAATACGTGAAAGGAATGTATGAAATAGCCATGTGATGCTTATGCCCTTGCGTATGCTGACGAAACAGACTAGAGACGGGACGAGAGATGAAATGGACATCTCGACGGAGATACCCTGCGTTCTCTGCAACCAATACGTCAATCATGGGAAAAAATGATAGGACCACATCTGGTTTCAGAATTCTGACTTCTCTGGGGAGAAGGTAATCTGCTTGGGTGTACAGTATCATGTCTTCACATGGGGAGAAGAAAACTTGAGGGACACTTTCGAGTTACCCAAGAAAAGTTGTCAGCTTATAGTCTCGCTGGGGACTGTGTCAGGGCGATGATTTAAAAGTGTTTCTGCAACAATGAGATTTTTCGAGGAGTGAGGAGATCATTCCGAACTTTCCACTAGTCAAAGTAATTTCTTATATTTCGATTGCGTTTTCGAAGAACAATTTTTAAAAATTTTCAAAGCACCTTTCATTTTCAAAATTTTTAAGAATAAATGCATTTTGCATAACAACAGAAAACAAGAGTAATGCACCAAGGAATGTAAGTAACAAAATGGTATCTTTTATTAAAGGGTGAATGCTTGTTGAAGGCATAGCTCCACAGATGATTATGTTTTGAAATTGGCAACATGGGAAAAGGTTACATTGAATCCAACGACACCTACTGACACTAATAACTAAGACTAATCCAGAACCTTGCTTTGGACGAGGATGAACGAACTGAAAAATGGCTCTCATGTGGAAAGTGTGTTTGTGATGATCGGTGTTTTCTGATGCAATGAAATGCCTTTGTCCCTAAATTTTGCCTGGACCGCCCTTTCGGGTTTTCAATCCACCGGGACGCTCTTTTTTGCCTAAGCCGCCCTTTCGGGTTTTCAACTTAGCGAGCTTTTTATTATTATTTCCTTTTCAACCCTTACTTTTGCCTAAGTCGCCTTTTGCAGGTTTTCGACTTAGCGGGTTTTTAGGCATAATATTTTCGGACTGCATCAGAATTCACGGGATGTGCAAGCTCTTCTCCATCCATTGTTGTAAGTATCAGAGACCCTCCGGAGAAAACGGTCTTTACAACAAACGGGCCTTCATAATTGGGCATCCACTTTCCACGCATATCTTTATGCACTGGCAAGATCTTTTTGAGTACGAGCTCTCCTTGACGGAACTCACGGATACGAATCTTCTTATCAAATGCTCTTTTCATCCGTTTCTGATATAATTGCCCATGACACATAGCTGTCATGCGTTTCTCGTCAATGAGATTCAACTGATCCAGTCTGTCTTGAACCCATTCAGCTTCCTCAAGTTCAGCTTCCATCAACACTCTTAAAGAAGGTATCTCTACTTCGATGGGGAGTACGGCGTCCATTCCATACACCAATGAGAAAGGTGTTGCCCCTGTCGAAGTTCGCACTGAGGTCCTGTATCCATGCAAAGCAAACGGTAACATCTCATGCCAATCTTTGTAAGTCACGACCATCTTTTGCAGGATTTTCTTGATATTCTTATTCGCAGCTTCAACGGCCCCATTCATTTTAGGACGGTACGGAGAAGAATTGTGATGCATGATCTTGAAACTGTCACACAACTCCTTCATAGTCTTGTTATTCAGATTGGTGCCATTGTCAGTTATTATCCGACTTGGAATTCCATAACGGCAGATAATTTCTTTCCTGATGAAGCGGGCAACCACTTGCTTAGTCACGTTGGTGTAGGAGGCAGCCTCTACCCACTTGGTGAAATAATCAATAGCAACAAGGATAAAACAATGACCATTAGAAGCCTTCGGCTCAATTGCCCCAATCATGTCAATGCCCCACATTGAGAACGGCCATGGTGAAGACAAAACATTCAACGACGAGGGAGGTACATGCATTTTATCAGCGTAAATTTGGCACTTATGGCATTTTCTGGCATATTGGATGCAGTCAGCTTCCATAGTTAACCAATAATATCCAGCCCTTAGCATCTTCTTGGTCATAGCATAACCATTGGCATGGGTGCCAAAGGTCCCCTCGTGAATCTCTTGCAGTAATATGTCCGCTTCCCGTTTATCAACACATCTGAGCAAAACCATGTCGTGATTTCTTTTGTATAACACACCATTACTGATAAAGAATTTCGAAGCCAATCTTCTCAACGTTTTCTTGTCCAGACCAGTAGCACCATCGGGATACTCTTGCTTGGCTAAATAGTTCCCGATGTCGTGAAACCAAGGCTTTTCATCCACCTCAACCTCTTCGACCATTTGACAGTACGCGGGCTCAACCTTGCGTTCAATATGGATAAGAGGTGCTTCATTAACGAATTTAACTTTCCACATGGATGCTAACATGGCTAAAGCATCAGCAACGTGATTCTCAGATCTAGGAACATGCTCGAACTCTATCTCATCGAAATACTTAACCAGCTCGACAATGTAGTCCTTATAGGGGATTAACTTCTCATTCTTCATTTCCCATTTGCCTTGTACTTGGTAAATAACTAAGGCTGAGTCACCACTCGCTTTAAGAAGTTTGATTCGGAGGTGAATTGCTGCTTCGAGGCCGAGAATACATGCCTCATACTCCGCGACGTTATTAGTACACTCAAAGTCTAACCTTGTTGTAAACGGAGTGAATCCACCCTTTGGGTTCATCAAAACGGCGCCTATACCATGCCCATTGAAATTCGAGGAACCATCAAACATCATCCTCCACCAAAGACCTGGTTCTGGACCTTCGCTCGGATCTGGCTCTTCACAATCTCTCTTGATCAACAAAATATCCTCATCAGGAAAGTCAAACGTAAGAGGTTCATAATCTTCAACTGGCTGATCTGCAAGATAATCTGATAAAATACTACCCTTAATTGCCTTCTGGGGTACATACTGGATGTCATATTCGGATAACAACATGTGCCAACGGGCTAGCCTCCCGGTTTGAGCAGGTTTTTCAAGAATATACTTGATCGGATCCATTTTAGAAATCAACAATGTGGTATGACAGACCATATATTGTCGAAGGCGCCTAGCGGCCCATGCCAACGCACAACAAGTTTTCTCCAATGGCGAGTATCTGTTTTCACAATCGGTAAACTTCTTGCTCAGGTAATAAATCGCATGTTCCTTTCTTCCAGTCTCATCATGTTGCCCAAGCACACAACCCATAGACTTCTCAAGAACAGTAAGGTACATAAACAACGGTCTTCCAGGTACGGGAGGAATCAGAATAGGGGGGTCTTGCAAATAACTCTTAATTTTCTCGAACGCTTTCTGACAATCAGGGTTCCACTCAACCGTCTGCCCCTTACAAGGCAATTTGAATATCGGCTCACAGGTAGCGGTCATGTTAGAGATAAACCTGGAAATATAGTTCAAACGCCCAAGAAAGCCTCTAACTTGTGTCTCGGTTTGCGGAGCTGGCATATCTTGAATGGCTCGGACTTTGTCAGGATCTACCTCAATCCCTCGTTGGCTAACAATAAAACCAAGCAGTTTTCCAGATCTGACACCGAAGGTACATTTAGCAGGATTCAACTTCAACTGATACTTCCTGAGTCGTTCAAACAACTTCACCAAATGGTCTAGATGTTCCTCTTCACTCTGAGATTTGGCTATCATATCGTCCACATACACCTCGATCTCCTTGTGCATCATATCATGAAAAAGAGTGGTCATAGCGCGTTGGTAAGTTGCCCCTGCGTTCTTCAAACCGAAGGGCATGACTTCGTAGCAAAAGGTCCCCCAAGGAGTAATGAAAGTAGTCTTCTCTCGATCATCGGGATCCATTTTGATATGATTATAGCCAGAGAAACCATCCATAAATGAGAACAACGCAAAACTGGCTGTATTGTCTACAAGTGTATCAATATGTGGCAGAGGGAAGTCATCTTTCGGACTTGCTTTGTTCAGATCCCTGTAATCCACACACATCCTAACTTTACCGTCCTTCTTGGGCACTGGCACAATATTGGCAACCCAATCTGGATATTTTGCAACTGCCAAGAAACCTGCATCCAACTGTTTTTAACCTCATCTCGAATTTTCAAAGCCATGTCGGGTCTCGTTCTTCGAAGCTTTTGTTTGATAGGTGGACAATCTGGCTTAAGTGGCAACTTGTGAACAACAATATCTGTGTCCAGACCAGGCATATCTTGATACGACCATGCAAACACATCAATATATTCTTTTAACAACTCAATCAACCTCGGCTTAACCTCTGTCCCAAGCATTGCACCAATCTTGACCTCTTTCTTGTTCTCATCTGTACTAAGATTAATTAAGTCCACCTGCTCTTTATGCGGTTGAAGCTCTGTGTACTCGTACTCAATCAATCTTGTCAGTTCAGCGGGTACTTCAAAATCTTCTTCACCCTCGTCTTCAGCTTGATTGATGGGTGCATCCCAGTTAGGAGTGTCAGTAAAGTCATTGGATCCAACGAGGTTTGCGATGTCTCTGCATGATGGAAGGCTTACTTAATTAAAATGCTCGAAGATATGTAAGATAAGAAATGAAATGCTGTTTTTTTTGTTTTATTTTTTGGAAAAAGGTTGCCAACTTCATTTTTTAAAAGTGGAAACGAAAAACGCAAATGAACCAAAGTGGAATTGAACAAAATGCCTTTATTAATATCCTTTTTTTTTTTAAATGAAAGGTGGCCCAATAAAAACGACCCTATAGCCTTGGGCAGAGCTACGGATTTTTATTTGAAAACGTAAATGAAAAAATGCTAAAATTACTTTGACGATGGAAAGATAACAGGGATCTCTACGGCCTCCCAGTTGTTCAAAGCTTCATCACCCTTAAACACCAGGTTGCTCAGATCTTCATCTTCCTCACAGTCGCTGACGGCATTGATTTGGAAACCTCCACTGACAAATACCTCTTGGATAACCTTCGGACGCCCTTCGACAGTTGTGGCAGCTCCATTCTGAGTTGGTTTGTAACCCAACCCAAAACGATCAGTCTTGGTCTTGACGTCAATTACCTCTCCCCAACCTTCCGGAATGCCCCTGCCAATTGTTGATTTGGTACTCTTCAGAGATGCAAAAGATGGATTACCCTGGCCCACTGTCTCCTCGACTTCTAACAGAACAGCATTGGCGATCTCGAGTGCTTGAAAGGAGATTTCCAAAGCATTCTCATCGGCCTCGATGTAACGGAAAGAAGACAGGTTACTGACCATCAGATCCTCCTCACCGTGTATAATAACTAACTTTTCATCGATCACGAACTTCATCTTTTGATGTAACGTTGAGGTTACTGCCCCAGCGGCATGAATCCACGGCCTTCCAAGTAAGCAGCTGTAATTGGGATTAATGTCCATGACTTGAAACGTGATATTAAAAACTTGCGGCCCAATCAGGATAGGAAGCTCAACCTCCCCCATTACCGACCGGCGAGATCCATCGAAATCCTTGACGATCAAAGGAGTAGGTTTCAACACAGTCTCTTTGAAACCCAACCTATCAAGAACCCTCTTGGGTAGAACATTCATAGAAGAACCGGTGTCCACTAGCACTCTTGCTAAATTGTCTTCCTGACAATTCACTGATATATGTAAAGCACGATTATGATTCGGGCCCTCCTTTGGTAACTCTTCGTTGCTGAAACTGAGGGTGTTACATGCGGTCAAATTGGCAATCACACTATCAAACCGACTGGTGCTAATATCTTGATCCACATGTGCTTGAGTCAAAACTTTCTGCAAGGCCATCCTATGAGCGGGTGAACTCATCAACAGAGATAAAATCGAAATCTTGGAAGGAGTTTGATGAAGTTGATCGATAACTTTATAGTCACTTTTCTTGATGATCCTCAAAAACTCAGCATCTTCATCATTCGTAACGGCTCCCTTGCCTTTGTCTTTGGCAGGCACTGGGATACTAGTTGTTTCCTTAGGTGGAACCTCATTGAAACGGGGAGTATACACGCGGCCACTGCGAGTCATCCTGCTTGCCTCTGCGATATTAGTCACAGTGTCCTTAACCTCTTCATTTGGAATAATCTTCCCGGACTCCTTGTCAATCATCGTCACGTCATATCTCCAAGGCACAGCTTTAGGATCACTGAAAGGAAACGGACTTGGTCTTCGAATAACTATAGGCTTAGGCTGATTCACCTCAGGGATAGACGACTTTGGTATATCGAACACGGGATTGGCGGAACTTGCCCCTGCCAGATTAAACACTGGTACCTTACCCTTTGATTCAGGCTGATGGAAGACAGGCTCAACCACAGCGGCTTCATCCTTCTTGGCTTGGCTTGTCACTTGTAAAACACCCTCGTTAATCAACTTCTGAACGTCATTCTGAACCAACACACAACCCTTGATACTGGCTTCACAACTTACACATGCAACGTGGGAAGTATCTACCAGACCATCTTCAAACAGTTTCGAATGGAATATCTTAAGAGAAGTCTGAATCTGAACAACATCAAGGACATAACCTTCCTCAGAATCGGCACTGATGGCGTTAACACTTTCATGGTTGGGAAAAGGATTCTTCTTAACATTCGGTTGAGGATCTTCAAATGACAAAATCTTCTTTTCCAATAAATCCCTGACAAGATTTTTGAGAGCATAACAGTTCTCCAGATCATGACCAGGCGCACCCTCATGAAATAAACAATGAGCAGCGGCGTTGTAATTGGCGGGTAGAGGATTAGGAGGCGGACCCAAAGCTCGAGTAGTAATTAGACCTTGCTTGACTAATGAGGGATACAGCTCGGTGAAAGTCATTGGAATCGGCGGACAAGGTTTATACGGTCTCTTGTTAGGAATATTCTGGCGAGGAGCGGGATTTTTTGGCTGTTGATGAGCAGGGGCGTTGGGCGCCTGTTGATAGTTAGGAGGCGGATAAACAGGAGATTGTTGCATAGGTTGATACATAGGAACCTGTTGATTGAAAGAAGGTGCAACAGCTGCCACATAGGGTTGTTGAGCATACTGGATCGGGTACCCTTGAGGTTGAGCATAACCTTGCGGATATTGATAAAATTGGTCTCTTCGTCTACCAGAGGATATAGCATTAGTCTCCCCTTCTTTCTTCTTCTGAGAGCTATACGGAGGTTTCCTCGGCTGATCCTTTGAAACACCATGATTATTTGTCATTTTACCGCTTTTCATACCCAATTCAATCTTGACACCCACAGCAACGATGTCAGAGAAATTCGAAGTCACACTTCCCACCATCCTCTCGAAAAATTCTGGACGAACCGTGTCGACGAACCAATCAGCTAACTCTTTCTCGGTCAAAGGAGGTTCTACTTGCGAAGCAATCTCTCTCCACCTTTGAGCGTACTCTTTGAATGACTCAGAACTCTTTTGTGACATACTCAACAACTGTCTTCTGTCAGGAGCCAGATCCATATTGTACTTGTAATGTTTGATGAAAGCGTCAGATAAATCTTGGAAACTCTTAATGCGAGATTGGTCCAAAGTTAAGTACCATTTGGAAGAAGCACCCTTCAAACTGTCTTGGAAGCAATGAATCATCAATTTATCATTCTCAACATGGGCAGCCATTTTGCGATAGTACATGATCAGATGACTCTTAGGACAAGTGGCACCTTCATAGCGATCGAAGTTCAGAGTTTTGAACTTCGGGGGAATAACCAAACCTGAGACCAAACAAACGTCCCTTGCAGCAGTTCCAAAAATTTGATCGCCCTCTACTTTTTTCAATCTCTGGACGATGGTGTCTACTTCCTCACGAAGCTTGTCATGTTTCTCATAAACTTCAACATTCTCATCAAGATTATCAAAGACTGTCTCATTGAAATACGGTTGCGCACGGGTGTGTACAACAGGTGGTGCAAAGATAGGAGCCCCCCTAGAAACTTCAGAAAATGAAGGAACGGCTTGCTGAACGGGCTGATTAATCGGAACGGTGGCTTGAGGAGGCACAAAACCTGGAGCAAGACCATAAGGTGGGTCCCTTGCTACGGTCACATTTGGTGGAGGGTCCACAGTAACGCCAGTGATCTCGGAAACAACAGTGGACTGGGTATCCATTTTAGCATTCATGACGTGTAACAATTCCATCATACGCCCCATACCCCCTCGCAGGTCTTCAAGTTCATTGCTAAGGCGATCAATCTCTTTTGTCTGATCCTCCATTCTCTTCCGAGTTTGAGCTCTGGTGTTGTACTGGTGCCGAGGACTCAGGGTGACGAAACTGGAAGGCGAGAGAACCGAACATGAGAAAACGGAAGACACATGCAATGCAAGAAAGTATATGATGCTATGATGCAAATACAAATGAAGATTTCATGGAATTCAAACATTTACAAATGTCGTGGGGTACCAAAAAAATTTTCTTGTTTTTTCAATTTTATTTTTTTTATTTATAGTATCCTGCGATATAAATGATGTTTGAATTCCATGAAATACAATGCAATGGGATGCTTTATGGATGCCATGCACATGAATACACAAAACCCTAGGTTAAAAGTCATGAGTGGAGTTAATGTCTACCCATCCCCAAAGGAGTGCACTATAGGTTAGTTGTACCTGCCGAACAAGGTTCTAAAAAGTGCCCAAAGTCATCAGCCCATCTTTCGGATATTATCGACCTTCCGATTGACTCGGGGGTTAATAATATTCTCAAGAGAACCTCTTTTGAGTGTAGCATCGCGTAGCAACCGTTGTAGGATTACTCCCACATAGCTCCCGCACTACGTCCTAAATAAGGCCAAGGTGGTGTTAAGGTACTACGGTCTTCAATATCACAGACTCCAATCGACCATGGAAAAAGTTTTCACGATTATACTCGATCAACCGAACCATTTTCGAAGAGGTCTCAACTGAGCGGTGATTCTCGAATCAACTTAGTCGGGATTCAACTCCCGGTAAGCCTCATCGAATATATCCCCATCCTATAATAATGTCACTAGTCCGGGTGTAGGACTTATCTCACAACACAAGGAACAATCCCTCAAATCGGAGCACAAATACATACATGCAAATGAATAATAACACAGATAGTAATAAAGATGAACAAGTTAGGGATAACCCTCAAAAAATTAAGATCTCCCCAGTGAAGTCGCCATTTTCTGTTGCGGTGGAAATAGGATCACAAACTATTAATGAGTTTGAATCGCAATTCAATTCACAACCGCTCTTTGATTTATCCGAAGGAAAAGGTCAAAAGAGGGAAAACCTATTTTGCATCGTAAACACAATGCGGGGAAAGATCTAGGGTTCGGGGGTTGGTTAAATTTAGGGAAGGTATTAGCACCCTAAACTTCTGTAGTACTCTACAGGAACCTTTTGTTCAGATGTTTACTATTTGCTTTATTTATTTGCTTAAGGTATATGTACAAAGGATTAAAAGTGAGAAAAGATACCTAAGGGGTTAATTCTAAGTTTACTCGGCAAGACATCGCATCTTGTGCCTACATATCCTTACGGGAATGGAATCAGAGTAACTGTAGTTCCCCTCAAAAGGGAGGTTAGAGACTTCTTGACTGTGGTCAAGGTCTCAAGGGGAATAAACGCATCTTAAGGACACGCTTACGTGGAGTGTAGAAACTCCAAATCTCTACGTTAAATTGTTAAATTGTAATTAGGGTTAAATTAGGGATTCCACGGCGGGAAACCCTAAAATGAGCGCGGCGGCTCTTTGACCTAATGCTAGGGGTAAAATTATAATCTTGCCTGCGGCGAGGCATTTGTGAAAATTAGGGTTTGTAGTTTGTAATTTTGAGGATTATTGGTGCAGCGACCAAAAGCTAGACCTAATTCCTTCGGAGGTGTGTAATGTGACAGAATAATTGATGAAGGTGTGAGAAACTAATCATACGAGCAGAGAAATAATGACAGAAATTAAAGCCATACAAACAGAAATTTAAAGGCAGAAATTAAAGAGCGATTCGCGAGGTTACAACCGGGAAGCAGTTACAAAATGATAATGACATAAAAATGAAATAAATAACGGTAAACGCAATAAACTGCAAAAACGAGCAAACACCATTAATGGATAGAATTGTCAGATGGTGGCGAAGTAAAATTATGCCTCTTTTTGTGGTTTTATTTTGTGGTATAATCTTCAATTTAAATTAAAATGAAATTAATATTAATTTAACTCAAACCCTAAAACTATTTCTAACCTAATTATTATATTTAAAAAAAAAAAAGGATTTTAATACATTTATTTAAAAAATGGTTTTTATTTATTATTATAAACAGTTTTTTTTTATATTTTATAAAAAAATCTTTTTTTAATTATCATTTTATTAAAGAACAACTTTAATATTATTTTTTTAAAAAAGTTAATAAAATTGAATTACCTAATTATAAAAAGAAAAAAAGTAAAAAAATAAAAAGGGTTGGGCCGGTCATCACTCCCGGACCCAACCCGGATGGGGTAAATCATAATAAAAAAACATTTAGGGTTCCCAGAACCCTAACATTCTCGCGACGCCGTTTACATTCTTCTTTCTTCTCCTCGCTGCGATTCTCTCCGATCTTCTTCATTCCTTTCATTAACCTGAAACACAACACGAAAATTGTAAGGAAAATGCTTCATGGCTTACATTTAGCGAAAACGGCCGATGATGAAGTGAGCTGAGGCCCAAAACGGTTGATTGCCCGTCGTTTGGTCAAAACGGCGCCGGTGGTCTTCTGTTTGAACGATTTGAGGTTGTAAACGCGACCGTTTTATGATCTATGGCATGCGTCTGTGATTTGCGGATGATGTTGATGTTCTGAGATGATTGTTGTTCGCCGTCGATGATCTTCGTCGCCGTTTCTTACAAAGACGATGATGAGGACTTTGTTTCCTCTGAGTCTCGGCCGTTTATTCTTATTCGCGCCGCCTAGGGTTTTGCTTGCGATTTGTCTGTTTCTCTCTCGCGGCTTTCGCGATTTTCTGTTAGGGTTTCACCATGGTGAGATTGTCCCTTTTTATAATTTCTGATTTGACTCTCTTTTGGGCCTTGGATACCAGTGGATTCGCGTTTAATATTGGATTGTTCGATCTGATATGATTTGCTGTGATTTTTTGATTTGATTTGAACACTTTTTCGGATTCACTTTTGCTTGATCATTTTTCTGATACACTGATTGGATTCTTCTGATACTGATTGAATCTTGTTTCCTTTTTTAGGATTTGATTGGGGCTTCTGATTTCCAGCTGATACGGATTCTCTTCCTAATACAATCTGGATATTGGTTTTTGCTGATATGGATTCTTTCCTTTCCAGACTCACATATTTGGATGGGATGCGGATTGGGTTTTCGTTGGATATCTGCTTCTGATTTCTGGATTTTGGTTTTGAACATACATTAACTTTTCCTCTTCTTGTTTCAGGATTGGTACTATGGCTTCGGTCGAGTCAAACGCTGCCGATGAGGGTATACGGCGATGATGATGATATTCTGAGCCTGATGAGGGAACCTATGATACTGCTGTGGTTGCCTTTGATAATTACGTTGGGCCATGATGTGTGATAGCTGAGCCCCTGCATTCGGTACCTTATTCCACGATGCCCCTAGCTTACTGCTTTGTTGGCTTGTCATGGTGACTTGCGCCTTTGATTCAGGCTTGCCCTGAACTGATGTGATTACGTGAGCTTATCCTTGCTCTTTCTGGTATGATTCTGCTATGATTTTGTGCTGTGATTTTGTGTTTTATCTGATGCAGTGTGGTTTGTATTCTGAGCCTTTTGTGGCAGATTTGTTTGACTTGGTTTTTCCTGTTCTTGCGCATGAGCTGAGTTTGATACTTACAACTCATTAGTCCCTCTTTTCCTTTCTGAACTTGGGTTTTGTTGTGTATTTGGTTATCCAGTTCGATTTGTGCTTCGGATTTCAGGTGATGGATTTATGGCTCATGGACTTGTTTGGAGGTCTTTCTGCTATAGTTTGTGATCTGAACTTAATCCTCTGACCTGCACTTACTCTTCCATTTCTGAATTGAGCTGGTTTCGCTGCTTGTGAACTGAATTGGCTCTTGCTGTTTCCGAATTTGAACCTGAACTCAGTTTGGTGTTTTTCAGGACATAGAATTCAGATTTTTGGGACTAATATTTCTTTGTCTTCATCGTTTTTTCAGGGCCAAAGTGTCTTGGATTTGCAACTGTTGGTGCTGTTGTGGCGTGATAAAATAAAGGCGATGATGTTGTCTTCAACTGAGCCCATATGATGGATGTCTCTGATTGTTTCTGTTGTGCACTTTCAGTTTGTATTTCCAATTACTTTTGGCTGTGAAACCGTTTCGAGAAAGGCCACACATTTACTTGATAGGCTACCATATTTACTTGATGACGACACCATGTTTACTTGAGGGAATGGTACTTAGCTTGACTTTGAAACAGAATCTAATTCTCGGCACGTGCCCCTCCTCAGTTAATCATTTATCGGCCCGAACTTCTTTTATCTCTTCATCTTTCTCGGCTGTCCCATATTGATAAGAACAGAAAATACTTGATCTGACGCCGATGGCGCAGAACGGTAACGGGGTAGGATGCGGCTTCAGTCGTGCCACTCCCGACACTCGATGATGACGATTGTTCTGAGAGTGTCAAACAATTTCTAACATCTTTTTCTCTATTCTGTTTTGTTTTGTTTCCCTTTGTGCAGGTTAATCAGAGCTTTGCGGTGAAGATCGAGGGACATCACGAAGAACACTTAGAAATCTTTAGGATTTAGGACTCTTTAGGAAATACAATTTCATTTCTCTTTTGTAACTTGTAATAAAAAAATATTATGAATAAATTCAATAATATTCTTTATCCAAATTACTTCCTCTTTGTAAATCATGATATGAATAAACTTCAAATTTCTATCCAAATTTACTTTACAATTTGTAATAATAATAAAATATTATGAATGAACTTCACATATTCTATTAAAATCATTTTCCAATTTCTTTTCCATGATTTAATTTGCAAACACCTCAACATCCGATTAAACCTCACCAGTCAAACATCCCTGAATAAAGGTCGAAATTAATTCGATCCAATCTTGCATAATAAGCTTAATACCTTCAACATGAATAAGTTCCATTAATCAGTCGAAGTTTTCACTGTTTTCCCTCTAAAATGAACTGGAAGATAGAAGAATGAATTCTTGTTAAAACCCTGTTCCACATATCAGATTCTCGCGTCGCCTTGAACCAAACCAAATTGATATCTTAACACAATCAACCCACGTAAATAAATGACTCGGAATAAAACCTCATCAGGCCCAAAAATTACGAATTATGCTTCAAAATGACCAAAACGCCCCTAGGAGTAATTCCTGCAAAACAAATCGCGCTCAATGATTGGTTAGTGATTAATGGATGCAAAAATGCAATGTCATGTGCCATGACTGACTAAATGTAAGGGTAAAATTTGGGGTATTACAGCACCTATAACACTTCATCGGAGTAGAAACTCCCCGACTTGGCTTCTTACTGAAACCAACCCTTTGTTTCCCCTTATCAGCAGGAGTCACGTAAGGTTTCCCTCGGAAGTGGCCCTTTCCTTTCTTATCACTTAGGCTCTTGTAGTGGCTAGATCGAGCCCTACTATCCTCATCGTAAATCCTACTCTTGTTTACCAACTCCGAAAATCGCTAGATTTCCTGGTAACCAATAGCTTGCTTGATCTCAGGTCTCAAGCCATTCACAAATTTGAGACACTTAGATCTCTCGGCATTAGCAGTGTTGTAGTGAGGACAAAACTTGATCAACTCCTCAAATTTTGCCGCATACTCAGCTACCGTTGAATTACCTTGCTTCAGCTCAAGGAATTCAATCTCTTTCTTTCCGCGCACATCTTCTGGAAAATACTTCTCCAGAAATGTCTCTCTAAAAAGATCCCAGGTGATCACAATATCATCCTCTTCAAATCTTTGGCGAGTATTACCCCACCAGTCTTCGGCTTCCTCTTCGAGCATGTGAGTCCCAAACTGTACCTTTTGTGCATCCGAGCAATTCATAACCCGAAAAATCTTCTCCACAGCTTTCAACCAAATCTGTGCTTTATCAGGCTCATGGGTTCCCTTGAAAATCGGAGGATTGTTCCTTTGAAACCTCCCCAAAGCACGGAATTCATCTTCAACAACATTCCCCGCATTCACATTGGCCGGAGGATTCTGCCCAATCGCTCCCGCAAACCTTGTCAAAGCTTCTGCGATCGCTTCATCGTTCCTCCCTGCAACCATCTTACTAATTCCAACACAGAACCACGTAAGAACAACCAATATTGATAATGCAACACACGCATATCAATAACACACAGGGAAAAACACTCTAACAACTTGGCCGGACGGACCGACCTGCTCTGATACCACTATTGTAACACCCCCTTCTATACCCCCAAATAAATGCATATACAAATTTATCAGAGTGAAAATTTTAGAATAAGGTATAAAGGAAGAATGTCACAATTTCACCAATGAAACACTTTAACATTTGCTCCATAAAATATGTAACATTTTCATGGTTTAGAAATCACATTTCAACATTTAAATTAAAGCGGAAGATAAAATCATTTAATCATTTCCAAAATATTAATTCACATACAGATAAGATATCCAGATTGATACATCATGTCAGGTCATTACAAAACCACATCAACTGATACATCACAATGTATCACAAAAGAATAACTATACTAGTCTAACTACCCGGTGTTACATATCAGAGTAGCCGACTCAAAAGAATGAAGATAACTTCACAAAAAAACTCCAGCATCCTAATCTGCAATGCCTCGTAGAGCATTATAAAACAGCAGAAGGGTGAGAAATATTACCATAATAATCAATGCATAAGATTATATATATATATACAGGTATCACATAATTACATTCTACATTTCTCACCACAAATTCATCTCATAGTCATATTTATCATGTTGTAAATATAAACAAATATGAACATACCCAAACATATCCCTTCATACATATTCCCCAATCATCCAAAACCCATCATATTTACAAGCATACTTCATATATCCATGACATTTATGCTATTACCACATCATCAAACAATGCACATATATCCACGATATGTTCCCATGCATTTCTCACAATTATTAACGATGCACACATATCCACGATATGTTCCCATGCATCTCTCACAATTATTAACGATGCACACATATCCACGATATGTTCCCATGCATCTCTCACAATTATTAACGATGCATACATATCCACGATATGTTCCCATGCATCTCTCAAAATTATTAACGATGCACACATATCCATGATATGTTCCCATGCATCTCTCACAATTATTAATGATGCACACATATCCACGATATGTTCCCATGCATTTCTCACAATTATTAACGATGCACACATATCCACGATATGTTCCCATGCATCTCATACATTTGCATACAACAACATACACTCATAATTCATCGAATAATACACACATATACATTACTATGTTCTCGTGTATTCTCTAATCTATGCAAACATTATGCATATCGCAATTTATGATTCACGCCCAAAGACTACCCACAGCACATACATATATAGTATATAACATTTCATTCCATTAAGGATCGAACCCGATCGAACCACAACACAACATAGAATGAAATCACAGAAAAACGAAATCTTGTCATGTTCGCCACCACCTCGCTAGGCGGGCACCTGGCGAACACTCGCTACCTGTTCGCCTAGCGAACAAGCTCGCGAACCCCAACAGAAGCTACTGGAAGGCCTCGCCACCTGCTCGCTGCAGCGAGCTTCCCAGCGAACCATTTCGCTATCTGTTCGCTACACTTTCGCTACCAGCGAACACACCAAAATCCATTATGTCCAAGTCTGGGACCATTCGCTATCTGTTCGCTGAGCTAACCCCTAGCGAGCATTCGCTACCTGCTCGCCTAGCGAGTCACTAGCGAATGTCTGCGTATTTTGTTTTTCACTTACTGTTATCCAACTCAACCAACTCCAAAAACCCCAAACTCACCAATCCAATTCCAATACTCTTAGTCTAATATTTCTAGACTATTCTACATCATCTATTTCAGTATCTAACCGATTAAATTGAGGTCTACTGATTAAATCCAACTTTTGCCCTAAATGGAAAATAGGGGAAAACATCTCCAACTTGAAGACCAGGGTCGCAGAACTGGAAGGCTCCTTGGTGGAGGGCCAGACGAAACTGAGGAGGAAACATCTCTGAAGACCCGACGAGAGATAATCGACAAGATACGTATCCTCGAGCAGGACACTCTTGAAGCTGTTGAGTTTGGGTTCTCTGCTGCTATGGAGTAGATGAAGGCCTTAAATCCCGACGTCCAACTGGTTACTGAAGGAATGGGTGTTCTCCACCAGGTGGTCAACGAGAAGGTGGTCCCGCCAAATATTCCTGCTGACGATGACTGATTGTTATTTGTAACTTAGTGTATTTTGGCCTGCGTACCAGTTTTTTGTAATTTTGATTGTCAGGCTCTTCCCGAAATTTATTTAGTATCTAAACACTTTCAGGCCATGTGGTCGGACCTATGGATGTTTATTTGACATTGTATTCCTTGTGTTAGTTTTTCTTGCGGATTGTTTGTTAAATTAGAATTTTATCGACTAGTTGCATTGCTCGATAGTTTAGAGAACTTGTTGAGGTGACGGAGTAATCTCACCGGTTGTGGGACTAGGATCTCGGTTGAGGTCCTGATCGCACAAGGCTTAGACTTTCCCATCGCAAGCTGGGTGTCCTGCCTCGCTAGTACGGCGACGGCGGAGCTCAATTGATTTATCCCCACCAGGTATAGAATTTTCTCTTTCCATCAGCGAAAACTTGTCTTCGTTATGTTTGAGGATTGTGCTTGCACCAGGACACACTCCTTTAGCCAGACGATCCCCCTTTGTTGGGGAGTGGAGTCGTTGACAGTTAGTTCTAATTGCATTAGCGCTAGCTGTAATATTGTTTGAGCTTTTCAGCATTCCAGGGTTGAGAAAATGGTTCTCCATTTAGGTGTTCGAGATGATAGGCTCTGGTACCTATTTTCGATCTCACCCGGTAAGGGCCTTCCTAATTTGCAGCCAGCTTGCCCTCACACGAATCTTTTTGTTTTCCGTGCAGGACAAGGTTGTGTAGAAGCATGCTTCAGTCTCAAGTTTTGATGATGTCAACACTACTCAAGGTCATCTCTTGATTTCAAAAAGACAAGCCGTTCAAAGTTCTCAAGATCAAGTCAAGATATCTTTCAAGTCAAACTGCATATGGAACTATGATTCTTCAAGACTTGGATGCATTGCCGGTATATCAAAATTCTACCCTTATAATTTGATATACAAGTGTTCAAAAACATCAAGCATTTTTTTGCATAATACATAAGCATGTTTTTGAAACCTTAGAATTGGTATAACATTATTTTTAAAAGCATTTTCTGAAAATTAGCAGTGTTAACCGATTAACCATATAGGTTAACCGGTTAACCAATTTGAATTTTGAATTTTCTGGGCTAACGTACCAGTGTTAACCGATTAACCATATAGGTTAACCGATTAACACTGAACGTACAGTGAAAAATTGCTTTGTTTCAAGTTCAAAAATTATTTAAAAATTATACCATTTCATTTTTAAAAGGCTTACTCAAATGTACCTTTTTGAAAGGGTATTTTACTCATATAAATTCTGAGTTTTTCAATTTTGAAAAACAACACAAAACAAAAAAAAACTTCCAATCTCCAAACACTTTCTACATTCATTTTCAAATTGTCTTAGAATCAAATTCACCATTTTCAAAAACTTTCATTAAGTGTTCATATGTGCATAAATTTCATATTCATCCTTGAACACTTGTATTGAAAATTGTAAGAGTGAATTCTGATCATTTGGAGAAGATTAACTTTGATATCATTATTCTCAAATCAAAATCTTTACAAACTTGTGTATTCTGACTTGTGATCCAGGATTATTGGACACAAGGGTGAGTGTTTACAAGAGGATTGTTCTTGTACACTTGTTAGTTTTATTGTTTGATAGTAGGCCTCACCGGTTGATGGTGTGATAGGTTGTACTTTATTAAACAATAGTGAAAACTCTCTTTCATGTTGAAAGGGGAGTGGAGTACTCTCGGATTGTGAGGGGAACCACTATAAATCCTGGTGTCCATTGTTCTTTTATTTTTCTTCTTCAGCTTTCATAACCAAAAACACAAACCAGTAATATTTCAAGAAACCATAAAAACCGGAAAAATTTCTAAAGTCCTAACTCACCCCCCTCTTAGGCATACTCTGTTCTTACAGGCTGCCCACTTGGAAGTCGCGCTTTACGACCTTGGAGTCGTGGCGCAACGTTATTTTTTAATTCAGCGAATCTTCGCGGAGAGCTACCCCTGATCGAATCTCTTTGACGAGGTCGAGTTCTTCTCTTAATGCTTCGTCGTTCATTTCCTTATTGAGGGGGGGGGGGGGGCTCTGTCCACCTCGAGGGTTCTCTGGTTTCTATTGAGATTACTGCCTCGGTTCCGTATGTTATTCGGAAGGGAGTTTCCTCGATGGTGGAGTGTGGAGTTGTTCTGTATGCCTAGAGCACACTGTGTAACTCCTTGACCTACCTCTTTTTGGCCTCACCCAACCTTCGTTATAGTCCGCGGAGGATCACCCTGTTCGCGGCTTCTGCCTGTCTGTTGGTCTGGGGGTGTTTGAAGGACGTGAAGTGTTGCTTGGTGCCTAGTTTGGCAACGAAATCCTGAAATGTTTTGTCCTTGAAGTGTGTCTCATTGTCGCTCACGAGAGCCTAGGGTACACTAAATCGTGCGAGGACGTTTCTTTTGCAAATCGAAGTATGTTAAATGCCATGATTTTGGCGAAGGTCTCAGCTTCGGTCCATTTTGTGAACTAGTCAACGACCATGATCAGAAACATGTTCTGATAGGATCCCACGGTGAAGGGACCGAGTATGTCCATCCCCCACCAGGCGAAAGGCCACGGGGAAGACATGGTCTTTAATTCTTTGGGGGGTGCTAAGTGCATGTCCCCGTGGCATTGACATCTATCGCATTTCTTAACATGCTCCTTTGTGTCATGCTTTATGGTTGGCCAATATTATCCTGCTCGAAGGGCTTTTTGCGCCAATGATCTTCCTCCTAAGTGTTGTGCGTTGATTCCATCATGAATTTCTTGGAGAATGTCTGGGACCTTGTTCTCCATGACGCATTTCAGGAGGGGAATGGATAATCCTCGCTGGTAGAGCTTACCTTCGACTAGGACGTAAGAGCAGGCCCTTTGCTTAATTATGTTAGCCTCTTTATTATTTTTGGGCAGATTCCCTGTGGTGAGATAGTCATGCACCGGAGTCATCTAGAAATTGCTGTCGCTGATGGCGTTGATGTCAAGCAGTCTTGTTGGTTTCGTGATGCTTGGATGGGGAAATGTCTCTTGTATGACGGACTTGTTGCCATCTTTCCTCCTTGTGCTAACTAACATTGATAGGATATCTGCCCGAGCGTTCCTTTCGCGGGGGATGCGTTGGACTTCCCACACTTCGAACTTGGCTATTCTTTCTTGCACCAACGTTAAGTACTCGACGAGGTGATCGTTTTTGGCCTGGTACTCCCCCC
Organism: Lathyrus sativus; assembly: GCA_963859935.3. NCBI lineage: Eukaryota > Viridiplantae > Streptophyta > Magnoliopsida > Fabales > Fabaceae > Lathyrus > Lathyrus sativus. The sequence goes on along the minus strand of OZ012739.1, from coordinate 430,183,841 downwards.
GTACATGGGAGGCCACGAGCTGGGATTCCGTGAAAACTTTTACTTCCTTTGCGCCCAGGTCCTCAGCCACTCGCAAGCCTGCGAGGAATGCTTCGTGCTCGACATGATTGTTTGAGTTCGGAAAGGACAAAACCAATGACACTTTGATCAGGATCCCTTCTTCATTCTTGAGGATGATGTCCGCCCCGCCGCCCGTGGAACTGGAAGCTCCGTCGACGAAAATTGTCCACTTGTGCACCCCGCTGGAAGGGGATGTTGGGGGCACCATTTCTGCCATGAAATTGGCTAGGACCTGTGCTTTAAGGGCTTTCCTGCTTTCGTAGTGGGTATCGAATTTTGACAGTTCCAGAGACCATTTGAGTATCCTACGGGCCATATATGGTTGGCCGAGTAGTTGCCTAATGGGTTGGTCTGTCCGAACTACTATCGTGTGGGTCAAGAAGTAATGCCTTAATCTTCTCGCAACATTGATAAGGGCCAGAACGACCTTCTCAATTTGTTGGTATCTGAGTTCTGTCCCTTGTAGGGCTTTGCTTGTGAAGTATATTGGTTTTTGTCTATCGGGGGTTTCTCGAATGAGGGCGGGGCTGATGGCATCGTTAATGATGGAGAGATAAAGGTAAAGTGTTTTCCCGCCGTCTGGCTATGACAAATCAGGTGGTTCGGACAAGGCTTTCTTGAGATGGCGTAGAGCCTGCTCGCATTCCTCTGTCCATTTGAACGTTTCCTCTTTATGGAGGAGCTTGAAAAAGGGCAGGACATGTTGGGCGGATTTGGCCACGAAGTGAGATAGCGAGGTGGAGCATCCCATTGAGGGATTGTATGGATTTCTTTGACTTAGGTGTGAGAAATTCAGAAAATGCTCGACATTTGTCGGGGTTGGCCTTAATCTCGCTCTCAGTGAGGTAGAATCTGAGGAACTTTCCTGCACGTACGCAAAGGTGCATTTTTCTGGGTTGAATCACATTTTACACTCCCTAGCTTGGTCGAAGACCTTTTGCAGGTGGAGCGTGTGATCGGATTCCTCTTGGGAATTCACGATCATGTCGTCCATGTATACTTTGAGCATGTCTCCGATTTGTGATCGGAAGACTTTGTTCATCATTCGCTGGTACGTGGCCCCAATGTTTTTCAGGCCGAATGGCATTATGCTGTAGTAACAGTTGCCCGACGCGGTCATGAAAGCGGTGTATCTTCTCTTGTCCTTTTCCGCCATGGGAATCTGGTTATATCCCGAGTAGGCGTCCATGAAGGATAAAAGTTTGAAACCGACGGAGTTATCGACTAACTTATCAATGCTAGGAAAAGGATAAGCGTCCTTCGGGCAAGCCCGGTTGAGATCAATGTAATCAATACACATTCTCCACTTTCCATTATGTTTTTTGACTAATACAATGTTGGACAACCATGTTGTATACTTGGCTTCCGAGATAAGTTTGGCCTCTAAGAGGTCTTTTACAAGTTTATTCGCCGCTTCAGTCTTCTCGTCGGATTGCTTGTGCCTGCGGTGTGCTACCGCCCAAATAGATGGGTCGATGGTGAGCTAAATTTCAAGGATGAGGTCGGGCATGTCTACGGCTCTCCAGGAAAACAAGTCAGCGTTGTTCTTTAAGCAAGTCTTCAGTTGTTCTTTCACTTCATCCGAAAGTCCCGCGCCAACCCTGACTCCTCGGTTGGGGTCGTCCCTGAATGTGATCACCTCGAATTCCCCATCTGGTGTTGGGTGCATAACGTTCGAGCTACCCGTTGAGATTGGAGTATCCTCTTCGCCTTCCTCTGGGATTCACCTGTCGAGGTCGATGGTATGAACCTGGAGCGCTGGCTTCTTTCCGGGATGGCTTTCTTCGCTGGAAAAATCTTTATGTCTTACCCGTTTGACGACCTGCGGTGCTGCACTGATTGAACTCTTCCATTTGGTAGCCGCCTCGAAGCATCATCTTGCAGCCTCGATATCCCCGTGTAGAGTGGCAACATGCCCCTTTTCAGTATAATACTTCATCTTAAGATGAACTGTGGAAGGGACAGTGATTAGTTTGATAAGTGTCAGTCTCCTCAGAATGCATTGGTATAATGAGGGGCAGTCTATGACTAAGAACCGAGTCTTAATCATTTTGGCAACATCCTCCTCCCAAATGTAACTTGGAGCTCTATGTATCCCCAGGGTCTAGTCGTGGCCCCGTATAATCCTTGCAAATATGAACCTACATATGGGGACAAGTTCTTCTGGTCGAGTTTAAGGGTACGGAATAGGCTGGTGTACATGATGTCCACCGAACTACCCTGATCGACAAGGATTTGAAGGATGTTAGTGTGGGTTAACCTGACTATGATAAGAAGAGGGATGTGAGAGTTAGGTGAGCCTCCGGGGAGCTCTTCACGGTAGAAAGTGATTGGCTGGAATCGTCCTCAAAATTTTTCGAGTGTTGACAGACGATCTGAACTACAGTCGATCAGTTGGTCAAATTTTCTCTTTATTGATCCTACTGTGAGTTCTTTGTATCCGCTATAAGAAATAACCAATGTGTCGGGGAAGGCCTCCCAAGGGTTGTGCATAGAAAAATATACAGGCCCCTCGAGACTGTTGGGGATGAAAAAGTCCTCTCATCCCGAGATAGACATGGCGGCCAGATGATGAAGGCTAGAAGACGAGGCTCTTGTAACTGCTTTCTTGGATTCCTACGCTTCTCCTCGGGGGGCTTCTCCTTTCTTTGTATACTGCTTTAGGTGGCCCTCTTTGATGAGGATTTCAACGGCGTCTTTCAAGTGGACGCAATCTTCTGTCATGTGGTCATGGTTGCGGTGGAAATGGCAGTATTTGCTTCAGCCAGTGGTTCTCTTCGAAGTTGTTAGCTTGGGGAATCAGACGCATCCTTGCATGAACTCCGTGTTGATACATTCAGACAGAATACATTCATGGGGAGCGGTTAACAGGGTGTATTCGGTGAATCGACCTATAGACCCTTTGTTATCGCGGGGGCGGTCGTCTTGTCGCCTATCTTTGTCTCGCTTGGAAGTTTATGCTTTATCTTCCTTCGATGCTCTGGAACTCTCTTGGTCCCTAGAATCTATGGCTTTATATGCGGCCTCCTTTCCTGCGTATTAAATATTGAATTGTACCATGTGGAGAAGCTCAGCTAGAGAATGAGGATGGTCGATCCCTACCGCCTTGCGGTAGTCGCTTTTCAGCCTCAGTCTCTTTTCCAACAGATATTTTTTCATGTGGTCGATTGTGCGGATTTCAACCGCTTCCTTAGTGAATCTGTTGACGTAATCACGAAGAGGCTAGTCCCTACTCTGGATGATACCCTCAAGCGTAGCTTCGGATTTTAGGTGATGCCTGGAGCCAGTAAATTGTCGGGAAAACTGCTCCTTTAGACTCCTCCATGACGTGATCGAGCCCCGAGGAAGGCTCTTATACCAAGCCATAGCCTCTTTTTTAAGGGTGATGGGGAACAACATGCATTTGATTGCCCCAGTGACATTGTGGTAGTGCAGCATGACTTCAATGTTTTCTATGTGGTCACCAGGGTCAGTGGTACCATCATAGAAAGCTAGAAGGGGAGGTTTCTCCAGCCCGCGAGGGATGTGAGTGTCCATGATTTCCTGTGACAGGGGACCGCAGGCGTTGTCTTTGTCGCTCGTGTTGGGCGACCTGCTGAACAAATAACTGCATCACTGGCTCCTACTGCGTCGAGGAGAACATTCATGTCAGCTTCGGTGCTCTTCGCAAGGCTTTCTGGAAGGCCTGGTCCTTTTGGGTGTTAGGGAGTGCCTGGACCTCCAGGGAGGGGTACGATCGCGTCTTCTGGTGTTCTCTTGCCTATGCTTCTCCAGTTTGGACTGTTCTGTGACAGGGGAGATGCTTCTCGATTCGTCTCGATGACACTTTTGAAAAGGGAAATGAGATCGACGATACGGGCTGAGGGATCCCCCCTAGGGAGGTCGCTCTCCGATGGTGTTTTCCAGCATGTGGATTTTTTCTCCTTGTTGGAAGAGCAAATAGTTAGATTTGTTAAGGGCGGTGATGAGGGCCACAGTGCAGGGGTCAGTATCTTGTGGGATAATGATATATTTGTATGCATGGTCAGAACCTTGAATACGAGGCTTCATGTTGTTAGGAGATGCCGGTTTTCTGTCCCTGTAATCAATTTCTCCGGTGGCAGCTCCGGGAATGGGGGTTTCGCCGCAACCCAGAATGGCGACGATGGAATCTTGTTGGACGCCATTATGGTGAGAGGCCATGACGATGAAGGTTCAGAGAGATAGCTTTGGTCTTTTGTTCGGGAGGATTGGGAAATCTTGGTTCAAAAATACGGGGGAGCTGGTGTACCCACAGACAGCGCCACTGATCTGGAGTGATCAGAATAGGTTGTCTTAGCCTTCAATGTAAGGCAGCAACAATGGTTGTAGAAGAGGTGGGATGTATCTGCAAGGTACTCCAATGATAAAGTAAGTGTTTGGGCTAAAGAGAGAAAGCAAGTATGAGTGTTTAGGTATGAGCAAGAATTATTAGAATACCCGACCCTCTCAAGAGAGAGAGTATTTATAAGATTCCCCCTAGCGCGGGGCCAAGGTCTCCCAGGTGACCGAAATATCTGGTCGGCCATGGGGTACTACCAGGTGGAAGATCTAGCGCATGATCTTTGACCTGGTCCAACTGTCTTCGTGACTTTCGAATGGGTAGTTGGTCGCATGAACTGTCAAGCGCATGAGAAGCATGTCCCCAACGGCTATACACTCCAACAATTATATTGTGCCCAACGGCTATATTGTTCTCCATGGTCATATTGGGTTTGGCCCTAAGCTGGACTGGATTGGGCCTTGTCCAGCTGTGGGGCATGTGCCAGTCCAGTCCAGAATAATCATTAATTAAGGGACTTAGATAGACATCTATGTCATTTCCAGGCTGTTTTGGTCTCGAAATCATCATGGATAACATAACATGTTCCCTCTTCATGCATAACCAAGGAGATAAGTTGTAAATAATCAAGAGAACATGCCATGGACTATGGTTACTACTTAAACTACCATATAAATTCATGCCATCAGTAGAAAGTCCAATCCTAAGGTTTCGTGGTTCATTGCCGAAGTCTGAAAATAAGCTATCAACCTTCTTCCATTGCAAAGAATCGGCCGGATGCCAAATTTTTCCATCACACTTTCTCTCTTCTGCATGCCATCTAATATTCTTCGCATCATTAAAATTCGCAAACATTTTCTTAAATCTTGGAATAATTGGAAGGTACCATAACATCTTTGTTGAAGGACCCTTTGTGGTTACATCACAACCTTCATTATCACCCTTCTTCTTATATCGTGATGTCATACACTTGGGACATTTTTCCTTCTCTTCATTATCTTTCCCATACAATATGCAATCATTGGGGCATGCATGTATTTTCTTATACTCTATACCCATCGAACATAATACCTTTTTTGTGTCATACGCACGACTCGGTAACGTGTTTTCATCTGGAAGCATTTCTTTCAACAACTCTAGCAACTATGTGAAGTTTTTATTGGTCCAACTATTAATAGCTTTCAAATTGAATAATCTTAGGACAACCTACAATCGTTTGAAGTTTTTATAATTTGGATACAAAGGAACTTCATTGTCATTGCAAAGAGTATCATGTATGTGTGCTCGTTGAAAAGACTCTTGTCCAATATCGCGAATCATTTCTTCTAGAGGATCACCCATCTCTATATCAAACTCTTCTCTTACGGAGGCCCTTGATGCATAAGAAAATTCGCCATGCCATATCCATTTCGTATTATTTTGACAAATCCCATTGACTATTAGATGATCCCATACGATGTTAGCATCTAAAGGTGCAATATTTAAACACTGGGCGCACGGACAATGAAATCTTCCATTACTTTTGAGAAGATTAGTTTCCTTAAATGTCAAAAACTCTAACACTCCTTTTTTATACTCTTCACTTAAGCGATTTTTTTTGCATCCAACTATGATCCATAGCTAAGAAGAGAAGACAAGATAAAGAATATTAGTTAAAAGATGCACTTACAAGTTACAAGCTTACAAGTCATGTGTGGTTAGTATTCATAATGAGATTTCGTTTAGTTTATTATTTTAGATGTGTGTTTTATGTTAAACATATGTTTTGTTGTATTTTATATATTTGTGGTGTTTTTATATGTTTTTGTGGTGTTACACAATGTTTTATATATATATATATATATATATATATATATATATATATATATATATATATATATATATATATATATATATATATATATATATATATATATATATATATATATATATATATATATATATATATATATATATATATATATATATATATATATATATATATATATATATATATATATATATATATATGTTATGTTAGTCATATGTTTTGTGGTGTTTTATATATTTTTAATTAAAATTTTGCAGCACTTTGAAACATGTGTTTGTAACTAGTATAATACATTATCCTTTTTCATGCAGTCCACATCCACCTGAAGTTAGATTATGTTTATGTTTTGCTTGAGTTAGAATTCCTTTAAAATGTTATCTTATGAGATATGTTTAAGGTTTACATGATTTTTAATATTAATATGGTCTAATTTGCTACACATTCATATAGATGACATTAATATATTTTTAAGGTTTACAATGATTTAACTTTTAGTGATTTTCTATAGTAATATGGTCTAATTTACTACACATTCATATAGATAACATATAGATAATATTTAATGATTTAACGTTAATATATATATGGTCTAATTTACAATGATTTAACATTAATATATATTTAGTAATATGTCATCTTATGAGATAGATTTAAGGTTTACAATGATTTAACATTTACTGATTTTCTAGACACTTTATAGCGTTCATTATATAACACTTTTCTAGACACTTTTCAGTTTTCATTATATAACACAGTATAATTTATCAAATAAAATAGTTCAGTAAAAAAATTATTGATTTAACATTTACTGATTTTCAATAGTAATATGATTTAACATGTTTGTGTTTTGGTTGAGTTAGGATTCCATAAAAATGTTATCTTATGAGATAGATTTAAGGTTTACATGATTTTCAATAGTGATATGGTCTAATTTACTACACATTCATTAGATAACATTAATATATATTTAAGGTTTACAATGATTTAACATTTGCTTATTTTCTATGGTAATATGGTCTAATTTGCTACACATTCATCTAAATAACATAAGATAATATTTAATGATTTAACATTAACATATATGGTCTAATTTACAATGATTTAACATTAATATATATTTAGTAATATGTTATCTTATAAGATAGATTTTAGGTTTACAATGATTTAAAATTTACTAATTTTCTAAACACTTTATAGTGTTTTGACCTTTATAGTTTTCATTATATAAGACAATATAATTCATCAAATAAAACAGTTCATTAAAAAAATTACTGATTTAACATTTCTGATTTTCAACAGTAATATGATAAAACAGTTCAGTTTTCATTATGTAACACAATATAATTCATCAAATAAAACTGTTCAATAAAAAAAAAATTACTTACTAACGGTTCAGTTCGGTTCTAAATAACAGACAGTTTACCAAAGAATTAATTTGGTTCGGTCTATTTTAAATAAATCGTAACAATTAAATATCAGCAAAGTAAAGTTAAGGTTAAGACTAAGGATGACTAACCTTGATATATAGTTATCTTTGCAAAAAAAAAAAGGATGATATATTGCTTCACTAGTCTTTATTCTTTGATATATGTCTACAACACCAAGAATTAAGATACATAAATAATAATTTACAAAGAGAGACTCATAAAACTTAAATCACCATCCAAATTCAAATAAGATTTAAAAACGAGACAAAACAGTAAAAAAAACAAACCACTTTAATTCAACAAAATATGTGAAATATTACATCACTATATTCACTTAGTGTATGAATACTATAGGCTATGCAAGGAGTTCCTAACATCGAAGATGGTTATAATCTTACAACATGGATGTTAGAAATTACATCAGCAGGATCAGAAGCAAATATTAAGGTCAATTTCACTGATGTGTACAATATGATTTCTAAGAGCAATGTTGTTAGAAGTTTTGACACTGTTAGAAATTTGTTAAGTTGTTGTTAGCTTGGAATTCAATTAATGTTCAATTGGTTCTGTTATGCTACTAATACTCTGGTTTTCATGAAGTGTAGCATCATGTGTTGTTAAAACTGATGAAGTTAGTTAGTTGCAATCAAGGTTTTATTAGTTATTGTTAGAGCTAGCTCTGTTAATTTTTGTTACGTACTTGAATTTGATTATTTAGTATAGGGTACAAGGAGTTAGTCACTACTCTGTTAGTGTTAATTGTAACTTGAATTAGTTATGCTTAAAAGAAATTAAAATTAATCTGTTGGTATTTTGAATGTTGCTAAGGGGCTGTTAACTGTTAGTGTTGCAGGTTAACTTAAATTTCATGTTAGGGTGTGTAATAGTTAGTTGTTATTAGTGACATTGAAGTTAGTTAAACTAGTGTAATCGAAGTTAGAAATTTGTTGAAATTGCACTTACAGAGTTGCATCGAAAAAATAAAAACTATAAACTATTTCTTAAACTACACAAAGTATCTTATACGATTAAAGTAAAACAAAAAATATCTTTTGTTTTACGTAATGTATCCAAATAATAGATATTATTACTTTATACAACTTTAAAAATATTTTTTAAGCATAGACAAATGATACTAAGTACACTTATGTACCTTCTCAGTAGAGGTAAACCACCAACCACAGATGATGAATAGTGCCTTCGTTTGTTCCATAATTCTGAGATTGGCTAAGGCTCAGGTTCTGAAGTAGTGAACCTCCTACCACTAGCCCTTGCTTGGAATAAGTTCTATCAAATCATATTCACCATGAAATTAATCAATAGTCAGCATACATTTGCAACAATTCTAATAATTATGGTTACAATCATGTATTTATCATAAAGTACTATCATCAACAGAAAGTAGCAACTCATGTATAGTTCTAAGCAAGCAACTGAATTTTTATTTGTCTTTGTATATAGTTTTATGTCACATGGGGTGTGTATAAACATTCAGTACAACTCAGTCAAGGATCCCTAAATCACCAGAAAATTAGGTTGAAGTGTAAGGGTCATTCAGTAGACAATCGTATTGAACATGTTAGCAACATACACAATAGTTTCAAATAGAAAATACAATCCATAAGAGAGACCTAATAAACTTATCAGTATCCAACATAATCAATTTGTTACATAAGAAAGACCTAGAACTCTATTGTAAAAAAATCTTATACCATTCAAATGTCAATATTACTAGAAGAAAATAGGATCATTAGCATGGTTTTTTATTTGACATAGAAACAGGGGACACTGTATACCCAACGCGAACACGATAAATAATAGACTAGAGCAATTATTTACCTCAAAAGGAATCGTTTCAGTTGGTTCAGCAGCAAACACGAGATACTAATGTCTTATCAAACGGTTGCCCCTATGTGCACACAAATACCGAAATGTTAAAATAGGACCTACATGCAACAATTAATTTGACATCTTTGACTTACAACACATACAAGAAAAGATAGGGGAGGTGCAAATTAATAAAAATAATTCTACCTGCTCGGGGGAGGAGGATACCTAGGCTTTTCTCAGTCTTCAATCTCGCGATATTCAATCTGCATCAATAGAAATTTTCAAATAAGAACTAAAAACAGGTTTATAAAAACATTTAACAATTAATCCACTAGTTAGACACTAAGAGCTAAAAAATGGTTTATAATTATTCTTTTTCTTGGTCGTTATGAAAATAATTTGATGTTTTCAGAAGTAGTTGGTTATAATCTCATCTATGAGCATATCAATGGGAATCCAGTTTATTTTTTTCATCATTCAACATCAAATACAACATAAATTAGTCACCCATAATGTTCTACCGAAAATATTAAACCCTAATATTTTACCTAAAAATTTAAACCCTAATTGAAAAAATAAAGACAAACCAATTAGTCTAGGTTTTTCGTCGTGTATGTCGTCATCGAGATGTGAGAATGGTCGTACAATGATGAGAGATAAAAAAGGTTCTTCGTATGTGTGATAATGGTTGTGCGATGATGGAGGTGTGTTTCTCAGATGTCCAATGAGATGAAGGAGATGGAGCTTGGCAATGAGAGGAAGTAGATGAAACTCGCGATGAATGAAAAAGGATGAAAATCGCGATGAATGGAGAGGATGAAACTCTCGACGATTGAAGACGATGAACCCGATGAAATGAACAGAAGACGAGAAATGGGGTTTAGAGAGAAATGGGTTTGATTGATATTCGTAATTAAATTTGATATTTATATATGTTTTGTTATTATTTTATTAACAAAATATTAATTAATCAATTTACACCCATCAATTTATTTACTTACCCAAATATCACTTAATAAAATATAGTGTGGTTTATTAATATGTTTAATGTTAATATTTAGAGTTATTAAACTAAATAATTATTTTTCAGCCAATCTTAATTTACACCCATTTTTTCTTTAACGGGAGTAATACAGATATTATTATAGTAATGATTTTAATTTATTATAATAATATTTTTTATTTACACCTTTTTAAAAAAATAGGGTGTCTATTGTCACGTACTGCTACTACAAATGGCATTTTATTTACAAGTTTACCACCGGGTTTATTATTTACACCTGTTTTCAGTATAATGGGTGTAAATTTTAAAATTATATTCGTCACTTTGCACTAGTGTAATATGAATAAGAATCCTTAGCAGAATTATCCAACAATGGTTTTCACACCTACTTTAAAAATATATAACATAGTTAATATTATTGATAATTGTCGCAATTGTGAAAAACACCTGGCAGAAAAACAGAAGAGTCGCCACCGAGCGTTATTTATTCCAAAGAGGGGGAAATGAAACGATCAAAGTAAACCTAAGAAAAAGGAGAATACAAGGTCGTCGAAACCAAATCTTGGGTTCGAAAGTTCGTTACGCAAGGGGAAGGTATGAGCACCCCTCACGTTCGTTGTACTCAACAGGATCCATGCTTGTTGTCTAACCAAATGGTGTTTATCTATAAGCTACTGCTAAGCGGAAAAGAGAACAAAAGAAAAGAAAGAGACTCGATAGGACATCACCGCCCTATGCCTACGTATTCCCTCGTGCAATGGAAAGTCAGAGTCAACGTAGTTTGGAAAACTACGGGTGATAGCGGAAAGTTGCTCACCAAGACATCGTCGTCTTGTGCCTACATATCCTCATCTAGTATTAGAAATCAGAGCAAACATAGTTTGGGTAACGAAACCACAGGTTGGTTAAGCAGTTTTTATGATTGACGTTAAGTTCTCATTCCAACAGTTAGGGTTGATGCCTGTTTGCGGTAGAACAGAAAAGTAACATACTCTTTTCTGAAAATGAGTTTGAGGCACAAATCCTAAAGGATAAAAGTTTTGAATTTTGTTTGTGAATTTTAGTGAAGTGAAATAGTTTGCTTTGTGATTCACGTTGCACTAAAGACTATGACATAGGAGCGAATGCGTCGCATATTGCCCAAAGGGCATACACTAAATACTCTAGACAAGTGAGGAGAAACCCCCCACTCATAATTTCCCATGTGCTTAAGGCTCGTAGCGTACAACGTTCATCGTATTTATTAGATGAGTTAGAAGTGTTTTGAGATGAGAAGAGAGACGCACGGAAGGTCTTAGGGAAACTAGGCCCTAACGTTGTCATGCAAAGTGGTCCTAAAGTTGGAATGTGAAAGGAGATTTTTGAAGGTAGGAAAAACACTTAGAAGGGGGGGTTGAATAAGGGTTTTAAAACAATTAAGATGATAGAAAAATAACACAGTATTTTTATCCTGGTTCGTTTGAACTCAAACTAATCCAGTCCACCCTACCAAGGTGATTTTCCTTTCTCAACAAAGACTTAATCCACTAAATCAAACTGATTACAGTGTTAACCACTAAGAAAATTGTCTTAGTCTTCTTAAGAAATCTGACCACACTTGGTCTCTTAAGGAATCTTTTACAAAAGATAAACTAACAATGTGTTTAAGATTTGCTTCTAAAAAGCTATATCACAACAATGATTCTTACACAAGTTTAAAGAACGAAATAAAAACTATTCATCTCGAAGAAAGTCTGTATGGGTAGCTTGTTGAATAATTTGTCAATTGATTTGTCAATAATTCATTGGTAGTTTGTTTCAAATTCGTTAACCTTTGAAGTGATGTTGAGACTTGCTTTTATAGTACTTTGAAATCCATTTTTCAAAGACTGTGCAATCTGTGCATTCTCTTCTTTTTGTCTTCTATTGACTTTTCCTTTCTCAGAAGGGGAATGTTCTAACAAATCCTTTTTTTATGAATTCCTGTGTCATGCACGAATGAGGAAAAATCCGTTTAGATAAGGACAAGGAATATGCCAACAGATCTTTATTTGAACAGCATCTTCTTCAACAACTTTGGAACGTCTTGCATCAGAACTTCTGATGATGTTCCTAGTTCTTCTGATCAGAGTTAACTCAATCAGAGTTTCTCTATCAGAGTTTGCAGCAAAGTGCTTTAAGCGTGAAATTCTTTATCAAAGCATACTTGCTTATCAAAGCTTCTGTACTTGCAGCGTTAAGTACTTCCAAAGTCTTCTGAAGCTTTACGTATGTTCTCTACTCAAGTTCTTCTCAGCTTCGCTCAAAGTCATTTGTAGCAGATCAGAGTCTTCTAATGTGTTGCTTTTGACGCTCAGAGCTTTTTCGTTCTGTAGTGTTCAGAGGCATTCTTGCTTCCAGAGTAATATTAATTTTGATATCTGGAAAAATAAACACTTGAACAAAATTAGAGTATATAATTCTCTATACAAAATTTCATTAATGTTATCATCAAAACTATGAGATATAATAAACACCAATATGTGTTCTATCAATCTCCCCCTTTTTGATGATGACAAAAACTATGGGAAATTTTGTTTAAAATAGAAAAGAAATATCTCTCCCCCTGAGAATATTAATCTCCCCTGAAATGAATACTTCTGAAAAGATTAAATACTTCCCTTTCAGCTTCTATATTCTTTTCAACATCAGAGGAAACATGTAGATTCTCAGACTTTAGTTCAGAGTTAATTCTTAGAATTTTGTCAGATGAGAATTATTAGCTCTGAAACACTCAAAAATATGATTAGATGAAATTTATCATGTATGAGTTGCCTTTGGTAACTGTTTATGTGAATTATCAAAATTACCATTTTCTCCCCCTTTTTGTCATATCAAAAAGAATCTTGATTAAGAAAAACTTTAAGACAGAAAAAACATAACAGAGAAAAACCATAAATCATAAGAAAGATTCAAATGTAAAAACATAACATTCAGAGCATTGATAAACATTATCCAAAACATAAGCAGACAAACAGATAACATATAAGTGCACAAACAAAGAAACTAAGAAGGACGATTAGCCAAAATCCTCAGAAGATTCGTTATCTCAGATGTTGACTCGTCTTGTTTCGCCATCCATGTCTTGATTTCTTCAATTGTATTTTCCTGCTTGACCATCCAAGATCTTATCTCAGTGTTGCTAGCCTTGAGCTCAGCAAACTTAGCATGCAGATTTTTGTCTTCTTTCTTCACTTCAGATGACTCAGGAGCAGATGCAGAAGCAGAGGAATCGTGAATAACCAAAGAAGCAGAAGCATCTGGACAATCAAGTCAGAAGGTTGAGCAGAATCAAGAGTCTCTTCAGGACCAGGAGCAGAAACTTCTAGAACGACTTCTTCAGGTCTAGACAGTTCAACAATCTCAGATGCAGCAAAATCTTCAGAAGGAAAGCACACATCCTTTGCAGGTGTGTTTTCCAGAAGCAAGGTTGGATTTCTGCTAACACTCAGAAGAGTGAGTCTCACAGCTTCAGCAAATCTGACCTTTGCATCATCAGAATAAATCTCTTGAAGATTTGAAGCAACAGAATTGAATCTATTTTTGAATCTCTTCCAGATAGCTTCAGAATCATTCGGATTCATACTTGAAAGGCATTCCTTCTTAACAGTAGATAACCACATGTTTATTTCTTTTTTAAAACCAGCAAACAGAGTACCAACATCCATCCTAGGTTTGGGTTTTAGGTAGGCTTCTAATGATGGTGTTTTGATGGGTGCAAAAGTTGAAGGTATGGAAAAAGAAGGGATAATGATAACAGGTGGGTATGAAGAAGATGGAGTGATGACATATGAAGTATTAACAGTCTTAGGGTCAAATGGGGTTGTTTTAGAAGAAAAAGTATCATCTTCAGGGTCAGATGGAATGGAAACAAAAGGTTTGAGAAGAGATGAGATGACATTTGATCTATAAGAATCAGTGGAATCAGATGAATCAGAAGATTTAGATGATCCAGATGGAACTGGATAGACAGTCGTGAGAGGTTGAAGATCAAGAACGACTGGTTCAGGATCAGATGGGATGGTTTCAGGTTGTGGTGGTTCAGAAGTTTGTTTTTCAAATGGGGGATGTTCAGAAGATTAGTTTACAGAAGGTTGTGGTTCAGATGTTTGTGGAACAGTAGTTGGGGTTTTATCAGGGGTAGTTTTATGATGGATGTTGAAGGAAGGTGTGGATGGTACAGATGTTGTATGTTCAGATGGTTGTGGTTGTTGTGGTTCAGAAATTTTATGTTGTTGAGGTGTAGAAGGGGGTGGTTGAGATTTTTGTGGTTCAGATGGAATGGGTTCAGAGTTGTGAGGAGGAGAAGGTGAGGGAATTGGGTCATAAGGAGGAGGAGGTTCAGATGTTAGTACTTCTCTTACTGTTTCTAAAATAGAAGATAAACTGGCAAAAGGGTTACCTTTCTGCTTCTTGATGCGTTTTGGCTTTGCAGAAGAAGCGCCTCCAGAAGCTTTCCTCTTGGGCTTAGAAGATCCTTCTTCTGAGACCTTTCTTTTCTTTCTCTGTCTCTCCCTATAGAAATCTAGTCCAGGTTCATCTGCTCTTTGGATCAGATGTTCTGGCAAGGGGGTTCCATCTGCTAAGCATTCAGCTATGTAAGCCAGAATGATTTCCTTTGGTTCGTTAGCATAGAAGAGAGGACAATCATCTAAAGGAATTCTTCTCTTGCTTACTTCTTTAGTGTTGATCTGACCTGGTGCATAACTAAGTTCTTCCACTATCCTCATCCTCTGCAGACTTTTGCCATTCAGAGGTTTTCCAACAATTGAAGCTAACTCTTCTTTCATACCAGCCACTGTCAGACGACTAACTAGTCCATTTTCAATCAGAATATCTGAGATTAGTCTTCCCATAAGAATCCAGTTTCTCACCTTCTGATGCTTTGTTTTGACAGATTCTCTGGACATTTTTACATGTCCCCACAGATGAGTTAAAAGCAAGTAAGGCAGATCCACCTTGATGCCTTTACCCAAACAGTACATGAAATACATCTGATCAGAGTTGATGTAGTCAGGAGAATTTGTAGATTTCCTGTGATGAATGCAGCCCAAGAAGATCTTAGCCCAGATCTTGTATTGAACCTTCAAATCCTTTATCTTGCATGAAGCTTCCCCATAAGTGAAGACTTCACTGTACACCTCATCCATATCCATACGAATTTCTAGCAGATGAGTAACACCATCTGATTCTTGATATCCTATCAGCTTGAAAATCAGATCTTCAGTGATAATGATCTCTTTACCCAGAACTGAAGACACAATGAATTTGGGGAAAACGCTTGCATGAATCCAAAACTCTTTGACCAAGCAAGGATAAACTGGACCAACCAGTCTATCAAAATACTTTGTCCATCCTTATGATGACACAGTTGGACGCAAATCATAACCATTCACAGTAATGCTTTCAAAATCAACCAAGAACTCACATAAAACTTCCAGTTGATCAACGGGTGTGAGGAGAGTTCTTACTGGTTCTTTGAACGGAGTAGAACCCATTGCAGAAGATGAAATGGAAGCCATTGTTGATTCAAACTGTTGAGAGGTTGAAGATGAAGTTGTCATTTCTGATCTTGTGAGATAACGTGTTCTTCTTTGAGATTTAGGTTTGGAGGAGAGGAAGAAGCAATGAAGCAAACAGAAATGCATAAAAGGTGTGAGAGAGAGTGAAAAGTGTAAGAGGTGTTATGTTGTGGAATTTATAGGGGCAAAAAATTAGGGCACACATTCACACGATCAACATTTAATTCAATTAATTTAAAACAAAAAGTCACATCAAAAAGAATAATGATTTAAAAGCATTAAATGATACTGACAAGCGTGGGGAGGAAAACGAGAAATTGAGAATTCAAACAGTACCTCAAAACAGCGTCTCATTGAGTACACTCCACCTTTTCAGATATCATGTGACACGTGTTTGATGTGGATGTGCCTCTGAATCTCTTTAGAATAAGAAACGTTAAACAACGCTCAGATCTTTTGAGACTTGTTAGATTAGAGTTTCACAAAAAAATAATGTATCAAAAGAAATAATCAGAAGAATTACTTCAGAATATAGATATTAGTCATATTTCATCTGAATAAATTTGACTCTGAATAATAGTTTTATTCTGGACAAAAATCCATACTAATATTCTTCAGAATAAATTTAAACCTATCTTCAGCAAGGGGTTTTACGAAGATATCAGCCCATTGATGATCTGTATCAACAAAGTTCAAACTTATAATTCCCTTCTGAACATAGTCTCTGATGAAATGATGCTTAATTTCTATATGCTTTGCCTTAGAATGTAAAATGGGATTCTTAGAAAGGAAAATAGCAGAAGTATTATCACAGAAAATAAAAATGTTACTCTCATGTATCTGATAATCTTCTAGTTAACTCTTCATCCAGAGCATCTGTGTGCTACAACCAGCAGCAGCAATATATTCTGCTTCTGTTGTTGAAAGCGCTATTGTGGGTTGCTTCTTGCTGAACCATGAGATCAGATGACTTCCCAGAAACTGACAGCTTCCAGAAGTACTCTTACATTTTGTTCTGTCTCCAGCATAGTCAGCATCACAGAATCCAACTAATATGTATTCATCAGATCTTCTGTAACACAAACCCACGTTAGTAGTACCTTTCAGATACCTCAGAATCCTCTTAACAACTGTTAAGTGGAATTCTCTAGGATCTGATTGGAATCTAGCACATAGACAGACACTAAAGAGGATATCAGGTCTAGAAGCAGTCAAGTACATAAGAGAACCAATCATACCTCTGTAGAGCTTCTGATCTACCTTTTTACTTGCCTCTTCTTTACCTAGCGTGCTTGTAGGATGCATTGGAGTCTTTGCTAGCTTGCTTTCTGTCATGTTGAGTTTCTTCAGAAGCTCCTTTACATACTTTGTCTGATGTATGTAGGTGCCTTCTAGAGTCTGATTCACTTGAATTCCCAGAAAGAATCTGAGTTCTCCCATCATGCTCATTTCAAATTCTGCCTGCATAGATTGAGCAAACTCCTTTCCAAGCGTAATATTAGTAGTTCCAAAAATAATATCATCAACATAAATCTGACAGATTAAAATGTTTTTCTTAATTGATTTATGGAAGAGAGTAGTATCAACTTTTCCTCTGATAAAATTATTTTCAGAAGGAAATTACTCAGCCTCTCATACCAAGCTCTGGGAGCTTGTTTTAAGTCATAGAGTGATTTCTTAAGTTTGAAAACGTGTTCTGGAAATTTTTCATTTTCAAAACCAGGGGGTTGATGAACATAAACTTCCTCTTCTATGAAACCATTTAAGAAAGCATTTTTAACATCCATCTGATACAGAGTGATGTTATTCTGTGCAGCAAAAGAAATAAGCAAGCGAATAAATTCTAACCTTGCCACATGAGCATATGTCTATGTGTAATCTATACCTTCTTGCTGACTGTATCCTTGAGCAACCAGCCTAGCCTTGTTTCTGATAACTTCTCCTTGCCCGTTCAGCTTGTTTCTGAAGACCCATTTTGTTCCAATGATGTTGAATCCATTTGGTCTTGGAACCAGATCCCAGACGTCATTCCTTGTGAATTAGTTAAGCTCCTCTTGCATAACAAGTATCCAATCATTATTGTTCAGAGCCTCATCCATAAAAATATGTTCAATGATATATACCAAACCAAACAATGACATTCCAGAAGATCTGAGAAATGATCTTGTTCTGATAGGGTCATCCTTCTTTCCAATTATCATTTCCTCTGGATGAGAGGCATTGATTCTGGATGATCCTTTAACAGTTGGTTCTTCAGAAATTGTCAAGCCATCCATCTGAGCAGTCAAGGGAGTAGCATCTGACGTTGCTTCTGGTTCTTTTTCTTGAGCTTTGTCTGCCTCTGATTCTCCAGAGTCTGTGAGAAGGACTTCTCTATCTATAGAAATTTCAAGCTGCTTTAGCTTTTGATTGCCAAGATTATAATCAAATCTAACATGAATTGATTCCTCTACAATCTGTGTCTCAGTATTGTATACTCTATAGCCTTTAGAGCATTCAAAATATCCAAGCATGAAACACTTCTGAGCTTTAGAATTAAACTTGTTCAGATTTTCTTTAGTATTCAACATAAAACAGACACATCCAAAAGGATGGAAATAAGAAATGTTGGGCTTTCTATTCCTCCATAATTCATATGGAGTCTTCTCCAGAAGAGGTCTTACAGACACTCTGTTCTAAATATAACAAGTTGTATTCACTGCTTCTGCCCAAAAATGTTTTGCCATGTTAGTCTCGTTGATCATGGTTCTGGTCATTTCTTGCAATGTTGAGGAGTTCTAGGACAAGAAAAATCATGTGCAATGTCATTTTCTTTAAAAAAAATTCAAAGTATTTGTTTTCAAACTCTCCACCATGATCACTTCTGACTTTAACAATTTTAAATTCTTTTTCGTTTTGGACTTGTTTGCAGAAGTCAATGAATTCAGAATGTGACTCATCCTTGTGTTTCAGGAATTTTACCCATGTCCATCTGCTGTAGTCATCAACTATGACTAATCCAAATTTCTTGCCTCTGATAGATGCAGTTTTCACTGGTCCAAACAGATCAATATGAAGCAGCTCTAATGGTCTAGAGGTAGAAACAACATTTTTAGCTTTTAAAGAAGACTTTGAAAATTTTCCTTTCTGACATGCTTCACAAAGAGCATCTGGGTTGAACTTCAACTGAGGAAGTCCTCTGACCAGATTGAGCTTATTAATCTGAGATATACGTCTCATACTAATATGATCCAATCTTCTATGCCAGACCCATTGCTCATCGTTAACAGACAGAAGGCATTTTACATTCTAAACTTTAAGTTCTGAAAGATTGATTTTGTAAATGTTGTTCTTCCTTTTCCCATTAAAGAGGATTGAATCATCTTTTTGACTCACAACTTTACAATATTTTTGATTGAAGATTATATCATAACCATTGTCACTTAATTGACTTATGGAAAATAGATTATGTGTTAATCCTTCAACAAGTAAGACATTAGATATGGAAGGGAGGTTACCATTACCAATAGTTCCAGAGCCTATGATTTTTCCCTTCTGGTTCCCTCCAAACTTCACATCACCTCCAGATCTAAGCTCCAGGCTTTGGAACATAGACCTTCTTCCTGTCATGTGTCGCGAGCAACCAGAGTCTATGTACCATGATTGGTGTCTCAACTTTGCTGTTAAGGACATCTGCAACAAAAATTATTTTGTCCTTAGGTACCCATATTTTCTTGGGTCCTCTGGGGTTAGTAGGTTTGAAATTCTTTCTGAATTTCTTTCCCTTAAAAGCATATTTGTTCTGCTGAAGTTTTGGTTTATTAAACATAGGTTTGTTCTGATCAGAACGTGTGTGCTTAATATCATTTAAATGACCATATTTGAAGTGAGTATATAAAGGAGAATACTTAATGATCAGTTTATCAACAGGTTTTGGATTTAAATCCTTCCTAGAGGGTGATTCATATCCAAATCCCTTTCTGTTGTTTCTGCTTACGCCATAGATCATGGAAGCCATCTTGCTTCTATCTAGGCCTTTGGACAGAAACTTCTGAAAGCTATAGTCATACTCTTCTAAAATGTTTTTAGAGCATGATATAGGATCTGAGTCAGATTTTTGAGCTTTTTCTAAATCATTTTTCATTTTAAGATTGTTTGCTTTAAGCTCAGCAACTTTTGATCTCAGTTGTTCATTTTCAGATGCAAGACTGCTTTGAAGCCTCTTGTATTTGAGTTTGATCTTGCTTTAGCTTTCAAGAATTTCAGATAAACTTTCAGTAAGTTCAGCTCTAGAAAGTTCAAAAAATACCTCTTCTGAATCTGATTATAATCCAGATTTAGCAGTTTCTTCGTGGTCCTCCACGTCAGCCATCAGTACTACATTAGCACATTTATCTTCTGATTCTGATGAAGATTCAGAAGCATCTGAATCATCCCACGTGGCCATTAGAACTTTCTTCTTCTTTTCAAACTTCTTTCTGGGTTTCTCCTTCAGAAGTTTGGGACATTCATTTTTATAGTGGCCTGGCTCCTTGCACTCGTAGCACACTACATCTTTCTTTCCAGATTTCTTATGTCCAGAAGATTCGCCATGCTGATCAGATCTCTTGAAGTTTCTGAGCTTATTTTGTTTGTGCTTCCAGAGTTGGTTTATCCTTCTGGACAGCAAAGACAGTTCATCTTCTTCAGAGGAAGATTCTTCAGAGCTTTCTTCAATTACCTGCAAAGCTTTAGCATATTTGTTAGATTTTAGCGCAACAGACTTACCTTTTTTCTGAGGTTCGTCTTCTTCCAGCTCAATCTCATGACTCCTTAAGGAACTGATCAGTTCCTCCAAAGTGATCTTATTCAGATCCTTTGCAAGCTTAAGCGCTGCCACCATTGGTCTCCACCTTGTTGGCAAGCTTCTGATTATCTTCTTAACGTGATCAGAGGTAGAGTAACCTTTGTCCAGAACCTTCAGACCAACAGTTAGAATCTGAAACCTTGAGAACATAGCTTCCATAGATTCAGATTCCTCCATCTTGAAGGCTTCGTATTTCTGAATGAGCGTCAAGGCTTTTGTCTCCTTTACTTGGGAGTTTCCTTCATGCGTCATTTTTAAAGATTCAAACATATCAAATGCAGTATCTCTATTTGTTATTTTCTCATACTCAGTATGAGATATAGCATTTAATATAATGGTTCTCGCCTTGTGATGGTTTCTAAACTCCTTCTTCTGTTGATCAGACATAGACTTTCTGTCAACCTTTTTGCCTTCATCATTTGTAGGATGAATATAACCATTAGTAACCAAATCCCATAAGTCGGCGTCATATCCTAGAAAGAAACTTTCTATGCTATCTTTCCAGTAATCAAACTTCTCACCATCAAACATGGGAGGTTTGATGCTGATTCTGTCTCTATCATCATATTTGTTGTTGTATGAAGTTGAAGTTGAAGCTTCAGCAGCCATGATAAATCAAGAACAACAGATTAAGAGTTTTTCTCAACAGGATCTTTTTCTGTCACGGTTAAGTGAGAGTACTTACAGAACCGGAGCTCTGATGCCAACTGAAGGTAGGAAAAACACTTAGAAGGGGGGGGGGGTTGAATAAGGGTTTTAAAACTATTTAGATGATAGAAAAATAACACAGTATTTTTATCCTGGTTCGTTTGAACTCAAACTAATCCAGTCCACCCTACTAAGGTGATTTGCCTTTCTCAACAAGGACTTAATCCACTAAATCAAACTAATTACAGTGTTAACGACTAAGACAACTGTCTTAGTCTTCTCAAGAAATATGACCACACTTGGTCTCTTAAGGAATCTTTTACAAAAGATAAACTAACAATGTGTTTAAGATTTGCTTCTAAAAAGCTATATCACAACAGTGATTTTTACACAATTTTAAAGAACGAAATAAAAACTATTCATCTCGAAGAAAGTTTGTATGGGTAGCTTGTTGAATAATTTGTCAATTGATTTGTCAATAATTCGTTGGTAGTTTGTTTCAAATTCATTAACCTTTAAAGTGATGTTGAGACTTACTTTTATAGTACTTTGAAATCCATTTCTCAAAGACTGCGCAATTTGTGCATTCTGTTATTTTTGTCTTCTATTGACTTTTCCTTTCTTAGAAGGGGAATGTTCTGAAAAATCCTTTTTATCTGAATTTTTGTGTCATGCACGAATGAGGAAAGAGCCGTTTAGATAAGGACAAGGAATATGCCAACGGATCTTTATTTGAACAGCATCTTCTTCAACGACTTTGGAACGTCTTGCATCAGAACTTCTGATGATGTTCCTAGTTCTTCAGATCAGAGTTAACTCAATCAGAGTTTGCAGCAAAGTGCTTTAAGCGTGAAATTTTTTATCAGAGCATACTTGCTTATCAGAGCTTTTGTACTTGCAGCGTTAAGTACTTCCAGAGTCTTCTGAATCTTTACGTATGTTTTTCACTCAAGTTCTTCTCAGCTTCACTCAGAGTCATTTGTAGCAGATCAGAGTCTTCTGATGTGTTGCTTCTAACGCTCAGAGCTTTTTCGTTCTGTAGTGTTCAGAGGCATTCTTGCTTCCAGAATAATATTAATTTTGATATCTGAAACAAATAAACACTTGAACAATATTAGAGTATATAAATTCTCTATACAAAATTTCATTAATGTTATCATCAAAACTATGAGATATAATAAACACCAATCTGTGTTCTAACAATTTTATCCTAATTTAGCATGCAAAAGATGGACCTAAGGTTGAGGTAAAAGGTGACTAGCCTACTTGTTATCATGCATGGATTAAACTACTAATGTCTATCCTACTCCAAATTTAATCGAAAATTAAATTGGACCAGGAATCTTAAGGGAGCATGCAAAGACAAAGCAAAAAGAAAAGAAACAAGGTAAAAACAACAGCTACAACAGTGCCTCATGTACAAGACAGCAGTAAAATCCAGCATACAAGCAAGACAGCCTATAACAACACATGTTTCAACACAAAAGTAGGTGTAAAAAGGCAGGCAGCAAGCAAACAAGGCAAAGACAACATGCATAATTCAAAACAAACACAGTTGTGGAAAGTGGGTAGCAAGCATGTGCAAATGCAATTAATCAAGAGAAAACATTAATCATGGATAGATATCATACAAGAATGAACATGCTTCAATAATCAAACATAATTGATCAACAACATTCTATCAACAAGAAATCAACAAGATCAACATGTTTTTCAATTCAAATTGAACGATCGGACGATCAAACAAGCTTGCAACAAGTGGAGTCAGAAACATATGCAAACATGCATCATAGTATCTAGCAACATAATCATCAATGATAATCAATTAACATGACGCAAGCAATCAAAGCATATGATCATTCATCAATCAACCAACATGAACTTGCTTAGCATTCAAACGAAAACTGGACGTTACGTGTCAGAGAATCGAGATCAAACATTCAAGAATGATGAAACATGTCATAAACAAATCACATAAATGCATTACATCAACCCATGAAATTCATATGTGAAAAGGAGCCCAAACAAGCAAGAAAAACACAAAAACAAGGCATTATGTTCAGTGGTAATCGGTTACTGTAATCAGGTAACCGGTTACCTGTTGTAAAAAAACTTGGAAACGTGAAAATTATGAAGAGTAATCGGTTACCTATATGTGGTAACCGGTTACCACTGAACCAAAAATATAATAATAGCCTCCCAAATCAGTTTTCCGCACCAAACAGCTTAGCCAATCAATCACATGACCATGTAATCAATTAAGCACGAAATTACCATCAAGAATCAGTGACCAAGCATCATGTAAACACAATCAAACATTGAAATCACAAATCACGAAGGTCAAAATCATCAACATGGATCAAACTACATCAAAAGCCATGGATCTGCATAGTGATTATGCAAATAAGCTCAAAACAGAATTGGATTTAGAATTCACCAACCTTCAAAGCTGAGATTTGCTTTGGTAAGTTTTGATTCACTTGAAATTAACAGATCCAAGCTAGAATCCTAGAGATTCTTCAAGATCCAGGAGCTTTCTTATGGTAGAAGTGAAGAACAAGCAAAATCAAGCCAAGATTGATCCAAAAGCACTTCAAATCTAGCTTCCAAAATTAGATCCAAATCCAAACGAAAATTGAGTGATGAATTAAAGATAATGGAGATGAATGAAGGAGGTTTAGCTCTAGAATTCAAGGATTCCAATGAAGAATCAATGAACTCAAGTGGAAAGAGCTTTAATGGAGGTTTTGGGAATGAAAAAGTTGAAATAAAATTGAGAGAATTTGGGAGCAAATTCTGAAATTGAGATAAAGAATGAGAGTGAAATGGTGTGAATGAGTGAGGTTTGGAGAAAATTCACTTAAATAAGCTCTAGGTTGGGAATCAATATATGGTTTGGAATGTGGGTTAGTGTTTGGAATGGAAATTAGGAGTGGGATTAGGAATGGAGTGTTTGAAATTTGGAGGGAAATAGTGAAAATTGACACAATTCTAGATCCTTCCAGTGGTGATCATGTGAAATCAATTGTTGAAAACTTTCAATGCTGAAAATTCAAATTTCTTGGCAAATTTCGCCCAGGGTAACCGATTACCCATTTGTGGTAACCGGTTACCACATTCAAAAATGCCCAAACTGGCGCCAAATGGAGGGAATTCTGCATAATCACCCATTGCCACCTGTTCTAAGTTCTGTTAAGCCTCCAAAACTTGCCCTTGGATATTATAAATGTGGAAATGCCTGAGATAGCATGTATACTGTCTTCTGAGCTGAAAATAACCTGCTGAATAAAATAAAACTGACCACTCGATCGCTGGGCAAAATAAATGTCGGAGACTCTGATGCTCGTTGTTTGAACTCTTGCAACGAAAAGGAACCCTGAGCCCCAAAAATACCTTGATCCCATGTCTCAAGAACCAATGCTATGCAAAATGCAAAGAAACAAAAGCCAGTAAATCCATAAACGATGAGGCAAATTTTGGGGTGCTACAGTTGTCCTATTCAATCGACTTGAACCTGAGGGATGATAGCAACGACTTTCAAACATTTAAGGTGCACGGAGATTGAATACCAAAAGAACCCGGAAATTTGCAACCTGTGGGGATGCCAAACAGCGAATACCAACCAAAAGTTGGGATGCGACACGCTGAGGATAACAATCCAAGATGAATAAAACATCAACCAAAAGTTGGACCGAAACCGCTGGATACCGACCAAGAGTTTGGATGAAATGAAGGATACCAACCGAAATATACCAACTAAGAGATAGGATAAATAACCAAAGGATACCAACCAAGAGTTGAGATAAACAACCAAAAGATACCAACCAAGAGTTGGGATAAACAACCAAAGGATACCAACTCAGAATTAGGATAAACAACCAAAGGATACCAACCAAGAGTGGGGATAACAACCAAATACCAACCAAGATTTGGGATAAAAATCAAAGGATACCAACTAAGAGTTGGGATAACAATCAAAAGATACCAACCAAGAGTTGGGATAAACAACCAAAGGATACCAACCAAGAGTTGGGATAAAAAACCAAAGGATACCAACCAAGAGTTGGGATAACAACCAAAAGATACCAACAAAGAGTTGGGATAACAATCAAAGGATACCAACCAAGAGTTGGGATACAACCAAAGGATACCAATCAAGAGTTGGGATAACAACCAAAAGATACCAACCAAGAGTTGGGATAATAATTAAAGGATACCAATCAAGAGTTGGGATAGGGACCAAAGGATACCAACCAAGAGTTGGAATAACCAAGGCTACCAACCAAAAATTGGAATAACCAAGGCTACCAATCAAAAGTTGGAATAACCAAGGCTAACAACCAAAAGCTGGAATCACTGCAACACCGACCGAAGGCGAAATGATGGGGAATATCCCCCTGAAAAAAGCGACCTCACTGGGGAGTATACTAACCAAAAGTTGAAATACAACAAAATGTAATAAACACAAGCTACCAACCAAAAGTTGGAATCACCCGAACACCGAACAAAATTGAACACAAGCTACCAACCAAAAGTTGAAACCACTGGATGAAACAACACCGAACACAAGCTACCGACTAAAAGTTGGGATCACTTCAAATCTACAAGGGATAACATCCAACCCAAAAATTAAAGAACAAGGCCACTGACCAAAAGTTAGGACCACCAGAACGGCAACCGGAGGTAAACTCTGAGGGAGAAAGATACTAACCCCAATAGTTTAACCAACAAATGTAGACTACCAATCACAAAATTGGATTCCTCAACTCAAAACGGAGACTATCGACCAAAAGTTAGAATAACGTCAACAAAACCTTACCAACCAAAAGTTGGGATCAAGAAAAGGCTACCAACCAAAAGTTGGGATAATATCAGAACATCGAACGAAGGCGAACTCTCCATAACAAAGAATACCAACCAAAAGTTGAGATAACTACTCCGCATGGGAAACCAAAGACTACCAACCAAAAGTTGGGATAACGTCTCACAAGCAACGAACTACCAACCAAAAGTTAGGATAACACCAAACAACCAATGGATTGCAAACCAAAAGTTGGGATCACAACTCCGTCAGGGAACAGAAAAGGGTTACCAACCACCAATGGACTACCAACCAAAAGTTGGAATGAAGCAAAAGTTACCAACCAAAAGTAGGGATAACACCCACGAAATGAAGATTACCAACCAAGAGTTGGAATAACATCAACAAAACTTTAGACTAAGCTGGGGGTTACCAAACAAGAGTTGGGATGACACACCCAGAATAGGAAGGAAATAGAATCAACTGACTCACAACCTGAAAAGCAAGCTTCGACAGGAAAAGAGAAGTTTAAACAAACGAATCTGCCGAGGAAAAAGACGTTTAAACAAACGACTCAGCTGAGGAAAGAAAAGCTTAAACAAATGAATCAGTCGAGAAGAACTCAATAAGATAAACAACCAAAAGATCCACCCTGACGAGAATAACACGCAAATCTCCTGAATAAAACCATTATCTATCGAAGAGACAACTGGCACCAAAGGTATCAACTTGACTTATGCTTCAGATGCATATGTTTGGAAATGGCATAATGCTCAATATAAAATGGAAATGCTACGCATCTAGGAGGATGCTATGCAAAATGCAAATGCAAAGGAACACAACTCAGAGGAGTGCTGAGAAGACCAGCAAACCAACCCTGTTGAGGAATACGCCCTGGATAGCCTTCTTGAAAAACTTCACCCTGCTGGGGGATACACCAAAACTCCACTCAGTGGGAAATCATAAATAACACATTTTAGAAATCCACCTCTCTGGGGATAACACACTTTAGCTGAAGGTTCCACTCTTCTTGGAATATATGATGTAAGTTCAGAGTATGCCTAAGAGGGGGGGGGGGGTGAATTAGGCTTTAGAAACTTTTTCCGGTTTTTCCAAAAACACTTAATTTTAAAATAACAAGAGTATTTTAAAAGAGTTTAAAAAGGTTTTGTGTTAGTGGTGAAGTGAAGTGAGATTAAAGAACACTTGCATACATAATTCTAAGTAAGCAATGTTATACCGTGTCTTGAATCTTCAACACCACTTGAAATTTTGAAAGATGAAACTTTGATCCATAGCGATGTATGCGATCTTGCGATGTTCTTGATAATTTATTCTTGTTGATATGTTTACACCTCTTGCTTTTTGTGGAGAGATTAAGATAGAGAAGCTTCTGATTTTATCTTCAGTGTATATACCCACACGGGTATATAGTGTAAGCAGCTTCAATAAGCATATACCCCCACGGGTATATAGTGAAAGTATCTTGCTTGCCAAACTTGTATGAGTTGTCTTCATCAAAACATAGACGGCTTTGAATCTTGATTCCACAATCTCCCCCCTTTTTGATGATGACAACCATTTCTTTGAAAAAAATAGCTTTTATACTTGGTTCGTAGCATTTCTCCCCCTACGTTGAATCTCCCCCTAAATACAAGAGAGGTAACACTTTTGCTACAAGGAAAATGTTAGAAACACACTCCTTCTCCCCCTTTGTCATTAGCAAAAAGGAAGAGGGACATGAAATAAAAATAGCACACAAGCATGCAACAATAATCATACATGATTCACACATAAAACATTTAACACACATTTTACTAAAATTTTAATTAATTTTTCGTTTCTATATTTTTTTTTGAAGATTTTAACACATTAAAAAAACCGAATCAGAATTGAAAAACTAACAGTGTTAATCGGTTAACCCATATGGTTAATCGGTTAACAGACACGAATTTTAGAAAAAATGCTTAGAAAACAGAATGCAAACATGTTGGAAAACATACATTATGCAAACATTAACATGAGAAAAGGTTAGATGTCACCTTCATCAAGAATCCCAAGTTCTCTCCGAATTTTGAAGAACGGTTCTTTCGCCAATGGTTTGGTAAAGGTGTCAGCGAGTTAATTGTGCGTATCGACGAAAGTAACACCTACATCTCCATTAAGAACGTGATCTCGAAGGAAGTGATGCCGGATATCTATATGCTTTGTCCTTGAATGCATGACCGGGTTCTTGGTAATATTGATGGCACTTGTATTATCACATCGAAGAGGAATGCAACCGAGATCTACACTGTAATCGAGGAGTTATTGCTTGAGCCACAGAATTTGTACACATTCCTGCTGCAATATATTCCACTTCGGTTGTACTGAGTGCCACACACGCTTGCTTCTTGCAGGCCCATGACACTAGTGCATTCCCGAGAATGTGACATGTACCACTCGTGCTTTTTCTATCGGTCTTACATCCTGCATAATCAGCGTCAGAATAACCAATTAAAGAACAAGTACTACCTTTTGAATACCATAATCCGACGTTCGTTGTTCCTTTGAGATACTTTATGATTCTCTTCAAGGTGGTGAGATGTGATTCCTTCGGACTTGCTTGAAAGCGTGCACACAAACAAACGCTAAACATAATGTCAGGACGGCTTGCCGTCAAATATAATAATGAACCGATCATACCTCGATATTTTGTAATATCAATTGGAGTACCAGGTTTATCTTGATCAACGTACGTTCCGGATCCCATAGGAGTGGACATCACCTTGCAACTATCCATATCGAATTTCTTCAACAATTCTTTGCAGTACTTGGATTGGTTGAGGAATATGCCATCCTTTGTTTGTTTGATTTGTAGTCCAAGAAAATAGTTCAATTTTCCCATCATGGACATCTCGAATTCTCCTTGCATCATTAGTGAAAATTCTTCGCAAAGCTCTTTGCTTGTTGATCCGAAGATGATGTTGTCGTCATAGACTTGAACCAATAAGGTGTTACCCTTGATCTTCTTTATGAACAGCGTCTTGTCAACCTTTCCTTTTGTAAATCCCTTTTCACATAAGAAATTGCTAAGGCGGTCATACCATGCTGTTGATGTTTATTTCAGTCCGTAGAGTTCCTTTTTCAGTTTGTAAACATGCGAGGGATTCTTGAAGTCTTCAAAACCCGGAGGTTGTTTGATGTAGACTTCTTCATTGATATATCCATTCAGGAAAGCGCTTTTGACATCCATCTGGAACAATTGAAAATTCATAGAACAAGCGTAAGCAAGTAATAATCTAATTGCTTCTAACCTTGCTACCGGAGCGAACGTTTCATCAAAATCAATTCCTTCCTCCTGGTTGTAGCCTTGTGCGACCAATCTTGCTTTGTTACGAACTATGATCCCATTCTCGTCAAGTTTGTTCTTAAACACCCATCTCGTTCCTATGATGTGCTTATGATCCGGTCTTGGTACAAGACTCCAAACTTTATTCCTTTCGAATTGGTTGAGTTCTTCTTGCATCGCTACAATCCATTGGTCGTCGCCTAAGGCTTCATCAATCTTGGTTGGTTCAATTTGAGACACAAAAGCCATGTTAAGACAAGCATCCTTAAGATTTAGTCGAGTTGCAAAACCTTCGCTAATATCACCAATAACTTTATCTATCGGGTGATCTCTGTGCGTTCTCCATTCCTTCAGAAGATCTTGATGTTCTTCAATGATTTGAGTGACATCTTCTTGTGGTATTGCTTGATTCTTTGAAGTCTCTTCTTGTCGTTGTGAAGAACCTACTATATCATCATCATCATCCACAATAATATTATCCTCTTTCGAGGGGTTAGTCTCATCAAAAGAAACATGAATGGATTCTTCAATAGTAAGAGTTCTTTTATTAAAAATTCTAAAAGCTCTACTAGAAAGAGAGTAACCAAGAAATATACCTTCGTCGGACTTCTCATCAAACTTACCGAGATTGTTCTTATTGTTGTTGAGAACAAAACATTTGCATCCGAATATGTGGAAAAATGCTATGTTTGGTTTCCTACCCTTGAACAGCTCATACAGATCCTTCTTGAGAATTGGTCGAATATTGACACGGTTGCTTACGAAACACGTCGTGCTAACCGCCTCTGCCCAAAAATATTTAGGAAGATTCGAGTCGCTAAGCATTGTTCTAGCAAGCTCTACCAGTGACCTATTCTTCCGTTCTACGACACTGTTCTGTTGAGGAGTCCTTGGTGCGGAAAAGTTGTGAGAAATTCCATGCTCTTTGCAAAAATCTTCAAAATCTGAATTTTGGAATTCTCCACCATGGTCGCTTCTTATGGAGGCTATGGTGAGTGACTTCTCGTTTTGAATTTGCTTTGCATACTTCTTGAATGCTTTGAAAGCATCATTTTTCTGCACTAAAAACAATGTCCATGTGTATTGAGAGAAATCATCAACAATAACTAAACATAAATACTACCTCCGAAGCTTTTCGTTCTCGATGGACCAAAAAGATCCATATGCAAAAATTGAAGTGGTCTTGATGTAGACACCACTTGCTTGGATTTGAAAGTTGTCTTGGTCTGTTTCCCCTTTTGACATGCATCGCATAATTTATCTTTGATGAATTTTATCTTCGGAAGACCAACAACTAGATCTTGCTTTATCAACTTGTTTAAATGCTCCATGTGAATGTGAGCAAATCTTTTATGCCAAAGCCACACCTCGTTGTTGTTCGCCATAAGATATTTTACCTTTAAGGATGAGTCATCAAAAGAGATCATAAAAATATTATTAAATCTTTTACCTTTTAGCAAGATTTCATGGGTGACTTCATGTTCTATCAAACATTCATCCTTTGTGAAGTTGATTCGGAACCCTTTGTCACACAATTGACTTATGCTAAGTAGGTTGTGTTTAAGGCCTTCCACATAAAGAACGTCTTCGATGATTATACATGGAGGTGCACCAACAGTTCCAACTCCAAGAATTTTTCCTTTATTATCATCACCGTAAGTAACGTATCTTTGGCCTTTAATGATAGACTTGAAAATTTGTTTATGTCTCCCGTCATATGCTTAGAACAACCGCTATCAAGATACCATTGATTAGAAGTTGTCTTCAAGCATACCTCATCAATTTCTTCATCGGAATGATGTGACGCCATAAGAGCCATATTTGCACATTCATCGCTTTCCGACTCTGATGATGAACTTATCTCGTTATCATCCCAAGCAACATAAGCCTTTTTATTTTTGAGATCCTTCTTACCTTTGAATCCTCCTTTCTTTGGAAGTTTCGGGCAATCCGGCTTTATGTGACCTTACTTCCCACATTCGTAGCATGTGACAAGCTTCTTTACTAGAAGCATGAAATTTTCATCTTCGGAAGTTTCGTCGTCTTTGTCATCCTTTGTGTCAATCTTCAAGGCAATTCCTTTGGACTTCTTTTCTTGACTTTCGTGCTTCTCGAGTCTTCCAAGTTCCAATTCATGCTCTTGAAGTTTGTCAAATAAGGATGCAGATGTCATCGTTGAGGGACTTTTCTTTTCCGAAATAGCAGTCACCTTTGGTTGCCATTCTCTTGTCAAGGATCTTAGTACTTTCAGGTTGAGATCCTCATTGGTGAAGGTCTTCCAAAGAGCAATCAAATGATTTGTTAGATGAACGAATCTCTTTTGTAAGGCAATAATAGATTCACCAGGCTGCATACGGAACATTTCATATTCTTGACTTAAAGTGTTGAGTCTTGATCTTTTTACTTCAGCGGTTCCTTCATGTGTTTCTACCAAGGTGTCCCAAATCTCTTTTGCCGATCTACACTGTGATACACGGAAGAATTTGTCCATACTAAGAGCACTTTTGAGTATGTTGATTGATTTCTTTTCATTAAGAATCTTTTTCTTATCGTCTTCATCATACTTGCTTTTCAACTTTGCGGTTCCAACGCCATTGACCACATTTACTGGATTGTGTGGTCCTTCTTCGATTGTTTCCCATATACCTTCTCCTTGTGCTTCAAGATGTGCCTTCATTCTGATTTTCCAGAAATCGAAATATTCTCCAGAGAATAATGGTGGTTTGTTACTACTTCCACCGTCTTTGAAAACCGGGTTGGTGCTAGCGGAAGCCATACTGAATCGTTAGGAACAGGTTACCTTAACCTGCTCTGATGTCAATTGTAAGTTCAGAGTATGCCTAAGAGGGGGGGGTGAATTAGGCTTTAGAAACTTTTTTCGGTTTTTCCAAAAACACTTAATTTTAAAATAATAAGAATATTTTAAAAGAGTTTAAAAAGGTTTTGTGTTAGTGGGGAAGTGAAGTGAGATTAAAGAACACTTGCATACATAATTCTAAGTAAGCAATGTTATACCGTGTCTTGAATCTTCAACACCACTTGAAATTTTGAAAGATGAAACTTTGATCCATAGCGATGTATGCGATCTTGCGATGTTCTTGATAATTTATTCTTGTTGATATGTTTACACCTCTTGCTTTTTGTGGAGAGATTAAGATAGAGAAGCTTCTGATTTTATCTTCAGTGTATATACCCCCACGGGTATATAGTGTAAGCAGCTTCAACAAGCATATACCCCCCACGGGTATATAGTGGAAGTATCTTGCTTTCTAAACTTGTATGAGTTGTCTTCATCAAAACATAGACGGCTTTGAATCTTGATTCCACATAGGAATCATATCCGTTGAAAAAAATCCACCCAGCTGAGGATATAAGGGTAATATCTATTTGAGAAATCCACCCTGCTGGGGATATAACAGACTTTACTTAAAAGGATCCATCTTGAAAGGGAAGTAACAAACACCTACAGAGAATTCCACTATACTAGGGAATTAACAAGCTTCGCTTACAACATCTGCCATGTCAAGGGAATCAGCCCTAAACTCTGCTTGGGGAAAAAGTTCCATGAATACTGATCTTGCTGGGGAGAGACGCCGGAGTGTAGACTCTGTTGGGGAGAAATACTAAGTTGACATCCACTATGCCACTGAGGGAATATCCTTCAACCCTACTCTGTTGGGAATATGTTGTGAATAAATTCATCCTGCTGGGAATTAGCCTTTATGGGGAGACAGAAAATCTGCTCCACTAGCATTGTGATATACACCTCTGCTGGTGACACCACTTCTGCTTCGATAATAGGATTCTGTGGGGAAGACAAAATCTTTGTTGTGGGGAAACAAAAATCTTTGTTGAACACATGCCTGACTACATTCTATCCGAAGTAGTCAACCCTCGAACACTCGTTGGGTAGTACGAATCCACTTCGGCTGGGAAATACAACTCTAAACTCCTGCTAAGGGAGGAATAATTTACCATGTGCTGCTATTAGAACTTCATCGCTGGGGAGAAAAGCTCTTCCGGGGAGAGGATCCTGTCATCCTGCAAACAAACAAGAAACAATAGGATGCCCATGTGTGAAATGGCTACCCAGGTTACCATTCACAACACTTATCGTTCAAGCAAATCCATTGATTTCATTATGCTCTGTAAAGCCTTATGTTTTCACCTATAATGTTCATAAAAAATATCGGACATTTTTTGAAAACAAAACAGTAAAAGTAAAAATAAGAAATGAAAAGCTCTTTGACTGAAATGAATATTTTATTGATGAAAGGCCTGTAAATAGGAAAATTAAAATTCGGATACAATTCCTAAAAGGAGGTAATTGCGAAAAAAGAAAAAAAGAGTATACACAAATTTCGGCAATACGGAAACAGACAACCACAATGTGTCGATTCAGCTATGACTTGTATGTCTTAGACGTTCCTCAATGTTTCGCCTTCTAAAAAGATTAATTGGGCTAAATTCCTTTCCTTCGGGATAACCATGTATCGGATAAACTCACAGATCGAACATAGACCGCAATCGTTTACTTTTAAAATCCCTAACTTTTACCTGGATTGCCCTTTCGGGTTTTCAATCCACCGGGATACCCATTTTTTCCAAAGTCGCCTTTTCAGGTTTTCAACTTTGTGGGTTTATTCTTTTTTCTTTTATCCTTAATTTTTGCCTGAACCTTTTCCTTTTTATGGTTCGCTGGGATGCCCCATTTTTGCCTGGACTTTTCTCTTTTTGGTCCAGCGGGTCTCTTTTAAGAAAAATATTTTTTGACTACGTATGCATTCACAGGGGACGTAAAATCTTCACCATCCATGGTTGATAGTAATAAGGCTCCTCTAGAGAAAACCTTTCTTACCACATATGAACCTTCATAGTGGGAGTCCATTTGCCCTTGTGATCTGTCTGAGGAGGAAGGATCCTTTTCAACACCAAATCACCTGTATGGAAGCACCGAGGATGCACTTTCTGATCAAAGGCTTTCTTCATCCTACTCTGGTACAACTGGCTGTGAGCAATGGGTGTCAATCTCTTCTTGTTGATCAGGATCAACTGATTCAATCTAGTTTGCACCCATTCAGCTTCGTCAAGATTCACATCAGATAATACCCTCAAAGAAGGAATCTTAACTTCTACTAGTAGGATTGCCTTTGTACCATAGACCGGTGAAAAAGAAGTTGCCCCGGTTGATGTACGCATCGAAGTACAATAACCATGAAGAGCAAAGGGCAACATCTCGTACCAATCCTTATAGGTTACAACCATCTTCTGCACAATCTTCTTGATATTCTTGTTAGCTACCTCAATAGCGCCATTCATCTTTAGACGATAAGGAGAAGAGTTATGATGCTCAATCTTGAAACTATGGCACAATTTCTTCATCATTTTGTTGTTCAAATTTAAACCATTATCAGTAATGATTCTCTCTGGGATTCCATAACGACAAATAATGTCCTTCTTTATGAACCGGGCGACCACCTATTTCATGACATTGGCAAAGGAAGCTGCTTCCACCCACTTCGTAAAATAATCAATAGCAACCAGAATGAAGTGATGCCCATTGGAAGCATTCGACTCAATCTTTCTAATCATATCAATACCCCGCATAGAAAAGGGCCAAATGGATGTTAACACATTCAGAAAGGTCGGTGGCACATACACCTTATCAGCACAAATCTGGCATTTATGGAATTTTCTAGCGTATTTGAAGCAATCAGATTCCATAGTCGTCAATAATACCCAGATCTCAACAACTTTCTAGCCATTGCATGTCCACCGGCATGAGTACCGAAAGAACCCTCGTGGACTTCATCCATTAACAGGCTTACTTCTTGTTCATCAACACGATGCATCAAGACTATATTGAAGTTTCTCCTATATAGCATATCACCCTTGATCAGATAGAAGTTGTTGACTAACCTCCTCAGAGTCTTCCTATCTTTGTTGGATTCCCTGGATGGATACTCTTGAGTCTTGAGAAAATGCTTGATATCAAAATACCAAGGCTTTCCATCTGATGCCTTCTCAATTGTGACCATAAAGGCGGGTCTATCAAGATGCATGATGGTGATAGCTAGAGCTTCATTCTAGAAATTAACTTTGTACATCAATGATAATGTGGCCAAGGCATCCACCATCTGATTTTCAGCCCTAGGCACATGATGGAACTCAACTCTATCAAAGAATGGCAACAGTCTACTTGCATAATTCTTGTAAGGCACCAGATTGGCCCGACGAGTTTCCCACTCTCCTTTAATCTGATTAACCACCAGTGTTGAGTCGCCATATACATTAAAATTCTTGATCCTCAAATCAATGGCCTCTTCTAAACCCAAAATGCACGCTTCGTACTCGGCTCCATTATTGGTGCAAGAGAATGTTAATCGAGCAGTGAACGGTATGTGGTAACTGTGAGGAGTTATAATGATTGCACCAATTCCATTACCATATGAATTAACAGCTCCGTCAAAACTAGTTTCTATTGAGATCCAATCTCAGGACCTTCGTTAGCTAAAGGTTCATCACAGTCTTTCATCTTCAAAAACATGACGTCTTCGTCTGAAAACTCAAACTTCATCGACTGATAATCTGCAATCGGCTGTTCAGCAAGATATTCTGACAGAACGCTTCCTTTAATGGCTTTCTGAGAAACATATTGAATATCATACTCTATTAAAACCATTTGCCATCGGGAAATCCTTCTGGAGAGTACTTGCTTTTCAAAGACGTACTTGATCGGATCCATCTTCAAAATCAATAGGGTTTTGTAGTTTAACATGTACTATCTCAAACGGTTAGCAGCCAAAGCGAGTGCATAACATGTTTTTTTCCAGCATTGAGTATCTCGACTCACAATCAGTGAACTTCTTACTCAGTTAATAGATGGCGTGCTCTTTTCTACCTGACTCATCCTGTTGACCGAGCACACATCCCATTGAATTCTCAAGAACCGTGAGACACATGATCAGAGGTCTCCCTGCAACTGGAGGAATGAGTATTGGAGCTTCCTGCATATACTCTTTTATTCTTTCAAACGCCTTCTGGCGATTTTCATTCCACCCGACCGTTTGATCTTTTCTTAACAATTTGAAAATTGGTTCACAAGTGGCTGTAAGATGAGATATGAACCTTGCAATATAGTTCAATCTCCCAGGAAACCATGAATCTCTTTTTCCGTTCTCGGCTCAGGCATTTCTTGTATAGCTTTTATTTTGGAAGGATCTACCTCAATACGCCTTTCACTGACAATGAACCCCATTAGCTTTCCAGATCTCACCCCGAAGGTGCACTTGTTAGGATTCAGCCTCAGCTTGAACTTCCTTAACCTTTCAAAAAAATTCAGAAGATTGACCATATGTCCTTCCTCTGTCTATGACTTCGCAATCATGTCATCAATATATACCTCGATCTCATGATGAATCATATCATGAAACAGAGTCACCATTGCCCGCTGATAACTTTCCCTGGAATTCTTCAATCCAAAGAGCATCACCTTATAGCAAAAATTCCCCTACAATGTAATGAAAGTGGTTTTCTCCATGTCCTATGGGGCCATCTTGATTGGTTATACCCAGAGAAACCATCCATGAAGGAAAACACAGAAAACTGAGTGGTGTTACCAACCAACACATTAATGTGGAGGAGCGGGAAATCATCTTTCGGGCTCGCTCTATTCAAATCTTTATAGTCAACACACATCCTGACCTTTGCATCTTTCTTAGGCACATGAACAATATTAGCGACCCACAGAGGGTAATTCGTGATAGCAAGAAAACCAGCATACTACTTCTGAACCTCTTCTTTGATCTTGACTGCCATATCAGGCCTCGTCCTTCTCAACTTTTGCTTGACTGACGAACATTCTTCTTGGAGAGGAAACCGGTGTACCACAATATCTGTATCCAGCCCAGACATGTCTTGGTAAGACCAAGCAAAGATATTTTAATACTCATAGAGCATTTCAATCAATCTTCTCTTGATATTGCCTTCCAATGCAGCCTCAATTCTAACCTCTTTCTTGTTGTCTTTGGTACCCATATTGATGACTTCAATATCCTCCTGATGAGGAAAAATGACATTTTCCTCCTGCTTGAGAAGTCTGGCTAACTCTTCGGATAGTTCACAGTCTTCATCAGTATCTTCTTCGGCTTGATAAATGGGATTATCAAAGTCATACAAAGCCATAGCTGAATTTGAATCGATGGTATCTGATATAAAAGACATGCATCATGATGTCTATGTTTATTATGATATGCAACAAACAAAACACATTGCTATTTTTCTGTTCGTAACAAATGCAAAATCAAAAACAAGAAAAATAGGGATCACAATATTTGAATGCAAAAAACGTACTTTATTTATGATAAAGTGCAAATAACAAGAGGGCCCCATAGATTGGGTTACTACGCCTTGGGAAGAACATAGGATTGAACATAATCAAAAACAAAGAACATTACTCTGCAGTAGTAACATGAATGATTTCTTTAGTAGTCCAGTTGCATAACTTTTGGCCGGGAGTACATGAACAAATCCAAGCATCCATATCACAATCACTTTCACCTTCGTCATCTTCAATGGCATTAATCCTATCAAATATCACACCACTACTGGTGAATTGAACAGGTCCCCTGTACCTTGGAACGTCTTGAGAAGAACTAGATGGTTTGTACCCTAGGTCGAACTTGTCCTGCTTGACGGGAACATTAAGAACTTGGCCCCACTTCTGAGATGAACCGGATTCTATGGTAGCACGGGCTTCCTTGAATGATGACATGGAAACCTCTAGGCTGTTCACTTCTACGGGAAACTTCTCCTAAATCTAAACTGTTTCAAACGCTTGACAGAGTGTTTCGTGGATCTCCCCGTCCACTTCCACATACTTGAAGGATGACAAATGGCTAACCATGATATCCTTTCACCGCATACTATAACCACTTTCCCTTCCATCATATATTTCAACTTCTGATGCAACGTTGAAGTAACCGCTCCCGCATCATGTATCCAAGATGGGCCAAGCAAACAATTGTATGCTGGATGGATATCCATAATGTAAAAAATTGCATCGAATATATCAGGTCTTACTTGAATAGGCATCATAATCTCCCCAAACACTGATCTCTTAGATCCATCAAATGCCCTCACAACCAAATCACTTGGCATGAATTTCAAACCTTGAGTATCTAATTTCATCAATGCCTTCTTCAGTAGCACATTGAGGGATGATCCTGTATCAACCAGGACATGCGACAGCAGGGACCCTCTACACTCCATAGATAAATGCAAGACATGGTTATGATTCCTCCGAGCAGGAGTCAAGTCCAAATCAATAAAACCCAAACCATTACCAGTGTTTACATGAGCTACTACCCCCTCCAACTGATTAACAGAAATCTCCTGGGGTACATATGCTGAATT
The DNA here is from genome assembly GCA_963859935.3 of Lathyrus sativus. NCBI lineage: Eukaryota > Viridiplantae > Streptophyta > Magnoliopsida > Fabales > Fabaceae > Lathyrus > Lathyrus sativus. The sequence continues at coordinate 430,144,852 of OZ012739.1, read as the reverse complement.
CAAGATTTTCCATAAAGTGTTGCGGTGTGCCTTCGAACACAACAATAATGACAGAATGGAAATCTTCGAAGGAGTCTGATTTAAGTGATCCACAATCTTACAGTCACTTTTTTGAACGAGTCTCATAAATTCCTTCGTGTATTTTGAAAAATAATCATTACTAACATGTTGTTAGATGTTCTCCTCAATCACTGCCTTACCATTCCCTTTGTCATTTCTATCAGTATTAACCTCTGGTGGGGAAAAGATCTTGCCACTTCTAGTGATACCACCAGCACCAACTATATTCTCAACCGAAGAACCCCCGCATGGAGATCCTTTCAATTCTTGTATCTGCCCATTACAGGACACCTTTGCCCCATAGTTCCATGGGATGGCTTTAGTGCTCTTGTACGGCACAGGTCCAGGAACAGTAATGATAACCGGCGTTGGCCTAGCAGGCGCTGAAATATTGATTGTCCGGTAGGGAATTGAAATTGTAGCAACTTCTCTTCCACCATTACTCACCTTATCCTCAACGTCTTCTCTTACAACCCTGTCAAATTGCAGACAACTATCATTAATCATTCTCTGGATACCTTTCTTCAAAATATCACAGCCCTCAGGTTGCGCTTCACATTCTGAGCAGTTAGTAGAACATCCTGGAAACACTCCCTTCTTCAACAAATTAGCCTGCACAGAACTCAACGGAGTCTTCAAATCCCCAATATTAGTTATCAAATTCAACTTTTCTCCCTCAATAATAATATTAGCTCTTGCCAACCCATGATTCAGCATCGATTTTTTATTCACATTAGGCCCCTCGTTGGAGAAGTTGATAGCCTTTGAGTCAAGCAAGTCCTGAACTTTGTGCTTGAAGGCTTTGCAGTTGTCAATATTATGGCTCGGGACTCCTGAATGAAAATCGCATCTGGCATTCGCATCATAACTAGAAGGCAGTGAACCAGTGAGAGGTGTCAAAGTCCTCTTCTGAACCAATTGCAACTGCAAAAAATGTTGTAACAACTGAGAATATGGCATCGGAGGAGTCTCAAACTGCCTGTCAGCCATTCTTGGTCTAGCAGCGTAAGGTTGTGGTGTGTTAACTCGTTAGTGAGGTGCAGTCGAAATAGCCTTAGTAGCAACTTGTTGATGATAATGAGATTGCACTCTTCCTTTACCCTTGTGAGAAATAGCATTAGTATCCCCTTACATCCTCTTAGGGTTTGCTGAATATGGTTTCTTTACTCCTCTCGACGAGGATCCACTACCATTTGGGATTTTCCCAGACTTAATCCCACTTTCAACTCTTTCACCAGCCATTACCAGATCAAAAAATACCGCAGACATACAGCCTATCAATTTCTCAAAATACACACTAGGAAATGAAGCCATGAACATATCGATCAGTTCTCTTTTCACCATAGGAGGTTGCACCCTCGCTGCTAAATCTCGCCATCTCTCGGCATAATGTTTGAAGGTCTCAGTATTCTTCTGTGACAAACTCTACAATTGTGCCCTGTTTGGTGCTAGATCACTATTATACTGATAGTAACGAACAAAGGTTTCATCCAATTCCCTCCAGCTGTGGATATGTGTCCTCTCAAGCCTCATATACCATTCCAAAGACGCCCCTGCTAAACTGTCTTGGAAAAAATGCATTAACAACTTTTCATCATCTGAGTACGTAGACATTTTTCTGAAATACGCTCGAATGTGTACTCTAGGATAGGTCGTCCCTTTGTACTTGTCAAAATCTGGTACCTTGAACTTCGGGGGAATCCTGACCCCGAGCACAAGTCCCAAATCTAACATGTCAAGCCCCAAAGAATTTTGATTCTCGAAAGACTTCATCTTCTCCTCGATCAGTTTAAACCTTCTGTCAGCTTTAGTTGGCAAACCACCCTCCATATCTTTCATGGAAAAGATGTCATCCCCGTGATCTTCCCAATGAGGACCAGCAGCCCTGTACATAACGCACATACTCCCACCAGCAATATTACCATTTTCATTAACAGCACCTCCGCCCGGAGGTATGACAATAGTAGAAATACCCTGTGGAACAGACCCACACCAACCGGTGGAGGAATAACACCATATCCTCTATGCAAAACGCCCTCTTCGTCGACCCGTGCTATCAACGGTTGCACCATAGTTCTCAATTGTTCCTGCCCACTGGCAACATTTTGCATCAGCTCTGTATACTAGGCCATGCAAGCTCTAACTTCCTGCAATTCAGCCTGAACCTGATCCATTACTTTTTGCTGATTCCCTCGAGTTAGATATTTGTGGAAACTGAACTCCTCAATCCTGTTATTGAAGAAAACCAAGCAGAGATAAGAACAAAAGGCCGCTAAGAACACCTGCGATGCAAATGGAAATGCAAGATGGAAAATGCAAACATGTCTATGTATTTACAGGGAGATCTTGCCCTTGATTCTAGTTTCAAAAAACAAGAACAACAGAGATGGATAAGAACACCACAACAATATTCTCATATACCAAGTAAAGCTAAGGCAATACATAACAACAAATAAGAAAGGTTCAAATACAAAAAGGTATTGATCTCATCCAACAGGTCTAGTGATGATCAAGATGCAAAATAAAAGAAATTATTGTGACATATCAGAAGATAATCCTCCCCAGCAATCATGCTCTTTGCTCCAGGTCTGAGCCTCCTTAAGCATCATCTTCGTATCTGGATGGTCTGGTCTAGCAACCAATTCTCTGATGAGGATGTCCTTTTTATCCATCACATCCTAGAGACAATGACAATAGTCTTCCCAAGCATCCTCGCCGAAGGCATCTTCAAGCCCGGGTTTCTTCACATCTGCTCAGATCTTGAGCTCTTCAAGCGCTAATAAAGTCTCATGGAATTTCTTCTCAATCGTGTATCTGTAGGATGATTCTACCATTACTTCTTTCTCCTTGACCTTGAGTAGCACCTTCAGCTTATCAACCTGCATGTGAAGCTGGTCTTTCCTATTCTTGTTGGCAGTTACCGTAGCATTCCATTGATCATTGAATTTGGATATCTCCAGATACGCTCTCTCTAAAGCTTTCTTCCTATGCTTCAAAATTCTGCAGGTACTTCTCAGATCCTGACCGATCCGCTCTCGCATCATGATCTGCTCAACTAGCTCTTTCTCCAGCTTGATCAATGATTATGACTTCGCCTTGGCCAAATAAATAGCTTCCCCTTTATCGTGCTTCAGCTGACTGATCTCCTATTTCAACTCTTCATTCTCTTTGCGCAGATCTTCCTTCTCTGCCCAAAGCTTGTTGTATCTTAGGATGTCAATCTTTGTAGGCTCTTCAACCATCAGGGGATACAATGGTTCTTCAACAGGAAACGACAATAATACCCTTTCAATTCTCTTCTGAACCCATTCCAAATAAGGGTCATAAGCTTTGCAATCACCTTTGCCCAAAGAAAGATTTCCCTTTTTATGAACTCTTCTCTATGCTTTTTCTACTCTGGTTGGAATATCATAATCAGCTGCACGTGTGAAGTACAGAGATTCCTGCACTTCCTCCTCCTTTCGGGGGTCCCCTCAAAGCATAACCAAACTGTCTAACAGCAAGAGAAGGGTTGTAATTGATTCCCCATTTCCTTCCTATCAAGGGTACATTGGAAAAGCTCCCACAAACAAAGATAATATCAATGCCAAGCAAATCTCGGTTGAACCAGATAATATCCTTAGTTGTTAAACCCATAAGCCTCTTTTACCATTCAGACGTAACCCTGGTATCAACAAAAGCTCCAACGCGAGGAAGGTGATATACAAACCACTTGTGAAAAAGCGGTGTACAACAAGAAACGGGTTTTCCTCTCCTATTTTCGTTTTTGTAGTGTATTAAATTATACAAATCTCCTAGGAGAGTGGGTACAGGGTTTTTTGAAACGAAGATGCTGAAAGCATCCATGTCAATGAACTCTAGTATGTTGGGAAACAAAATAATTCCATATATGCATAGAGCCAGAACAACGTTGAAAACCACCCAACAACCTTCTTTGGCATACTTATGGGCCTTACCCACCAAGAAAGATGAAGTGAAGCCAGAAGCTCCATTTCTGCAAACTACGTCATCCACCAAGTCAGACTTGCTCAAATAAAGAGCATTGGCAAACTTCTCAAGGTCAGGCTCTTCCTCTGAATGATAGAATGACATTTCCTCCAAGACTAGAACTCCCAAAATGAAAGCGAACTCTTCCAAAGTAGGAACTAAGATATAATTTGGAAAGGTGAAGTAGCGTAATGGCGGGTTATAGAACTGCAATAAAGCATAGATATCCCCTTGCTCGTAGTTTGTAACTTTGTGGGCAAGGCATATAATCCCCCCATAATCTCTTCTGAAATCTTCAAGAATGCCAGAATCAGCCATAGAGATCAGACCAAATAAAGGTCCAAGATCTAGTAATGGAAATTTGTAAATGATGGTCTTTATCCGTTTAGCTTCCATCTCAATAGCCAATATGATCACTAGAATCAAAAGGGAGATGAGAACCTGAGAACACACATACATGCAAATGTTAAGATGCAGGATGATTATGCAAATGCAAACATGGGATAAAGGTATCAAAAGTTGTTGTGTTGCTGACTGAATTAGACCAGAGCTCCGCTCTAATAAGAATACCCAGAAACTTTGACATAGTATCCAAGGTCAAAGGTCCACTCTGACAAGAAAACCAGAAAACCGAGTTGGTTGGAGGTCGAAGTTTCCTGTAAAACTCATCCCTCTCACAGGTAGGTTCTAGTCTTGAAAGGTAAGGCATCCTATGCAGGTCGTCAGTATCACGGACTCTCAGGTCGAGAAACGACGATACGTTCACCATTTATGGTTTGTCATCATGGTCAATCGAGGAGGTCCCAGCTGACTTCCCGATGAATGGTCTCTAGAGTCGTTAGCTTTCAGATCCAACACCCCATCAACTGTCCAAGATGCACAGGATATGATGTCTTCAAAGAAAACCTCGTCTAGACGCAAATTTTATGCAGAATCTTGTGTGGCAAGATGCCACACAATTACACAGTACTCTCCTCACTAATCCTATGTGTGTACTCAAGCTTGGGTATTGGGCTTACCTCTCATGGAACAACCCACCCAACAACACAACAACAATGGCATAATACAATAAAATGCAAATGCAATAATATACAACAGATAATGTACATAAAAGAAAATAATTGCACAAATATAAACACCCAAATACACAAAACAAACAAGCGCTAGGATTGACTCGCATAGGGAACCAAAGTCATCAGCAGAGTCGCCAGCTGTAGCAACTGCGAAAAACACCCGGCGGAAAAACAGAAGATTCGCCACCGAACGTTATTTATCCCAAAGAGAGAGAAATGAAACGATCAAAGAAAACCTAAGAGAAAGGAGAAGACAAGGTAATCGCAACCAAATCTTGGGTTCGAGAGTCGGTTACGCAAGGGGAAGGTATGAGCACCCCTCACGTCCGTTGTACTCAACGGGATCCATGCTTGTTGTGTAATCAAAGGGTGTTTATATATAAGCTACTACTAAGCGGAAACGAGAATAAAAGAAAAGAAAGAGACTCGATAGGACATTGTCGCCCTATGCCTACGTATTTCCTTGTGCAATGGGAAAGTCAGTGTCAACGTAGTTCATAAAACTACGAGTGATAGGGGAAGGTTGCTCGCCAAGACATCGTCGTCTCGTGCCTACGTATCCTCATCTAGTATGAGAAATCAGAGCAAACGTAGTTCAGGTAACAAAAACCACAGGTTGGTTAAGCGTTTTTTATTATTGACGTTAAGTTCGCATTCCAGCAGTTAGGGTCGATGCCTGTTTGTGGTAGAAAGGAAAAGTAACGTACTATTTTCTGAAAATGAGTTTGAAGCACAAATCCTGAAGGATAAAAGTTTGAATTTGGTTTGTAAGTTTTAGTAAAGTGAATTAGTTTGCTTTGTGATTCACGTTGCACTAAAGAATATAACATAGGAGTGAATGCGTCGCGTATCGCCCAAAGGGCATACACTAAACACTCTAGACAAGTGAGGAGAAACCCCCCACTCGTCATTTCCCATGTGCTTAAGGCTTGTAGTGTATAACGTTTATCGTATTTATTAGATGAGTTAGAAGTGTTTTGAGATGAGAAGAGAGACGCACAGAAGGTATAAGGGAAACTCGGCCCTTACGTTGTCATGCAAAGTGGTCCTAAAGTTGGGATGCGAAAGGAGATTCTATCCTAATGTTAGCATGCAAAATATGGACCTAAGGTTGAGTTAAAAGGGGACTAGCCTACTTGTTATCATGCATGGATTAAACTACTAATGTATATCCTACTCCAAATTTAATAGAAAATTAAATTGGAATAGGAATCCTAAGGGAGCATGCAAAGGCAAAACAAAAAGCAAAGAAACAAGGTAAAAAACAGCAGCTACAACAGCACCTCCTACACAAGACAGCAGTAAAATCCATCATATAAGCAAGACAGCCATTAACAGCACATGTTTCAGCATAAAAGTAGGTGTAAAAAGGCAGGCAGCAAGCAAACAAGGCAAAGACAACATGCATAATTCAAAACAAACACAATTGTGGAAAGTTGGTAGCAAGTGTCGCAACTGTGAAAAAAGGGTCGGTGGAAACAAACAGAAAAATCGCCACCAAACGTCATTTATCCTAAAAAGAGGGAAAGGAAACGATCAAAGAAAACCTAAAAGAAACGGGAAAGACAAGGTCATCGCAACCAAATCTTGGGTTCAGGAGTCGGTTACGCAAGGGGAAGGTATGAGCACCCCTCACGTCCGTTGTACTCAACGGGATCCACGCTTGTTATATAAATCTATGGGTGAAAGTTATCTAAAAGATATTGCTAAACGGGGGTGAAGAGAAAGAATAGACTCGATAGGACATCGCCGCCCTATGCCTACATATTCCCTCGTGCAATGGGAAAGTCAGAGTCAACGTAGTTCGGAAAACTACGAGTGATGGGGGGAAGTTTGCTCGCTAAGACATCAATGTCTTGTGCCTACGTATCCTCAGCTGGTATGAGAAATCAGAGCAAACATAGTTCGGGTAAACTAGACCAATGGTTGGTTAAATTTTTTTTATGAGTGACGTTAAATCCCCGTTCCAGTAGTTAGGGACGATGCATGTTTGTGGTAGAACAGAAAAGTAACGTACTCTTTTCTAAATGTGATTTGAAATAATCCCGAGGGATGAAAAGGTTTGAATTTTAATTGAGTTTTAGTGAAGTGAATTGAGTTAGTTTGAGACTTGCGTCGCACTAAAGACTATGACACGGGGGCGAATCCGCCACATATCTCCCAAAGGGCATACGCTAAACACTCTAGACAAGCAAGGAGAAGCCCCCCACTCATCATTCCCCATGTACTTAAGGCTCGTATCGCATGACGCTTGTCATTCTTTATTAAGTGCCTTGAAGAAATTTGAGGTGAGAAGAGAGAGACGCACACAAAGACCTAGGGGAATTTGAACCCTAATTGTTGTCATGCAATGTGGCCTTAAAGCCAGGATTAGGAGGGAAACTAACCTAATATTGTCATGCTTGGATTGAAAACCTAATGTCTCTCCTACCTCAGACTTAATCAAAAATTAAGCCGAGCTAGGAATCCTAAGGGATCATGCGGATATAGGAGGTAAACAGCAAGTAAACACGAAGCGACGCAATCACAGACAACGTCAAGTTTTAAACTCACAATTTGGATGCTTGGTCGAATTAACTGACACCTACCTTGCCCTAGGTTAAAATTGAGTGTTATTCGTTTTCAGAAAGAAAATCCTACTACTAGGCTCAAAGGGGTTGACAAGGGATTATCTTCCTTATATCCCCAGTGTTTAGGGATTTGAAACAATGCATGTACATCATCAGCAGAGGTTTATTCAAAAGCATACAATCAGAAGAATTCGCGTTTTCGCTTCATCATCCTCCCTCAAAGAGTTTAACCCAGAAAGTTGGTATTGCAATGCATAGAAATATATATTAGTGAACACGAATGGATTACTTCAAGAGAAACATACTCATTGCATTAAGATCCTCATTCAAAAACAAACAAGTTTTACATGCAAATAGAGAATTAACAAAAAATGAAAAATACAAATGAACAATGCAGTACAAAAATTAAAAATGCCATGACTGATGAGACGACCCTTGAAGTCTTCAAACTTAAACAGCTGAGAGGTTGACGTGCATCACCAACTTTCCTCCTAGAAAGGATATGTAATTTTTGTCAATCAATTGTCACACTTTTGCTAGAAAGACTTTGCAATCTTCAGTTCAGTGCCCCATGGATCCTCCATGATATCCATATTGCGCACTAGGATTATACCTAGGAGGGTATGGCTCTGGCACCGGCTTGAGAGTCTTGGGCTCCACCAATGATTTTTGAATCAAATGTGGCAGAAGTTATCTGTACGACATAGAAACCAGATGAAGAGGAGCATTCCTTCTTTCCAAGTTGTTGCGAGACCTCTTCTGATTTTGGCGCTGATAGTTTTGTTACTGAGGAACATAAGGTTGTTGGTACTGATTAGGGCATTCCTCACGTTCAGGCACTTTCATTCTCAGACTTGGCCCAGGAACAGGAAATAGCTGTGGGCATGGAGATTCTGAAACTAAAGATTGTAAGATACGCTCCTGACCTGATGCAGCTTCAGGGAAGAAAATAGGAATATACACCTCTTTCGCAATAACTGGAATAAGACCACCGCTTGGCATGAACTCAAATGCTTTTGAATCGATTAAGTCCTGAACTTTGCATTTATCCACATTATGCCCCGGTACCCCAAAATGGAAATCACAATGGGCACTTGCATCATAGCCTGGTGGTGGCTTACCAGCAAATGGAGCCAGAGTCCAAAGTTTAACCAATTGAAGTTGAAGCAAACATTGCAGCAACTGAGCATAATTCATAGGGAGCTGGTCAAAGATTTTGTCGGACAGCTTCGGCTTCTGCGCATATTTTTTAACCTTAGGATTATCCTGGGAAACTGGTGACAGCTGCTGATGGGGAGATTCTGGAAATTCAGGTTATAAGAAAGATCTACGAGGCACATCGCGCTCTGGGAGAGATTCCACAGGTAAGGGCGGAACGACCATTTATGCTGCGAATTTAGGAATAGGATTGCCTTCCTTTCTTAGCATGTTTCTTATGACTTCTGTGATCAGGCCCATCTGAGTCTTCAGTTGATGAACTTCCTCCCTAAGCATTTTTTGATCCTGACACAAAGCTTGCATGTCAACCATGAATTGTCCCATCTGGCTTCGGACTTCCCTAAACTCTGCTTGAATCTGCTTCATAGTCAACTTCTAGCTTCTTTGAAGAGTTAAGTCTGAAATTCTGAAGAAAACCATATCAAGATAACAAAAGCCCAGCCTCGAGCACCTGCTACGCAAATGAAACGCAAATGCCATGTTCGACTATTTCCAAGGAATTTGTCTGCTTTGATTCATATTTTACACAGACGAACCACAAGAAAAGGATTAAATGCTCAACAACGAGTCTCAAAGTTAAGATCCTTGGAAATACAAGAACATGTGTGTCAAAATGTGAACATGTTATGATGATGTGGATGCGAAGACATGGGATCAAGGCTTCCACAAAGCTCTGAATAAACTATTGTGTTGCTGAGTGAATAGGCTCATAAGTCTGCTCTGAAGAAAATACTGGAATACCAGAATAACCAGAATACCAAGCTGATAAATTCCTACTGATAAGAAGACCAGAAAATCGGGTTGGTTGCAAGTCAAGATTCCTGCAAAACCCCTTCCCGCTCATAGGTAGGACCTAATCTCTGACAGGGTATGGCATCCTATGCAGGTTGTCAGTATCACAGACTCTCAGGTTGAGAAACGATGATATGTTTTTTTGGTTTGGCATCACGGTCAAACGAGGAGGCTTCAACTGATTTCCCAATGAACGGTCTCCAGAGTCGTTAGTTTTCAGATCCAACATCCCTTCAACTGTCCAAAACGCATAGGATATGATGTCTTCAAAGAAAACCTCATCTGGACGTGAATTTCATGAGGGCTCTTGTATGCCAAACATGCAAGCCTGCACTAATCTCCACACTAAAACTAGGTGTGTACTCAAGCCTGGGTATTAGGTTTATCTCACAATGGAACACCCCACCCAACAACACAACAGCAATATGATAATAATAAAGTGTAGAAGGTAAAAATGTAAATGCAATACTATACAACAATAAAATATACACATACAACACACATATGCACAAAAATAAACACCCAAAGACATAAAACAGACAAGCGCTAGGATTGACTCGCATAGGGAAACAAATGTCCCCAGCAGAGTCGCCAGCTGACGCAACTGCGAAAAAAGGGCCAGAGGAAACAAACAGAAGAGTCGCCACCGAACGTTATTTATCCCAAAGAGAGGGAAAGGAAAAGATCGAAGAAAACCTAAAAGAAATGGGAAAGACAAGGTCATCGCAACCAAATCTCGGGTTCGGGAGTCAGTTACGCAAGGGGAAGGTATGAGCACCCCTCACGTCTGTTGTACTCAACGAGATCCACGCTTGTTGTCTAAATCTATGGGTGAAAGTTATCTAAAAGCTACTACTAAGCAGGGGTGAAGAGAAAGAACAGATTCAATAGGACACCGCCGCCCTATGCCTACGTATTCCCTCGTGCAATGGGAAAGTCAGAGTCAACGTAGTTCGGAAAACTACGAGTGATAGGGGGAAGGTTGATCGCCAAGACATCATTGTCTTGTGCCTACGTATCCTCATCTGTATGAGAAATCAGAGCAAATATAGTTTGGGTAAACTAGACCAATGGTTGGTTAAATGTTTTTTATGAGTGACATTAAATCCCTTTTCCAGCAGTTAAGGATGATGCCTGTTTGCGGTAGAACAGAAAAGCAACATATTCTTTTTTGAAGGCGGTTTGAAATGATCCTGAGGGATGAAAAGGTTTGAATTATGTTTGTGAGTTTTAGTGAAGTGAATTGAGTTAGTTTGAGACTTGCGTCGCACTAAAGATATGACACGGGGGCAAATGTGTCGCATATCTCTCAAAGGACATACGTTAAACACTCTAGACAAGTGAGGAGAAACCCCTCACTCATCATTCCTCATGTACTTAAGGCTCGTAGCACATGACGCTTGTCATTATTTATTAAGTGCCTTGAAGAAATTTGAGGTGAGAAGAGTGAGACACACACAAAGACCTAGGGAAAACTGAACCCTAATTATTGTTATGCAATGTGGCCTTAAAGTTAGGATTAGGAGGGAAACTAACCTAATATTGTCATGCTTGAATTGAAAACCTAATGTCTCTCCTACCTCAGACTTAATCGAAAATTAAGCCGAGCTAGGAATCCTAAGGGATCATGCGAATACAGGAGGTAAACAACAAGTAAACACAAAGCGACACAATCACAGACAACTTCAAGTTTCAAACTCAAGAAATATGTACAAGCGTATTTACACACGCACTCGGGGATTAAAAAAAAAGATTTTAAAAGAAATAGTTAAGTTAAAAAGTCTAAATTAAATTCTAATGCCTATTCTAAATAACCTAAATAAAAAATAAATCTAATTAATAGCTTATGAACAAAATTAATTCTAAAAGTTAATCTACACTAAGATTAATTAAACTATAATTAAAAACTAAGCCTAACTTAATTAAACTAAAACTAAATAATCCTAAAATTATAACCTAATTTCTAAAGTTATTAAATTCTAAGAACAACTAACTAAAAAGTTAAGGTGAACTATATCCCAAAAATCCTAAGTTAAATAAATCCTAAAATTAATCTAATCTAAATATTAAGTTAATTAATAAGATGATAAAAAAAATCTTATTTCTAAACTAAATATATCCTAAATTCTAAACATTCTAATTAAAAGCTAAATGCCAAAAAAAATTCTAATTAAAAATAAGCCTAAATTAATCAAAGACTAATCTAGTCTAATTTCTAAAATTAACTAAACTCTAAATTAAATCTAAGTTAAACAAATTAAAAAAAAAATTATGTTAATCCTAATTCAATTCTAAATTAAAAGAAAACCAAATTATTATAATCTAATTAAAACTAAAGCTAAATAATAATTCTAATAAAAAAAAGTTCTAACAGTTAACTAAAACTAAAAATAAACTAAAGTTAATACTAATATTAAACTAAAATTATAAAAAAAAACTAAATAAATGCTAACATAAAAACTAATTTAATTACTAATAAAAAACTGAACTAAATCACTCTCCCCCCATGATTTTCTCTCTCTCCACGTGAAATCTTCCTCTTCCCCAAATCCTCTCTTCTCCCAATGCAAGATTCTCTCTTACCCAACCTATTTCTCTCTATTCCTCACTCTCAGACTCTCTCCACTTTCTTCTCTACTCCTCACGAAAACAAACTCCCTAAATCGCTCACAACCAACAGATTATGTGCATCATATAAAGAGAAAAAATCAGTGCAACATGTGAAACAACAACAGTGCGACAACCCCATTAACGAGTCAAAAGAAAAAAAACAACATAGCCAAACAAAATCAGAAAATCAAAAGCGGAAAAAAGGATCAAGAACAAATCCAGGCTTAAATTGCGTCGTTCCAACATTCCCCATGGATTTCGTTTTAACTCCATTTCAATTGCTTCAGGTTTGATTTATGGATTTATTCATGGTCTTTTTTGTTCCCAAATTCACTCTTAACTTGAAATCTTCCTCTTCTACTCCATTCCGGTCCGACTTACGGTTTTATTTCGTTTTTGGGTTTTCGTGGGTTTCCGCTATGAGGGATGTGAAAATTTATGTTGAAGTTGAAGGAGAAGATTGAAGGGTTGAAGATGATGATGGAGGTGGCTGAAAAAATAGAACAGTGTTTTATTTTATTTTTTTGATTTTGTTTAAGAGGGAGCTCACTGTTTTTAAAGAAGAAAACCGAGGTTTTTTTTAGTTGAAAAGGAGAATGGAAAGGAAGAATTTCAGGTGAGGTTCTTTTCGCCGGGTTCTCTCTGTTGCTTTTTCCTTTTAACAAGTCGTTGTTGTTCGTTCTTTTGAACGTTGCCCCCTTGTGCACATGGTGTTTGGTCTCTCTTCTGCTGAAAATATGCCAGTTTTTTTTAAAACAAGGTTGTTGCTGGTTTTTTCTTTTTGTTTTGCAGGTTTATGTTGTGGCTTGGAGTGTGCAAGGGAAACACGATGGTGTTGTTGTCGGGCGTGAAATCTGGTACGACAAACTGCAGTGTCACGTTATCGTCTCTTTGTGCAGATTTTTGAGACTTTAGGAAATGAGGCTGACAGCTTCATGTGGTTTTGTATAATGTTGGCTTGTTTGTGTAAGAGATTTTTGGACTGTGTTGTAGGTGAGGTGTGCGGTGTGTGTTGTGATGTTGGCTTTAGCTGCTTGTGAAGGTGGGGTCATGCGGAAGACTTGGGCAATTGGGGTTGAGGGAACGCTGTTGTCACATTCTTTTTCTTAATTTTTCTTGTAATAATTCTAATATTAATTAATTAAAATAACTTATCCTAATTATAAACTTAAAACTAATTCTAAAATAAAAACTGTTTCTAAAAATAAAAACTATTTCTAAAAATAAAAACTATCTCTAAAAATAAAAACTATTTCTAAAAAATAAAAACTATTTCTAAAATATAAATTGTTTTCTAATCTAGATAAAAAGAGTTAAACAAATCAATCTAATTTTAATTAAAACTAAATTATTAACTATTAAATTCCAAATACTAAATATTCTAATCTAATAAAAGTTAAATTCTAAAATTTTCTAATTAACTCTAAACTAGTTACTAAAACTAATTCTAAACTAAAATAAAATTAAACAAAATAAATCCTAAATCTTAATTCTATTCTAAATTCTAAATTCTAATTAATTTCTAACTAAATAATAATTCTAATTCTAATCTATTTTTTAAGTTAAAATTTTAACTCTATTTCTAATTAAATCTAATTAATTAAATTAAAAATTCTAACCTAATTAAAAATCTAAGCTCTAATTTCTAAGTTAAAACTAAATAGTTCTATTCTAAATCTAATTATAATTCTAATTTCTAATTAAAATCTAATTAATTCTATTGCTAAAAACTTACTATTATATTATATTAACAAATTATAAAAAAAATAAAATTGTAAAACAAAAATAAATCATAAAATGTCACGAAATAAAAAACGAATAAAAGGGTCGAACACCGAAATGCTTGAGAGCGAGAAACTAACGCGCCAAAATTATCAGCACGGACTAAACTACCATGAAGAAATACGACCTCCGTTCAATTTCGAAATAGATCTTATCATTTAAACTGATTTAAAATGTCTAAAATATGAACAAAACGGTTGTAATCCAGATAAATCCATTCTGGCTGATAACATGGACGGTATGCGAGAAATGATCGACCTAGATGATATGCAGATGAATGCGAAGGAAAAGCCAGTCAATGTTAGAAAACGCGAGGGAAAATTTTGGGGTGCGAATGCAATTAATCATGGATAGATATCATGCAAGAATGAACATGCTTCGACAATCAAACATAATTGATCAACAACATTGTAGGATTACATCAATCCATGAAGTTCATATGTGAAAAGGAGCCTAAACAAGCAAGAAAAACGCAAAAACAAGGCATTATGTTCAGTGGTAATCGATTACTGTAATCAGGTAACCAGTTACCTGTTGTAAAAAAAGCTTAGAAACACGAAAATTATGAAGGGTAATCGGTTACCCATATGTGGTAACCGGTTACCGCTGAACTAAAAACAGAATAATAGCCTCCAAATTCAGTTTTCCGCACCAAACAACTTATCCAACTAATCACATAAATATATAATCAATTAAGCACGAAATTACCATCAAGAATCGGTGACCAAGCATCATGTAAACACAATCAAACATTGAACTCACAAATCACGAAGATCAAAATCATCAACATGGATCAAAATGCATCAAAAGCCATGCATCTAGATTCTGATTATGCAATTAAGCTCAAAACAGAATTGGATCTAGAATTCACCAACCTTCAAATCTGAGATTTGCTTTGGTAAGTTTTGATTCACTTGAAATTAACATATCCAAGCTAGAACCCCAGAGATTCTTCAAAATCCAAGAGCTTTCTTATGGTAGAAGTGAAGAGCAAGCAAAATCAAGCCAAGTTTGATCCAAAAGCACTTCAAATCTAGCTTCCAAAATCAGATCCAAATCCAAACAAAAATTGAGTGATGAATTAAAGATGATGGAGATGAATGAAGGAGGTTTAGATCTATAATTCAAGGATTCTAATAAAGAATCAATGAACTCAAGTGGAAAGAGCTTTAATGGAGGTTTTGGGAATGAAAAAGTTGAAATAAAATTGAGAGAATTTGAGAGCAAATTCTAAAATTGAGATAAAGAATGAAAGTGAAATGGTGTGAATGAGTGAGGTTTGGAGCAAATTCACTTAAATAAGCTCTAGGTTGGGAATCGAAATATGGTTTGGAATGTGGGTTAGTGTTTGGAATGGAAATTAGGAGTGAGATTAGGAATGGAGTGTTTGAAATTTGGAGGGAAATAGTGAAAATTGAAACAATTCTAGATCCTTCCAATGATGATCATGTGAAATCAATTGTTGAAAACTTGCAATGCTGAAAATTCAAATTTCTTGGCAAATTTCACCCAGGGTAACTAATTACCCATATGTGGTAACCGGTTACCACATTCAAAAATGCTCAAACTGGCGCCAAATGGAGGGAATCCTGCATAATCACCTGTTGCCACCTGTTCTAAGCTCAGTTGAGCCTCTGAAACTTGCCCTTGGATATTATAACTGTGGTAATTCTTGAGATAGCTTGTATATCATCTCCTGAGCTGAAAGTAACCTGCTGAATAAAATAAAATTGACCGCTCGATCGCTGGGAAAAATAAATGCCAGAGACTCTGATGCTCGCTGTTTGAACTCTTGCAACGAAAGGGAACCCTGAGCCCCAAAAATACCTTGATCCCATGTCTCGAGAACCAATGCTATGATATGCAGAAATGCAAAATGCAAAGAAACATAAGTTAGTAAATCCAGAAACGATGAGGCAAATTTTGGGGTGCTACAATACTGTTATTATATTAGTAATATTAGTATTATATATTAATTGATAAATCATGTTTTTTTCAGTTATAGTTGTTTAACTTAAGATTTTGTGTTGTTTTAGTATTAATTTACTTCTGTTTTGTTGTTTTTGTTGAGTTTCAAATTTTAAAAAGGGGTGAGTGATTAAAATTCACATTCAAGAGAAACAAGAGCTAAGCATAAGATACACATGTACGTCTGTTGTATCTCAAATTTATCATACATTTTTGTTTTCTTATTCCAAGTATCTGCAAGGCTTGATGATCATTCTTTAGAAAATTATTTGGCCTTTGGCCATGATTCGTAGGGTTAGGTCATGAATTCTTATTTGTGCTTGTTTTGGCTTGAGTTTGTTTTTATGTTCTTAGTAGTTTTCTCTTGCATGTTTTGATTCAATAAAAGAAGTGGTGGCCTTATTCACAAAAGCAATCCAGATTTGATTTGTTTTTGGCTGTTAGAAAGGACTTAAGGGAAAGTTATGTGGAAGGTTAATCATACAAGGCCAAACTTGGAAGTTAAGTTCATTGGCTCGTTTGTGCAAGGAATTTGAGTGGCATAGTTTAAATGAGAAGACAAAGTTCATTTCTTGTCAAGATGTGCTACATTGAACCATTTCATTTTCATTACTGTTCTGGACTGGGCCGACGCTTAGCCCACTGCCTAGCACGCCGAAAGCCCACTGGGGTTGGGCCCTATTTGAGCCACACTGACGACCCAGGGATCCGTCGGGCACATCCTTCATCCCCGTCAGGCATGAACCAATTATTGTCGAGCAGGACCCTTTTGGCCGACCAGCCGGCCTCTTCGCCCCAGTGTCGGGCAAGACCTTCGCATCCGACCAGACTACCATATCTGCCCGAGGGCTCCTCAAGGCCTTCCCCACGTTCTCCACGTGTCCCTCACGTAGGGACACGTCATGAAGTAACTACCCACATCCGGGAGATTCGGCCTTCCTCCTTCCGGATAGTGAGGAGCAGTTACACTAGGGTGAAGACCACGTGTTGGTCTCCACGACGCCATGTCAGCCCTAGCAGTTGCTAACATTAGGCCTGGTAGCCCACCCTAGTGCTAGGTAACCTGTTGGCCCTGCGCTGGGGGCTCACTATAAATACCCTCTTCACTAGAGAGTCAGGTAACTTAATCTTCTTACTCTCTCTCTCTGTACTTGCTTCCACTCTGCTCTTCACTTATTTTGACATCAGAGTGTGTTTCAGGTACACCCCCCCTCCTCTTCAACACTTTGGTGAGCAGCCTCCAGATCAACGACGTGTGACAGATCATCGATCCCCTTCTAGTCACCAGCATAAACAAATATTTATCATGCATAAACAACCGAGCACACACACAGACTTAGAAAGTAAAGCATGGAATTCAAATAACATGGGCACCAGTCCAGAAGTCAAAATATTACAATAAACAGGTACAAACCTGAAAGTCAAAATGAAACATGGCGCACAACTCGAAAACTACCAGGTACACGGGCCAAATGAAAATAATAAGGGCACGTAGGCCACCTTTCCTACTCTATGTCATCCTCCTCCTCGGCGGCACAGTCACCCTTGACATCATCTGAGTCCCCGGCCACAACAATCTGACCGTCTTGGATCCGGCAAAAGGGGACGATCCTGTCGGTCAGCAGGTCGGGGTTGACGATCCTGAGTTGGTCAGCGTGCTTGAAGCCTACTTCAACGGCTCCCAGACAATCCTCCTCGAGCTGGCGAACTTTGGCCACGAACCCTCTATGAGACAAGATCAACTGCTCCTCTTCAGACTCCTCGTCGGCAGGGGCGACCAGGTCCTCGAGATCAACCACGCGGCCTTTGACCCTCTTCATCTCTTCATCCCGATCCTTTAGGGCCTTCTATAGCTCCTCGATATGATCCCCCTGGAGTTTGTCTCGCTGCTGATACTCTCTTTCGTCGGCTGCCAGCTTGGCTCTGACCTCCTCGAACATCGTGAGCTCGTCCTTAACAGCGGCTAAATCCTCCGAGGAACACCCAACTTTGTTCAGCACAATGGCCGTCTCGAAGACCCTCACCATCACTGCCAGATCAGCAGACAACATCTTCTGCCGAGCCTCCTTGCTCGCTGCCAAGATACTTTTTTCCTCGTCCGGTGCCACCCCGGGTTCGTTCCCCCCGAAAAGAAATTCAATCGGAGGCAGCAAGGGGGCAGGGCAAACCCGCGCTCCGGAGAAGCTTCAGTAAGGTCAATCCGAGGCACCTCGTCCTCCCGCCGCCGTTTTGAAACCGTAGCTTGAACCGGGGACCCCGCCGCTTGCGAAGACGAGGTTGCCCCTGGAGAAGCAACGGCCAAATCCTTCCGAGCAGTAGGGGCCCAAACTTGAGCGCGTCGGCTCCCCCTATTCATCAGCTTCGTCACTCTTTATTCCACCGAACCCATCGAACATGTAAAAGGGACACAAGAGCAATAGTCAGAACCAAAAATAGCAAAGTAAAAGAGAGCAGCTCATATAGGCCCAAACTACCTAGGAACCGACTGGTCTCATCTCCCGACACTTCCTCTGTGGTCCTACCCGACAAAGCAGTGCGCCCGACACCATCCTCGCATCCTTCCCCAACGAACGGCATACCCGATGCCACTCTACTTAAGTTATTACTCGCCCGCCACGACCAACGACTTGGGGGGCTACTGTTCTGGGATGGGCCGACGCTTAGCCCACTGCCTAGCAGGCCCAAAGTCCACTAGGGTTGGGCCCCATTTGAACCACGCTGACGACCCAGGGATCCGTCGGGCATATCCTTCATCCCCGTCGGGCATGAACCAATTGATGTCGAACAGGACCCTTTTGACCATCCAGCCGGCCTCTTCGCCCCAGTGTCGGGCAAGACCTTCGCATTCGAATAGACTACCCTGTCTTCCTGGGGGCTCCTCAAGGCCTCCCCCATGTTCTCCACGTGTCCCTCACGCAGGGACACGTCATGAAGTAACTACCCACATCCGGGAGATTCGGCCTTCCTTCTTCCGGATAGTGCGGAGCAGTTACACTAGGGTGAAGACCACGTGCTGGTCTCCACGATGCCACGTCAGCCTAGAAGTTGCTAACATTGGGCCCGGCAGCCCAGCCTAATGCTAGGTAACCGTTGGCCCTGCACTGGGGGCTCACTATAAATACCCTCTTCACTAGAGGGTCAGGTAACTTAATCTCCTTACTCTCTCTCTGTACTTGCTTCCACTGTGCTCGCCACTTACTTTGGCATCAGAGTGTATTTCAAGTACACCCCCTCCTCTTCAACACTTTAGTGAGCAGCCTCCAGATCAACGATCCCCTTCTGGTCCGGTACAACCAATTACACTTAAGGTTCATGAGATGCAAAAAGTTAAGGTGTGAAGTACATTACAAGACTTAAGGATTCAAAGTCAAGAAGTGCAAAAATTGATGGAATTCTAAAGTACATTTGGTATAATATTCAAACATCTTAATTTGATTTCAAAATAAACTAATGATTCAATATTAAAAATGCTAAAGGTTCAATAGGATTCAAGATTCACAAGTTGGTACATTATTTTGTACACAAAGTACAAAGATAGAATTACAAAATCCTAAAATAATTCCAAAGAGAGTTCAAGCATTCCAAATAGCAAGTTCAGAGTGAATTTCAAATGTTGCAAAAGTGACTACATTTAATTACTTAAACCCAGAGTTACAAAAGGTACAATTTTAGTTACAAGAGTGACCAATACACAAGCCTAATCCTAAGGCTACTTCCTTCATCTTCGTGCTAATTCCATCAATCCAAGTTTCATCAACAAAGTTTCCATCAAGCTCTTCATTAAATGCAAGTAGCCACGATTTTCCTTCATCCTTGTGCCAAGCTTTACATGTCAAGAGTTACTAAGTGCTCTAAGCTAAACCACTGTTTCCTCATGCCAAGATCAATACATACATGAAAAAAGATGAAATTGTTGATTAGTACAATACACAAAGGACAAGCGCACAATTCATACCAAACTATGCCAACAACAACAACACAAGGGAAAGTTCAAGTTCATGGCATAAAATTCATTCATAGCAGAAATTCACACCATCATCATATAGCAAAGTAACACACACCAAATAGGGACCACAATGCTCAGCCATCAAACTCACAAGAAATTCACAAATACAACACAATTAAATGGGGACCACCAAGCAGAAAGCACAAATTTCACAGCAGAGAATAAGAGAATTCCTAAAAATCCCACATAATCAGGGACTACACACACATATTGTAACAAATTCATTTCCATCCAAAATTTCTCGCAAGTTAGAATTTCACACGTATTGAAAATTTCTCGGTCTATTGATACCTCACTATTCATTCATCAGAGAACACCTGAGAAAAACCCTAAGCAATCTCTCTGCACAAAAATAAATTCCTTAACCTAGTCCACTAAAGTTTCAGTCACCATTCATTCTACCTTGAATTTCACTTGAAAATTCAAGGATAGAAGAAGCTCATGTCTAATCACTCGCACAATAAACAAGTAGATAACAACCAAAGCAAAACGTAAAGAAGGAGTAGAAGAACACAAGCAGAAGAAGAAACAAGAGTGAGGAACAAGAAATCAAACCTTCGTCGGAGGGTGGGAACTCATACTTGCTCCGATCTGGTGAGAATCCTCCTCTTTTGCTTATTCTGATGTAGTATTATTGCTCACCTTGCTTTGCTGCTTCAAATCCCTCTTGTTATTGCTTGATTCATCCATGTTTGAGTAGATCTAGGATTATGGGCTGGTATCTCTTTTGAGATTTAGGTTGAGAATTTGAAGCATCTGAGTCCAGATTTGGACTCAGAAAGTTTGTTTTGGTGGGTGTAGGGTTAAGATGAAGCTTCGCTGGAGAAGATGGTGGCGGCCACCGTGCGCCATCATCTTCTCTGGAACATTTAGGGTTCCAGTGATAACATTTGTAGAGAGATAGAGAGAGGTATTAGAGAGAGAGTGAAACGTAGAGAGTGAAAAAAAATGTTGATAATGTGTGATAATTCCTCCCTTTCCATTGTTTATGTGTTACCGTTGTTGTTGTTGTGTTGAAGGCTAGGGGCGGTGACAAATGTCACCGCCCATGACAAGTGTCACTGGTGTGGTGACCTTATGTATGATTCCACGTGCGTGCACCCATAGCTTCTTACCTTGCGCTTTACCCATAACCATTAGATCTGAGTCAATTTTGACTTTACAAAATCAGACGTACCAGACTATCCCTTGAAGTCAACCAAGTTGACTAAGGTCTATCATGTGGACCCCTGTAAGGCCCTAGGCTTAGTCTTGGTGGGCCTAAGAAGTTTTGTGTTATCACCCCATGTTTGCTTATTATTTCCAAGCCCATTTTAGTTTCTAGGTTTTTTTTTCTTTGTTTTCTATTTATTTTTCTTTTATTTTCCTTTCTATATTTTAATTTAGTTTGTTTTATATTTTCATTATATGTGTTAAAAATCCAAAAAAAATATTTTAATTAATCATTTTAAAACTTTTTATTTAATATTAATTAATCAAGTTAATGATTAATTTTATTAAATATTTATGTTTAATTTAATTAATTGTGTTTGTTAATTTCTTTCATAATATTAAAAAATACCAAAAATATGTGATTATTAATTATTTAAATATTTTTTAATACTAGTTAATTAAATGATTAATTAATTTTATTAAATATTTATATTTAACTTGATTAATATTTTTTTCCCTTTGCTTGATTCATTTTAATTGTGTGATGCTTGATCTTATGTTGCTTATATTTTTGCTCACATATTTGTACCTATATCATGATGCATTTTGATTCCATGTCTCATTTGCATGTTCAAACTACTTTCAAACTAATTCTTGATTTAATATCAAGCCCTTTTTAAAACACCCTTGTAAGTCCGTTGTTTTCACGATCGCCACCAACCTCACATAGCTTACTCTTAGAATTTCTTAATATGAGACTTGATTTGCATTTTACACCTTCATTTGCATGCATTTCTATGATGTATTTAATTTTCATTGGCTTGGTATTATCCCCATTTGAGAAAATGTACCCCCACTCCCATGACGTGCAATATTTTTACCGCTTTCTCTTTGTTTGCTTTGCTTAGGTATCTGATGCAAGATAAAATAAATCACCCTCTTTTCAAAATAAAACAAATAAGTTTGATCCAACGTCAAACATTTTTCATAAAAACAAATTCAATATGACTTCCATCACCATCAACCATTAACCAATTCCACTCTATTTTGCAGTCACCCTTTGTAAGTCAATTGCTTTTGCATCTCCATCAATATTTCCATTGACCAAAACATTTTCTTAATCAACCAAAAAAAAACCCTTGATCCAACATTAAGTGACTTTTTTCTTAAGAAAATTCAAAACACAATAAAAATATGAGGAAATTGTGTGTCGCAAGCCTTAAGTGGTGGAGAAAGGGTGAGAATGGAGCTTTCCTACACTCACACTGATTATTTTGGACACAAGACGTTTGGCTTGATAGTTCGAAATAATCACCTCTACCCATAGTCTTTAGTGCAATTCAACTCAAGAACACTATTTTCCCAAACCCTACAAAATATCTCAACTCATCAAACTTATTTTTCGGTGCCTCGTGGCACCACTTCCTAAACCCTTTTCAAGGTAATATAATCAACCAATAAACACTAATTTTTTACTCCGAACTACAGAGCTCTGACTTCCTCATTTCACGATGAGGATACGTAGGTACGAGGATTCCTATCCTTGGTGAGCACCCTAATAAAAAACTCTTCATTTTCCTCTAGCAAGCATCTTGAGACACCAACATCCTTCCATGATTAGACAACCTAGATGGTTCCCATCGAGTACGATGAATGTATGGGGTACTAGTACCTTCCCCTTACATAACCGACTTCCGAACCTGACATTGGTTGCGATGACCATGCCCTATCCTTTTCCTTCTGTGGGTTTTCTCGATTTTTTCTCTTTCCCCTTATCGGGAATAAATAAAGTTCAATGGTGAATCTCCTAAGTTCATCAGTGATCACACAATCCTTTGGTTGCAATAACCATGCCCTATCCTTTTCCTTCATTGGTGTATTTCATTTTCTCAAGAATTAAGGGTTTCTTTATCTTTTTATTTTGTCAATTATTTCGTTATTAATTCAAATGTTTAACTTATTCATTACGCGTCTATTTCCCTTTATTATGTGTGAGTAGTATCTTAATAGGCTTAGAATCTTGAGGATTGTCTATATGACAGACCTCTTGTAAACTCTTAGATTAAACTCTGTTATGAGAAATTACACCTATTATTCTGGACTTTTAGGTTTTCACGTACGTCTTTACAAACGTAAAGACAACATTAGATATCAATTGATATTCGAGCTAAAAAGTCAGATGGTTAAGAAAAGACATAAAAGTGACTTTAGTTTAACTGGAAGAAATTTTGTGTTCCTAAAAAAATAGTTTTTTTCTTAAAGGGTCTTGAACAAATGGATCAACCAACAAAAATACATGATTTGTTGGTTCAAGATATAAGTATATACTCTGAAAGGATATATAATTTATATTTATCCTTTTAAATTTTGCAATGATAAAATTCTCATAACAAGGTGAAAATATAGGTTTACGTGATCAAGTTATAGATAGATAATCATCATCCTAAGGCTATCTATTATAATTAATTTATCAATCAAAATATATCTAATTAATCGAAACATCATTTTAGCTAATTACCAAAAATTTAACAATAGATAATCAAATATATCCCTAGAGGAAAAATGATATTTTACTAGAAGATTATACAGTGCACTTGTGGATATACATCAAGATTTTGGCGTCATTGTCAGAGATTATAATTGATTTTGCTTTTCTTTAGTTTTTCTTGATTAGACTAAGACAAATTTATATTTTTTTCTGTTTATTTTTCTCGTTCTTTGTTGAATTCAAAGAGCCCGCGGTATTGGGGACCTCATTTAACCAACTCTTGAGATTGATTTTTTTAATAAGAGACGTAGACAACAAACACAACAAAAACAACAAGCGATGGCTGAAAATAGCACGTTGAAGGTGCGGATCTATATGCTTTCAGGTATAACTGTTAGTTGGTTCTGATGATGAAAAATGTTAAACATCTCCTAAAATATGACAACTCTATAATTCAAATGGATTTAGGGGCTGAGAGTTCTTTGTGATGGGGGAGTTGATATTCAGATAACTTGTAGTGCTAATATACTGAAAAGTCCTTGTGAGAGTTGTGTTGTAACTAGTGACTTATTTAATCTGTGGTATTCAATATTTATTTCCTTTTTCCTATTTGTAGTACTTAATATGTGGTACTCAAGGGTTATTTCCTTCTTTCCTATCCCTTCTTTCCTATTTGTATATGCTATTTTTGTTGTGTATCTATCTTCATCTTCGTCATCTTTCTATCTTATTTATATTCTCTAACATAAAAGTTTTCAAAAGTAAAACTTTTTATAAATGAATCATGAATTTCGAATATCACAATTTGCTTCCCCACCCTCTCTTGTGTTAGGATTCACTTGGTCAACTAGTGGCATCAAAGCATAACTCATGTTATGATAATAATCATCGTTGGAAGGTAGTATAATGACTTTGTTTTAACAAGAAAATTTGCATAAATACAACTCATCGATTTTATGGTGAAAGTGTTAATACATGGAATGAGAGAATACAAGTCTTTGATTCCACAAAATATTAATTCTTTCTTTGCATGATTCATACCTTTCACCATCAAACGATGGAGGTGTATTCGTGAAAAGACCTTTGTTAAAAAGAGAACTATTTCAATCATCAATCTACCTCCTGAGGCAATTATTCTTATAATAGGAGTTGAGCTTTGATGCCACATGTTAGACAAGTCACTCTAAACACAAGAGAAAGGGGTGAGTTGTTTGGGTATCGAAAATGATGTCCAATTAAAAATTCTTTAATAAATAAAATAGTTTAAAATAATTTTTGTAAAACAACCAGAGAATAGGCAGCGAATAAGTAAATAAAAGGAAATCAGAGTAAATGAAAGATGAAAACACAACAGAAATAAATAAATAAATAGAAGAAATATAAAGAAATAAGGAACATGAAATTTTCACCAGAGATTTATAAAGGTTCAAGCTAACCACTTAACCTACTTCTCTCCCTAATAATTTATTCTTGAGAATTTCCATAATAGATGAGATATTTTTCACAAATTTGTGCCCATAAAACTTACAACCAAATAAGATATTTACACTAGCTATCCTCCAAACCAAACAAGAGATTTTTCAATAGGCTAATCTTAAAACCAAGAGAGACCGTTTACACCAGGCTAAACTCACGAGCCAAACAACAACTTTTCTTAAGAGATACTACATAGGAGATAAATTCCTCTTGGTTAAATTTCAACACTAACACCAACACTAAAACCAACAAAAAAACGTCACTTGATATTTTTAAACTCTCACAGCATTAAGAAAATTTTCTGAAAAAGAAAGAAATGAAATAAAGAGAGTTAGTAAGTGAGAAAGTATGTAGAAATATGTTTTCTAGTGTGTTTTGAAAATAATTAGAGACCCTCTATTTATAGGTGAAAAATATGGATCAAAAGGAAAAAGATCCATGAGCTGTTAAATGTCATAATCGACTAAGCCATAGGGTTAATCGATTATGAACTTCAAAATTCAAACCCTAATTCTCAAAAAGGAAAACCTACAATCACTAGTGTCTTATAGATTATGACTGTTCTTAATTGACTAAGAAGCTATATGCCTTTCTCTAATTAATTGTTCAAGAATGTTAATCAATTAGGCAATGTATACGAGCTTCTTAAAATTTTAGAAAAATACTTAATCAATCCCACAAACACCTTGATGGTTCCTCTATAGGATTCAAGATTTTTTAGCAAATTTTGAGAAGTTAAAAACAATTTTATCACTCAGGTGCTTTTAGCACCTTTATGCCTTAGTAGTTTGAGAATTAGTCAATATATTTACAACACTTTGATCACTTAACACAGACTAGAAAAGCTTTCACACTTCATATCTTTCACAATGTTTAAGGATTCAAGATCCCTTTCTTGATTAATCAATGATTCACACTTCAACTGGGACATGACTTATTCTAACAGATGAGCTTGATAGAGCTTCTTGCTGGATACCATCATCAAAGATTTCTTAACTACAAATCATCAAGAATTCCATCGAATACCACTTTGACATCTTGATCTCATAAATGAAACATCTTGATCATGTAGCATCTTGATATTAACTGATGAAGAATTCACACCACAATCTTTTCATTATCAAAACCATTGAGATCATCTGACAGTTGTAGACATTGTAACTTTAAGCACATAGATCTATATTCTTCCCCTTTTTGATGACAACAATGTATCTCTTAGGCAGGTGGACAAATAGAGAAACAAAGATAATGGATTGGAGTGGTTTAACACCCCCTGAAAAATATAGAGTATATTTCTCCCCCTTTGGAACTATTAAAAGCATAAAGCATAAATAAATATGAAAAAAATCCAAGCACATAAATCAAGAAATTCAAATAAGGAAACACAAATTTAGTAAGCAAATAATTCACTAAACAAAAAGTAGAATACAATTACAAAGAGAAAATGAATTCCAATAAAAAAAAGCTGCTAGAGAGATGCCATTTAATGTGAAGATACAGATTGATATTTGGTTACATACAAGCTGCTCAAATAAAGAGACTGTTACTTGTTGTCAAGAGATTTCGAAAGAGTGTTATCACAACACTGCTGGGGAAACAAAATCTTCATCTTTTGATGGGGGAATCATAAATAGATTTATGCTAAGGAAAATAAAATCCTCAAAGGTGAAAAATAAATTTCTTCTCATTATCTAGGTTTCACAGCCTAGAGAAATTCAAAATAAATGTTGCAGTGGATCATAGTTCAATCTAGGAACAAACTAGAGAGGAACGGTCAAACAAGACTCTACCTAATAAGGAAATAACTCAACTGGGGAGTGGTTCTATCCATATAATGAGTTGGAAAGGAAAACTAAAGCAAAACTCTTCCATGAGGTATAAACTCAGTGAGGAATTAGAAAGGATATACACTTTCTGCTTAAGGTAGACACTCTACTAAAGAGAGGATACACACACTCTGTGGCGGATAACATCACCAGAGAGAGCGGATAAGAAACACCAAGAAATTCAAGATGAGAATGAATCTTCATTCAGTTATGCATGATGTATGTATGAATGACTAAATGTATGTATTGTATATGCTGACAAAACAGACACAAAGATAAACTGGGGATGACCAAATATCACAGTACAACTGAATACTCGGCTAAATTTTAATAAGATGGATATACCATTGGAGATCCTGCTAGGGATTCAGCTGGAGATAAACAAAATCCACTGAAGGAATGAAGTCCTACTTCAAGTCTCGCTCTCTGGGGAGAGGAAGATACTGCTTAGGGAGAAACCCAAAGTTCAATCTTCTAACATTAGTAATCCACTGAGGTGATAACAATATGAACTTCGTTTCGAGGGAATGGAAAGATCCGTTGGGGAAACACAATAACACAAATCTTCCAAACTCTTCTTGGGGAAAAGAAAAACCACATAAACCTCGCTACGGGAAGATGAAGACTTGCTAGGGAAACACACAAAGCAAAAATCTTTGGGGAATATCAACCTCTAGGAGAAGTAACACTTGTATCAACTCCGCTAAAGGGATGGAAAGACCAGTCGGGGTGAACATGAATCTTCCAAAAGACAAACTTAGAGGGATAACACTTCTTTGCAAAAACTCTGTTATGAGAGAAGATGGATCTGTTGAGGATTAATACCACAAAAATTCTTCCAAAATCAAATGTAACAATTGTACAAACTCCGCTGAGGGAATTGTAGACCCAAGGAGCATCAAAGAAAACTCCTTGGGGATTAACAACCTTTGAAGGGAAAATATCCTGAACTTGCGGTGGAACTAAGAAGTTAACATCACAACAAAAAGTTAACCTCCGGTGATTTTTATATCAAAAACTCAACACAAGGTGAGAGAAAACCCAATAGTTGATTGCTATCTCAACACTTCTTAGTAGGAAACTCTGCCCTGGATTTGTTACTTGGGGAGCAAACAAAAGCAACAAAGCCATAATAGAGAAGTTAAAACTCTGCAGGGAATTCCACATCAAGTCTCAACACAAAGAGAGATGGAATCCAACAATATGAATAAAACTTCACAACTTCACATATCTGCTTGATCGCAACCTGGCTAGGAAAAAGAATCACACTCAGTTGAGAAATCTGAATCAAGACTTAGCCGAAGAATCCAAGCTCAGCATTCAACTGGGAAAAATCGAATTCAATACTTAGATGGGGAACACCTGAACTAGTGCTCAACTAAGGGCACTAGATCACAAGACCCAACACATCATAACTGTTATACCCGAATTTTTACTCCTAAAATCACACTCCATTTGCATCTTTGCATATAAATAAGATCACAAACATTGGTCCTTTTCCCTCCTCTGTGGGTTTGTTTCTAAGAGAGATCACCAAGTATCTGTGTGTTTCTTACTTGTTTTATATTTGTTTATGTTTACTAACCTCTAACCAAAATGCCAAAAATATGTTGCAGTTTTGTTGTTTCCTTTTCTCTGTGTGTTCAGGGTTTTGCAGGGAGATTGATGGCTAATGACATTGGTTCCAAGTCAAGATCAGATGGAAGTTTGACCTCATCTTGGTCAAACCATCAAGATTTTGCTTCAATTGCAAGTTATTTGCATCAGTGGGCTACTTCTCAGGCAGTGTGTATCCAAGATCAAGTTGTTTTGTGAAGAATTCATCATGTTATCAAGTGATGATTCATTAGAAATTTGGTCCAAGCTATCATGATCAAGTGCCCATCAGTCCATTAGTGGTGCATCTGTGGATTTATTTTTCCAGAAATTGATTCAAACAAATTTAAAGTGATTTAGAATTTATTCCATTTTAATCAGAAATTCAGAGAATTATAACAAAGATCAAAGTTGATGGTCGATGTTTCAATTGCAAGTAATTTACTGGTCCAGGAGTAGATATGCTCTCTTTTTTTTATCAGAGACGTGTGAAAAACAGTGCAAGTATGTTTTGAATTAAAGATCGAGAGTTCATGGTTGTGCACGTATTAGGGGAGTTGCATATCCATTTTTGTTAAATTCATTCATTATCCATTTACTATCCAATTATCCAAAATATCCATAAATATCCACATTTCATACTCAATTTCCATTATCCATCATATCCATTTCATTCAATTTTTAAACCACATTTTTATACCCAAGTTTACATCCAATTATCCAAATATCCATTATCATTATCGATTTAAATATCCAATCCATCACTGTCCACTTTTAAACCATTTCGTTTTAAATCCATTTTATTAAATCCATTCATATTTCCAATACATTTCTCATTTCACATCCAATTTTCTTAGTCCAAAATTACTCATAGTATATTACAAACATGGCCCATGATACAATCATTATTTCCAAATTGCAAAAAAGGAGTAATATGCCATGAAAGATATAAAGCCCATGTCCAATCCAATTACAAAGAAATAGCATGAAGAAACAAGCTCATACAACTTGTCCTGCCCATTACAGCACTACTACACCAAGGCAATGTAAAAAAAGCTACTACAAATGAAGCCTTCAAAATGTGGCAACGAAAAGTCAAAAACGCAGGCAGTGCATACACAAAACGACGATGCAAAATAAGCTGCAGCAGCTTCACACGCACGATCCATCACGTGAGCCAAAATGAAAGGCCTCATTACGCGCAAACGGCAACGTTCAGCAAGCTGCATCCATTGTACAATGAACTCAAAACACTAAATCAGTGTCTCAATACCTCATATTTCCAAGCTTGAACAACCCCTCACCACTTGACAAAATCAAACCGAATTTGAATCCAAATTTTCTTCAAATCATCTTCCATCTTCATCGCACAACTTCAAAAAACCTTCCAAAATCCTCACTGCAAATTTCATTCCTCAAGCTTCCATCAACCTTCGATCGTTATCACAACACTACAAAACACTCTCAAACTCACTCAACACAAACCACAACCTTCAACAACTCAATCTTCACATAAACTTGCAGAAAATTCATCATTCAGAACAACTTCATTCAACAACAACAACATTGATTTCGTGTAGCTTCAAAAAGGAGAAGAATAATTAAATTGATTTTCACCTGATTTTTTTAAGGTAGTTTGGTGGTTTTTCGCAAACTTTCGCGTCACAGATTCGCACCTATCGTTAAACGATTCTCAAAATTGGAAATAGATTTGAGTTTGGCTTTGAATTTCGGTTGAAATCGTGTAAGAATCGAGCTCCGTCGCTGCCGCCATGGAGCACCGGCGCAGCGGAGCAGTGCTAGCCTTGAGAAAGCTCCGCGCGACCTATTGAAGAAGAAGATGTCCTGTTGTTTTTTTTTTTTTTAATTCTGACTTCATGTTGTTTGATTTTAAAAATTAGCCTTCATGTATTTGTTTCCCGGCTGGGCTTGTGCTATGGTTTGCTAGTCTATCACCTTGTTTTTCTTATTAACCTCCTTTCCTTTTTATTAGATTTTTTCTATTATTTCTTTTTTCTAGTTCAAATTATTTTCACTCTTTCTTTTATATTTCTTCTTTTAATGATTCTTGATTTTTTTTTTAAAAACTTTTTTCCTCCTGATTTAAATTGTGTTGGATTCTTCCTTAATTTTGGTATTTTTAAATTTTGTTCTAAAATTTGTTTTGAAAATTCATGTGAATTCATTTAGTTCTCGTTTTTATTTTCTTGTTGATTCTTGATATATTAATTGTTGATTGTTGATTTTTGATTATTGGTTGTTCTTGAATCTTAGTTAATTTGATCATAAGTTTCATCAACGTCATCGAAACTAGGGTGTTAATATGTTAAAAAACCAAACCCACCAAAATGGGTGAATGATGTTAATGATAACTTGATCTATACTTTGATTCAATTTAGTTTTGGTCTTGTGTCTTGTTGTTCTCTTCTTCCTTCTCTTTTCTTTTTCTTTTTGGTTGATGAAGATCTTAAATATTATGGAACTTCTTTGAAGTTCTTGATTAAGATATGACCATTTCTCTTTTTCTTTTAGTGTGGCAAGCTTTAGGAGAGTGACTTATATGTCACTTCTCTGGTTTGTATTAGCACAAATATTGCTATTGATCGGCCTCCCATAGTATAACCTTTTTTATAGGTTGTGCTACGATTGCTTAACATAGCGCTACATTTGTCCCAAATTGAAAACTAAGTCATTTTCGTAAGTGAGATTTTCAGCCTCTTAGTCTCCATGGTATTGTGTGAAATAGATTGGATCTTTTGTTATCAAAGAGAGATAGTGGCATACTTGTTGACTTTATCCAAGTTGGAGCCCTTCTCTTGATAACGTATAAGACCATGTTTTCATGCTTGTGGATGTCTAGTTGAGTGTTCTTCGAAAAATGACAAATTGACTTTCCTTTCCTAATCACTAACTTACTAACATTTTGTTGATTTAATCTTTACTTTAATTGTCATTTATCTTTATGCTCTTTACTTATTGTCCTTTACTTTATGCTTTTATTTTATCATCTTATATCATATTGTTAATCATATTATCATATTGCTTTTCACTTTGTCAACTTGGACTTATGTTTATGTTTATGCTCTTTTTATTTTGTCCATTTGGACATTCTCTTAAGACATTAATAAATATCAAAACTCCTAAAAGACTTGGTTACTTTGTGGACTTGATGTTACTATCATTTGCATTCTTAAGGAGTTATGGACTTAGAGCTAGGACCTTGACTTTGACTTGAAAGTATATCTTGAGACCTATTTGGATTCATCTGGTACCCTTGGCTTAAGGATTCTCTTGAAGACCTATCTTGGTTATTATGATTTCATCTGATGTTTGAATTTCTATTTGTTTATTTGGTTTGCTTAAGACTTAATCCGAAGGATAGAAGTCTTGATTGACTTATGTCATGGGGATTTCTAGCTTCTCTTAGTTAGATCTTTATTTGTCCTTAACTTTTATTTTATGCTTTATGATAGTCTCTCCATCTCCTCCCCATTCTTCAATTTTCAAAATCTTCTCCCTTTTTCAAAACTTACTTCTTTCAAGTTAGAACCTCTTTCATAATAAACCTTGATTTTATAAAGTGCATTTTCAAACTTCATTTTCTTAATAAAATGTAAATCAATTTTAAGCATACTTTGACCATTTTCAAAAGACTTAAAAATTAATTAATCCATTCAAATCATTTTGTGCCTTCATGCACTTTTTCTTTTAAATTTTTCATAAAGTTTAGACAATAGTCATTTAAAGTTGAGATGTGATCCTCTTATCCCCATAGTATTGTTTGAAATAGGTAGACATTTTTCCACCTTTGAGAGTTAGTGGCATACTTGTCGATTTTACCCAAGTTGGAGCCCTTCTCATGGTGTTGCAAAGGTCCATTTTCACATACATGTGGGTGATTAGTTGTTGGTATCTGGATTGAGTATCGGGGTTTGTTGTCGTCCTCATGGATTATGTGATATTACTGTTTCCCTTGAAAATCGGAAAACAACCGCTGATCTTCCAAATCTAACATTGGTGACTCACAGGATCGATCAGATTGATCCTAGGACATGTGCTAAAAGATTTATTTTTGGTTTTAAGAGTCTATTCAAGTTCCACACTCGAACAGTATTGGGATAAAAGAATCCTAAAAGAACATCTATTCGACTACGGGTTAATTTAAAGGTAAAGTAAGGCTTCTAATAAAAGAGAAGAAAGTTTGTTGGTAAAGGTGAAGTTAGAGTGAGGACGGAGAGAAAAGAATTGCATAGGAAGGAGAGAAATAAGGTAAGGAGGAAAAGGGTAAAGACAATAAAGACAATAAAAGGCTTTGTAAAACTTAAAGTAAAAACAAGTCAATTGCATTAAGTTAAAAGATGGTGTGTTTACATCACGTACATTCTCTTACAATACTCGCTTTCTCTACACTCGGATACTTGGAGTAATTTCAAGAGTAATTTGTAAAATAGTAAATTACAACACACTTTGGACATGTCTAAGACACCCTATTTATAGTAAAAAGAAATAACCTCTCATAACCTCTACCATAATCTCCTTTCGCCATTTGTCACAAATGCATGGATCTATTACTCATAAGGTGACACGTGTCTCTCTCAATTTCCAACAAGCAAAACCGTTCCCTCCAATATTTTAAATTTCAAATCCTTCGACAAACCATTCTTCTCAGCAGGAGGTCGAACTCTTGGCATCTGGGTGAGTCCTTCAACTTAGCTATTTTGCTTCTTTCGACCATTTTCTTGTATTCAAGTTATTTTCCACCCTTTTGTCTTAAATACCTTCTTTCTAACTGAGGCGTCGAATTTAGGAGCTAACAAATTGCCCCCCAAAAATGTCTTTTCAACTTCGACTGTGGAAAAGCATATTTTTTGACAACATATGACCTTCGACGCCGCTTTGTGTCGTACAATACTCTTTCCATCAATGCAAGTCTGGGAAGGTGAAAAGGAATGAAAGATAAAAAGAAAGATAGCTATGAGCATGCAAGCTACTGTTCCGTCACCTTAATGCACGTTTATGACGTCACTATCATCATGGCTATTTTCTCGGGAATCAACAAAATCGTGGGCCATCATCACCTTTCCAACCTCGGAGACTTGAATTGCAACTACTGCCTCTGCCATCCCACATCTGAACACACACGTGGCCCACTAACTCTAGCCCCTTAATGATGAAAACTTTCAGTCTTCCATACCTTATATAAGTAATTTCCCTTTGATGTTTTCATTTTTTACAACTTCTCTAACTCTTCACAACTTTCCTTGCTTTTTCTCTAATTTTCTGCTTCCAATCTATTTCTTTATCATGCCAATTATTACTTTGTTTGCCGCTTCGACTTGGCCATTGGCCTGGGCATAGTAAGGTGTCGAGGTAAGGAGTTTAAATCCCATTTCTTTAGCAAACTCCTGCATCTTCCTACCCATAAATATTGACCTTTGGTCTGTCGTTATTGTCTCTGGTAGGCCAAACCTGTAGATGATATACTTCTGAATGAATTCGATAACATCTTCTTGGTCTACCTTCGGTAGAGGTATAGCCTCGATCCACTTGGTAAAATAGTCTATCCCTACCAGAATGTACTTCTAGTTTTTGGAAGACGCAGTTCGAATCTCTCCTATAAGGTCTAGAGCCCAACCTCTAAATGGCCATAGCTTGACTATGGAATGCAACTCGCTTGCTGGGACATGTTGTATGCCAGTGTGAATTTGGCATTCCTGACAACCTTTGGCGAACTCGATGCAATCTTTCAGCATCGTGGGCCAGTATATCCCCTGGCGAAACAGCAGCCATTTCATCTTATGGCCCACTTGGTGTGCTCTGCATGTCCCACCATGGACTGAGGACAATGCCAAGTATGCTTCAGATTCACTGAGGCATTTAAGTAAAACTCCCTCAGAAGTTTTCTTAAATAACTCATTCCCCAACAGGACGTAGCTTAGTGCTTGGTATTTTATCTTTCGCTCTGTAGTCGCTGAAGGGTTCTGAAGGTATTCGACCAGAGGTTTCCTCCAATCTTTGTCTGCAGACCTTCGACTGTAAAAATCTCAAAGGTTTCCTCGTCGACGTAGCCAAATTTCATGACTTCCAAGTCTGATGGTCTCAAGCCTACGGATACCACCTTATCTCTGGCCTCGATTGCCTCTTGCAAGTTCTCCTTCGAGACTCTGTATCCTGAGGCAACTTGCGCCAGGTCGTTGGCTATCTGATTGTGTATTCATGGTATGTGTCGAATAGTGCAGACTTCAAATTTTTTGAGTAGTCTGTTAGCTATTACGAAATACATGATGAGATTTTCTTTAACGCATTTGTACTCCTTTGTTAGCTGTTTTACAACCAACTCTGAATCTCCCATTATTTCGACTTGGGTTGCCCCCAATTCTAACAAAATTTCAAGTCTGGCAATCAAAGCTTCATATTCAGCTTCGTTATTAAAACATAGGCCCTCGACTCTATACTTGAATTTTGTTGGAATTTTGCCAGGCAAAATGATCAATAGACCTATGCCTGTCCCATTCTTGTGACTAGACCCATCAAAGTATAGCTTCCAAGGCTCTAGTTCGACAAAGTTCAGGGTGCTTTCATTTATGGAGTGGTCGACAATAAAGTCTGCCACTATTTGCCCTTTGACCGCTTTCAGCGGTCTGTAAGTCAATGAATACTCAGTTAATGCTAATGCCCACTTACCAATTCGACTATGCAAAATAGGTTTGGACAACATATGCCTAATAACATCAAAATGTGACGAAACGTAAACATCAACTGGTTTTATATATTGCTTCAACTTCATACATGAGAAATACAAACATAAGCATAATTTCTCTATCTCACTATACCTAGTTTCTGCATCATTTAAAACTCTACTAAGGTAGTAAATGGCTCTTTCGAGGCCACTTTCATCCTCTTGAGCAAGCATTCTCCCTAAAGTTTTGTCTGACGCTGCTATGTACAGTCCCATGCTTTTATTTCGACATGGAGGTGCAAGGACTGGAGGATGAGTCAAGTAGTCTTTGATTTTGTCGAAATCCTCTTGCTGATCTCTCGTCCATTCAAACTTCTCCTTAGTGGCTCGAAGCAACGGCGAGAAGGCTTGTGTTTTTCCACTGAGATTCGATATGAACCTTCTTAGGAAATTTATTTTACCCAGCAAGGATTGAAGTTCCTTCTTATTGGATGGCGCTTTCGCTTCCATGATGGCCTTCGTTTTGTTTTGGTTGATTTCGATCCCTTTCTTGTGGACTACGAAACCCAGAAAATCGCCTGCTTGCACACAAAATGCACACTTGAGGGGATTCATCTTGAGGCCAAATTTCCTCATTCTCATGAAAGATTTGCGCAGGTATTCCACATGAGCCTTTCCTGACACAAATTTTATCACAATGTCATTAATGTATATTTGCATAAAGGACTCAATGTAGTCATGGAAAATTGAATTCATCGCCCGTTGGTACGTTGCCCCAGCATTTTTTAGGCCAAAAGGCATCACTACCCATTCGTAAGTGCCTAAGGCCCCTGGGCAGCGGAACACCGTTTTTGAAACGTCGTCCTCAACGATAAAAATCTGGTTGTAACCAGAATATCCATCCAGCATGCTAAGGTATTCGTGGCCAGCGGCTGAATCGACTAGCATTTCTGCCACTGGCATAGAATACTCATATTTAGGGGTTGCTGAGTTCAAATCCCTAAAGTCTATACAGACTCTTAAATATCCATCTTTCTTAATGACTGGTACAATATTTGCTAGCCATTCGACATACCTGGTCGTACGGATGAACTTGCATCGGAGGAGTCTTTCGATTTCCTCCTTTATTTTTGAAAGGATCTCAGGGGCGAAACGTCTTGGATTCTGCTTGAATGGTTTTTTTCCAGGCTTGATTGGTAGCCTATGCTCGACTAGATCTCTCTTTAGACCTGGCATTTTGTCGTAGTCCCAAGCAAAACAATCCCTGTACTCTCGTAGCAACTGAATAGTTTCGACCCTAAGTTGGGGGTCGAGGCTGGCGCTGATATAAGTTGGCCTTTTGATTACTCCATCTCCCAGGTCAACTTCCTCCAGTGGATCTTGCGCCAACATTTTGACATCGCTGGCCAAAGGATCCTTTTCAAAACCCAAAGGCTCATCGTCATATATGGCGTTGAGTCTCTGCCCCTCGTATTGAATCTTAGGGTCGAAATACCCAACTGGACCTGCTTGTTTGGATTTTTCATTGGCTCCCTTAGCCATTTCATTATTAGCGGCCTCCAGGGCCGTTTGTAGTTTAGTTTCGGCCACATAGGCCGAAATCCTTTGAAGCGCTGCGGCTTCAATCATCATCATCGAACTCACTTCCCCAGCCAGTGGGGTCTACAGGAAGTTCGCCAAGGTATGGTAACCTTTCGCCTGGAACTTCCTTATCCCATCGGAAACCTTCAACGGGATGCAGATATAACGAGCAATACACTTCGTCATTAGGTGTAAAGTCGAAGTCTGCAGGTTCACATGGCCCTATACCGGCCAAATGTTTGTCAAACTGTCCTCTATCAATATGGTTTATAGGTGCTTTAAAGTACCCCTGATCTGCTTCGATGTTTTCGACAATACCATCTGGTCTCCAGATGGCGATCCTCTGATGCATCGACGATGGTACTGCCCCCACTCCATGGATCCATTCTCTTCCAAGTAATATATTATAGTTGGCAGTGGTCTCCACCACCATGAAGACAGTCGGGCGGGTGATGATTCTGATCGTGACATTCACCTGAATGACCCCCATGGTCGAACTCACTTTTCCTTCATAGTTTGATAGCACCATGTTGTGTGGCTTGGTGTCTGTCTCACTTTTCCCAATTTTGTTCAACAGAAAATGTGGCATTAAGTTTACCGTAGCGCCGCAATCCACCAGTATTTTGTTAACTGGGACCTTCTCTATTTGTGTCGTAATATAAAGAGGCTTCAGATGGTTTTTCATGGCCTCTGTTGGTCGTTCAAAGAACGTATTTTGCTCCTCGACGTAGCCGTTGTTCATTACATAATAGCATACCGGCTCATGAGCCGTTCTTTCCCAGTCCGTATATGTGTATGAGTTCTCAACTACGGAAACCCTGTCGAATTCCCTGGGCATTACTGATACTACGTTGACCAAAATATCCAGCGTATCATCAGAGTCTTCATCAAAATTATCGGTAATTTCATCGTCGACCGATTTCCTTTGTTCTTCGACCTGTGTCGGAAACAACTTTCTTCCTACAGGTGTCTTCCCGAAAGCCTTTGTTCGACCCTCCTGTTCAATGGGAATATTGGTGTTGGATTGTGGTTGGTCTTTATTGGCACCTTCTCTATGTGTTTTTCTCCTGCTCTGCTCGTGCCTCCATTGGGACCGATACATGGGATATTTCCCTTTATAATTTTCTGACACATGAGCCGCTTTTGAAGACTGAAATTCCTTTCGATAGCTTAGCGAAGATCCTCGTTGTACTTTGAAGTTCTTCCATCTCTTTTTCCCTTGCTGCTTGTTCTCATTGGGCTTCGTCCACTTTCCATCAGTGGCCTCAGCATTGGACTTAAAGCTAGTGGGCTTGTTCATCGGGGGCCTTATGCGAGTGTCAGATCTCTGCTGAAGGCCTCTTCGGGGGTCGAATCTTGGCATTTCGTTTTCTTGCCTCAGTCTTTGTGTCCCTTCTAGCTTTTGTGCAGCTTTCTTGTCGAATATGGCGTTGCATCGAGGACAAAGCATCACACTAGAACCTTTCTCCTGGCAGCGGTGAAGAAAAGAAACGATGGATTCCTCCTGCTCTGGGTAGGCTTCCCTAGTGTGTGTTTCCTGGTAGTTCGACTCAATATCCGCTACCTCCTCATGTTGAGTGATTTGTACCATGTTAATTTCAATTTCTTTGGCCAGATTAAGCTTCTTCAAGCTTAACTCTACGCCTTTGGTGGCTTCATCAATCTTAACGAAGTCATCAGTCGTTTCCTTGGTCACTATCTCCCAACCCAGATTGTTCCTGTTGCTTGGGCCTTTGGTTTCATCCCTTTGGTCACAGCTATCAACTTCCATTTCGACACAGCTCTCTTGTCCGAAGTTGATGGTAACTTTTACCATTACATCTTCGTCTATGGGATTGTCGGCAACCTCTGTTACTTCGATTGAAAAGTCGTACCCGTCGATAACTTCGATCATATTAGCCTCGACTGGCTCTGTGTAATTTGCGTCTGCCGTTTGTAGAGGATCTGAGTCAACCTTCATTTGGCCACCAGCTTTCTCTCCGAACTTTAGACGTCCTTCTTGGATTGCATTCTGAACAAGGTCCCTGAAAAGAAAACATTGAGATGTTTTATGACCCAAGGAGTTATGATATTTACAAAACCCTCTTTTCTTCCTTTGTTCTATGGATGGCATTTTGGCGCCAGGAGGCACTATCATTTGTCCGTCTTTAACTAACAAATCGAAGATTTCATCACATTTTGTGATGTTGAAAGTATATGTTTTCTTTGGGAACCTATCATTCTTTTCAGATTCGACATAACTTTTCCCTTGTGGGGGAGCCAATACTTTGCACAAGTAAGGTCGTCCTTGCTTGAGTTTAGCAAGGTCCACTTCACCATCGTCGAAACTCATAGACTCATCACACAGACCTTCGACGTTATCATTAAATTCGACAAAAGCTATCTTTTTATTTTTATTAAACTTAGCATTCTCGTCTTTGAGTCTTTCGAGTTGTCGAACTCGATCGGCTAATTGGGCCATGTCCCTTAGGTACTGGGTATCCAACTTTTTCCTAATAGAGTAGTTGAGACCGCCAGCGGCCATTTTGACCAACTCATGTTCAGGGACCTGCGTGAAGCATTTGGCCTTAAGCAAACGAAACCTATTAAGGTACTCCTCTATTGGTTCATAGAACTTACGCTTCACACTAGCGAGTTCCTTTAAGCTAATTTTAGTTTGGCCCATATAGAACTGTTCATGGAACAAACGCTCTAACTGGGTCCAGTTACATATCGTGTTAGGGGGAAGCTTTGTGAACCAGGTGAAGGCGTTCTTAGTAAGAGAACTTGGGAAGTATTTTATCCTAAGGCTTTCTTCGTTCGTTATCTCTCCAGCCTTGATTAGGTAACGAGCCACATGTTCGACAGTGGATTCCGTCGTATCTCCTGAAAACTTAGTGAATTTAGGTACTTTCGTCCTAGGAGGTAACTCCGCCTGAAGGATATAGTCTACTATAGGTGAAGTGTAGTTTGGCCTGGTGAAACCAGTGTTTAACCCATTTCTGGCCATAATTCTCTCGAACATGGCCGCCAGATATTGTCTACGGCTATGTTGTTTCGACGAACATGCTGGACTACATTATCTGCGTCTTGGTTTCGATTCACAACCACTACTCCTGGATTTCTTTCTCCCAAGCCCCGAGGTTGGTTTTCAAAGGCTCTTCCCTAAGCCCTTCGACTACTGAAGGGACTATCCTTCCTTGGTTTCCTACTTCGACTTCTACCATATTCGCCAAGTTGTCTCGTGGGACATCCACTACTGTGGCTTGGTTTCTGGTTAAGGGAGGTACCCCCATGAATTCAGCCAATCTTGTTAATTGTACCGCCAATTGTTGATTGGTCTGGTTGTATTTTGGATTAATGTTTGAAATATTTCACCCATAGTTTGTGACAAAGTCTGAACCATCTGTAGGTTACTTTCATCCATCTGCTATCTCAAACAAGCAACTGAGGTGTTGGTCAAATTAGGGCCTTGTGTCGAATACCCTAAACTCTTGGGGTTTCAGCCCATGTTCACACCTGACCCTGACCCTTGTAACGGTGAAGCCATCGCCTGATCTGAGAATATAGGAGGTGCACTTTGGAGCCCTTGCATCATAGCAGTGGGCATCCCATATGAGGGGTTTCTTGGTGACTGTGAAAAACCAGGGGGCACAAACTGCTTGGACGTCGAACTTCCTCCTAACAAAATATGAGGATTCGATGTTTGGTGACCAATGTATTCCAACACTGGTTGAGTATAAGGCCTTATCACTGTCGACCCCACCCCAAGTACTGAAGGCGTCGGCACTGGCCTCACAGGAAGCACTGTTTGTTCTCCAGTCGTCGGTATCAGAGGGGGAACTCCCTCGTCTCTTATTCCTTCGATGGAATCGTCTCCTTGTTGGTCGGAGTTATCTGGCTGGTTTGTATCCATAGCCATGTTCTTACTGCTTCGTCTTGATCGCGTCTCTTCGTTTATAGCGGTAATTTTACCACTTCTTAGTAACATAAAAATGTACCTTCTCACGAAAAGGGACCAGTATAACTGCAGAATTTTTATAAGTTTAGTTTTATAAACTAGATTCTCTAGCACTATCCCACTGGGCGTGCCATTTTGTTTCCCTTGAAAATCAGAAAACAACCGCTGATCTTCCAAATCTAACTTTGGTGACTCACAGGATCGATCAGATTGATCCTAGGACATGTGCTAAAAGATTTATTTTTGGTTTTAAGAGTCTCTTCAAGTTCCACACTCGAACAGTATTGGGATAAAAGAGTCCTAAAAGAACATCTATTCGACTACGGGTTAATTTAAAGGTAAAGTAAGGCTTCTAATAAAAGAGAAGAAAGTTTGTTGGTAAAGGTGAAGTTAGAGTAAGGACGAAGAGAAAAGAATTGCATAGGAAGGAGAGAAATAAGGTAAGGAGGAAAAGGGTAAAGACAATAAAGACAATAAAAGGCTTTGTAAAACTTAAAGTAAAAACAAGTAAATTGCATTAAGTTAAAAGATGGTGTGTTTACATCACGTACATTCTCTTACAATACTCGCTTTCTCTACACTCGGATACTTGGAGTAATTTCAAGATTAATTTGTACAATAGTAAATTACAACACACTTTGGACATGTCTAAGACACCCTATTTATAGTAAAAAGAAATAACCTCTCATAACCTCTACCATAATCTCCTTTCGCCATTTGTCACAAATGAATGGATCTATTACTCATAAGGTGACACGTGTCTCTCTCAATTTCCAACAAGCAAAACCGTTCCCTCCAATATTTTAAATTTCAAATCCTTCAACAAACCATTCTTCTCAGCAGGCAGTCGAACTCTTGGCCTCTGGGTGAGTCCTTCGACTTAGCTATTTTGCTTCTTTCGACCATTTTCTTGTATTCAAGTTAGTTTCCACCCTTTTGTCTTAAATACCTTCTTTCTAACTAAGGCGTCGAATTTAGGAGCTAACACCGTCATACAACATACGATCTTGAGTTTCGATGATGACAAATTACAATCATGGATGAATCGACATTATCGGTTCCGCCTCTATAAAGACAAATGCAAATATTTCATCCACCATATCCTTCTTATATCATTTAAAGTGTTTTACTTGATACAATATATACGCATGATATGTGGTTATGACTAAATGCATAAAAACCAAATAAATAACAATTTTCTGCAGATTTTCAGGCCATGAGTCGGCCATTGAGTCAACGCATGCATCTGCGCTTTTCTCACGGGTCAACGTAGGAAGGTATGAGTCGATGCACGAAGAACATGAGTCGATGTATGAAGCTATTACTTTACTCACGGGTTAGCGCACGCCGACCTATGGTCGACGCACACTGGTGTCTCTTCAAATCTGCCCAAATCTGCAGTCTATGCATCGACGCATAGACCTGCTATGGTCGACGCTTCGCGTGTTTGTGCTGTTTTTTGGAGACTTCCCACTATGTTTAAAAAGTTGTTAAGTTTGGTGTTTGGTTGGTTACTATATATAGTAACTTTGTTCAGTTTTATCAACAACAATTGTTAATTTGAGTCAATTGTCACAAATCAAGAAAAGTGAAAGAGGTGTCATCAAAGTTCATCTTTTACAACCCACAACACAACAATTACACATAATAATTCTTGGGGTGATTGTGATTTTGTTCAAGGTGATAAGGTCCGAAACCGTGATCGGAAATCTGGTTTGGGGTGATTGTGAAGGCAGGTTTTTCTTGGATAAAACCTTGAAGGTTTTACCTTCCAAGATTGGGAGATTTTGAAGGTTTTTCTGTACGGTTCATCTCTACCTACTTCAGTTGAGTGAAGGTGATTGAGAAGCGATAGTCTTCATCAATCTAGTAGCGGAAATCAGTGAAGAGTTCAAGAGTGTTACGGGTTCGATTTGTTCGTGCGTAAGATCAGCCGGGCCGAGGGTTTGAAGAACAGAAGGTGATTCAACAAAGGGGCTGGAATTGGAGGTCTACTCACAACAATCAGAGAACTTGATTCGACTCGAATCAAGGAGCAAGAAGAGATAGCATTATTAACTTCAAGAGGGCTTGATTGTACATTTTGCTTATCAATTCTTGTATAAACATTTCTACATTACAGGTGATATCTAATATATTGATCTCAATTCTATTATTAGAATTGAGGGCAGACGTACCCCGAAGCGAGGACGGCGGGGGAACTGCCTCAACAAATCTTTGTCTCCTTTACTTTTCAGCACTTTCAATTTTGGCTTAAAATTTAAGTGATTTTAGTATAAGAAATTATATCATAAGTTGGGTTGAATTGAATAAGTACCTATTACTGTTTTGAACTTTAGTGCAACAATACATTGCACAAGGAAATTAAAGTATCTTACTCAAACCAAACCACACTTGGAGTGTATTGCACACCAAATGTTTGATAAATTGCCTACACCAAAGTTTACTTAGTCCATTTGCCTACTTTGTGGGCATTGTAGATCATTGGTGCTAGCTCTACTAATAAGTGATAAAATCAACTGGTAGTGTGACTAGTGTGTTGAATCAAATTTTGCTTATTATCATTTCCATAAGGCTAGACGCATATCCGGTCTTCTAATAACTGTTCGTTCATAGACGTAATTTTTCCACGGCAGCTTCCGCATATTTTAAAACAAATATTTTGAAAAACCAATTTTTAATTGGTAGTGCCGACTGATTTTAATTGGGATCTATTCAACCCCCCCCCCCCCTTCTAGATCCAAGCCATCGTCTAACAGCTTCTTGTTGCAAGTTTGTGGGTTGATATGTCATTTAGGTCCTA
This sequence comes from Lathyrus sativus, assembly GCA_963859935.3. NCBI lineage: Eukaryota > Viridiplantae > Streptophyta > Magnoliopsida > Fabales > Fabaceae > Lathyrus > Lathyrus sativus. The sequence goes on along the minus strand of OZ012739.1, from coordinate 430,101,245 downwards.
TATCACAAATGTGAGAATCCTCCCTTTACTTGTACATATGTTATGGATTGATGATGAATTTTGTGTATACTTATAATTCATGTGTTATCTTTTGTTCTTTATAATTTTATGGAAGTTTTAGAGAGGATCAAGACACTTGTTTGTATTGAGCACAACCATTCCTATACACATCCCGTGAGGAGTGTGACTTTTGTTATCCCCTTTGAGCCTTCTTGTTTAAAGCTCCTTTTGTGAGTTTCTAATGTTCGTTTTCTTCTTGAACCTTGAGTTATGCTTAATTGCTTTTCTTGCCGTAAAAAGCTTGAAACATTCACTTTGGGTTGAGTTGGAATCAAGTTGGGGAGAACGGAAAAAGTCGGAAAAAATAAAAAATTGTGAAAATCTTTCAAGCAAGTATGTGTATAAGAGGTGTGAATAAAGATTTAATGGAAAGTGAAAATTGCTTAAAAGAGAAAAGAAAAAAAAAGAAGAGAAATATGCTTGCTTGAATGAAAGAAAAAGAAAATCATTGTGCAAGGGAGCTTGTGAGGGTTTTGCATTTGAAAGATTTTGGTGAATGAAGTGGTGATGTTGTAAATACTTGTATAGTGAGTGTTTTTGAGCATCGGCGGTTTCGTTTCAATGGCCTTATAAATGACCCTTTGTTGTTAACGCGGCCAAGCTATAACCCTTTAAGTCCTATGTGATCTTTAACTTCCATAATTTTGTTGTGATCATTTAGATATTGTATGAATTGTTTAGTATTGCATTGTTTGTCATTTGAGTGAATTTTTGTCCCGTGCTTGCATGCACGTTTTACTTCAATCCTTTTTCGAATTGGAGTGTTAGAATTACATGTCATGAAATTTAGTTGTTTCTTGAAGCATTGTTTTAATTTGTTTTTAGGATCAAGTTCTTGTACATTGTCTATTATGGGATTGTGTAACTTTTTGCCTTGTTGCACTTGTTGTGTATTTGAGCCGGATATTTTCACTTGGATTGAGTTGGTTCTTGAGCAAATCCTCCTTTTTGTTTTGAGAGGCATACTTTGCTTGAGGACATGCAAATAAGTTAGTTGGGGAGAGTTGTTAGATCCCAATTATAGTATATATTTGATCTCTATTAGTAGTATTTTTACTTGCTTTTATCTTTTAGTGTGTGAATTAGTAGATTGATTTGCTTAGTTTCATTTTGTTTTGGTCCAAGTGAATGGTGCTTGTAATGTTGTTGTTAGTGTGCAGGATTGCCACTAGTTGGAGTGTTGGAGCACCTTGGAAAAGATGAGACAAAGTTGCTGGAAGAAGCTGGATATCAGCACATTCGCCTGGCGAAGCTCAGCGAGTGCTAGCGAATGTTCGCCTGGCGAGTGCTGGCGAGCTAGGGCGAGTAATTCAAATTAAACTCCCAGACCAAAAGGGCATGAAGTTTTCCTGGCGAATGGTTCCAGCGAAGCTTCGCTACCATTCGCCTGGCGAAGGATCCTTGGATATTCCAGTAGCAAACCAACATAAAATTCGCCTGGCGAGTGAAGCCAGTGAAGGTTCGTCTGGAGAATGATTCCTTCGCCTAGAGAAGGTGCGATAACTCAGAAGGGCGGTTTGCTTGCTGGAGGCACTTTGAAGTGCCTTGTTTCATTTGGTTCGCCTGGCGAAAGCCCCTGTTCGCCTGGCGAATGGGTGAATTATACTTTATTTAGTGCTTTATAGGGATCATAACTTACTATCTTTAATTTTATCATCTTGTAACATTTTAACCTAGTTCTAGAGCTCCTAAAAATAGTAGTTTTTATTGCTTTTGCTTATTGTGTAATCAATAGAAGTGGAATCACATCCTTCTTCGATTCTTCGACGTGGATGTACTTTCATCTTTTCCTCTTGTTCAAGATACCATGAAAATGAGTAGCTAAGTCTTTCATTTTGTCAAGGTTAGCTGTAGATGATCATAAGCTTTGTGTGTATATGGGTTGATCTTCATTCGTAAACTCTTTGATGATGAATGTATGGTGAAAACCTTGTTTTATTGATAACTCTTTGTGTTGGTTTATTATTGAAAGGTGTTTTCCAACTCATTACCTAGGTTTTCATCCATCTATGTTCTTGAGTTAGAGATAGTTTTGAATGCGTTTGTTCACTAAAATGTCAAACCTAAAAGTTGTCATTTTGATAGATTGTGTGAGAAATCAACAATGGATCAAAATGAGAAAAACCCACAATGTGTGTTAGAAATAATCACATTGGGAGGATATTGTGAATGTGTTTATCATCTAATGGAGTTTATGAGTTTTGTTTGATCGAACATATGCATGCAAAGTGGTCGTCGAACCCTAACTTTGAAAATCTTTCTCAAATCGTAAAACCGAAACTTTTATCGCACTTTCTTACTTTTTATGCAAGCTACCGTAACCAAAAAAAATCAAAACCCCCTTGTTACTATAAGTTAAGAACTTAGCAACTATTGAACGACGGTAATTGTTAGCTCCTAAATTCGAAGCCTCAGTTAGAAAGAAGGTATTTAAGACAAAAGGGTGGAAAATAACTTGAATACAAGAAAATGGTCGAAAGAAGCAAAATAGCTAAGTCGAAGGACTCACCCAGAGGCCAAGAGTCCGACCGCCTGCTGAGAAGAATGGTTTGTCGAAGGATTTGAAATTTAAAATATTGGAGGAAACAGTTTCGCTTGTTGGAAATTGAGAGAGACACGTGTCACCTTATGAGTAATAGATCCATGCATTTGTGACAAATGGCGAAAGGAGATTATGGTAGAGGTTATAAGAGGTTATTTCATTTTACTATAAATAGGGTGTCTTAGACATGTCCAAAGTGTGTTGTAATTTACTATTGTACAAATTACTCTTAAAATTACTCCAAGTATCCGAGTGTAGAGAAAGCGAGTATTGTAAGAGAATATACGTGATGTAAACACACCATCTTTTAACTTAATGCAATTTACTTGTTTTTACTTTAAGTTTTACAAAGCCTTTTATCGTCTTTATTATCTTTACCCTTTTCCTCCTTACCTTATTTCTCTCCTTCCTATGAAATTCTTTTCTCTTCGTCCTCACTCTAACTTCACCTTTACCAACAAACTTTCTTCTCTTTTATTAGAAGCCTTACTTTACCTTTAAATTAACCCATAGTCGAATAAATGTTCTTTTAGGATTCTTTTATCCCAATACTGTTCGAGTGTGGAACTTGAATAGACTCTTAAAACCAAAAATAAATCTTTTAGCACATGTCCTAGGATCAATCTGATCGATCCTGTGAGTCACCAAAGTTAGATTTGGAAGATCAGCGGTTGTTTTCCGATTTTCAAGGGAAACAGACGGTTTGCCCTCACATACTCCCCCTTTTTGATGATGACAACCTGTGTGAAACCAATAAGACTCAAATGCAATATTACACCTAAGGTAGCATAAGCTCCCCCTTTATTTTTGAATCCTGTACTGGTATGGTCTTCTTGGCTTTGATCTCTTCTCCCCCTTTGACAACATCAAAAAGAGAAAGAAAACGATTAAGAGTAAAGTGTTCAAATCAACAAGATTATTAACAGGCAATATCTCATCATAAACCAATATTCACACATAATATTGACAATGAAAAGCAATAATGCAATGAATACTCAAAAGATAAATAACGGAAAGAAAATGCATTTAGAAAGCCCAAATAGTTCATGACAATTTAAACAAGTTAAAGACGAAACATCATAACAACATAACATAAAGTGAACATAGAAATCTAATGCCCACGGCCACGCCCTCGTCCCCTGTTATGGTAATGTGGATGATGGTAAGGATCTGCCAAGTCAGTGAATTCCACCGTGATGCTGTTTAGGTAATTCAAACTGTTGGTAATGTCCCTTTCCGAAGCTTCATGGGACTTAACAAGAGCTTCAAACCGGGCGTCCATTCTGGTGGAGAAGTTGTTGAGACGTTCATTTTGTGTTTGTAGTTGGTTTTGAATTTGAGCGAATCGCTCATCTTGAGTGCGCATAAAGTTTTGTTGTTCGAGTTGCATGGACTGCATCATGTTTAGAATGTCATACGTGTTGGATTGCAGAGGAGTTGGAGGCGCTTCAGTGGGAGCTTCAGTATATCCATGATACGGATCATAGTATTTCCCCAGAGTGGTCCAGCCAGTGTGCTGCCACTCCCCTCAGCCTTGATTGTTGTAGTCTTCTTCGTCCTCAGGTTGAGCTGTGTATGGAACCCAATCAGTATTTGTGTACCCAGGTGACTCAGTTGGATGATAATTGTCATATGCCTCATGTGCGGGTTGTTCTTCTTCTTCGTCTTCTTCTGCCTCTTCAGATGCTTCTTGTTCCTCTTCAGCACTGTCTTCCCTTTCCTCACTTTCTTCAGACGCTTCAACCACTCTAGGTGTAGTTGCTCTGCAAACAAAACCATATATTCTTCGTTCTTGGCACCAATAGTATCCCATCATTGAAAGGGTCTTAGTTCCAAATTCCTTATTGGAGGAGATTGATTTGTATGGAAATGTTGGATAGACAACATTTGCATCGGTGAGAACTTCCTGAATGAATGACCCATATGCGAGAGCAGTTCCTCTGGCGGAGTCCCGTAATGCAAACATGCATCTGGCGATATAGTGAGGCCAGTTAATTCTAATTTGATTTTTCAGAATGTAAATGAGATGAACCTCAGCCTGTTCAACTCTGGAAAGCCCACCTTCCTTTGGCCGCAGAATGTGCGCCACAATCCACTGAAGAATGCGTTCACCTGTTTGTAATTGCCCTGCAGTGACGGTTCTAGGGAATGCATCACTATTCACAATGTTTGCTGGATACGGCCTTTTTAACATGGAATTTAAAGCTGATTTGAATTCATAACCAGCCACGGTTTGAGAATCTGTTACCTCAGAAAGAGGATTTTCACCAGCCGCTAATTGCAGATTGAAATATTTACTCCACACAACAGAGTTAAGATTTACCTTTGTGGAGCCTACTTGGGAGTGAAAGAACTGACCGCCGAACCTGCCATTGATGCCGGTGTAGAAGACTCGAACCAAGTCTTCACTATACTTAGAGTTTCATTCCAAGAAGTTGGTAATGCCTTGAAATTGTAGCAAGGATAGAACTTCGATGAGATAAATGTGTTATGCAGTGAGTTTGTAAAATGCATGCTGCTTAACTACCCCCCGTTTTCCGATGTCTGTGTTGAATTTCTCAGCAAGAGTTGGAGGAACAAGGGATGCAGCAGTGACCGGTATGGAAGCTGATGATGAAGCCATTGATGGTGGTTGGAGAGGATTTGGATTTGTAGAGAGAAGGAGTGTGATTGCAGAGAAGGTTATGAGTGTGATTGTAGAGAAGGATGATTGCTCCTTTTATAGATGAAAATCTTAGGGTTTTGTTTTTGAGAAGAGGGAAGGTCAAGAGACAATAGGCATGGTAGGTTCAAGTCACTAAGAAAATAGAGTAAATGTGCAGAGCATGCTGATAAAGATCATTTAATGCGTAGGAAGTTGAAATGATTTGCAGAAAATTTGGGTTTTCGCGCGATGCGTCGACCATACATGTACATGTGTCGACGCATACTTGTTAAAATTTTGGCAGATTCAAAAACTCATAAGCATGCATCGACCAGTCCCCTGTTATGGTCGACTCATACCGGCAAAAATGCAGATTTTCATGTTTATGCATAGATGAGCATACATTTGATGCATAAATAGAATGCCACACCATAAAAAGCATCTAAACAGATATAATACATGCGAAATGTCATATATACACAGTACTTGTCAGACAATACCACTTTTTGAGAATGGAATTTGTAGAGAGAGAGAGGGAGAGAGAAACGATATCACCTCTATACCAAGTTTGGTTGAGACATTAGACAATTGTGCTTGTAATAATTTCAACTAGTTAGTTGTTCAACATCATAATTGTAACGAAAATAAGATGAATAAAAAAATTACGACACCCGATCCGAAATATCGAGAATGCCTAGTTCTCGATGGATATGAAAGAAAGGTTCAGTCGCTAGCGGCTTTGTGAAAATATCTGCTAGTTGATCTTTAGTGTTCACATGTTCAAACATAACATCACCTTTCTCTACATGATCCCTGAGAAAGTGATGGTGAATCTCGATATGTTTGGTGCGAGAATGTAACACAGGATTTTTGGTGAGATTAATGGCACTAGTATTGTCACAAAAGATGGGGATACGTTCAAGTTTGAGGTTAAAATCCAATAGTTGTTGCTTAAGCCATAGGACTTGAGCGCAACAACTACCGGCGGCAACGTATTCCGCTTCGGCAGTTGACAAAGCAATTGATGCTTGTTTCTTGCTATGCCAACTAACCAAGGAGTTTGAAAACAAGTGACATGTACCACTAGTGCTTTTCCTATCCGATTTGCAACCGGAAAAATCGGAATCAGAGAATCCTACCAACGAGCAATCATTACCTTTGGAATACCATAGTCTATACTTCGGAGTACCAGATAGGTATCGAAGTATTCGTTTGACAGCTTTTAGATAGGATTCCTTGGGACATGATTGGTATCTTGCACACATACACACGCTAAACATAATGCCGGGTCTAGAAGCAGTAAGATAAAGAAGTGAGCCAATCATACCTCTATTTCTTTTTACCTCTACGTCTTTACCTTTTTCATCTTTATTCATGTTTGTGCATGTAGGCATAGGTGTGTCTATGACTTTGGAGTTTGCCATGTCAAATCTCTTGAGCAGTTCCAAACAATACTTAGTTTGACTCACGAAAGTTCCTTCCTCAAGTTGTTTAATTTGCAATCCGAGAACGTATGTGAGATCCCCCATCATACTCATCTCGAACTCACCCTGCATAAGGTCAGAAAACTCCCTCACAAGATTCATGTTAGTTGACCCAAAAATGATATCATCCACATAAATTTATACCAATATCAAGTGCTTTCCTTTACGCTTAATGAAGATAGTGGTGTCCACTTTGCCTCTCGAATACCCTTGATCAAGCAAGAATTTGCTTAGACGCTCATACCAAGCTCTAGGAGCTTGTTTGAGTCCATACAAGGCTCTTTTTAGTTTGTAAACATGATCAGGATATTCGTGCGACTCAAAACCCGGAGGTTGAGCAACATACACTTCTTCATTAATGAAACTGTTAAGGAATGCACTCTTAACATCCATTTGGAATAGCTTAAAATCTTTCGCACACGCGAAGGCAAGCAAAAGGCGTATAGCCTTGAGTCGGGCAACCGGCGCATAAGTTTCCTCATAGTCGAAGCCTTCCTCTTGGTTATACCCTTGCGCGACTAAACGCGCCTTGTTATGGGTTATTACTCTGTTTTCGTCCAACTTATTCCTAAACACCCATCGGGTGCCGATTACTCGATGTCCTCGCGGAGGAGGGACAAGGTCCCATACCTCATTTCTCATGAACTGATTAAGTTCATCTTGCATTGACAAAAACCAGTTTTCATCGAGTAGGGCTTCTTTAGGGTTTTTAGGTTCCATTTGTGAAACGAAAGCGAAGTGATAACAAAGATTACTTATCTTAGATCGGGTTGTAACACCCTTGGATATGTCTCCGAGAATGTTGTCAATTGGATGGTCTTTTTAAGACTTCCAAGCTTGAGGGAGATTATCTTTTGGAGGCGGATGAACTTCCTCGGTTTCTTCATGGTGGACATCTTTTTCCTTCTCAATTTTAGCTTGGTCAGGCTGATCAATTCCTGGCTCGGCATCTTTGAGTATGTCTTCTGTAGATGTACCTGCGCCATGAAATTCACTACCTTTTCCGACATTTCTCGGATAAGATTCATCAAATGTTACATGTACCGATTCTTCGACAGTAAGTAATCTTTTATTTTAGATTCTATAGGCTTTACTCGACTGAGAGTATCCAAGGAAAATACCTTCATCAGCCTTAGAGTCAAATTTACCCAGATTTTCCTTTCCATTATTTAAGACAAAACATTTGCAACCGAAAACATGTAGGTGAGACACGTTTGGCTTGCACCCTTTTAAAAGCTCGTAAGGAGTTTTGTTTAGAATGGGGCGGATGAGCACCCTATTTAAAACATAACAAGCCGTACTTATGGCGTCGGTCCAAAAATATTTCGGTAGTCTACTTTCATTGATCATTGTTCTTTCCAACTCTTCTAAAATGTGATTTTTGCGCTCCACCACCCCATTTTGTTGAGGAGTCCGTGGAGCGGAGAAGTTATGATCAATACCTTAATTACCGCAATATTCTTCAAACAAATGGTTTTCAAATTCACCTCCATGGTCACTTCTAATTGACACAATGTTTATGCTTAATTTATTTTGGGAAAGTTTGGCAAATCTCTCAAAGGCGGCGAATGTATCGCTCTTGCTATCCAAAAAGATAGTCCAACAAAATCTAGAGAAGTCATCCACTATTACAAAACCGTAATAGTTTCCACCTAGGCTTTTACTTCTAGATGGCCCAAAAAAGTCCATATGGAGAAGCTCAAGAGGTCTCGTAGTTGAAACCAAATTTTTGGATTTAAAAGAGATCCTCGTTTGCTTTCTCATTTGGCAAGCATCACAAAGGTGATCCTTGGTAAATTTTATTTTGGGGAGACCTAAGACTAGATCTTTTGAGACTACTTTATTTAGCAAGTCAAAGTTAACATGTGCTAAACGTTTATGCCACAACCATGAGTCTTCACTCATTGTCATGAGACATTTATCACTTGTTAACGATACCTCATTCAAGTCTAGCATATAGACATTATTCACTCTTAGGCCGTTAAACATACTCTTCTTGTCATCATTAGGCACAATTTTGCAACAATCTTTTGAAAATGATACATTGTATCCTTTGTCGTATAATTGGCTAATGCTAAGTAGATTATGTTTAAGACCCTCGACAAGCAACACATCGGAAATAATAGTGGAAGAAGGGTTACCTACACTACCTTTACCAAGTATTGCACCGCGATTATTGTCACCATAGGTTACATACCCTTTCTTCTTTGCCACGAAGTCGATGAATAGGGATATATCTCCGGACATGTGTCTTGAGCATCCACTGTCGAGAACCCATCTTCTCTCGGTGGTCTCGACACATTGTACCTATACAAAAATAATCAACAAGAGGAGGTACCCAATGGCTTATTGGGTCCTAAATTGTGAGTGACAAAGTGGTTGCATTTGGGCAACCATTGATAGATGCTTTTAGGAACCAAAAATATCCTAAATCGGCACTTAGCAATGGAATGGCCTTTCTTGCAACAATATAAGCATGAGAAGTCAACTTTAGAATTGCCTTTGCTATCTTGATCCCTTATTACATATGTGTATTTTTGATATGGATTCACCATACTTTTTCTAAAATCAGCTTTATCGATAGCAAATGTAATTTTGGGCTCAAGAGCCTTGTTAAGTTTGGCCTTTAGGTTTCTAACTTCACCTTGCCAAATATAACAAGTATCGCATCCAAAGTTGAGGAATCTGCTAAGATCCTCACAATCTGATTTATTACTTTCCACCATGGAAGCCTTAAGTTCCTCAAGTTTCCTTTCGGACTCTTTAATTTTGTGCTCTAGGTAAGTAAAAATTCTTTTATTAGAGGCAAGCCTCTTAAAGGCTTCTTTTGCTTCATCGTGTAAAGTATTAAATGCGGCTTGTAATTCGAAATGAGACATATTTGAGGAGTTTTCATATTTAGAGTGACGTACCTGTTTTTTCTTATTCTTTTGGTGTGCGGAAAAACATAAGTTCACGGATTCTTCTTCATCACTTGAGATTTCATCATCAGAGGAGGAGTCGCTATCGCTTTCCCAAGCTATATATGCTCTTCTCGGCTTTGATGACTTCTTATGTGATTTAATAGATTCCTTTTCTTTGCCCTTTTTGTTTAAAGGACAATCCGGTTTGTAATGACCGGGCTTTCCGCATTTGTAGCACGATCCTCTGGTTTTACTTCCTTTGGTGTCATTATTTCGAGAGTTCCTTGATTGCTTTCGGATGTTTACAAGGTTCTTTTCTGAGTGTTGAATGTCGTTCTTTCTTACATACCGATTGTAGCGCTTTACGAACAGCCTCATATCCTCACTCTTGTCATCTTCTTCATCGTCACTTAATGAATAATCACTGTGCTCCTTAGATTGAGACTTCGAGGAGGAAATCTTGAGAGCAATAGATTTCTTCTCAACAGTCTTTGTTTTGTCCTTCTTTTCTTTCTTTTCATGTTGGTCAAGGCTTAGGAGCACTTGTTCGTGCTCTTGTAGCTTTCCGAATAATGTTGGTAAGTCCAAAGTTGTGAGGTCATTTGCTTCTTTGATGGCGGTTACTTTCGGCTGCCATTCCCTGTTAAGACATCTCAAAATTTTGTTAGTAGCAACATCATTGGCCACTGGCCTACCAAGTGAATGCAATCTATTGATAAGATGAGTAAATCTCTTTTGCATGTCCGCAATGGTTTCCCCTTGCTCCATGTAAAAGAGACCAAACTCTTGTGTTAGTGTGTTGATTCTAGCAAGCTTCACATCATTTGTCCCCTCATGGGCGACTTGAAGTGAATCCCACATAGTCTTTACCGTAAGACAATGGGAAACCCGATAATATTCATCAACTCCTAACGAGGAGATCAAAATATTCTTGACTTTCCAATCATAGTTGTATTTCTTCTCATCATCATTCGTCCACTGTGCTTCAGGCTTAGGCACAATCTCATTATTTTCATTGGTCATGGTTATTTCCATTTGACCATTGATAATAACATTCCATACTTTTCTATCTATGGAATTTATGTGCACCCGCATACAGTCCTTCCAATAACTATAATTTTCTCCATTAAAAACGGGAGCTCTATTATAGGCCCCTTTAGGTTCGTTCGCCATTTTCTATCAAAGTTATACTCGAAGCACAGAGTGAACCGGTGCTCCTGATACCACTTGTTAGACGATGGCTTGGATCTAGAAGGGGGTTGAATAGATCCTAATTAAAATTAGTCGGCGCTACCAATTAAAAATTGGTTTTTCAAAATATTTGTTTTAAAATTTGCGGAAGCTGCCATGGAAAAATTACGTCTATGAACGAACAGTTATTAGAAGACCGGATATGCGTCTAGCCTTATGGAAATGATAATAAGCAAAATTTGATTCAACACACTAGTCACACTACCAGTTGATTTTATCACTTATTAGTAGAGCTAGCACCAATGATCTACAATGCCCACAAAGTAGGCAAATGGACTAAGTAAACTTTGGTGTAGGCAATTTATCAAACACTTGGTGTGCAATACACTCCAAGTGTGGTTTGGTTTGAGTAAGATACTTTAATTTCCTTGTGCAATGTATTGTTGCACTAAAGTTCAAAACAGTAATACGTACTTACTCAATTCAACCCAACTTATGATATAATTGCTTATACTAAAATCACTTAAATTTTAAGCCAAAATTGAAAGTGCTGAAAAGTAAAGGAGACAAAGAGTTGTTGAGGCAGTTCCCCCGCCATCCTTGCTTCGGGGTACGTCTGCCCTCAATTCTAATAATAGAATTGAGATTAATATATTAGATATCATCTGTAGTGTAGAAATGTTTATACAAGAATTGATAAGCAAAATGTACAATCAAGCCCTCTTGAAGTTGATGATGCTATCTCTTCTTACTCCTTGATTCGAGTCGAATCAAGTTCTCCGATTGTTGTGAGTAGACCCCCGATTCCAGCCCCTTTGTTGAATCACCTTTCGTTCTTCAAACCCTCGGCCCGGATGATCTTACGCACGAACAAATCGAACCCGGAACACTCTTGAACTCTTCACTGATTTCCGCTACTAGATTGATGAAGACTACCGCTTCTCAATCACCTTCACTCAGCTGAAGTAGATAGAGATGAACCGTACAGAAAAACCTTCAAAATCTCCAAATATTGGAAGGTAAAACCTTCAAGGTTTTATCCAAGAAAAACCTGCCTTCACAGTCACCCCAAACCAGATTTCCGATCACTGTTTTGGACCTTATCACCTTGAACAAAATCACAATCACCCTAAGAATTATTGTGTGTAATTGTTGTGTTGTGGGTTGTAAAAGATGAACTTTGATGGCACCTCTTTCACTTTTCTTGATTTGTGACAATTGACTCAAATTCACAATTGTTGTTGATAAAACTGAACAAAGTTACTATATATAGTAACCAACCAAACACCAAACTTAACAGCTTTTCAAACATAGTGGGAAGTCTCCAAAAAACAGCACAAACGCGCGAAGCGTCGACCATAGCAGGTCTATGCATCGACACATAGACTGCAGATTTGGGCAGATTTGAAGAGACACCAGTGTGCTTCGACCATAGGTCGGCGTGCGCTGACCCGTGAGTAAAGTAATAGCTTCATGCATCGACTCATGGTCTTCATGCGTCGACTCATACCTTCCTACGTTGACCCGTGAGAAAAGCGCAGATGCATGCGCTGACTCAATGGTCGACTCATGGCCTGAAAATCTGTAGAAAATTGTTATTTATTTGGTTTTTATGCATTTAGTCATAACCACATATCATACGTATATATTGTATCAAGTAAAGCACTTTAAATGATATAGGAAGGATATGGTGATGGAATATTTGCATTTTTCTTTGTAGAGGCGGAACCGATAATATCGATTCATCCATGATTGTAATTTGTCATCATCGAAACTCAAGATCGTATGTTGTATGACGGTTTGCCCTCACAGAAGCAGCATTACAAAAATGTATATAGAATAACAAGTTCTAAAACATTATAAATTCTAGAACAAGGTAACTAAGTACCTTGTCAACAAATTTGTGAGAACGAAAATTGAAGGTGAGAAAATACTTAGAAGGGGGGTTGAATAAGTATGACAGAAAATAATCAAAGATAAAAACTCAAGTATTTTTATCCTGGTTCGTTGAACTCAACTACTCCAGTCCACCCTTTTCAAGAGTGATTTGCCTTTCTCAACAAGGACTTAATCCACTATTCAAATCAACTGATTACAAATAGCAACACCTAAGAACAACTGTTCTTAGTCTTCTTAAGAGCTACTGATCTAACCTAGATCCTCTTAAGGAAAACTTCCTTTACAAATTAATGTAATACAATGTAAGAGTAATAAATTGCTTTTATGAAAGCTATAAACACAACTGTGTTATTTCTCTAAGTTTAGAACAATGTATGAACAGCAAAGAATATGAGAGCTTGAGAGTTTTTCGCGTGAGAGTGTTCTTGCAATAATTTCCGTCACTTGAAGAATGAGCTATGATGTCCTTTATATAGCCACTTGAATATTGGAGAGAATATTTTACCGTTGGAGAAGATATTTCCAATATCAAAAAGGTACAGTCCTTTGTACTATTGCAGCAGAGAGACGGCGCACAAAATGTGGGTGTAGCAATTGTCTGCTGAGCTGTGATTATACCATATATGGAATGTATCAGAGGAATAATATTCTTGCAGAGAATTTTGTCTATCCCAATTAAGGAAAGATTTGCTGGCATATTACAACGGATATATTAAAATAATCTTCTTCAAATAATTCTTCAGATAGATCAGATCAACAATCAATATCAGAGTCTTCAGTCTTCAGAATCTTCTGGAAACTTCAGAGCCTAAGATGTTCTTCAGATGTTGCTGAATCAGAGTCTGGTGCAGCTGTGTGCTTGAAGCGTAACATGCTCTTAGATCAGAGTCTTCACTCAGATCAGAGTCTTCTCTCATTCAGAGTCTCTTTACTCAGAGTCTTCTTTCATTCAGAGTCTCTTCACTCAGAGTCTTCTTTCATTCAGATTCTTGATAATATATGCAGCGTGTTGTATCTTCAGAATCTTGATGACTAAGCTCTTATACTTCAGATTCTTCTAATCTTCAGATGCTCTTGAGCCATTCAGAATTTATTGTTCACATCAAATTTGCTCTTTAAGATTAAAATCTTTTGTGCCTGTAGAAAACAGTTTAGAACAAATTTAGAGAGTATAATTCTTGTATACAAATTATCATTAATGTTATCATCAAAACATAGAGATATTACTAAGACACAATCTGTGCTCTTACAATCTCCCCCTTTTTGATGATGACAAAACATGAGAAATTTGTTCAATAAAAATATGAATTAAAATTACTCCCCCTGAGATTAACAATCTCCCCCTGAAATGAATACTCTAATGGAATTAGATACTTCCCTTTCTGGTTGAGTACATTTCAGATTCAGAGCCTGATTGCATTTCAGATTCAGAGCCTGATTACATTTCAGATTCAGAGCCTGATTGAAGCCTGGTTGACATATGTTTGACTTCTAGAGTCAAAGCTTGATGCCATATTAAAGCTTGATGCCAGATGAACAACTTCAGAACACCTGGTTGTTTATCTTGCCATTTCCTGTCTTGAGTTATCTTTTAGATCATAGTACTCAAGGTTAGATATCAGAGTCTGGTCTACTCAGATTTAGCTATTTTTGATCAGGTTCTGAAAGGATAGATCTCAGGAAAAACTTCAATGAAATTTGTCAGATTTTTTAATAATATCTGGGACACTTAAATTCAAAGAATGTTAGTAACATGTCTGACTTAGTTCAGATAATTGCTTATAGATTTGAACAATCAGATTCTATTTTGTTTCTCCCCCTTTTTGTCATAATCAAAAAGAATTTTAAAAGACAGTAAAGATGCAGAAGAAACACATATCCAGATAAGCAAAAAGATCATTGTCATTAAGTCAAGAGAACATTCAGATTCAGATAAAAGCAAACAAAACATATCAGAAGAAAATCAAAACAAAGCAAAACATGAAAAACTTGTGCAAAACATCAAGTAGGTTTAGCAGATGAGGCTTGTTGAGAAGCAATGAGTTGCAGCAGTGCTGTAATCCTTTCTGAATTTTCATCTTGCTTAGCCATCCAAGTTTTCATTTCTTCATTTGTTTTCTTTTGATCAACCATAAAATCCTTAAGTTCTTTGACATCCTTCTGAAGATCTGTAGATTCTGAAACAGTAGATTCTGGAACAGTAGATTCTGAAACAAGCTGAGTAACATCAGGTGCAGGAATTTCTGGAGGTGGAGGAGCTTCTAGAAGAAGAATAGGTGGAGTGTTTCTCTTAATCCGTTTTTGATAAGCAGCAAACCTTACTTTTGACAATCTAAGACATTGAGTCCTGATTTTCAAAGCCTCCCTATTCAGTCTGTAAAGATATTTCTTCCAAACAGCGTTAGCAGCCTCTTTGTCCATAGTAGTCATGCAAACATCCATAATGTCAGCAAAGTCTGAGACATTATCCTTATCAAAATCTCTTAACAGAGTATAAACACGTGATCCCAATTCTGCTTCATCAGGGATTCTGGGTTGGGTTGGTTGTGTTTGTGGTGTTTGTTCAGAAGGTTGAGGTTGTGAAGATGGATGTTCAGATGTTTGTGGTTCAGAAGGTTGAGGATTGATTTGTGGTTCAGATGTTGGTTGGTTGGTTTGTGGTTCAGATGTTTGTTGGTCAGAATGTTGTGGTTGAGGTATTGAGGGAATTGGTTGGGTTTCTGTTGGTTGTGGAGTGTTTTGGATTTCAAGAGGTTGTGGAGTGAGAGTTTGAGTTGGGGAATTTTGTGGAGAAGGTGGATGTTCAGAAGTTGGAGATTTAAACAGCTGTTTCCAAACACTCTCAGAACGAGGTTGTTTGAGATCATTCAAGCATTCATTAATGTAACCAGATGATTCATCATCAGATGATGTATCAGAGTGGTTAGATTTTTCAGAAGTTGAAGATAAAATGACAGACTGGTTTAAAGGTGTGACATCTAATATCTCATTAGGATCAATGAGATTTTCAGGTTGGTCAGAGTGTTCAGGGTGAACATCCTCTGGAATGGTATATTCTGGGATAGTGTTTTGTGGTTGTGGTGTTGTTTGTTGAATTTGTTGTGGAATTTCTGTTTGTATGTTTGTTGGTTGCTTGGATTGTGGTGTATGAGGGGGGACAGAAGATGGTTTAGAGATAAACGTTTTAGAAGGTCTGGATCTTCTAAATTTAAGTGAGGAGTCAGAGGGTGTGGGGGTATCAGAATGATGAACAGGATTAGAATCAGTGTTAAATACCTGTTTCAGAGTATCTCTAATTTCTTCAAAAGTTGCTGCAGGAGGATTTGGTTGAACCTTCTTCAGCTTCTTCCTTTTCTTCTTCTTTTCAGCATCTGAATGCTTCCTTTTCTTCTGATGACCTTCACTATCAACTTTTCTCTTACGTCTTCTTTCCCTTGTCAAATCAGGAAGAACTTGGCCTTCCTTCTGCACAAGATTGGCAGGAATCTCAACACCATCTCTTAGGCAGCGAGCAACATACTCAGCAATAATTTCTCTAGGTTCATCTGAGGTGAATAAAGGAAAATCCTTAACAGGAATCCTTTTTCCCTTAACTTCTTCAGAGTTAGTTTTCCTTGGTTTCTCAGATAACTCATCAACCAGTTTCATCCTTCTCAGAGTTAAACCGTTTATTTCAGAGCCAATGATATAAGTCAGATCTTCTGTCAACCCAGCCTCTTGCAGATGCGCCACAAGTTGGTTTTCTATCAGAATATCTGAAATCAGCCTTCCCATAGGGATCCATGTTCTGACTTTTCCAGATTTATCTCTGGCTGTTTCCCTTGTTTCCTTGACGTGAGACACCAGATGATTAAACAACAAATATGGAAGATCAATCTGAATGTTTTGGTGTAAACAATACATGAAGTAAAGTTGTTCAGCATTAACATAATCAGAAGAGTTTGAAGAGGGTCTGTGAAAGATGGTGTTCATGAAAATCTTAGCCCATATCTTGTAAGTGGGTTTCAAGAACTTAACCTTCTTACAAGGTTCACCAGTAGTACAGATTTCTTGACATACATCTTTCAGGTCTTCACGCGCAGAAGACAGAGAGGTTACTCCATCAGTTGCCTTAAAACCTATGAGTTTCCTTATCAGGTTTTCAGTGATAACTATCTTTTTTCCCAGCACAAAGGAGTGAATGAACTTTGGAGTAGCAAATGCATGGATCCAGAACTCCTTCACTAACTTTGGATACACAGGACCCATAAGCCTGTCAAAGTAACCGTCCCAGCCTTGTGCTTTGATTGAAGAAATCAGATCAAACCCATTTTCAGCAAGATCTTCTAAATCCACGAAACTTTCACACAGTACTTCTAGTGAATCAACAGCAGTTAGGAGAGTGCGTACTGGTTCTATGACAGTGGTAGCATTCTTGGTAGTAACAGCGTTTGAAGTAGATGCCATTGTTGACGATGATGAAGAAGATGAAGGTTTCTGAGTTCTTTTAGGGTTTGCAAAGAGAGAGAACAACAAACAAAAGCGCATATGTGTTTGTGAATGTGAAAAGTGTGAATGTGTTATGAGAAAGGTTTATATAGACAAATAAAGCAAGCATGGGAAACACAACAGACACACATAGGACACATACGCACGTTTGCATTAAATGAAAAGTGATCATTTTTAATTATGATATGACATTTGGGGGAAAATCAAGACAGATTAAGATTTTCAAAGCAATACCTTAAACGTCATAATCAGTAGGTGTACTCCATCTTTTCAGATTCTGAGTGACACGTGTTTGCTTGCATGTGATTCTCTGACTCTTAAGAAATGAAACGTTTTCAACTTTCAGATCCTCTGAGATGGTCAGTTCAGAGTTTCACACAAAAAAAATAATTCACAGATAAATTAAACAAGCAAGACATATGAAATACTTCAGAGTGTTAAACACTTAGCATCTGAGAAGTTGACTCTGAGAAATATTACTCTGGACAAAAATCCATACAAATATTTTTCAGAATAAACTTAAACCTATCTTCAGCAAGGGGTTTTGTGAAAATATCTGCCCATTGATGATCTGTATCAACAAAGGCTAAATTTATTACACCCTTCTGAACATAGTCTCTGATGAAATGATGTTTAATCTCTATATGTTTGGCCTTAGAGTGTAAAATTGGATTTTTGGATAAACATATAGCAGAAGTATTATCACAGAAGATAGAAAGATTACTCTCATAGATTTGATAATCTTCTAGTTGACTCTTCATCCAGAGCATCTGAGTGGAACATCCAGCAGCAGCAATGTATTCTGCCTCTGTGGTTGATAGTGCAATTGTTGGTTGCTTCTTGCTGTACCACGAGATCAGATGACTTCCAAGAAACTGACAGCTTCCAGAAGTACTTTTGCGCTCAACTCTATCTCCAGCATAGTCAGCATCACAGAATCCAACTAGTGAATATTCGTCAGATCTTCTGTAACACAAACCAACATTAGCAGTACCTTTCAGATACCTTAGAATCCTCTTAACAGCAGTTAAGTGTGATTCTCTAGGATCTGATTGGAATCTAGCACATAAACAAACACTAAACAGAATGTCTGGTCTAGAAGCAGTCAAATAAAGAAGAGATCCTATCATACCTCTGTAGAGTTTCTGATCTACCTTCTTACTTACCTCTTCCTTACCTAGAGTGCTTGTAGGATGCATTGGAGTCTTTGCCATTTTGCTATCCAGCATGTTAAACTTCTTCAGAAGCTCTTTAACATACTTGGTCTGATGTATGTAGGTGCACTCTGGAGTCTGATTTACTTGGATTCCCAGAAAGAATCTCAGTTCTCCCATCATGCTCATCTCAAATTCTGCCTGCATACATTTAGCAAACTCCTTTCCAAGCATAATATTTGTTGATCCAAAAATAATATCATCTACATAAATTTGACAAATCAACAAATCTTTCTTAATGGTTTTACAAAATAGTGTGGTATCCACTTTTCCTCTGATGAAATTTTTCTTCAGAAGAAAATTACTCAACCTCTCATACCAAGCTCTGGGAGCTTGTTTTAGTCCATAAAGAGATTTTTTCAGTTTGTAAACATGATCTGGAAAATTTTCATTTTCAAAACCAGGAGGTTGGTGGACATACACTTCCTCTTCTATAATTCCATTAAGAAAAGCACTTTTAACATCCAACTGATAAAGAGTGATGTTATGTTGTGCAGCAAATGAAATAAGCAAGCGTATAGACTCTAACCTTGCAACAGGAGCATATGTTTCTGTGTAGTCTATGCCTTCTTGTTGACTGTAGCCTTGAGCAACCAGTCTTGCTTTGTTCCTTTCAACTTCTCCTTTCTCATTAAGTTTATTTCTGAAAACCCATTTTGTTCCAATGACATTGAAACCTTTAGGTCTTGGAACCAGATCCCAGACTTCATTCCTTGTGAATTGATTCAGCTCCTCTTGCATAGCTAAAATCCATTCATTATCTTCCAGAGCCTCATCAACAGATGTTGGTTCTATAATTGACACTAAGCCACAGAAGGAAGATTCAGAAGTTCTGAGAAATGCTCTTGTCCTTATTGGATCATCTTTCTTTCCAATTATCACATCCTCTGGATGAGAAGCTTTCATTCTGGAAGAAGATCCTCTGACTGTTGGTCTTTCAGAAATATGCAGATTGTCAAGTTGGGAAGTTAGAGGCGTAGCATCTGGGTTTGCTTCAGAGTCTTTGTCTTCAGTCTTGTCTGCCTCTGAGCCTTCAGAGTCTGTGAGAATAACTTCTCTATCTGCAGAACTTTCAACTTGCTTTGGCTTTTCAGAGCCAAGCTTATCATCAAATCTAACATGAATAGATTCTTCCACAATCTGTGTTTCAGTATTGAATACTCTGTAGCCTTTAGAGCGTTCAGAATAACCAAGCATGAAACACTTCTGTGCTTTGGAATCAAACTTGTTCAGATGATCTTTAGTGTTAAGCATATAACAAATACATCCAAAAGGATGAAAATAAGCAATGTTGGGCTTTCTGTTTCTCCACAATTCATAGGGAGTCTTTTCCAGAAGAGGTCTTACAGACACTCTGTTCTGAATATAACATGCTGTATTTATTGCTTCTGCCCAAAAGTATTTTGCCAGATTTGTCTCGTTGATCATGGTTCTGGCCATTTCTTGCAATGTTCTATTTTTCCTCTCTACAACTCCATTTTGTTGTGGAGTTCTAGGACAGGAGAAATCATGTGCAATTCCTTTTTCAGAAAAATATTTTTCAAAATATTTGTTTTCAAATTCACCACCATGATCACTTCTGACTTTAATAATTTTGCATTCTTTTTCAGTCTGGATTTGATTGCAGAAGTCAATGAACACAGAATGAGACTCATCCTTGTGTTTTAGAAACTTTACCCATGTCCATCTGCTGTAGTCATCTACAATGACTAACCCATACTTCTTGCCTCTGATGGATGCAGTTTTCACTGGTCCAAACAGATCAATATGAAGTAATTCCAATGGTCTAGAAGTGGAAACAACATTTTTTGGTTTAAAATGAGATTTTGAAAATTTACCCTTTTGACATGCGCCACACAGAGCATCTGAATTGAACTTCAGATTAGGGAGTCCTCTGACCAGATTGAGTTTATTAATCTGAGATATACGTCTCATATTAATATGTCCCAATCTTCTATGCCAGACCCATTGCTCATCATTCACAGATAAAAGGCATTTTACATTTTGAACTTTAAGTTCTGAAAGGTTAATTTTGTAAATGTTGTTTTTCCTCTTTCCACTGAATAGGATTGAACCATTCTTTTGACATACAGCTTTGCAACATTTTTGATTAAAGATGATATCATAACCATTGTCACTTAATTGACTTATGGACAATAGATTATGTTTCAATCCTTCAACTAACAGAACATTAGAAATAGAGGGTAGGTTACCATTACCTATTGTACCAGAGCCAATGATCTTGCCCTTCTGGTTCCCTCCAAATTTCACGTCCCCTCCAGATCTAAGTTCCAGGCTTTGGAACATAGACCTTTCGCCCGTCATATGTCGTGAGCATCCAGAGTCCAGGTACCATGATTGGTGTCTGGATTTTGCTGCTAAGAACATCTGCAACAGGTATTATTTTACTTTTAGGTACCCAGATCTTATTGGGTCCTTTGGGGTTAGATGTTCTGTGGTTTTGCCTAAACTTCTGTTTTTCAACATAGTGTTTATTCTGGCTAGCCCTTGGCTTAAACACATAAGTACTCTTTTCAGAGCTTGTATGTTTAATATCATTCAGATGACCAAATTTAAAATGAGAATACAGAGGAGTCTTCTTGATGAAGAGTTTATCAACAGATTTTGGATTGCTTCCAGAGGAAGATTCACATCCAATGCCTCTTCTGTTGTTCCCACTAACACCATAGATCATAGAAGCCATTTTGCTTCTGTCTATGCTTTTAGTGAGGAATCTTTTAAAACTGGAGTCATATTTTTCTAAAATATTTTCACTTGACTCTGTTTCAGTATCAGATTCTTGTTGAGTTGTTTCTAAATCATTTTTGAGTTTTAAATTTATTTCTTTCTGCTCAACAAGTTCTGTTCTCAGAAGATCAATCTCAGATTCAAGATTGCTTTTCAGCTTCTTGTATTTGAGTTTAATCTTGCTGTAGCTTTCCAACATGTCAGATAAACTTTCAACAAGTTCAGTTCTGGAGAGTTCAGAAAATACCTCTTCAGAGTCAGAGTCTGATTCTGACTCAGATTCAGATGATGACGTTCCTTCATCTTGATCATTTGTGTTGGCCATCAGCGCAACATTTGCACATTCTTCCTCAGATTCAGAAGATGATTCAGATTCATCTGAGTCATCCCATGTAGCCATCAGAACCTTTTTCTTTTTATCAAACTTCCTTTTGGGTTTTTCCTTTTGAAGTTTGGGACATTCACTCTTGTAGTGTCCAGGTTCTTTACATTCAAAGCAAGTGACCTCTTTCTTGCCAGATCTTCTGTGTCCAGAAGATTCTCTCTTTTGATCAGATCTTCTGAAGTTGTTGAACTTCTTCCCTTTGTGCTTCCAGAGTTTGTTGATCCTTCTGGACAGCATGGATAGTTCATCTTCTTCTTCAGAAGAAGATTCCTCAGAGCTTTCTTCATTTACCTGCAAAGCTTTAACAGATTTGTTAGATTTAAAAGCTAAGGATTTACCTTTATCTTTCTTCTGGGGTTCATCTTCCTCCAGCTCAATCTCATGACTTCTCAAAGAACTGATGAGTTCTTCTAATGAGATTTTGTTCAGATCCTTGGCCAGCTTCAATGCAGTCACCATAGGTCTCCATCTGGTAGGAAGACTTCTGATGATCTTCTTGACATGATCAGATGTTGAGTAGCCCTTGTCCAGAACTTTCAACCCAGCTGTTAGAATCTGAAATCTGGAAAACATAGTCTCAATGTTCTCAGATTCTTCCATCTTGAACGCTTCATACTTCTGTATCAGCGCCAGAGCCTTTGTTTCTTTCACCTGAGAGTTTCCCTCATGAGTCATTTTGAGAGACTCAAACATATCATGAGCAGTGTCTCTGTTGGTAATCTTCTCATACTCTGTATGAGAGATTGCATTAAGAAGTATGGTTCTGGCTTTGTGATGATTCTTGAATTCTTTCTTCTGCTCCTCAGTCATTGATTTTCTATCAATCTTTTTGCCATCCTTAGTAGGATGTTCATATCCATCAATGACTAAATCCCAGAGATCAGCATCATACCCCAAGAAAAAACTTTCAAGTCTATCTTTCCAATAATCAAATTTTTCTCCATCAAACATTGGAGGTTTGGTGCTGATTTTGTCTCCTTCATATTTGTTGCTTGATGTAGGAATATCACCCATATTAGCAACCAAATAAATAACAGAGTATTCTTCTCACTGGATCTTTATCTGTCACGGTTAAGTGAATGCACACGCAGAACCGGAGCTCTGATGCCAACTGAAGGTGAGAAAATACTTAGAAGGGGGGTTGAATAAGTATGACAGAAAATAATCAAAGATAAAAACTCAAGTATTTTTATCCTGGTTCGTTGAACTCAACTACTCCAGTCCATCCTTTTCAAGAGTGATTTGCCTTTCTCAACAAGGACTTAATCCACTATTCAAATCAACTGATTACAAATAGCAACACCTAAGAACAACTGTTCTTAGTCTTCTTAAGAGCTACTGATCTAACCTAGATCCTCTTAAGGAAAACTTCCTTTACAAATTAATGTAATACAATGTAAGAGTAATAAATTGCTTCTATGAAAGCTATAAACACAACTGTGTTATTTCTCTAAGTTTAGAACAATGTATGAACAGCAAAGAATATGAGAGCTTGAGAGTTTTTCGCGTGAGAGTGTTCTTGCAATAATTTCCGTCACTTGAAGAATGAGCTATGATGTCCTTTATATAGCCACTTGAATATTGGAGAGAATATTTTACCGTTGGAGAAGATATTTCCAATATCAAAAAGGTACAGTCCTTTGTACTATTGCAGCAGAGAGACGGCGCACAAAATGTGGGTGTAGCAATTGTCTGCTGAGCTGTGATTATACCATATATGGAATGTATCAGAGGAATAATATTCTTGCAGAGAATTTTGTCTATCCCAATTAAGGAAAGATTTGCTGGCATATTACAACGGATATATTAAAATAATCTTCTTCAAATAATTCTTCAGATAGATCAGATCAACAATCAATATCAGAGTCTTCAGTCTTCAGAATCTTCTGGAAACTTCAGAGCCTAAGATGTTCTTCAGATGTTGCTGAATCAGAGTCTGGTGCAGCTGTGTGCTTGAAGCGTAACATGCTCTTAGATCAGAGTCTTCACTCAGATCAGAGTCTTCTCTCATTCAGAGTCTCTTTACTCAGAGTCTTCTTTCATTCAGAGTCTCTTCACTCAGAGTCTTCTTTCATTCAGATTCTTGATAATATATGCAGCGTGTTGTATCTTCAGAATCTTGATGACTAAGCTCTTATACTTCAGATTCTTCTAATCTTCAGATGCTCTTGAGCCATTCAGAATTTATTGTTCACATCAAATTTGCTCTTTAAGATTAAAATCTTTTGTGCCTGTAGAAAACAGTTTAGAACAAATTTAGAGAGTATAATTCTTGTATACAAATTATCATTAATGTTATCATCAAAACATAGAGATATTACTAAGACACAATCTGTGCTCTTACAAAAATATCATCGTCATCCCACTTGAAAGAAATTCTTACATATCTCCAAAAGAAACACTTATTCCAAGCTTAAAACAAAAAGAGGGTATTAACATATTTACAACCACCCTTAAATAAAACTAAAAATAAAACTCACTAGGATGAAAACTAAACAATAACTAAATAGCTCAAAATAATAATAATAATACTGAATAAAAATAGTGTATAACACTAACAATGTCACAAGGTGCCTAAAAAGGTACAAGTATAAATACCAAATACAATAATCAAAGTACAAAATAAAGTACATAAATGGAAATACAAAATAAAAGGAAAACTTCACTTTGTAGAAACAAAGGAAGCAACCTAACACAACAAGAAATCAATCCTCTTCCTTTGACATCTCGTCGTCATCCTCATCATCCTCATCACCACTGCCATCATCCTCATCATCATCCTCAACCGCCTCTACACCATCACCAACAGGGTCATCATTGTCTGCATCCTCCTCCCCACCAAAACTGGGCCTGTCCACAGGCCATCCAGCGTGCGCAAGGAACTGCTCCCTTGTCATCATCATATGGTTACCGGCGGGTTCACGCATCTGCAGTTGTAAAACCTGCATGGAGTCGTGCAGATCACACATGGCCCACTGCTGAGTGGCCATCCAATCCCAGTTATAGTTGCAAATCTCCTGCTGGAATGGGTAGAAAGCAGGTGTATTCGGACCAGAGCTAGAAGGACGCTCTCATGTCCGCCAGCCTCAACACCGGTACTAGAGGTTTCACCTGCCGGAGGCCTAGCCCTACAGAACTTGTTCATATACCGATCATCAATTGCCACAGGAACGGTAACCTGTCGACTCTGAGGAATATCTACACCACTGTGAGTACAGAGTGTATTGATGAGGCATGGGAAAGCCAGCAGGGCATTTTTGCGAGCCGCCAACCCTCCACGTCCACTAAGGACGATTGCACGCATCTCATCAGCAATGATGCGAGCGATGTCAATCTGGACATTCAGCAGAATAGAGTGAATCAAGTGAGCAATCGACAATGGCACCAAATTATGGTGGGACCTGGGCACAACATTAGTTAGAACAAACAAAAGTACAAGCTACGCCAGCGGCTTCATATCGGTACGTAGGTACCGAATAGCCACTCCCGTAGAGTTACGCACCACAGTTCGTCCATCCAGGCACAAATCTCTGGTCATCTTATCCACGTCTCAATGGCGGTTCAGGTCTCAGTGGTAATCATCAATATGGCTACCTGAAAGAGAAAGAGGATTACCCAAGACGTTACTAATAGCTCTTCGATCAAATCTGACCACAACGCCCCGAACCATCGAGGTCCAACTGAAAACTTCTTTGTCATCCAGAAGGGCATTCGCGTAGAACTCCCGCACTATCTTCGCATTATATCCATCCAGTGGGGTCATCAAACGATCCCACTTCTTCGTCACAAAGAGCGCGTCGATAGTGCGGTACGGTCCCGTTTCGCTCAATTGGAACCTTTGTTCTACTAAGACATTCCGTCTTTCAAGGTTCTCGTAGCGGCCAGCATGTGTCGCCCCGCGGAACCTGTCCTGGTCAAATCGGATCGGCACATTGCGAGAGCTTGATGCCTTTCTCTTATTTGGGTTATTCATATTGGGTGTCATTCTGCAAACAAAGACACAAACAAACATAAACAGAACAAACATGTTAAAATAAGTAGTAAAACTTATACAGAACAAACAACATAAAACAGAAAAGAATCAAAAATTCTGCTGCATTCGCCTTGGTTCGCCAAGCGAAGCCTGACGAATGTTCGCTTCCTTTTGCCAGGCGAAGGCTAGCGAATGTGCGAAAAACCAGAAAAATAGAGGTTCTGCAATTGTGCATCAGTTCAATCAGAATATGTACAACCCCTTTTTCACCAAACCAGAATTTTACGGAATTTGAACATGCAAACACAAATTTTACAGAGACAGTGAAAGGGGAATTTTAAACCTAACACAATTCAGAGGCATTTACAAGGAAACAGTAGATAATAATGTACATAGTAGAAAATTTACCAGAGAAAACAAAAGATAGAATGTACAAAGTGAAAGGGAAAAACAGAAATCATACCTTGAGATGGAGTTAGTGCAGAAAAACAGAGAGAATGGAAGATAGGTTAGGGAGCACAAGTGAGAAAGCAAGAGCAAGTGAGAAAATTTGAAAGTGCAGGAAGTAGTAGGGTTTTCTGAGCATAAAGTATAGAAACGGGTCATGGGCCCAAATCCCTCAAAAATTAACTGATGTGGCATCCCAGGGTTTTCTGATTCGCCACCTTCGCCAGGCGAACGCCAGCGAAGCTTCACTAGGCTCGTTAGTCGAACGTTCGCCTCCATTCTCCAGGCGAATGTTAGCGAATAGGACAGCAGAAATAGGGTCTGCTGCAAGTTCCTATCACCCAATCAAACTTCCAAACATACACAAAATGCAGTAAATAAACAGAAAACAGGTAAATACTTACAATGTTGGGGTGCCTCCCAACAAGCGTTTGTTTAACGTCGGATAAGCTCGACGGTTCAAGATGCTTACAAAGGAGCATCCAAACGGATTGCACAACTCTCGCGATCCATTAGACCGCCAAAATAAATCTTCAAACGTTGGTCGTTCACCGTCCAACTATCCTTTTTCTCCAAGTCCTCAATGACAATAGCTCCATACGTTTTGACTTCTTTGACACGAAATGGCCAGGACCATTTAGACTTCATTTTTCTGGGGAATATCCTCAACCTAGAATTGAACAAAAGCACCAATTTTCTAGGCATAAATTCCTTCTTTCTTAGCTTTTTGTCATGATACTCTTTCACCTTTTTCTTGTACAACCAACTCGAGTGATATGCGGCATTGCGCATTTCTTCCAACTCAAGCAATTTCACTTTTCTTTTCTCACCGGCCAAATTCTTATCAAAGTTCAATAATTTCAAGGTCCACAAGGCTTTGTGCTCCAATTCGACCGACAAATGGCAAGTCTTACCAAATACCAATTGAAAAGGAGTTAGCCTAATTGGAGCTTTATAAGCGGTACGGTACGCCCATAAAGCTTCATCCAACTTTTGCGACCACTCTTTTTTCGAATTTGACACGTTTTTTTTTAAGAATTCTCTTAAACTCACGATTAGAGACTTTGGCTTGACCGTTATCTTGTGGGTGATACGGAGTCGCCACTCTATGTGATACACCATAATGTTTCAAAATGTTTTCTAACGGTGCATTACAAAAGTGTGACCCTCCATCACTAATCAACACACAGGGGGTTCCAAAACGGGAAAAGATGTTTTTCTTCAAAAAATTTATTACCGTCTTAGCATCCGCCCGAGGTGAGGAAATCACCTCAACCCACTTAGAAGCATAGTCAACCGCTACAAGTAAATATTCATTACCATATGAGGGTGGGAATGGTCCAACAAAGTCGATACCCCAACAATCGAATACTTCGACCTCTTGGATGTTTTGGAGAGGCATCTCGTCTCTCTTACCAATCCCACCACTTCTTTGGCAACTATCACAACTTTGCGCATGGGCATTTGTGTCTTTGAAAATAGTAGGCCAATAAAATCCTGACTGAAACTTTAGTGGCCGTTCTTGCCCCATTATATACTTGTGAGTTTAATTGGTTATGAAATATATGTAGCACATGGAGATTTGATGAGGCATGAAGGGTACCATAACATGAAATTAGTTAGAAACTTGAATTAAGGCTAGAAATAACTTAGTTTTCTAAGCATTGCTTAGAGTTGGAAACTTTGCAACCAATGTGACATTCTTGCAAATGTCATGAAATTCCCTTTGTAATATTCTAATATTGAATTCATGAATCTTGAATTTTTGAATGATGGATTTCCCTTATACCATTATTTGAAGTGGATGAAGTCTTGAATTATAAACTTGGCACTTCATGCCCATTAGGAATTTTGACCTTGAATATCTTAATATTTTTTTAGTAGACTTTCCAACTTAGATCAAACCTTAGATGATGAACCTTTTCTTCCATGTATCCCATGATAGGCAATTTATCTTATTTGGAATGGAAAACAACAAATCGACCCAATCCCTAACTTGTAAACCCACATGCTCGATATGCGATAAAGCGATGTATGATATGACGAATGTAGGGTATGAAAGGCTAAAGGTGAAAATGAGGGTGTGACACCGTGGCGTCAGGGGTGCCATCAAATATAGATTTTTCCCAACTATGCTAAGGAAGGGAGAAATGACTTGGTACAAGAAAATCCCCGATGAATCCATCACATCCTAGAGGCAGTTGGGGAGAATATTCTCTAGACACTTCACGACCTCCCGCCGCCACCCAAAGACCGAAGCTTTCCTTGAGACCATCATTCAAGGGAAAGATGAACCTCTTTGAGCCTATATCGAAAGGTTCAACAAAGAAGTTTTCCAGGTCTCCACGACCAATGACATGAAGAAGTTCTTGCTCGAGCGAGGACTCTGTCCCCGTACTGAATTTGCCAAAGCAGTTGGCATTGAAACTCCAGTGGCCCTGGACGCCTTCCTCCTCAAGGCGCAAGTGTACATTCAACACGAGGAGAAAAAAGTTACTAGCTCCGCCTGGGACTCAAGGCACCAAGAGATTGTGAGGTCCTCTAAGCGCGACGACCCCTCGACATCTCTTCGGGGAGATAGAAGACACGAAGACTTCCCCCGAGAGTCCCGGGACAGCAAAGGGCCATCCGACCGCTTCCACAAATATACCCCTCTGACCGTCTCTAGGGAGAAGATCCTTTCTGAATGTGCCAACTCGGAGTTCTAGCAAGCAAGGGTTCGATTCCCTAAACAGATATCGGCCAAGCCGAATACGAAGAAGCTAAAGTATTGTCGGTTCCACAAGAGCCACAACCATATGACTGACAAATGCATCTATCTGAAGGATGCCATCAAGATATTGATCAGGGACGGGCACCTGAAACAATTCACCGAGAAAAAGAACGCTCCTCAACAGGATGCCCATGAGTCCAAAAAGGTTGAGGAAGAAGTGACTTCCTCGGAAGAGACAAGCCTTCAGGTCACCATGAGCATCTCACAGCCTGAGGACTTCTACATCCCCGAGGGACTCAATGTTCCCCCTTACTTTGCTGCACATAGCCCATGAGAAACCTTCCCCTATGCCATGGTCATCTCCGGAGGGGGTTTAACAAGGTTACTGTGGGCTCCGTCAAGAGGAAGTTCGAGCATCTTCTAAGCACAAGCTCGAACCGGAGTACCACACTTGATAAGGTATGGGGAGAATCTCTCCCCATCACCTTCTACCGTGAGGAACTCCTCGATGGGGCACCCAACTCAAGAATTCCACTTCTCGTGAAAGCACAAATGGCCAACTTGGACGTTCGCTGAATCCTGGTCGATCAAGGAAGCTCGGTCGACATCATCTATTCCTAGCTACTCTCTACCCTCTGGCTGGATGAGACACACCTGACGCCTTATGTAGGCTCTGACCTACAAGGCTTTAATGGGTCAGTCATGAAGCCTTGAGATTACATGGAATTGATCGTAACTTTTAGAATTGTAGAAACGGTAAGGTCTATCAAAGTTTAGTTCTTGGTCATTGACTGCCCGTCCCTATACCAATGCATCTTTGGGCGGCCAACTCTGGTCGAATTGGTAGTCGTGCCCTCAACCGTGCACCTGAAGATAAAGTACTACACTTCTAAGGGTCTCTTCGCCACTCTGCACAGGGATATTAAAGCAACAAGGAGATATTTTGAGGCAACCTTCGAAGGGCTGAACACGATTGTCGCTAAGCCGAAGACTCCCAACAAGCCAGCTCTACCCAGCAGCTCCGAAGAGGAAAAGTCGCTGCCCCGCATCGACTCCATCGACCTTGACAACTGCTTCTTCAAGGACGAACAGAGAGATCAAAGAATGAACAGGAATGAGATCCAGCCATATTCGAGCAACCCTTTAGCTTCCACCAGTAGCAGCAAGACCTCTCATTCGATGCACCTAATTTCTGATGGCGAGTTCGAACTTGTCCTACTCGGTGATGACCCCCAGCGAGGAGTGAAGATTGGGACAGGACTCCCCAACCTAGCGAGGAAACAACTTAACGCCTACCTCCGGGAGAATGGAGATTTGTTCGCGTGGAGCACCATGGAGATGCTCGGGCTAGATCCCGATGTGGCCTGCCACTAACTCACCATCGACCCTGCCACTAGGGCAGTTGCTCAACGTAAGAGAAAGTAGTCTCTGAAGAAAACGGAGGCTGCCGAACAGGCTGTAAAAGACCTCTTAGAGGCAAATTTTATTTTGGAGGCCAAGTACACTACTTGGCTGTCCAATGTTATACTCGTAAAAAAATCAAATAGAAAATGGCACATGTGTGTTGACAATACCGATCTTAATAGGGTCTGCCCTAAAGACGCATATCCCTTCCCCGACATAAAAAAATTAATTGATAATTTTGTTGGTTTTAAATTTTTATCTTTCATGGACACGTATTCGGGCCATAACCAAATACCCATGGTAAAAAGCGACAAAACGTACACAACTTTCATGACCGAATCGGGCAACTATTCTTACAATGTAATGCCCCTCGGCTTGAAAAATGTTGGTGCTACCTACCAAAGAATGATGAACAAGGTATTCTAAGAAGAAATCGTGGATATGCTCGAAGTCTATATATACGACATGATCGTGAAATCCCACGAGGAATCCGATCACACGATCCATTTGAGGAAAGTCTTCGAGTAGGCTAGGAAGTACAAGATGCGCTTCAACCCGGAGAAATGCACGTTCAGGGTACGAGCATGCAAGTTCCTCGTCTTCTATCTAACAGAGTGAGGAATCGAAGCTAACCCTAATAAGTGTAGGGCCTTCTCCGAGTTTCCTATGCCAAACTCGAAGAAGTTCATCCAATCCCTCAACGGGATGCTCGCTTTGCTATCCCGTTTTATGGCGAAGTCTGCTCAACACACATTCCCCCTTTTCAAACTCCTCCATAAGGAGGCAGCCTTTGAGTGGACAGAAGAATGCGGCAAAACCCTCATCCACCTAAAACAAGCATTGTCAGAGCCCTCGGCCTTCTCCAGGCCGAATTACAAGGAAACCATGTATCTCTATCGCGACCGAGGCCGTCAGCGCCACCCTCATTCGTGAAACACCTGACGAGTAGAAGCACACATACTTCACAAGCAAAGCGCTGCAAGAACCTGAACTGAGATACCAACAGATAGAAAAAATGGCCCTGGACCTTATCAATGCTGCGAGGAGGCTGAGGCACTACTTTCTAGCCCATACAATCGTGGTACGAATAGACCATCCCGTTAAGCAACTGTTGGGCCGCCAAGATATGGTCGGCCGAATGCTTAAGTGGTCGCTAAAACTGTCCAAATTTGACATCCAATATGAGAGAAAAAAACCCTCAAGGCTCAGGTGTTGGCCTACTTTGTTGCAAAGATGGCATTGCCCGATTCCCCTACTTGTGGGGCTCGCAAATAGACAATCTTCGTCGACGGGGCATCTAGCTCGGCAGGAAGCAGGGCAGGTATCATCTTGGAAAATGAGGAAGGAATCCTCGTTGAGGTCTCACTTACCTTATCTTTCCCCACTTCCAACAATCAGGTTGAATACGAAGCATTCCTCGCAGGTCAACGCCTCATCGAAGACCTAGGAGCCAAGGAAGTCATCATATGCACCGATTCTCAATTTGTGGCCCTTTAGGTTCGGGGAGAATATCAGACCAAGAACGACAACCTCTATGAATACTTGACCTTGGTTAGGGAAAATATGAATAAGTTTGCATCGGTAGAGGTAAAACACGTTCCCCATGAACACAACGTCCGAGTAGATGTTTTGTCAAAGCTGGCGAGCACGAAGAAGAAAGGAGGAAACAAATCTTTTATCCAAGGAGTACTCCCTTGACCTAGCATCGAGAAAGCTTCCACAACACTTGACGTGCACGTCATCGGAGACAACAACTACTGAATTACCCCCGTCTACAACTACCTTGCTAAGGACAAACTATCATCCGACCCAAGGAAGTCAGCATAATCAGACGCAGAGCCTGCTCCTACGTCCTAGTCGAGAGTAAGCTATACAGGGGAGGGTTCTCCATCCCTCTCCTCAAATGTGTCAAGGAAGAGGTGGTCGCCCATGTCCTGCGTGAGATCTATTAGGGGATTAATACCCAGCACCTCGAAGGGAGATCCCTCACCAGGAAGGCTCTACGAGCAGGATATTACTGGCCAACCATGCAGCATGATGCAAGGGAACATGTGAAGAAATGCGAAAAATGCCAACGACAAGGGGACATACACTTGGCACCATCCAGTGAACTCAAAGCAATATCCTCCCAATGGCCCTTTGCATGGTGGGACTGGATATCCCGGGACCATTCCTCGTAGGGTTGAATCAGAACAAGTACCTAATAGTAGGTATTGACTACTTTATAAAGTGGATAGAAGCAGAGGCTTTGGCCAAAATAACAACCCACAACATACTCCGCTTCTACAAGCGGAACATCCTTGTCCGCTTCGGCATCCCTCAAGCAATCGTCACCAATAACAAGACACAGTTCATGGACAAAACATTCCAGGAGTTCTTCGCCCAACTGGGCACCAAACAACACTTCACGTCCTTCGAGCACCCCCAGGCAAACGGGCAAGCCGAAGCAGTAAACAAGGTAACCTTACGAGGCCTCAAAGGAAGGCTAGAAGAAACGAAGAAACAATGGGTCGAGGAGCTGCACAATATACTCTAGGCCTACCGTACTACGCCCCACTCTTTGACCGGGGAAACCCCTTTTCGTCTAGCATATGGAACTGAGGCAGTAATCCCGATTAAGATACACGTACCCTCCAAGCGGACTGAATTCCCCCTCGACGAGGAGGCAAACAGCGAGGCACTAAGGTAAGAGCTCAATCTCGTCGAAGAGGTCCGGTTAGGAGCAGCCTTCCGCGATGCCTCAATAAAACAAAAAATTACAATTAGGCACAATGCCAAAGTTATACGACGAGAATTCTAAGTTGATAGTCTCGTCCTAAGGAGGAATCACAAAGATTCACGAGAAGGCAAACTCGCCACTAACTGGGAAGGGCCCTATCGTGTTCGAGTAAAAAAGAGAATGGGGCCTATTACCTATAATAGCTTAATAGGGAAGAACTTGCTCGACCATGGAATGCCAAAAAGGTAAAACAATATTATAACTAAGGCCCTAACTGTCGGCATGCTTCGTCGACACGACGAGTAGAAGGCACCAACCATAAGTGCGTGCCTAGGTACAAATGTTGCACAACATAAAAAATCAAGGCAGACTTTCTCTCAAAAACGAGCAAAATCCATGCTCGACGGTGATTCCTCAACCGAGCCTGCCGTTGTCCCCGTACCATGAAAGACAGAACACCCAGCTTACAATGGGAGGTTCACGCTGCAAACTCAGGCCACAAACATGACATGAGCTCCGCTCTCATGCTCGGAAGCTACTCAGGCCTTTCGACCAGTTCCCCTCACTGTCGAATACATCATGTCGAGCAAACCCCTAAAAACAACAAATTATTTACTAAAGTGACCCTTGTAACAGGCACGCGTATCGAGCAACATGTCAACACTTAGCAAAAATAAAGCAAAGTAAAAACATGCACGAAAATAAATCATACATAACCAACCACAGTGGTCAGGAATAAGGATTACAATAAATAACGGCCACAAGGACCGCGATTGTACGTGTTATATTACAAAGGGGCCAAGCCCCATACAAAAAATAAGTTACAAAAACTTGGCGTGCAGGCTGAAAGTAAAACTGGAAAAAAAAAAAGCACTCGTCCATCTGCTGAGGCTCGCCACGGGCAATTTATGCACGCTCCTCGTCGATTTGAAGAAAGTCGGGGATGACGATTTTGCCGTACACAACACTGTAGAGGAACCTGATCCCCTCAGTGGATAATTCGACCCTAGGGTTCACGACCCTCAATTGTGCCACAACATTGTTGAAGGAGTCCCCAGCGATGCCTTCACAATCATACTCTGCCTGGTTGACACGGGCGACCAGCTCAGCCTGAGTCTTCAGCTTCTTCACTTCTTCACTTTCGTCCTCAGCGGGAGCAGCGACGGTCCTCAATTGCTCGACCAGGTTCTCCGCGGCTTTCTTTTTTGTAGCAAGGGTGTCTTTCTCCCCATTGACCATGGTCAGATCATCTTTGTACGTTTTCACCACCTCCTCGAAGGCCCCGGCCTGATCCTCCTTGGACTTCTTCAACTTCTCTTTCAAGTCCGTATTCGCAGCATGGGCCTTCTTCAGCTCGAATTCATGGTGGGAGCCCTCCTCGGTGTAAACCACCACCATTTCCAAGATCCTAATCAGGGCAGAAGCATCCTGGGATAGCATTGTCCTTTTTCTCGGACGGTCCATCTCCTCGAGCTTTAGAGACTCCGCCCGAGGAATTTCCAAAGAGGAGCCTTCGAAGAATATTTTATTACGGAGGCACGAGGGCAACTCGAACATACTCTTCTCCCCCTTCTTGCTGAGGTCCAAGATCTCGCCCATCCGTGTGTGCTTGGGCCTTGAATTTATGAGCACAGGGATGTCTGGGAGGTTGATGGGGCAGACGAAGAGGTTCCTGAACCCGTTTGCAGAGGAGGCCATCGCTGGCTGAGGTGGCTTTTCCTGATTATTATGCCCCTATTGGCCTTCGCCTGAGCATTCTTCACTACCCGTTCGTGGGCATAAGACATTTTACCTGCAAAAAATAACGAGCACATTAGTAAATGGAGAAGATAACAATCCAAACAAGCTAAGAAATAAAGGCTACCCAACAGTTCTAGAGCATCATCATGAGTGTGGCACTCAAGGAGCTCCTTCGTATTAATAAAACGGCTATCCACCTTGATCCCCCTATCTTCCTTGTAAATTGGAGCCCCGTTCTTAGTCACACACTGAGTAGGGGTGAAACCGTTGACAAAACCCACCAACTTCTCGTAGCTGGCCTTATCATCCTTGTCTAACATCTCTGGGTGGGCAAGGTAACCATCAATTCCACGGATAAAGTGATCCTCGCTCGAGCAGAAGGGGAACCTCAGCAACCTCCACGCCACTATTTTTCCCTCCTCATCGACAATTTCCTCCCCGTTCTCATCCGTCAAAACTTCCCAGACAAATGTGGAGTCAGTGGCTCTCTCTGACATGAGCTCGATAATATAAAACCTTTCCTTGAAAGTCCTAATGGACTCAGAGAAAGGTTTAAATAACTTCCTCCCCTGCTTCAGGGAGACCCATCCAAACTTCCTCCCCGAAACTTGGCGTTGGAGGTGCAAGACAGTAAAGAAGATGGTAAGGGTAGCTCCAATCTCCAAATAATCGCACGTCAGCTCGAATGCCTGTATGAAGGCAATCGAGTTAGGATGTAACTACGAGGGGGCCATATCCAGATGCATGAAGATTGACCCTTGAAAATCTGTAAAGGGCAACCTCATCCTTATCTCTTTGAAGACGTGTTCATGCATTGGAAACCTCTCCCCGTAGTCCAAGTAGGTGTGGTCGTCTTCTCTGGGGAAATGGACCTTCCACTCCCTCTCAGTCCCCACCATCGTGAAAGCATTTTTGGTGTAAGAGGCAAAGACGGAGGCATGCTACCCAAGTTCTGCAACGGACCGTTCCTCCGTGGTAGTCCCCAAGGAAGGGATTTTGCCAACATCCCGATGAGTAGAGGTATCTTTAATGTCAATATCCTCCAAGGAGCTATCCTCATATAAATCTCTAAGGATTTCATCCTTGGTTTCGCATGCCATCTTCTTTACCTGAAAAGCAGAGGACAAAAGTGAATTTGATGAAAAAGTCAAATCCACCCTTCCACCGCTAGTCAAGTGAAAGGGCGCGTGAAGTCCCAGGGATAACGTCATCGGCCTAAGCCCTACTCAAATGGCACAGCTACAGTGCAAGGAGATGCCCAGGGCAATCCCTCTGACACACACTGAGAGATCCTCCCCGGTACGTTACCCAGAACTCCCGTTGAAGATCCACCGGAAAATTCATGGCTTTCACCAGCGACGAACGCTTCCATCATCATAACAACATCAAAAACAACCAAAATGCCTAAGCTCCTAAGGTTCCTGCGACGCTGACAACATCAGAAAATGGCCAAACCACCGCAAACCAACAACAATCATCGGAAACAACCCCTACACTACCTAATCTCGCCCTAACCACATGCATTTTAAGGAAGCAAAAAAGCTTAAACAAAGATAATTCAGGTAACTTACGTGGTCGAGGAAGAAGTTAAGGGGTTGAAAAGCTCTGGTTGGTGCGTTGAGCGGTGGCTGAACAACGTTGAACGGTGGTTGAACGACGGTAGACGAAGGAAAGCAGAAATAGAGGACAAGGAAAGAGAAAGAAGTGAAAAGTGCAAATGAGCAGTTTCTCCCTCTATTTATAGACAGCCCAAGACCAAGTGCACAAGCACGCGTGGCTAAAGGCATCATCATCACCCTAGCCTAGCCATCATTACATATTAAATGCGGCATGTGGCTCGAGGCACGCATGGCACTTTACCTCCTCAGATTGCATCAACTGTTGGGCTCCCTGCAAACCGGGCATGCACAACAACATTACAGGTCCCCCGGGCACAGACTCCCTCGGGCACCGTAGAACAACTTCATCTCGTCAACAGACGAAGACCATTTTTTGTTCTCCCCGCGACTGTGAGCTGCCCTTAAGTCATCACTCTCATGCTCGGGAGCAACGACTTAGGGGGCTCTTGTTCCAGACTGGTCCAATGGCTAGGCATGACCCAATCCACTTCTGCTCCCAGAACGGCCCAAATGCCTAAGTCCAGCCAATTTAAGGCAACACCTACCTTTCTCCCCCTCTGCTAGGAAAGGTTGGTTGGCTGACCTCCAGGGTCAGCTGCCCCTCCTCGGCATTTCCTGTCTGTCACGCACGGTTCTACCATCCAGAAACACTCATGGCGCCCGTGCCCGTTGAAGGTGAGATATAACTTAGAAGGGGGGGTTGAATAAGTTTAGAAAATTAATACTTGAAATAAATCACACAATTATTTTTATCCTGGTTCGTTAAACAACTACTCCAGTCCACCCTTCCAGAGTGATTTGCCTTTCTCAACAAGGTCTTAATCCACTATTAAATCAAACTGATTACAATAGTATCAC
Source organism: Lathyrus sativus (assembly GCA_963859935.3). Classification (NCBI taxonomy): domain Eukaryota; kingdom Viridiplantae; phylum Streptophyta; class Magnoliopsida; order Fabales; family Fabaceae; genus Lathyrus; species Lathyrus sativus. The sequence continues at coordinate 430,064,214 of OZ012739.1, read as the reverse complement.
CTAAGAACTACAGTTCTTAGTCTTCTCAAGAGCTACTGATTCACACTGAATCCTCTTAAGGAAATTCCTTTACAAACAATGTAAATAAAATACAAGAGTTTTTAATGCTTCTATAAAGCTATAATCACAACAGTGATTTTCTCTCTTAAGATTTAAGTACAAAGATTCTATGAAGAATAAGAATGAGAGCTTAAGAATATTTGGTTTCTTTTCAGCAAGTGTATAGCTCAAGAGTGTGTAACTGAAGAATGAAGTGAGAGGCTCCTTTTATAGGCAACTAAATTTTCCACGTTGAAAAGAGAGTCCAAAAGGTCTGAGCCTTTTTGTCTTCACATGTACTGACCTTTCCTTGAAATAGATGGCACAGATAAATCCTTTTTGTCTGTGTAAGTGTGTCTAGCACAAATAAGGAAAGAGACGTTGAATGATTCCAACGGATACATTCTTGAAAACACTTCTTCAGTTTCAGCAAGTTCTTCAGAGTTTGAATAGATCAGAGTCTTCTGATGAGATTCAGAACTATGTTGTATCAGAGTCTTCTGCAGCTTGTGTGCTTCTAGCGTGTAGATCATCAGATCATCTTGACACAGAACTTCAGTACTTGGCAGCGTAGGTACTTTCAGAAACTTCTGTAGATCAATGCTTTGAGAAACTCTTCAATCAATATTCTTCTATACTTCTGATGCTTCAGCTTCAGATGCTTCTAATTATCTTCAAATGCTTCTGGCTATCTTCAGATGCTTCTGACTCAGAATGTTCTGGAGCTTCTTTCTTCAGATCCTTCTGGAGACTACGCTCAGGATCTTCTGTAAGGAGCAAGCAGATTCTTCTGTAAGATGCATCTGGCGCTTCAGATTCAGAATAGCTTCTTGTATTCAAAGGCAGATTTGCTTCTAGAGAGTTAATATAATTTTATTCTGCAGTAAAAATCTCAAACAAATTTTAGAGTATATAATTCTTAAATATAAATTTCCTAACAGTTATCATCAAAACAAAGAGTAATTATTAAGAACCAATCTGTGTTCTAACAATCTCCCCCTTTTTGATGATGACAAAAAGTATCAGAAATTTTATTTAATTGAACTTAAAGAATTATAACTCCCCCTGAGATGATGAATCTCCCCCTGAGTTAAATATGAAAAAGGAATAGAAACTTCCCTTTTTATCTTGAGTAATCTTCAGGGTCAGATCTTGCCTGTCTTGTAATAATCAATGATCAGAATATCTTGCAGATATAAGATTCAGATTTTGATAAAGGATAAATGATCTGAGAAACTCAGAGGTTCTTTATAGAGTGTTCTTATCAAAAGTTCTGAAATAGTCAATTAAAATATTAGAAGGAATAGATATGTCTGAAGATTCATTCTAGTGAAATTATATTAAATAGTTCAGATCTTTATTTTCTCCCCCTTTTTTGTCATAAGCAAAAAGTAAAAACTTTTAATAAAGACAAGTAAAAGGAATAAAAGCAGATAATTCAATGGAGAAAAACAGTCTGATTTAATTCAAGATAACAGATCACAAAGTACATCAGAAGATATTACAAAACATTCAGATGCAAACATGACAAATGCACAAACATGAGAAAAAAATCTAAGTGTGTTTAGACAAAAGCATCTTCAATAGGTCTGTGATCTCAGATTGTGATTGCTCTTGCTTTGACATGAACTTAGTGATTGTCTCATTCTTCTCATCTTGTTTGGTCATCCATTCTGACATGTCCTCAGATTTCTTGTCTTGCTTCGCCATCCAAGATCTGATTTCAGATTGACCAGCTTCCAGAGCAGCAATCTTGTTTGCCAAATCTGGATTTTCTGTCTTGATTTCAGATGATGGAGGTTCTGTATCCTGAACAGAGTCAATTGCCATATGTTCTAGAGATCTTGAAGAGGGTTCTACCAGAGTCATAGTTAAGGTAGGGGCAATTTGTTCTGGTGGAGGAGGTGGTGGAGGAGCATCCAAACACAGCAGAGGCCCAGTCTTGTTATCAATCCAGAATTGATTCCTTTCAGCTCTGAGCTTTACATCATCAGAACATATGTTCTTTAGATTAGAAGCTACAGTGTTGAATCTATTCAGAAATCCTTTCCAGATGATTTCAGTCTCATTTACATCCATAGATTCAGAGCATCTTCTTTGAACAGTACCTAAAGACATCTGTAATTCTTGCAAAAACGTTTGAAATAAATGTTCAATATTAAGTCTGGGTGGAGGTTTGAGCAAGGTTTCCAGAGTCATCTGTTTAGGCTTTGGAGTTGGTGGTAGCACAGATTTTGGAATGGAAATCAGAGGAGGGGGAACATATGGAAAGAATGGAATTTCTGGTTTCTGAGGAAGGGATCTGTTTAAAGCATTAATCAGATTGGGTTGAGGTCTGGTGCGTAGGTAAACATCATCAAAGACTGCATTAGAGTATGGTACAAAAGCAGATTTTGATGGTTTATCAGATGCGACTGTGTTGTCAGATGCAGAATGCAGAGCTGAAACAGCAGCTTTACCAGATTTATCAGATATGGTGGCTAAAGATCCTTCATTTTCCATAGATTTAATATATGAAAGGATCACAGATGGAAGGGTTGATGTAAGTTTAGGTCTCAGAGGTGTCAAGGGTTCAGAGGGCTCAACTCTATCATAAAAATCTTTAAGTTTGAAACCATAAGATAAATTGTGATACAGAGAGGACACTTGAGCACAAGAGATTCCAGATGATGATGGAATAGAAGTAGGAACAATCATCTCAGATGAAGGTTCAGGTGGAGGCATAGGTTCTGGAACTGTAGTTTTGGTAGGTACAGATGATTCAGGTTCAGGGTCATGAATAGGATATTTGTCAGATGGATTAATCAGAAAGTCAGGGTGAATGTCTGATTCAGATGAATTTGAGGATGTTTCTGGTGTACAAGAGGTAGAAGAAACTTGAAACACTGTTTTTAATGGAGTGATATCAAGAACTTCTGTCTCAGGGATATGGGATGGTTCAGAAGGAATTTCAGGTTGTTGAATAGGTGGTTCAGATGAAACAGGAGCAGAAGTTACTTGAGTGGGTTCAGAAGTAACAGTTGCTACAGGTTCAGAAGAATGAATTGGTGAAGGTGGAATGACAGATTCATTTTGTGGTTGATCTTCTGAGGTTTGTTTTTCTGGGAGATTTTCTGTTGAGGGTGATGCAGATTTTTGTTTATCAGAATTTTGTGGTAGTTCTGATGGTTGTGTTGGTTGTGGTTTTGTTTGTTGTGGAACAGTTGGTTGTGGTTCTGTAGGTTGTGATTCTGTTGGTTGTTTTTCTTGAGGTTGTGGTTCTGATGGTTTTGGAACAGATTTTGATGGTTTTGGAGTGAAGTGTTTGATGTGTAATTTTGGTTGAGGTGGTTTTGATATAGGAGCAGTGGGTTGTTTCTGAGGTGATACAGAACTGGGGGCAGCAACAGATGTAGTTTGAGTGACAGGGGGTTTGGGAACAGACTTAATAGAATCATTTATAACAACATTTTTAGAAGAGACAGAAGCTTTAGTACCTTTGAGTTTAATCCTCTTAGCAGAGACAGCTTCTCCAGAGTCCTTTCTCTTCAGAAGATCTTTGGGACTCTCAGCAATCTTAGCCTTCTTCTGGACAGGTTCAGATTCTGCTGCAGGTTGAGATCTTTTCCTCTGAAGTGGAACTTCTGCTTCTTCTTCTTCTTCTCCTGCATCTGGCAGGGGTTGCTTGACAAGTTGAAATACATTTGCAGGTACAGGCACTCCTTCTATTTTGCATTGCTCTATATACATCAGAACAATGTGTCTAGGTTCTTCAGCAAAAAATAGAGGGAAATCTGATACTGGAATCCTTTTATTCAGATCAGACATGTTCAACTTCTTTGGAGCAGTGGTAAGTTCATCTACAATCTTAAGTCTCAGAAGGCTCTTAGCGTTCAGAGGCTTTCCCATAATGAATTCAAGTTCCTCTGTTACACCAGCAGCATACAGAGCAGCCACTAAACCATTTTCAGTGAGAAGATCTAAGAGCAACCTTCCAAAAGGTATCCAATTCCTGATCTTCTGAGTCTTTTCCTTCACAGATTCTCTGGATGCATTTATGTGATTCCACAGATGCATGAACAATAAGTAAGGAAGATCTACCTTATTACTCTGACTGAGGCAGTACATAAAATAGATCTGCTCATTGTTGACATAATCTGGGGAGTTTGTTGATTTTCTGTGATGAATGCATCCCATGAAGATCTTGGCCCAGATCTTGTATTCTGGTTTCAGATCTTTGAATTTGTTAGAGGCTTGTCCAGCAGTCATAACCTCATCATAGACTTCATCCATATCAACACGTCCAACTGGCAGATGTGAAACACCATCTGTTTCTTCATAACCAATCAGTTTTCTAATAAGATCCTCTGTGATGATGATCTCCTTTCCCAGCACAGATGACAGAATAAACTTTGGATACACAGATGCATGGATCCAGAATTCCTTAATAAGCAAAGGGTAAACTGGTCCAAACAGTCTATCAAAGTATTTTACCCAGCCTTGAGCTCTAACAATGGAGCGAAAATCAAACCCATTTTCAGCCAGTGAGTCAAACTCAACCATGGATTCACACAACACTTCTAACTTTTCAATAGGTGTGAGAAGAGTTCTCTGAGGAGGAATGTATGGATTAGCACCAAGATTGTCTGAAGTTACTGCAGCCATTGTTGATTGAAACTGAGCAGTTGTTGAAGAAGAAGACGCCATTGAAGAATGCTTTTTAGAACACTTAGGCTTTGGGTTTTTGTGAAGAGAGAACAAGAGATGAAAATGCATATAAATTCTGAGAGTGAAAAGTGTGAAAGTGAAAACACTTCAAGTATTTATAGTAAACACATAGGCACACCAAAAGACAGAATTAAAGCACGTTTGAGAGCATTAAATGAAAAGAATAAAATCATTTCAAATAATAAATGCTTCTGACAGATTTGGGGGGAAAATCAAGAATTTAACTATTCAAATTTCACCTCAAATGTCTTTTCAGTTGTCCACACGCCACCTCTTCAGATTTTGTGGGACACGTGTTTGCTTGCATGCTGTTCTGAATTCTCTCAAGAAATGAAACGTTAGCCACGATCAGATCTTCTAAAGATGGTCAGTTCAGATTTTCACATCAGAAATAATAATCAAAATAGAACAAATGAACATATGAAATACTTCAGATCATTAAACGATTTGCATCTGAGAGATTGCATCTGATAAATATTACTCTGGACAAAAATCCATACAAATGTTTTTCAGAATGAATTTAAATCTATCCTCAGCAAGGGGTTTTGTAAAAATATCTGCCCATTGATGATCTGTATCAACAAAGGCTAAATTTATGATTCCCTTCTGAACATAGTCTCTGATGAAATGATGTTTAATTTCTATATGTTTAGCCTTAGAATGCAAGATTGGATTTTTTGACAAACATATAGCAGAAGTATTGTCACAGAAGATAGAAAGATTACTCTCATAGATTTGATAATCTTCTAATTGACTCTTCATCCAGAGCATCTGAGTACAACATCCAGCAGCAGCAATGTATTCTGCCTCTGTAGTTGATAGTGCTATGGTAGGTTGCTTCTTGCTGTACCATGAGATCAGATGACTTCCAAGAAACTGACAGCTTCCAGAAGTGCTTTTACGTTCAACTCTGTCTCCAGCATAGTCAGCATCACAGAATCCAACTAATGAAAATTCATCAGATCTTCTGTAACACAAACCCATGTTAGCAGTACCTTTCAGATACCTTAGAATCCTCTTAACAGCTGTTAAGTGTGATTCTCTAGGATCTGATTGGAATCTAGCACATAAGCAGACACTAAACAGAATATCTGGTCTAGAAGCAGTCAAGTATAGAAGAGATCCTATCATACCTCTGTAGAGTTTTTGATCTACCTTCTTACTTACCTCTTCCTTACCTAGAGTGCTTGTAGGATGCATTGGAGTCTTTGCCATTTTGCTATCAACCATGTTGAACTTCTTCAGAAGCTCTTTAACATACTTGGTTTGATGTATGTAGGTGCATTCTGGAGTCTGATTGACTTGGATTCCCAAGAAGAATCTCAATTCTCCCATCATGCTCATTTCAAACTCTTCCTGCATACATTTAGCAAACTCCTTTCCAAGCGTAATATTTGTTGATCCAAAAATAATGTCATCTACATAAATTTGACAAATCAACAGATCTTTCTTAACAGTTTTACAGAATAAAGTTGTATCCACTTTTCCTCTGATAAAATTTTTCTTCAGAAGGAAATTGCTCAACCTCTCATACCAAGCTCTGGGAGCTTGTTTTAATCCATAGAGGGATTTCTTTAATTTAAAAACATGATCTGGAAAGTTTTCACTTTCAAATCCAGGAGGTTGATGGACATATACTTCTTCTTCTATAATACCATTAAGAAAAGCACTTTTAACATCCATCTGATACAGAGTGATGTTATTCTGTGCAGCAAAAGAAATCAGAAGGCGTATAGATTCTAACCTTGCCACTGGAGCATATGTCTCAGTGTAATCAATACCTTCTTGCTGACTGTATCCTTGAGCAACCATCCTTGCCTTATTCCTTTCTACTTCTCCCTTTTCATTCAGCTTATTTCTGAATACCCATTTTGTTCCAATAATATTGAATCCTTTGGGTCTAGGAACCAGATCCTAAACTTCATTTCTGGTGAATTGATCCAGCTCTTCTTGCATAGCTATAATCCATTCATTATCTTCCAGAGCCTCATCTACAGATGTTGGTTCTATTATTGACACTAAGCCAAATAAAGAAGATTCAGAAGTTCTGAGAAATGATCTTGTCCTTATTGGATCATCTTTCTTTCCAATAATCACATCTTCTGGATGAGATGATTTGATTCTGGAAGAAGATCCTCTGACAATTGGTCTTTCAGAAATTTGCAAGTTGTTTAGTTGGGAAGTCAAAGGTGTAGCATCTAGAGTTGCTTCAGATTCTTTGATATTTGCCTTTTCTGCCTCTGATCCTTCAGAGTCTGTGAGAATCACTTCTCTATCTGCAGAACTTTCAAACTGCTTTGGCTTTTCAGAGCCAAGCTTATCATCAAATCTAACATGAATAGATTCTTCAACAATCTATGTTTCAGTATTGAATACTCTGTAGCCTTTAGAGCGTTCAGAATAACCAAGCATGAAACACTTCTGTGCTTTGGAATCAAACTTGTTCAGATTATCTTTAGTATTAAGCATAAAACAAATACATCCAAAAGGATGAAAATAAGAAATGTTAGGCTTTCTGTTTCTCCACAATTCATAAGGAGTCTTTTCCAGAAGAGGTCTTACAGACACTCTGTTCTGAATATAGCAAGCTGTGTTAATTGCTTCTGCCCAAAAATGTTTTGCCAGATTTGTCTCATTGATCATGGTTCTGGCCATCTCTTGCAATGTTCTATTTTTCCTCTCTACAACTCCATTTTGTTGTGGAGTTCTAGGGCAGGAGAAATCATGTGCAATGCCTTTTTCAGAAAAAATATTTTTCAAAATGTTTATTTTCAAATTCTCCACCATGATCACTTCTGACTTTAATAATTTTGGAATCTTTTTCAATCTGAACTTGATTGTAGAAGTCAAAAAACACAGAATGAGACTCATCCTTGTGTTTTAGAAACTTTACCCATGTCCATCTGCTGTAGTCATCTACAATGACTAACCCATACTTCTTGCCTCTGATGGATGCAGTTTTCACTGGTCCAAACAGATCAATGTGAAGTAATTCCAATGGTCTGGAGGTAGACACAACATTTTTTGATTTAAAATGAGATTTTGAAAATTTACCTCTTTGACATGCTTCACACAGAGCATCTGAGTTGAACTTCAATTTAGGAAGTCCTCTGACCATATTGAGTTTATTAATCTGAGATATACGTCTCATATTAATATGCCCCAATCTTCTATGCCAGACCCATTGCTCATCATTCACAGATAAGAGGCATTTTACATTTTGAACTTTAAGTTCTGAAAGGTTAATTTTATAAATGTTGTGTTTCCTCTTTCCACTGAATAGGATAGAGCCATCCTTTTGACATACAGCTTTGCAACATTTTTGATTGAAGATTATATCATAACCATTGTCACTTAATTGACTTATGGACAATAGATTATGTTTCAATCCTTCAACTAACAGAACACTAGTAATAGAGGGAAGCTTACCATTACCAATAGTGCCAGATCCAATGATCTTGCCCTTCTGGTTCCCTCCAAACTTCACGTCCCCTCCAGATCTAAGTTCCAGGCTTTGAAACATAGACCTTTCTCCTGTCATGTGTCGTGAGCATCCAGAGTCCAGGTACCATGATTGGTGTCCTGACTTTGCTGCTAAGAACATCTGCAACAGGAATTATTTTGTCTTTAGGTACCCAGATCTTCTTGGGTCCTTTGGGGTTAGTTGGTTTGCAAGTTTGTCTAAACTTCTGTTTTGCAACATAGTGTTTATTCTGACTTGCCTTTGGTTTAAACACATAAGTACTCTTCTCAGAGCTTGTGTGTTTAATGTCATTCAGATGACCAAATTTGAATTGAGAGTACAGAGGTGTCTTACTGATAAAAAGTTTGTCAACAGGTTTTGGATTGCTTCCAGATGAAGACTCATATCCAATGCCTCTTCTGTTGTTTCCACTAACACCATAGATCATGGAAGCCATCTTGCTTCTGTCTATGCTCTTAGTGAGAAACTTCTGAAAACTAGAGTCATATTTTTCTAAAATATTTTCACAAGACTTAGTTTCAGAATCAGATTCTTGTTGAGTTCTATCAAAGTCATCTTTGATTTTTAAATTTATTTCCTTCTGCTCAACAAGTTCTGTTTTCAGAAGATCAATCTCAGATTCAAGATTGCTTTTCAGCTTCTTGTATTTGAGTTTGATGTTGTTGTAACTTTTAAGAACTTCTGTTAAAACTTTAATGAGTTCTTCTTTGGTAAGTTTGGCCATTACCTCTTCTGCATCATCATCAGATTCAGATTCTGATTCATATCCAGAGGTACCTTCTTCTTGATCCTCTGTCCTGGCCATCAATGCAATGTTTGCACATTCTTCTTCAGATTCAGAAGATGACTCACACTCATCAGAGCCATCCCATGTTGCCATCAGAACCTTTTTCTTCTTGTTGAACTTCTTCTTAGGTTTTTCTTTCAGAAGTTTAGGGCAGTCATTCTTGTAGTGCCCAGGTTCTTTGCACTCATAACACACCACATCTTTCTTGGCAGATCTTCTGTGACTAGAAGATTCTTTTCTGTTTTCAGATCTTCTGAAGTTGTTAAACTTCTTTCCCTTGTGCTTCCAGAGTTTGTTAATCCTTCTGGACAGCATGGACAACTCATCTTCTTCTTCAGAAGAAGATTCTTCAGAGCTTTCTTGAATAACCTGCAAAGCTTTAGCAGTTTTGCTAGATTTTAAAGCTATGGATTTACCTTTATCTTTCTTCTGGGGTTCATCTTCCTCCAGCTCAATTTCATGACTTCTCAAAGAACTAATAAGTTCTTCTAAGGAGATCTTGTTCAGATCTTTTGCCATCTTTAATGCAGTCACCATTGGTCTCCATCTGGTGGGAAGACTTCTGATGATTTTCTTGACATGATCTGACATTGAGTAGCCCTTGTCCAGAACTTTCAGACCAGCTGTAAGAATCTGAAATCTAGAAAACATAGTTTCTACATTTTCAGAATCTTCCATTTTAAATGCCTCATACTTCTGTATGAGCGCTAGAGCCTTTGTCTCTTTAACCTGGGAGTTTCCCTCATGAGTCATTTTGAGTGATTCAAACATGTCATGAGCAGTATCTCTGTTAGTAATCTTCTCATACTCAGTATGAGAGATTGCATTAAGCAATATAGTTCTGGCTTTGTGATGATTCTTGAAGTCTCTTTTCTGCACTTCAGTCATTGATTTTCTATCAATCTTTTTGCCATCCTCTCCAGTAGGATGTACATATCCATCAATGACCAAATCCCAAAGATCAGCATCATACCCAAGAAAAAAACTTTCTATTCTATCTTTCCAATAGTCAAATTTTTCTCCATCAAACATTGGAGGTTTGGTACTGATCCTATCCTTCTCTTCATATTTATTGTTGATTGAATTATCAGCCATGATAACAAATAAATATATAGATCAAAGTATATCTCCTCTGGATCTTTACTGACACTGTTAAGTGATAGCACACTCAGAACCGGAGCTCTGATGCCAACTGAAGGTGAGATATAACTTAGAAGGGGGGGTTGAATAAGTTTAGAAAATTAATACTTGAAATAAATCACACAATTATTTTTATCCTGGTTCGTTAAACAACTACTCCAGTCCACCCTTCCAGAGTGATTTGCCTTTCTCAACAAGGTCTTAATCCACTATTAAATCAAACTGATTACAATAGTATCACCTAAGAACTACAGTTCTTAGTCTTCTCAAGAGCTACTGATTCACACTGAATCCTCTTAAGGAAATTCCTTTACAAACAATGTAAATAAAATACAAGAGTTTTTAATGCTTCTATAAAGCTATAATCACAACAGTGATTTTCTCTCTTAAGATTTAAGTACAAAGATTCTATGAAGAATAAGAATGAGAGCTTAAGAATATTTGGTTTCTTTTCAGCAAGTGTATAGCTCAAGAGTGTGTAACTGAAGAATGAAGTGAGAGGCTCCTTTTATAGGCAACTAAATTTTCCACGTTGAAAAGAGAGTCCAAAAGGTCTGAGCCTTTTTGTCTTCACATGTACTGACCTTTCCTTGAAATAGATGGCACAGATAAATCCTTTTTGTCTGTGTAAGTGTGTCTAGCACAAATAAGGAAAGAGACGTTGAATGATTCCAACGGATACATTCTTGAAAACACTTCTTCAGTTTCAGCAAGTTCTTCAGAGTTTGAATAGATCAGAGTCTTCTGATGAGATTCAGAACTATGCTGTATCAGAGTCTTCTGCAGCTTGTGTGCTTCTAGCGTGTAGATCATCAGATCATCTTGACACAGAACTTCAGTACTTGGCAGCGTAGGTACTTTCAGAAACTTCTGTAGATCAATGCTTTGAGAAACTCTTCAATCAATATTCTTCTATACTTCTGATGCTTCAGCTTCAGATGCTTCTGATTATCTTCAGATGCTTCTGGCTATCTTCAGATGCTTCTGACTCAGAATGTTCTGGAGCTTCTTTCTTCAGATCCTTCTGGAGACTACGCTCAGGATCTTCTGTAAGGAGCAAGCAGATTCTTCTGTAAGATGCATCTGGCGCTTCAGATTCAGAATAGCTTCTTGTATTCAAAGGCAGATTTGCTTCTAGAGAGTTAATATAATTTTATTCTGCAGTAAAACTCTCAAACAAATTTTAGAGTATATAATTCTTAAATATAAATTTCCTAACAGTTATCATCAAAACAAAGAGTAATTATTAAGAACCAATCTGTGTTCTAACACCCGTGACTACGCTCTTGCCCGTAGCAACGACTAGTTTTGGGCACCTCTGCCCGTCCCAACGGATAGTTTTTGGCAGTTACCTATTCTTTGGGGAGCAAATATCTCGCCCTGAAAATAGGGACCAATGGCCAAGTGTTGGGAGCACTATAAAGGGTCAGGTATCCAATAATCATCCTAAGAAACACTTAATTTGTACTTGCCTTCTCACCCCTTAATTCTTACTGTAGCATTGGAGTGCCTTTCAGGTACACCCCCTCATCATCTTTGAAACCCAGCACCGTAGACGCAGTCTCTGACCCACTTCAGGTTCTGGTCAGCTGTCAAGATCAGTGAATATCATTGTACATATTGTTGTTATTGTTTCATGTCTCCTATGAGTCATGCATCATGGTGTTTGAACGGTGGTTCGTTTCTAGTGAGTCTCAATCCTATGGTTAGGATTAGGTGCGAGTAGGTGGTTCCATGTGGGAATTAGTGAAGCATTATCTATGGTGATGGTAACGATTTTTGGTGTACTCTGATCTATGGTGGGGATCAGAGGAGTGAACCTCAGAGTTCACATTTGGTACCATATGCATTGAGTCATGAGTTAAGTCTCCTTGCATTTGCATATATGATGTATCACGATGTATGGATTTTGTGGAGTTCAGATTATGGATTGGGTGATTATGCATGTGTTGATTGTGTACTTAGATATTATTACACAATTTCATTATATAATTGTGATTTCTCATCCCTTATATTTGAATGTTGCCTTTACATGGGCATCGTGCATATAATCCGCAGTAGAGGCGTGTATATGAGTAGAAGATAGTGTTTTTTCTTATACGTTTTTTAAGTCGGCGTCTACTCTGATATGTAACACTAGGGGGTGGAACGCTTATTTATTTTAATTGATGTTAGGTGGAGATTTCATGTTAATCTCTTATGTTTAATAGATTATTGTAATTACCGTTTGTTATGATTATGTTTGAAAAGTTAAAATAATCAGTTGTTGATGTCATCCTGCTGCTAATAAAAGTTGAAGTTCAGACTGATTTATTATTATTATTATTATTATTTTAAAATTCCAAACATGTTACGTATCCATTACATGAGTTGGTGATGCTGAAGGTAGCATCATAATTGTTATTCGTTTTAATTTACTATAATTTTATTTATAAATTACGCGGGGGAAATTAGGGTGTTACGTTGCTAATTTTCAAGGGTAAAGTTAAAGCTATATATTTAAACTATTTTTAATAAAATTATATCAAAGATGTCTGCTTTGGAAAGGGTCTTCCTTATTTATGGTTGGTCGGATTCTGCTTGTGAAAAGCAATCATAAAGAGTATGCTCACTCATACCGTTACTTGCTATAACTGGCCAACAACTCTAGTAAAGGATATTGAGAAAGCTTCAAGGAATTTCACTTGGTCTTGGGCTATAAATAGAATAAAACTTGTAATGGTAGCTTGGAAATAGATGTGTATCCCTCTTAAACCTTAATGCAGCGTTAAACTTGAAACTTGGTTGGGACCTCTTATCTAGTAAGGAGCCTTTGGCCATCATCCTCAAAGAAAACCTCATAGAAATATCAAATATCACATATTCTTCTTTATTTGGTACAACATCAAGACTGAATGACATACCATATCCTTAAATATCAACTAGTCTCTTGGTAGTGGTAACATCATCAATTTTTGGCAAGATGCATAATGTGGTACCCCTTACTATAAGAAACTACTCTTGATTACCTTCACAGTCAGAACATTTCATCTCTTTCAATATCTTCTCAACCTCTTTCCTTTTCTCCAACATAGGCTCAATCAAAACATGCTTGACAACATAAACTATGAAGATTTTCCTATCTCGCATATATCTAAGTCGAGCATCCTAGACCTTAAGCAGGCTTATCAATTTAAGGCTCCTTATATCCTTCTACATTGGGCTAAGATCATTTGGAGTATTGATATACCTCCTTCAAAATCCATGATGGCTTGGAGACTCGTGATGGATAAAATCTCTACTGGTGATCAATTGAAGAAAAAAAGTTGTTCCGTTGTAACCAGATGAAGTCTTTGTAGGAATTCCAAGGAGACTTCCCAACATCTTTTCTTTGATTTCCCTTATGCCAAGAAAATCTAGAGATGTTTTTATAAATTTTTTAGAATTATTAATCCTTCTTCATCCCTTGAAGATTGATGGACTCCTTGCACCATTAACAGATCCAAGAAATGTTCTTTATTTTAAAAGTTGATATCGTTTACATCTTATAATACCTATGGGAAGCTAGGAACTGGAATAAATTCAGGAGCATTTGTCCAAACTTCAGGCACACAATTCATAAGATCTAGGTTCAATTGATTCTAACAGGAAATAATTTTTCATCCACTGCACCATCTTCCCTAGATGTCTTTCAAATCCTCGAGCTTTCAGCATTTCCATAAATTCTCCTAGAGCTCAAAATTTATAGAAGTTCTTTGGATTCCTCCTCCTCCTTTATATTGGATCAAATGCAATTGTGATGAAGCCTATAATTATAATCTTCTTCCAACTGGTTGTGGAGGTATCTTTTGAGGTAGGCATGGTAGTTTTCTTTTGGCGCTTATAGAACAAGTCATTTGGTCTTCTTCTTACCTATGAGAATTCTATGCAGTCCATAAGGCAACAAAAATTTCTATAGAAAGAGGATGGATTAAGGTTTGTATTGAAACAGATTTGAGCATTGTGGTTCAAGCCTTTCACAAATCAACTTTGTTACCTTTGCAAATTCGAAACAAATGGAATACATGTCTGGCTTATTTTGCACATAAACACATTTTCATCTCCCATATTTATAGAGAAGGGAATTCTTGTGCCGACTTTTTGGAAAATTTATGTCTCACTTGCAACACTTAAGCCATTTTTGAATCCCTCCCTTTGGGTATTAGGAATGTCTTTTCTTATATTCTCTTCTTTTTTATGGGTTTTTTTATATGTCCATCCTCTTTTGTAATATTTTGGTTTATATCTATAGATGCCTTCATTTAAAAAAAAAAAGTTTCTTCGGTCTTTTAACTCGTTAATTTATTTAAACATAAACGAAATTTCTTATATAAATAGATTTAAATAAAATAGATTTTTAAATACATTCTAATATGTTAATTAGTCTTTCATTAATAAATCTACGATAAACTACATGTCAGATAAATGCCTTGATTTGTATGACCAAATCAGACTTAGGTTTAACAAAACCTACTTCAATCTATCTATTTTCATCCATAAATGGAACCATCTGATGATAAAATTTACTTTAATTGCAAAAATATTGAAATACTTTTATTTTTTATAAAGAAGATGAATTCAAGGGCAAGATGTGTCCAAATAGAGAAAAAAAATTAAAACCACAAAAGTTAAATCATAATAAACAACACCGATACAATTACATGCTAGAGTATTCAATATTAATAGCAGAGTTAAACTACCAAAAATTTATGTCAAAAAAGTACAGCTTGATTAATAACCTTCAACTTTCACTAAAAAATAATTTTATTATTATCTAACAATTATGGAATAAACATTTCTTAAGTATTGGAAATACTCAAATATTCCCTCTTTTAGAATAATCAAGCTAACTAGGATAATTTGTTGGATAGCTTGTGTTTGTTTTTTGTGGTTTCACTTCGAATCTGACTCTTGTTGTTCTCAAGCTATTTGCCGGTGTTGGTGGTGGATTCTTGATTTTGGTCTCTGATTCTTTTTCATATCTATTGAGATTTACAATTTTTAGGTGCTTGGGTTTCTAACACCCCACCAGTGGTTCTTTAGTGGTAAAGGGTCGTCGCCGATGCGATGTCCTATTGTTGTTTGATCAGATCTCTTTGAACTAACTCGTTGCGGTGTGAGATAGGTAGGATCGAAAGAGCTGTTAAACTTGTTGTGGTTTATTTCACAGATGTTGTTGGTATGTATTTGTCTGATTCATTTAGAATGCTTGCGGCTTGCTATACACATTTCTTTTGCAATATGGTTTTGGATCCCACATTGGGTTGAATTATGTTCTTATGTGCATCTATCAACATTACGTTGTGCTTTTTATTAAAGTTATGTTCAGTTTGTCTTTTATATACCATTTTTTTTATTGTTGTATTACTCATTTAGGGTTGATATGTGGTTATTGAGTATGATTTATGTCCCCCAATTTTTTATACTTTCTTTTGTATTTATGATATTTTTTGTTTCTTGAAAAAACATAAATTTCTTAATAACTTTTATTCTTAAATTTAATTAAATAAAACTTTTTGTTTCTTACTCTGGACTATTCTAAAGCTATGAATGAGAATTTATGCTATTCTTTTATGGGGATTGCTCTTCTCACCTTTATATTTGCTCCCCAACCACCGTGAAAAGTTACTAATGCCCCTAGTGTCCAAAGATGCATCTCCTGTACAATGGGCATATGCAGACGACTATATAACATGGTTCTATAGGGTGTCTCACTTTATCATGACACCAAGTGCTCCTGGAAGACCACCTAGGCCGACTAACCAAGAGGTACTTGAGGCTTAGGATGACCATATCGTGAGCGTGATGGCGGCCTGTCGGCGTGTTATGGAGATGGGTAAAGCAGGCATAGAGGTGATACCCTTTGAGGATGACAACCCTTATTTGACCCTCATGGACAACATGGTTGCCGAGTTATAAAATATCGTGTAGTACAGAGGAAGAGGGGAAGCCAGATGGTTCGACATACACAATAGTTTATATATATATATATATATATATATATATATATATATATATATATATATATTGTATTTTCGGACAAATGTCACGTATGATGTTTCATTTTTTAATTAATGTGTAACTTTTTACTTTCATTTAACTTTAATTAAACTTGATTTTACTATGATTTTACTTAAATTTTATGTTAATATAACTTTGCCTCAGAATATTATAATGTTGGCACAATGGCGATGTTCTGAAACCATTCTGAGGGATTTTTGGAGACGCATCTCTGAAGTAATTCCCTTCTTGCAATTAACACGCTTCCAATACCTGTAAAAGTACTTCATGGGATATTTCAGAAATGCATCTTTGGATATACCCAAATAATACACGGAGATGCAACTTTATACCATATTTTAATCAAAACGAGTTGGATATCACAATAACGCATGTATATGTAAGGAATTTTACAAACATTATTTGGTTGGTTAACAAAAAATTAATAAAAGAAAGGAGATGTTATATATTTCGAGAGATGTAAATTACCCTAATACCCATATATTTAATTAGTTATAAAAAAAAAGTGTAATATTTTTTTTAATCTAAATATAAAAGAAAGTGTAGGATTTTTACAAAATGTTAATAATAAGACTAAAAAAATCAAACATTTTTAATAGAAAATAACTATTGAGAAATTATACTTAAAAAGGGAAATATTAATTAATTGTGTAGAGAAAAATAAACATTAACTACAAGAATAAAAAATAATAACTGAATATTGTTAATAAAAATTAGAAGTGTTCAAATCTAAATCGATTCATATAAAAACCGCAAATTAATCTAAAAAAAAATCAAATATTACAAAAAAAAAAAACACAAATATTAGTAGATGATGTACTTATCAAAAAGTAAAGGGTGTGTCTGATTCCTCTGCAAGGGCAAAGGGACTTAGAGGTTTTTGTTGGTTATTTATAATTTGGGTAGTGAGAACTTGCTCACAACGACAAGAAGTCCTATATGATGTTGGATTTTAAAGTTGTTTAATGGATCAGCTCACGTGAGATGAGAGACCCTGTTGGTGGCCGACTCTACTGAATTGCAGGCGGACAGTTAGGTTGATTATGTATTAGGCTACTATAAGCGTAATGCTCTATGCGTAGTCGTAAATGTGAACAACTTGAGAATCTCCCCATCCCCTTGAGGGGGTAATGTATTATAAAGGCTTTAGGACCTAAGGTTACCTCGGAAAAAGGCCACTACCTACTCCATCAAATGGTGGATAGTTTAATCCTTATTTCCGAGGGTGATGGAAGTTAGCAACGACTCTGACTTTGTCTTTATCCAAGACACATCTATATCCTGCGATTATTTCCCTCTAGGGGCGAGAAAAACTTAAGGACGAGGAGATACCTCCCTTCGGGCGACCTCATGTCATCACATTCTCTTATAGCGGTCCTATGCAAGACATTTTGCAAATATAACACTACAGATGTGTTTGAGTGTCATTTTATAATAATTGTTCGATTCTGATTTAATTTCGAATTATTTTTCAAAACTGAATCGAAGTGCGTGTATATATATATATATATTATTAATATAATATACTGTGTTAATTTATTATTCGATGATATTAATTTTTTTAATACTATTTATTAGTTTAATCTAATCTATTTATTTATATTATTTTATTTGTTTCAACTATAATTGATATTCTTATTTTATAATATTAATTTTTAATATTCTATATATAATATATTATATTAAATTTATTATTTATTAATATTCTTACAATCTTAATAAAATATATAATTTGTAATTTAGATATCTAATAATCAATTCAAATTAAATCATATGAAATTAGATCGGATTAAATTGGATTTTTTAATAATTTAAAATCGAATTAAATTAAGATACTTTATATCAGATGAATTTTTATCTCAAAAATGATTCAAACCGTAATGCGAAGACACTTAATAAAAATATTAAATCACATGTAAATTCACTCTTAGTTAATTATTTTAAAGTAAATTGAGTTTTTAGTTTAAATTAAGTGAAGGTACATTATTAATTTATTCATTCATAATGTAGGTGGGTGTAAAAAGATAGAAATGAACGTGTAAGGAATTTTACAATTACCAATAATTGTTGAATAATTTACTGTAAAAGTCAAATATATTGACATTATTTTTTAAAGAAAACTCGAGTGTTTATTTTTTTTTTCTCATGTAAGAAATAGTATATAAACGAAACAAAAAGAAATATAAAAACTAATGACTTATGACCAGTCAAATAGAATTTTATAAAATAATTTCAGTAATTTCCTTTTATAAATTTGTGGAATTCACTAGAAGTTATAATATGAGGGTTTGAATAAAATTATACTAATACTTCTCCCTAATAAAATATAACCACAAAAAATTCTTTTTCCGTCATAAATTATAAATACAAAAATTAACGTTATCTCATTTAATTATAATCTCAAAAAAGTTAATATATCTCTTTTAATGTAAAACTAAATATATTTATTTTACTTTGTCTTAGAATTTCTCAATAATTCATATCTCTTAATCAAATAAAATATTAAATTTAAATAAGACAATTCACAAATTTAAAATATATATTTTATAATCTCATTAAACGAGTTCAATTAATAATTATGCAGATATTATGACGAGCTCAATTAATAATTATACAGATATTATAACATGTATGTACTGTGTAGAATGATTAAGAGTCTTATTCTATTTTTTTTAAGGAGATTGAGGCATGCTTTATACAATGATAGATTTATCAAATATGCGATTTTAGTGAAATTTAAAATGAAAAGTGGTTCCTAACAATTCTTTTAATGCATGTCACTGTTAAATTAACTACAAATTATTTTTTTTAAAATCAATAATACACATATAAAAATTAATAGGTAATAACTCTCTCTATTTTTATTTTTTTTGGAATTATCTCTTAGTAGACCTGTTCAATTTATATTTCAATACAACAAATAATTTTTGTACAGTTAACATTTATTTAATAATTTAAAATAACAATGATCTTTTCCATGCGTTACACATGTTTTCAATCAATTTCAAAGAGAAAAGTGGTTTATATAAATTACATTGTATTTGACTATTTGTAAAATTTAAAATATTTAACGACTAAATTCAAAGGTCAGGATAATAAAAATGGAAAAAGAAATTAATTTCCAATTTTGCTTTTTTAACTTAAAATTTTAAAAAAAATTGAAATAAAAACATGGAATGTAGCCAAAAAGTTACAAAAACAATGTATGAACAAAGATTTGTACAACTTTATCAATATACATGAAATATTTACTTAAAAAAAAATAAAATAGTCCTTTTTCTGAACTCAAAAATACATTCAATCATCCCTTAAAACGAGAAAATGTTCAAAAATGTTAGAAAATCCATAAATGATTCCGGTACATTGAAACTTGACAATGCCAAACTTCACCGAACGAAGTACTTGTAACTATAAATTCATCATTTCTTCTTCATTATTCTTCATCCTCTTTCTGCAACAAACTAGTAAATAGTAATTCAGTTCAAAATGATGCTTTCTTCTGTGCTTCCTTTTTCCCCCATTTCTGCTAAATCATGCTCCACAATGCAATCCCTAACGGTTTCTAACCGCCTTGTGGTTCCTTCTTCCGGTAGCCGTTTATCTCCGGCGAGGCTCGCCGGAGTTTCAGTTTGTCGTGGTGGTCGTCGTTTACTCCCTTGTGCTACATTGAGGTCTTCTTCAATCTCAGTTTCATCTATTGGTGAGTTGAGGTTTTGTTTTGTTTTGTGTTTTTGGTAAACTATTGGTAGAGTGAAATTTGGGTATTTTGTTGAGGTTATAGCATTTTGGTGAGCTAGTGCTATTTAGTAAATTTGAAAGTGTAATGAGTTTTTTTTTTTTTTTTGAATGATGAGATGAATGTTGTAGCTTTGGATGGAAGATGATGAATCTGATTGATTTTGATTAAGTGGAGGAGTTTTGTGCAAATTTGGGATTAACGGCTGTTGATATGTTTGGATTGGGTGTGAGTTTGACAAAAGCTAGACTTTAGAGCTTCGAAGAAATGACTGTGGCTACTTGATTTGGTCAAACTCGCTGTGATTTATAACATAACATAACATGCATTTTCAATCTCAATGGTTTTGGTTTTTTCATGATGAAATATAAAAGGGAATCTTTGAATAAGGATCTATTGTTTTTGCAGGTGAAGAAAATGATGGAAGAAGGAGGTTTGTTGAGGATTCGAAAAGTGGAAACTTGGTTCCTATCTATCGGTGTATATTCGCTGATCAGCTTACTCCTGTTCTTGCTTACCGGATCTTGGTTGATAAGGATGACCGGGAAGCTCCGAGCTTTCTTTTTGAGTCTGCTGAGCCTAATTCTCAGTCTTCCAATGTGGTATGTGATTTACTTTTGTAGTTGTGATTTTGAAATTTAGGTTTTTTTTTTTTTTTAATATGGGAGTGGATTGATTGCAGGGGCGTTATAGTGTTGTGGGAGCTCGACCATCAATGGAAATTGTTGCAAAAGAAAATAAGGTTACAGTGATGGACCATGTCTCTGGTCATTTAACTGAGGAGATGGTTGATGATCCTATGGAGATTCCCAGAAAAATCTCACAGGAGTGGAGACCAGTTCTTAATGATCAACTTCCAGATGCATTCTGTGGTAAGAGTTATAAGATCATCGTAAAACATGTGAATCAAGATGGGCTCATGTTAAATTATGATTCAATTAATAAGTATTCAGACAGACTTAATTGTATGAGAAATAATGTCTTTTTTGGTTTTTATCATAAATGAAGTAGAAATCTAGGCTTAAGATTTTGTGATCTGAATGCCGACAGTCTGCATTAGTACATTATTTGTTGTTATGCGCCATCTTGTCTGTGCGAGCGTATGGACTTACGTGAGAGAGTAATGTTGACATTTTTTGTCGTTGTGCCATCTTGTCTGTGCGCATGCGTGGACTTACGCAAGAGAGTAATGTTGACGTTTTTTTTTTCTCATCTAATGATATTATCTACAAAGCATTAACTAGTTTAAGCTGTTGTTGTAGGTGGTTTGGCAGGTTATTTCTCTTATGACACAGTTCGCTATGTGGAAAAGAAAAAGCTATCATTTTCAGACGCCCCAAAGGATGACAGGAGCCTCGCAGACATCCATCTGGGCCTTTATGAGACTGTGATTGTGTTTGATCACGTGGAGAAGGTATCTGTTTTTTTGCATGCACAAATACTATTGCAAGGATATAATTGTCATGTAATGGTTAGATATCATGAAATGACTGTTGAGAGGTGAAGTAAATACTCAGCACTGATTTGGAATCCATTGCATTTATAGTTATTCGGCTCAAGATTTTTCATTATTATTTAATTTCATTATTACATATGATATGAAGACCTTATTGATAACTAATATTTAACTGTTGACTCAATTTCTTACTTGCGCTCTACCCAACAGAAAGCATATGTGATTCTTTGGGTGAGGACTGACCGGTACTCCTCGGCCGAGAGTGCTTACGAGGACGGAATGAAACAATTAAACAAATTAGTGGCCAAATTACAAGATGACAAACAGTAAGTTATCTGTTGAATGTTGCTCTCTCTAATTATATACTTGCTTATGAATCAAAATTAATTAAAAATGCAATTGAATTTCCTAGCCCGAGGCTCGCTCCTGGTGCTGTTGGTTTGAAAACTCGTCAATTTGGTCCACCTTTAAAGGAATCAACCATGACACCTGATGCATATAAGGAGGCAGTCCTTCAGGCAAAAGAACATATTAAAGCCGGAGATATTTTTCAGGTTGTATTAAGTCAGAGATTTGAACGAAGAACTTTCGCTGATCCATTTGAAGTTTATAGAGCTTTGAGAGTTGTGAATCCAAGTCCATATATGACTTATTTGCAGGTTTATTTCAATGCAACACAAATAATTTTTTTCCCAGAAAGCCGGGGCACATCTTTTTCATCCTGACAGTCATATCTTTTCTTAACAGGCTAGGGGATGTATTCTGGCTGCTTCAAGTCCAGAGATTCTTGCACGTATAAAAAATGTATGTTTTTGTCCTTAGTAAAAAATGAGAGTGTTAAATTAATTGATAGTTCTTACTTGGTCACTTGAAATGTTTATTTCCAAATTTTAAGGCAAAAAAATATCTGGTTTATTAAATTATTCTACTATTTATTCTAAAGTGAATAGTTATAACGATCTTCTCATGAACAGAAGAAGATTGTCAATCGTCCATTAGCTGGGACATGTAAAAGAGGCAACACGCCACAAGAAGATGAAGAGTTATCAGCGAAGCTCTTGAAAGATGAAAAGCAATGTGCAGAACATGTAATGCTGGTTGATTTGGGACGCAATGATGTAGGGAAGGTCTGTTATGTATTTCACTTTGATGGATTCACTATTATTTTTATTTAAATAAAATATTTCCACTCGTGTTTCTTATATTATGTTTCCTTCATAAAATCCTCTATTGATGTTGAAGTTTATGTAACTTCAAATTTACACAAATCAATATATAGCTAATAACCGGGGTTGAATAGTGCCTTTGTTAAAAAAGATTATGAGCAGTGCTTTTGTTAATCGTGATTGTCAATCCATATCAACTTGTTTAGTTGTTCCTTAAATGTCAATTTGCAACTGGATTACCTGGTTGTGTGACGAAAAATAGGTATACATATATGGTTATGGATCTTAAAGATTTAAACTGTTATGTCAAGGATTTGCAGTTAGAAAGTATTATTCCTTTCTTTGTAACATCTATGACAAATAATATTTATAATCTCATACGTTTCTTTAATCTCATTTGGCTTTATATCACAATGCTGACAAAGCTGTTTGAATGGATTTATTATTCATATAAAAGCGAGTTGTCCTGACTTTTTGAAAGAAAGTTTGTATTATTTACTTCAATTTGTGATGGTTATTGTAACAAAAATTCTGTTTGTAGGTCTCGAGAAGTGGTTCTGTGAAGGTTGAGAAGCTTATGAATGTTGAAAGATATTCCCATGTCATGCACATAAGCTCGACGGTAAGAACCTTTTTTTTCTTTTATAGTGATAATTGATGTTTTTAAACAAGTCTTTTATAGTTTGCTATGCAAAAAAAAGTCTTTTTTCCCAAGAAAAATGTCTTATGTATAAATAACATCATGATATTAGATAATATTTAATTGTATGTTTTTGATTTGAACATGAATATTCGTCATGTACTGCATTGTTAATTATGTTTATAATTAAAAGGTTACTGGAGAGCTGCAAGACCATTTGACCTGCTGGGATGCTCTGCGTGCTGCATTGCCTGTTGGAACTGTCAGTGGAGCACCAAAGGTTCATAATTTTCTTCACTCCTTTTATTCAAAATACAATTCCGAACTAATTCGAAAAGCCCGTTTTATCATGGGTCTTGCAATTTTATATCCTGCCATGATTCTTCTGCAACCTGGTGCAGAATGACAGAATATTGTATGATCTACTTCTGCACATGTTCTATCATCATTCCCTTTCAATTATTCGTTCTTTTAAAAACAAGCTAAAACTGGTGGGTACAGGTGAGGGCCATGCAGATAATCGATGAATTGGAGGTGGCAAGGCGGGGACCTTATAGTGGAGGATTTGGATACATTTCTTTCTCTGGTGACATGGACATAGCTCTAGCTCTACGGACAATAGTATTTCCAACTGGAACTAGGTACGACACAATGTACTCATACAAGGACCAAAACAAACGCCAGGAGTGGATTGCTTACCTTCAAGCTGGTGCTGGTATCGTGGCCGACAGTGACCCAACTGATGAGCACCAAGAGTGTCAAAACAAAGCTGCTGGTCTTGCTCGCTCCATCGACTTGGCTGAGGCAGCATTTGTTGATAAATAAATCCATGATACCTCCAAATCCAATCAATGGATAACCTCTAGTCAGTTACCTTCCAGGAATAGATAGCTTTCTTTGTGTTTGGGGAATTATATTACGTATGATAGAATAATATAGTTTTATGTTCAGTGAATCACTTGATTGTGTAATATCTCTTTTGTTTGTTTGAGAAAGTCAGATGTAGTTCAGTTTTAGCTTCAGATAGCTATGTTTTACGACATTGAATAATTATAATATTATGGTAATCTTTTCAAATTGAAACTCTTACGCAAGGGATGATGTTGCACCTTTCTTCTTTGAAAAGTTTAGTCTTTTTTAACAGATTCTTCTTTGAGCAGTTGAACTTAGAAATTATTGAAGTTGGAGACTTGGAGTTGCAGCTCAATGATTAATAATTTGGAACCAAATTGGCCTTACTTTAATTCCAATGCCTGCAATAGGAATATCAACACACGCACAAATTGGGTGTTACCACCGGTTCCCTTTAACACCTAATTGGTAAAATTATATTGCTCCTTACATTGGCATCACATATGTTTAATATCATATTTAATAAACCCACATAGGTTCTTCGCAATATCATGTGTTACAAATCGGTAGCTATTTAATATTTATTCTTATTCTAAAGTTGGGAAATCAGCTACATTCATTATTTTCACTATATTAAATTAAGTGTAATAATCAATTATAAAACTTAGATATATCAACTATTTACACCACATACTATGTTTGATAACTAATATATCAATGTAAGAGTTGTGTGAGCACAATTTAGTACACATACAAAATTTTCATTTATATTCCAGGCTAGACGATGATGGTACCATCATTAAATGTATTAAATGGCGAGCATTTTACGGATGATCATGGTCATGAAAACCAAAAATAATGCCCTAGCTCTATTATCCAAAAATAAGTAGTGGGCATTCTTTTACTAATGCTACTATTCCACGTTTAATTTAGTAAACTTGCGGCTGCTCCTTAGATTGTGCTACTATAATGGAGGTTCATGGATTCACGTCACTGTTTTAAATTATATGCAGTCACTATAAATAATGCTTTTATTTATACTAACTAATTAATAGTCAAAACTACAAGTAAGATGACATCCAATATTTGAATGTATTCACGTAATTGTAGATAATAATATGAAGAATCTAACATGTCATATTAATTTAGTTAGCATGTATCTAACACAGCCAACATTTTTATCGGATGTGATGATCACATACACTTTATTGATGTAAACGTAAATGTATCAATAAATGACAACTATGTGAATATCATTCAAGTTACTAATAAATTAGTTATTTTATTATTTTAATTTTTTGGATTGTTATATATTTTATTTTTTTATATTTTGTTACTGCTAATAATTTTAATTAATTATAATTTATAATTAATTATATTTAATGTTAAAATATTAACAATAAAAAAAAGCACGTATTTTATTGAAAGGGAAAATGAAATAGCATAAACATATTGAATTTTATTTGATTTTCTTTTTAGGAGAATTATATTTTACTTACAAATAGTTATCTTTTATTTCATAATAATCAATAAATGATATCATTAATGGGGAAATTGTTGCAATTAGATTTTGTTTGCAATTAGATTTTGTAATTTTGTATTTATGTGTGATACATTTATTTAAAATTTGAATTTAAATTATGAACTTGTTAATTTATAATATGATATTTTTAAAAAATTTAAATACTAGTTATATTTTTTTAGAAACTGAATTATCCGGTTCGACCGGTTTTATATCTATATAATGACAGGTCTATTCAACCGAGTTATCCGGTTTAATTCGGTTTAGTCATGCGGTTCGATCAGTGATCTAGTGGTTCGATCGATAAACTAGTAACTCAATATCCTCACTGATTCGATGACCGGTCCGATTTTTAAAACATTGGTTTCTAGCCTCTGCTTAAACTAAAATCTTTAAAAAAAAATAGACATATATTTTTGACAAAGTACACCAAACTGTGTAGTGTGTGATGTAATGCAAGCCAGGCAAGGTTTTTCTTATTATTATACTATATAGAATTTTTTTTTAAAGTAACAATGTTATAATTTTTATTTACCAAACAAAATAATGTTTCAATTAATTTACGAAAATGGCAAGGTTTGAAAAGTGGAAAACAGACATTCGCCAGGTCAATTGGCGAATTAGGCCAAATCCCATTTCAACAAATTCGCCAGACCAATTGGCGAATTAGCCAAACCATCTACAAAGTCGCCACATCATTTGGTGAATTAGTATAAGTTAGGGTTTGCAACTGATTTTTGTTTTTTTTTTCTTTTTATATTATGATTTCATATTTTTAAAGTTTAAAAATTTATTTGTTTTTAATTATTATTATTACTAATTTAAGTTTAATATATTAATTTATAATATAATTAATTTATAATATAATTAATTTATAATATAATTAATTTATAATATAAGTTTAATTTTAATTTAAGTTTTATTTTTAAAGTTTAATTTTAATTTTAACTTTAATATAAGTTATAATTTTAATTTAAGTTTTAAAATATAAAATATTTTGATTATTATTTTGATTATTATTTATATTATTAATAAACTTATTTTTACATTTTTGTATAATTATGTTTTTACATTTTTTTGCATTTTATTTTCACTTGTTGTGATGTATTTGCGCACTAACTTATTGTTTGTTAATTATCATTTTTTTTGGCTATAAATACGAGCTCAAACACAAGTTTTTTTTCACAACATTATTTCCTAAAAGACTAAAGCGGTAGTGCGGTTTGAGTTGAGCGGAGTCCATAATGTCTGCATTTCTGAATCAACGTTCTTCTTCTTCGTCATCAGCATCGGAGGAACCTTTTCCAACGTTTGATATAATGAAAAGAAATGCACTTGTGGTGTTTTCAGCAACAAAGCCTCCGATGAAGGTGCTCCTGTGGAATACGCAGACGTTGGAACACTTGCACAGGGAACTGAACCGCTGGCTAGAAGGGGATATTGCTCCAGGAGAAAAGATTAGGAAAATTGAGAGGTTGGTGGAGAAGACCGATAGAAACGGAGTTACTCGTGAATGGAGAAAAGTGGAAAATGATGCCGGCGTCCTTGTGATGATGTTGACACCAAAGGAGATAAAGTTGATGGTCGTGATATCGTAGACGCTCTGTTCCGGTGTTTTGGTGTATGTTTTTAATTTGTTGTTATGTTTGTTTAATTTATGAAAGTTAACTCTGCTTGTAATAGAAGGAAATTTGCAGTTACCTCTGCCTGTAATAGCATGAAATTTGATTTTAATCAAATGAAAGTTACTTTTGATTTAAATGGACACGTTTACAAATGAAACTATGATCTGCTGCTCGGACCAACGTTTGGACACGTCGTACGATTGTGTCCTGGTTGCCGACACGAACTACACAATCTCACTAGCTTATCCGAGGTATCCATCTCGGTTCGTATGCGCGTGCTGTTAGGCCGACCCTTCTTTTTTCTGCGCATCAAGTCATTATGCCAAACAATTTGGCCTTCGTATTCGGGCCAATAGTCCTCCTTTGCCAACACCTGAAAACTGCATGAGTAGACATTGCATAGACTTATGACTTGGTGAACTGAAGAAAGAAGGTTGGTTGGGTCCTGGCGCGCCTTCGAACAAGCTGCTATGACATGAGAGCAAGGCATTCGGAATGCTTGAAACTTTCCACAATCACACCAGCTCTTATCTAATTCAACACGATAACATCCCCTGGGCCTTCCTTCATTGTGATCTATAGCCTCGGCAACACTGAACCAACCAGCTGTACGGTCAAATATTGTGACCACGTGGGTGTTGGCTTTGGCAGCTTCGTCTTTCATGAATTTCATTGCAGTGTCACTGTACAGCTGACCCGATTGTAATACCGAACCCCACTTCGCACGCCTGCTATCAAAAAGTGATCCCATCCTAAAATAGGTTGCCTTTACCAACGCAGTTATTGGGAGGTTTCGAATTCCCTTGAAAACAGAATTCATTGACTCGACGAGGTTGGTTGTCATGTGGCCCCATCGCACCCCATTGTCGTATGCTCGCGTCCATTTCTCCCTATCAATGTCGTCAATCCATCTTAATGCATCCGCGTTGTTCAGTCTAATCTCGTCACGGTAGTATCTGAATGTTGGTTCAGTTAGTGCATACCCTGTGTTCACAACCTTCTTCCGCAGCGTCCTGTCTTTGATCTCCCTCATGAAATTTTGGGCAATATGCCTTATGCAGTAGACGTGGGTCGATGGAGGATCCTGCCAACCGTTGTCATGGTTGTTGTAAGCACTCTCGATGGATGGGTGTCGATCGGAGATCAAACATAAGTTAGGTTGGGGAGACACGTATGACCGTAGGTTTTTTAAGAAAAAACTCCAACCCCCAGCAGTCTCCCCTTCAACTATGGCGAAAGCTATCGGGAAAATGTTGTTGTTCCCGTCTTGTGCCACAGCCATCAGAAGTGTGCCCTTATATTTCCCGTAAAGCCAGGTTCCGTCAATCTGAATTATAGGTTTACAAAATGCAAACCCTTTGATGCATGGTTCGAATGCCCAAAAGACTCTGTGGAAAATTCCATTCCCAGCAACATAACTCCCGTCTGGTGTACAAGCAGGCAACGTCTCCAATATCGCAACAGTTCCTGGAGAGTAGTGTTTAAGGGCTACTAGGAATTTAGGAAGTTCCTTGTATGACTCCTCCCAATTTCCAAACACCATTTCAACAGCTTTATTCCTGGCTATCCAGGATTTTCGGTACGAAGGAGTGTAGTTGTACCTTTGTACCATATGCGCAATTATGGTACTCACCTTCAAAGATGGGTTGTCGCTGACGACTGATAGAATCTCATCACAAATCAACTTAGAGTTTAGTTTGCGATGGTCTTGCATCGGGTTCGAGATGATACAGGTGTGGGACGGACCCATTGACCCTATCTTCCAGGAATCGCTTCTCTTCCTGAAAGATGCTGTTAATTTGAACGGGCACTCCTCGTTACGGCAATAGATCATATACCGCGTTGGATTTGAGTGATCAACCTTGTAATCGGCTGACAATTCCATGTGAAACTGTTTGATAGCATGGACACAATCTTGTTTTGTACGAAACTCGTCGCCCTCCTTAAGTTGGCCCCGTGTTGTGTAGTTGGGGTTGAAGAAAACATCCGTTGGGGGTTCATCATCACCTAAGGTGATATCAGTCATGTGTTTTGGTGGACAATAGACATTCTCAGGTTGAACTTCATCCTCCGGATTGTTCACCATCTCGTCAACTATGACTTCAGTTGCTTCTTCCTCTTCGTCAACGACATTGACTTCGGGGTGTTCATCTTCAGAATCGCAAAAAACTTGTGACGAATCAAGTTGCTGAGATAGTTGTTGTTGTTGTAACGTAACGTAAACCATGATTTCTGAGAACCCTGAATACTCGTGAGTGCGGAACATGTTACGCACGTCTTCATCATCTCGCACCTTTAAAGGAAAAAATTTGCATGAATCAAGTCCGGCAAAGAATATTGGGTTTTTGTATATTATTTGCCCAACTAGACCACACTGCAATTTTTTTTCTAATCTTGACTTCAGGTGTAAAAAGTTAGACCTTCTGTCAATTAAAAATCTTGTAACCTCCGTGTTTCTGAAACTGTATCCCGATACCTCACATTCGAAAGTTTCACCATTCATATGAGCGGCAATCATGTGTTGTGGTGTTTGAGACATTGTGGAAATTGTGGTGTTTGAATAATGCAGTGTTTCAATGTTTTAGTGTGTTTGAGACTTTGAGTGTGTTTGAGACTTTGAGTTTGATAAAGGCTTTATAAAATGGGCTTAGTGTTTTTGCGTGTTTGACAAAGGCTTTATAAAATGGGCTCAGTGTTTTTGCGTGTTACTCTATAATCAATGTTTGAGTGTTTGAGTGTTTGATAAAGTTCTGCCTTTCACTTGTCCTGTCTACTCTATAATCAATGACCATGCAAAGTTCTGCATTTACATGTGATGCTCAAGTCAAGAATCTCTGCCTGCCTTTCATTTATCACGCATGCTCCATAATTGTGATGTTCAGGAATCTCTGCATGCCTGCACTTCTGCCACAAAACGTTTAATTGTGAAGTGACAATGCAAACTTCTGCCTTTAATTGTGATGTTCATTTATCACACTACGATGAATAAAATTATTTTATGCAATTAAAGAACCACAAAACGTTTAATTAAATATATAATATAATATGATGAAATAAAAATATTATATAAAATGATGAATAAAAATATTATATAATATGATTAGATGTTTCAGTGAAGGAATCTCGTTTTTTAAAATGTGATCTGCATCCCTACATTGACCATGCAGGCCTACGAGCATCTGCGTTGATACATTGCATTACAATAAATGCCATGCAGTCTGTTTGATTAGACGTTACACTGAGGGAATCTCCTTTTTCACAATAATATTAATAATATTTATATGAATAATAATAATAATATTAATAATAATAATATTAATATTAATAATAATAATATTGATATTAATAATAATAAAAATAACTCCTTTGTTTATATTTATTTCAATAGATTAGTCTAGTAAATTTAAATACATTAGTCTAGTTAATTTAAATAATTTTACTAAATCAACATACTAAAACATCTAATACAATATCATTTAAAAAATTTGTTAGTAATTTGTCAAGCATGCACTCATAAAAGTTCTGCCTCACGCCAAGTGCTCAGCATGCACTCACATGTCACGCCAAGTGCTCAGCATGCACTCATAAAAGTTCTGCCTCACGCCAAGTGCTCAGCATGCACTAATAAAAATATTAATACTAATAATAATAAAAATAATACCTTCAAGGTGCTCAGCATGCAATAACAAAACACACATATGTCACGCCAAGTGTCAAGCATGCATTTAAACCATATCCACTCTTTGAATATAAATATGGGGTATATACACTCACACATTCATACTCTCTTTGTCTCAAACTCTCAAACTCCCAAGTTTTCTAAGTCTCACCCACTCAAACCTCTCTAGCTCTCATACTCTCAAACTCCCAATTTTTCTAAGTCTCAACCACTCAAACCTCTCTAGCTCTCATACTCTCTTTGTCTCATACATCTCAAACCTTTTTTACATCGCAACAATGTCTCTACTTACAATGGGAGAATCTCACAGAGGGACACTCGAAAATATTGCTGAGTTTGTAAGTTTACAAGTCATACATCTCAAACCATAATTATTTATAACTTTGCACTTCTTGTCTAACGAAACATTTATTTCTTTGCAGGATGTTTCAAGGTTTCGTTGTCGTGTACATGATTATGTACCACACGACCCACGCACGGCGGGTTACCTTCATCATTGTGGGTTTGGTCATGTTCTAAAAATCCAATCATATTCTCTTGATATGAAATTTATTCTAGCGTTGTTAGAACGCTGGAGACCAGAGACGCATACATTTCACTTACCTTTCGGTGAGTGCACTGTGACTCTCCAAGATGTCTACATGTTGCTCGGCCTACGCATTGATGGTACGGCTGTCAACGGCAACGTTGGTGTTCCTGACCAACTATGTAAAGATTTATTGGGCGCCCCTCTATGTGAGGACGACCCTCAGGCGGAAAGAGGAGGCCGCCCTAGGGGTCAAGGCATAAATCTGAAATACCTTAGAGAACACTACAGTTCTCTTGTCTTGGATGACGATAGCACGGAATATGAAAAAATAATAAAAACAAGGTGCTATATTATGATTCTGTTCGGGCACTTTTTATTTCCGGAGGGCACCGGAAATACCGTCCATACAATGTATTTACCGTTGTTACAAAATATTAACAAAGTGTCTGAATATAGTTGGGGATCAGCCGTACTCGCCCATTTGTATAGCGCACTATGCAAGACTTCGAAAAAAGATG
Organism: Lathyrus sativus; assembly: GCA_963859935.3. Classification (NCBI taxonomy): domain Eukaryota; kingdom Viridiplantae; phylum Streptophyta; class Magnoliopsida; order Fabales; family Fabaceae; genus Lathyrus; species Lathyrus sativus. Next base: position 430,032,295 of record OZ012739.1, on the reverse strand, counting down.
CGTGTACTTTTTATGGATGTGCCTATCTCCTACAAGCGTGGGGTTGGTCAACCACCCCTCCAACCACCCCTCCAACCACCCCTCCAACTACCCCTCCAACTATCCCTCCAACTACCCATTATTCGACTACGAAACCCCACAACAGCCCACACAACCATCCCAACCCAATTCAATGTACGCCTTCGGACAACCATACCGTCCATACTCCACCCAACCTGCCAGACACTCATTCGAAAACATGGGCGTCGGGCTTGATTACGGAAGCGCAGTTGACAGTGGACTAGGCATGGCAAAAAAACCCAGACCCGTCGGGGCCCGCCCGGACCCGCCCCGAAATTAGCGGGGAAAACCCGGTTTGAGTGGGTACGGGTGCGGGTGCGGGGAAAATCCGATTTTTAATTACGGGTGCGGGTACGGGTGCGGGTAGACACTAAGACCCGCCCGCACCCGGCCCCGCCCCGCCCCCGAATAATTTATTTTAATTTAATTATCTTATTTTACTTATTTTAATATTTATTTATTAATTATATTTTTAATTAAATTATTAATACATTTATTGCAATTAAAATAAATAAATTAATTAAGTTAATATTCATTTACTAATTAAAATTTTAATTAAATAAATAATTAATTTATTAAAATAATCAATTTTATAATTAAGTTATTAATTTTTATTGTAATTAAAAATAAAATGTTTTTTTTCCGGGTGGGGGCGGGGCGGGTGCGGGTGCACCCGTTCTCTACTGGGGGCGGGTCTGGGTGGTAAATTTTTACCCTCGTTCGGGTTTGGGGGCGGGGGCGGGTGTGTTACATGAAAGCGGGTGCGGGTGCGGGTATAGTAAAACCCGCCCCCGACCCGCCCCGTTGCCATCCCTACAGTGGACCTTCCGGTTATTGGGGCCAAATGATGCAAAATCTCTATGATATCCCGGGGCCCTCCCAGCAAAACCCTCCTCCAAATGCCAACACACAACGACCAGAAACACCGCAGCAACCTAGTCGTCGACCTCGTCGCAACGCACAACCCCCCCGGTGTGGCACTGGTGGTCACTTAGATAGAGCCGGACAATAATTATATTGTAATTTTCATTTTATCGTAATGTTCAATATTTTGTAACTTTAATTAGGAAGTCAATCAAATTTAATTTTAAATTTCTATGTTTAATCATATATTTTTTTACATTTCAACTTTATATTAATAATTATTTTGAATCAAATTTAACTTTATTTAAATAATTTCTACTTAAAATATATTAAAATATTAAATAATTAATTAACATGGTTATTTTAAAAAAAAATTCAAAATAATAATCAAAATATTTTATATTTTAAAACTTAAATTAAAATTATAACTTATATTAAAGTTAAAATTAAAATTAAACTTTAAAAATAAAACTTAAATTAAAATTAAACTTATATTATAAATTAATTATATTATAAATTAATTATATTATAAATTAATTATATTATAAATTAATATATTAAACTTAAATTAGTAATAATAATAATTAAAAACAAATAAATTTTTAAACTTTAAAAATATGAAATCATAATATAAAAAGAAAAAAAAAAACAAAAATCAGTTGCAAACCCTAACTTATACTAATTCGCCAAATGATGTGGCGACTTTGTAGATGGTTTGGCTAATTCGCCAATTGGTCTGGCGAATTTGTTGAAATGGGATTTGGCCTAATTCGCCAATTGACCTGGCGAATGTCTGTTTTCCACTTTTCAAACCTTGCCATTTTCGTAAATTAATTGAAACATTACTTTGTTTGGTAAATAAAAATTATAACATTGTTACTTTAAAAAAAAATTCTACTATATATCATTAATTTATGAGTTTTATCTTGTCATCTCTATAATTATATAGGACACTCTCACATATTTTTATAATATTTATTTTGTTTTTGCAAAAATTTTATTAAAATGTGTGAACGAAAAATTTGGTTAAACAAACAAAATTTTCGATAGACATTAAAAAATCCAATAAGGTATTCAAATTGTCTTGTATGTATTTTTAGCGTTTTTTTAAAACAATAAATTTAGATTTTTTAATAAATTCGATAACTTTGATAATTTTTTAGATTTTTGAAATTTTGATAGTTCAGGTTTGATAAACCAAGAAAATTTTAATAATATTGAATTTTTTTTAAATCCGGAAGAAAATCAATAAAAGAAATTTAAATTATGATTTTATGTCGCATATTTGAAAAATCTTGTATAAAAAAATATAATTTTATATCAGATTTTTCAAAATAATAGTTTTTTTTTTAATTATATAATTTCACACCTGTATTTTATTTTCTAAAATTCTATCAAATTTATTTAATCTCTCAAAATTTCTAAAAATTCAATAACACGAAAATTTTATAAAACTCGTATAGTTCACAAAGAGTATTAAAATAAAAACTCACTATTATAAGAGTATAAGTGGGGTCGGCTGGATAAAACCTCTTAATTCTTTTATTTTTTTTAAACTTTCTAATAGACAAACTAATCAAATACTACTATTGTCATGACAGAGTGTTTCTCCACCTATCTTTCAAATTAAATTCCACCTATCTTTCAAATTAAATTCCACCTATCTTTCAAATTAAATTCCACCTCATTCATTTTATTTATCAAATTAAAGGATAATGCTAGTGTGTGACTCATGGACACATTAATAGTTTATTTGTAAAAATATTCCTTTGAAGACTACAGAATATAAATGTATTCCTTTCAAGAGTACAAAATATAAATGTACTCCTTTCAAGACTACAAAATAGTTATTAAAAAGAAACTTGACTCTAAAATTAAATATTCTTTATTTAGTCTAATTTGAATTAATTTAGATATGGTATGATGTGAAGAAAATATTACAGCATGAACAAATTGCATGTCCTTCAAAAAACAATAAAACATAAATTGCAAGATATTGCGTCTATAATATATAAATATCTAATTTACATTATGGAAAAAAAGCTAGACTTAAAGTAATTTAATTTACCCCATAAAATGTTAACTGCACACCCTATGTGACACGGATTAGAAGAATAACCATGACAAATACCAACATCATCACAAACATCACAAACCATGTTAAGCAAGAAGTCTTGGAACTCTCCGAGTATATTGCATTTGCTCTCACATTGACACGACCTGTGCTTGCCAAGCTATGTTAAGCAAGAAGTCTTGGAACTCTCCGAGTATATTGCATTTGCTCTCACATTGACACGACCTGTGCTTGCCAAGCTATGTTCAATGGCTTCCTCAGTAGAATCAAGTATCTGTAACCAACCCATCATTCATTAACCTCACAAGAGATATTTCATATAAGATAATATTTGTTAAAAATAACTATAATAAAACTTCATATTGAAACATTGCCTTGAATAACTATAATAAAACTTCATATTGAAACATTGCCTTGAATGAGATACATTTTGTAAAATCAACTCATACATTATACGACCAATTATCAGTTAGAGATGAAGGAGAATGAAAATGAGAATCAGACCTATTCGGTGATTTTTACAGATTGGCTCATCATGAGACTACTCTCTTTGAGTTGTTTTGCCAACACCACCATCTCATCTGTCAAATCGTCTTGAAGCGTTCTGAGTAAAAGTTTCAACAAAAATGTAAAAGAATTGAGAGAATAATGAAAAAAATAATTAACTATCTAATACATTTTTGCATATAATTTAATAGCAACTGTTGGAGTACATGTGTAAAATAATAGTGATTCAGAGACATCCTGAGAAGTCAATGATGACTAAACTTCTAAATATAGAACCCTAGTAGTTTAACATATTCAGCGTATGATTGGCTATTTGGCTTAACTTTTGGAAGAGGCAAAGGCAATTTTAGAGGTGTAAAATTGACTTTGCAATGATTTTGAGGTGTTTGGTTCTACCTAAGTATAATTCATTTTACCTTAAGAATTGATTCTATTTGAAACTAGAATTTGTAACTTTTGAGTTTAAACGAGATTTATGCATTGAAATTTACTGTTAAACTCAATTTTGCATAAAGATATCCAAACATAAATCACTTTACATTCAACTCATTTTTAACCGGAATCAATTTTACAGGATCAATTCACTCAGAATTAATTTTTTATACCACAGAACCAAACATAACTCAATTACATTGACCTCAAAATATCAGTCCTAGTTTTGAAAACACATACTTCGGTTGTTTTAAAAATATTGCATAGGAACCTAAGATTTACAGGTTACGTGTACTACTGACTCACCATTAAACAAACTTCAAATGTACCTGTGCTTTTCAATATGTGCATGTCCTGCAGCATCCAATTTAACAGATGATAAGTGATCAGTATCAGCAGGCTCATTTGCTCTATCTTCAGTACTTGAGGCAGCTCTGTCCAATGAATCAGATGAGTAATGATAAAACAGCCTACAAAATACAAGCAGTGGTGAAAAAGATTAACATTAACTTACAAAATACAATTGATTCGTATCTTTTATATCTATATCTGAATACTGAGGAAGCCATTGAACATAAGATATCAATATGATTTAAATTGTCTGTTTAATTGATTTTTTTTATCCTCTCCTAATTTTAACTATTGGGAATCTTTAAAACATAGAACCACATATTGTGAGTCAATTTATCTTAACTTTCTATGAATTTTGAATTGCCGCAACAAATTCTCCACATGTTTCCTCTTATTTAAAAGCAATGTTCTCCTTAATTTATTATAAGGAGGTTTGTAACCAAGAATAATATTGTTAGCTGGGTAGAAGAAAGACAAAAGTGAAAATTTCTTGCTTTCTTGCTTTGAAAGAGTAGCCCAATCAAATAAAAGTTTCCGGCATAAATCTTTTTATATAGACTGCCTCTCTAACTTGCGTAATAAAAGAGTCATCTACCATCGATGTCTTTCCCTTTTTGGAATCAACACCAACCATGTTTTGGCATTCAATGGAATTCGGAGACTGAGACAAACTTCTGTCTTGACTTCTTCACCTTAAATCTATTCTCATTGTCCATCTTCAATTCAACAAACTTGTGATTGTTATATTCAAACAAGATCTAACTTTGTTTCTCACAAGCTTCAACAAATGTAACCAATATATGAACCATCAAGACACAAATCTTTATCTATAGCAACAAACAAGTATAAGATCTGTAAAAAGAGCTATTAACACACAAATCTAAAAACCTATGTAAGCCATTCAAATCAAAGAAAATAGTGCATCTATAAACTTACAACTTGTCCTTTTCACTCAACTCAATTTCACTATCCTCAATTCAACTTCACTCAACTCAATTTCACTATCCATTCTTAACCCTCAACCCAGTCGTCTAGCTTCATTCGAAACATTATTTCCAATTGCAGTGCGGCTCAGAGAAAACACTAATTAATTTAAATTCTGCTATGCTTCTTTGCTCTACAATTCTGCAATGCAATATCATTGTAGCACCTCTATAGCCCCTATTCACAATGCAAATGCAAAATTTGTACTGACCAAAAACGCGAGAGCCTTAAAAAGAACACAATGCGACATTTATTTAAAACCTTTCATCATCTAATTGTTCTTCCTCTGTTACATACTCATAGCCCAAATTCTCATCTCCTTCCAATTCATCATCCAAACCCTCTGTTATTGTTTTCTTCTTCCCATTAAAGTTTAAACCCATTCCATCAACCTTTCCATTCTCAACAACAATCCAAGGAAGCCACAAATCAGCATTCTTCCCCAAATCTCTATCCCAATAATCCCCAACAACAACCGTCTTCAAATTCACCTCCCTAACCTTCCTCAACATCTCCGCAAATTCCCGATCATCCGAAACCAAAACCAACCAACCAATCTCCCTTCATCATCTCCCTCTCCAACCACAAATCCGCCGCATTCACCTTCTCGCCAACCTTCACAACTTTAACAAAAACCCCAGCCCGCCGCAACTCCGAAGCCATACCAAATCCAACCCTAGGCGCAACGACATTCCCCGCAGCTTCATTATACGGATGAATTCTCCGAAAGCCCCCGACCCTCGACCGGCTCAACTTAACCGATCTCAATTTTTCCCGCAACTTAACCGGCTCAACTTAACCGGAATCAATTTTACAGGATCAATTCACTCAGAATTAATTTTTTATACCACAGAACCAAACATAACTCAATTACATTGACCTCAAAATATCAGTCCTAGTTTTGAAAACACATACTTCTGTTGTTTTAAAAATATTGCATAGGAACCTAAGATTTACAGGTTACGTGTACTACTGACTCACCATTAAACAAACTTCAAATGTACCTGTGCTTTTCAATATGTGCATGTCCTGCAGCATCCAATTTAACAGATGATAAGTGATCAGTATCAGCAGGCTCATGTGCTCTATCTTCGGTACTTGAGGCAGCTCTGTCCAATGAATCAGATGAGTAATGATAAAACAGCCTACAAAATACAAGCAGTGGTGAAAAAGATTAACATTAACTTACACAGCCCTTCTTCGTAATCCAAAAGGTGACACTGGCTTTTTTTCCTCAATTTCAGAAGGGTTTTCTTTAACATTTCTTTCAATGTCCTTCTCAGATACTTCTATGTCAGACTGAAAATTTTAATGGTTATATGATAATCACTAAGTGTGCTTATTTAGCTAAAACACTGAAATGGAATATATGAACAGGAAACAATGGAGTAAATTGCATTGCCTTATGATGCATTCCAACCATGTCCCAATAATTCAAACCATTAAATATTTTATATGCACTTCTTACATTTTAGTGTGATGTTCTCCATCACAGAACAAATCATTGAGGTTTGTTTGGTTGACTAGGTGGGCAAAAGAGGATGGAGTAAAATTGAATTTGAGCAAGGCAATAGGCATTATTAACACAAACAAGAGAGCTGAGAAATAGACAAAGAAAACAAATCTGCAAAGGTTTAAAGAATCCCCAAAGAAACCAAACATTTACAATTAAGCTAATGTTTGGTTTTACAATACCAACAATTCAAAATGTTGTTCTAATGCCCTTTCCCCCAAAGTAAACGGGGCCTTATATTTCCACTTTTTTTTCATGTTTTTGTTATATCAAGTAGGTTTTAAGTGACTTTCTTCACTACATTTCCAACCTAGCACTAACAACTGCTAAACCAAGCAGGACCTTCAGTCTTAAGTTTATGCAATATGTGCACCTATGAGTTAAGTAAAATGTTTTTATTTTAGAATGTATTTGAAATTCATTAAAACAACTTTTTGACTGAAAAGGACATGGCTAGCTATAGAATTTTTTTGTTACTAATACTATACACGACTTAGAGCAAGCTATGATAGGGGATACAACAACCATGCTGTGAAATAATAGTAGTTAGGTTATTTATTGATGAAAATGTGGCTTATTTATTTAGATTCCTAAATAAAATATACCTCAAATGTTTAGTCAGTTGCTATAATGATCCCTTTGCATTTCAATCTTTCCAAGATACAATAGCTAACAAATACATACCACGTGAACCAATTCTGAAGCAATGGCTTCAATCTTCTCTGAATAATCGTTCAATGTAGTCTTTGAGATCCTGCATGACCGGTCATATCCAAACATCAAGGAATGCACATATTCAGTAGAGAAACATATAGCAGGAATATAACAGCTTTAGATCATGGATTACCAATGATTTGAGCAGGTAGAAGAGGAAATAAACTGCCCAATCAGTTTAAGGAAATGTAATCATTATAAGTCCAAGATCTTCTCATAGAATTTAAAACAAGGAACGGTACAACATATGTTCAATGAGAGTCATATTTCAAAGAGAACTCATTGTAAATACAGGAGTCCATAGATGTACCATAGTCTGCTAGACCTTTTAAGTATCGTTTGAATATTAGGACTATTGTTATGATAGGATTTCTTATGTATATATAACTCTAAACTTGTTCTTGACTTAGAATATAATTTATTACATATAAAAGTATTGAATTAGGTTTTTATATTCCAGTAGTTATTCAATATCCTATATTCCAATAAGTGGATCTTCTCTCTTTTTCCTTTCCATCTAATCCCTAAATTTCACTAAATAATAATTCTTAACAATTACATGTTTAACCCAAAGAATGGTCATTCAGATATAAAATCGCATCCTCTTTAAAAGACATGACGCTTGATCAGTTATCATAGCCTTTACTCAAACCTATGGCATCCACTACTTCAAGAAATTTTCACTAGATACAAAGCCTAGGCTGTTAAGTTTTTCTAACCCTAGCGGAAAATCTGGGAATTATTCTTTTGATTTATCAATGCTGTCCAGTTTTTGGGGAATTCGTTTGGAATCCAATTCTTGGGCTCCTAACAAGACGAGTGTTAGTAGGCTAGCAAATACTCTTGTGACCTTAATCAAAAGCTTTGAGGGAACAAGATACATGGCCTCATTGGCCTGGTATTTTGTTTGCAGTGAGTTTAGCTATTAAGTTCATAGATTCGCCAATGGTGAACATCTTAACCCGGTATATGTAAATTTAGAAAATTTGAGGTGTCCGTGACAAAGATAATTGCTTTAACAAAAAAACATGACAGATCATTGAGGTCTACTTAAATGCTGATTGTACACGACCTATCATGGATGGGAAATCTATGTGAGCTTATTGCTCAAGGTTTTAGTCAAATGGAAAAGCAGAAAACAAAATGTAGCGGAAAGGTGCTATAAGCTATTGAAGTGGAATATAGAGAAACAGCTCATGGAGTATGTAAGATGTTATGTGTAAAAATAATTCTTGACAAATCAGGGATGCATATAAACATGTGGAAGTTTGCTGAAATTTAATACAGGAAAACATAGATGGTGTAGCTACTTGTACACCATTTGTTCCAACTGTACACCAAGAGGCAAATATTCTAACCAAAGGACTATTCCTAGCTAATTTTGAAACTCTTGTAAGCATTTGGGGCGTAAAATCATAATAGATATCTATGGATCAATTTACGTTAGCCTCGTATTTGTACTGCGTTAACCATAAAATTGATTGTCGAAAATTGATGTTAAAATTTGTGTCCAAATATGTTTTCTCTTTAGGTATATAAGATAAGAGTGTAAGTAATAAGACATACTACCTTGGCAAGCCGTCTGGTGTCTTCTCTTCAGCCAATTGTTCTAGTTGTTCACGCAAAGTAGCAACATACTACAGAATCAACAGAACATTATTTCAATAAAATTAGCAAAAAGTTATAGGTAATTGAGATCAACATAAATCTAAAAAAAGGTAACTTGGTTTCTGTAAGGGTATGTTTGGGAGTCAGATTTTAGAGGGTTTTGGAGGGCTAAGCTATATTTTGATATGTATTAGATATTTTTAAACAATTGAAAGAACAACATGATATATGATCATATAATACTTCATTGTCAGTCAATTCATCTTTAAAATATTTTACAGTACCCCCAACTTTAAAAACAAAAATGTAAACCCTCCTCTCCTCTTCTGACATAACACTAATTACTCTAAAATAAATATAGTCAAAGCTAATTTTCATACATACATGTACAAGTTTTGCCTGGTTTTGCTGCTGAGGAGCAGCTGCAAGCAATCTCTTCAAGTTGACTTCTGTTTTACTAATTCTCATTCCTGAAACGTTTAACAATTTTACAAATAATTCATGAATAAAACATAATCGGGGAAAGAAACAAAAATCAAATAACAGACTGAAAATAATAATCTCATATTCAGCGGTAAAACTTATGTATTAAAGCTAACAAATATTTTAACGCAATCCAGCGTCTAAAATTGCAATGAAATCATATTTACCTATCTCTATTGGTACACAAAAAGGTTGGAAAACACCGCTCAAATTCTATTGATTTATAGGAAGAAGAATGCTAGATAAGCAAAAATTTCTAAGTCCCCGACCAGATCAAATATGAAAATTAATATTGTTCCTTATCTCAATCGAAAAAACAGAAGAGGTAGAACAGACAAGAAAATCAATCAAATGAACAATCAGCATAAAATAAAAACAAAATGAATCATTATACGGATTATACGGATGAATTCTCCGAACGACCCCGACCCTCGACCGGCTCAACTTAACCGATCTCAATTTTTCCCGCAACTTCCCACGCCGGTTCAAGTGAACTCTCCTGAAATGAATTTCGAGATCGGAAATTGATTTACATTCGTGACCGCAAACGCGGCAGAGAATCGAATTAGGGTTGGGGTTTTGGTTGGGATTCCATTTAGGTAGGTTGAAGAAGGAGTGCCGTTTTGTGTGAGCGTAGATAGAAATGACGTCGCCGAAGCGTTCGGCGAGGGTTTTGAGAGAGAGTGCGGCGTCGTGTGGAGGTCCACGTGGAGGTTTGTTGTCGAGGTCCCAGAGGATTATAACCTTTTTGTTAGGGACGTGTTTGGGGTTTGGTGTGTTGGTTTTTCTGGAGGATTGGAAACGAGGTTTTGAGGAGAGATTGTGATTATTTGGGAAAAGAAGTGAAGAAGTTAAGTTGAGAGAGTGTAGTGTTGTTGCGTTTGCGTTGTGGAAAAACAGAGAATGCATGCTTCTCTTTGGAGCATTGCTTCTTATGGGAAATTTCAGAATCTAAGGAGAATCTCTTTTTTAACGCGATAAGAACCGCAAACAGCATTTGAATCGCAACGGATAATTGTTATATAAATAAAAAAGGGAACGCCTAGATGACTTTTTCACTGATTCCTGATATCGACAGCGAACTCCGCCATTGTTTTTCGGGCAGTTAAGTTGAGTGGGATTCCAACTTGTTTCTAAGGGGGGTTCACGGTTCGGATCAGTATGACGTAAAAACCATTGATCCAAAAATAAAAAATGTGCAATTTAATTTATTCATTTTTTTAAATTATTACTAGTGTCGGATGTCCTATTTCCGGTTTGAATCAATCAAGATAAATATTTTGTTTAAATTGCAAATCACTGACTAAACCATTTGTAATTTTGCATTCAACAAGCACAATCATATTCAATTAAATCTCAATTATGCCTAATAATTCTAAAACTCTAGACAAACCAGAAACCAACACCATCAACAACAAGGTAGAATATACAATTTCATTTATTCTCAACCTAAACAAAAGAATAAAACGATTCTAGTCTTCGTTGAATTGGAAGTAATTAACGAATAACCAGAGGGAGGAAAGCGTTACCGAAAAGGGATCTGATGCAGAACAATTGAACCACTGGATGGCACCTGACGTATCGGAGACTACGCCGTGCAAGAGTGTAATGTTGAGGGACGAGAAAGAGTGTTTCGCGCCGGAGTGAGGAACGAGAGACTGACGACCGTACTGGTGAGAACGATTACGGCGAAGAGTGGCTGACGGTAACGGTTGTTTTACTCTTTTGACACAAACTGAAGTTACAAATAAAAAGTTTTTTTATTCAAAAATAAATAAAATAAAAGGTTTAACTATTTTTTGGTTTTAATTCTTACTCTATTGTCCGTTAGGTTTTTGTTCATGTAATGTAATAATGTACAAAATTTAGAGTTTAATTGGAATAACCCTTAATAGTTGTTAGATTTTTTTTTTAAATATTTGACTTTTTTTTAATTATGTCTAAAATATTATTTGTGAATGGATATACCGTACTGACCGTATTAAAATATACGTCAGCAATACGTCTGTAGCAGTAACGATCGTCGAGAGAAGAGGGATGTACTTGCAGACACTCTAATACTTAAGTTAGTTCGGATGAAGAGGTAGCAAGAAAGAGTTAGAGAATAGAATATCTGACTCTCGTCCAAATAAGAGTTTTTGTAGTGAGCCTTCAGCACTGGTTCCACTTGGAATATGAAGATCATGTAAACATGAAAGTTGTAGAGCTCCACGAGAGCTTTCCAAAAAGTACTAGAACCCTTCCATAGCTCTTATGAGTTGAGAGGTATGAGTCCAGCAAGTTGGGGTTTTGATCCGCGGTCGCTCGCGGATCAAAAACGAGTAGTTTTGATAAAAATGCAGTATAGCGACAGTGACTCGAAATATCGTTCTCAAAAGGATTCTTGTAGTGATTGACCAATAAAGTAATAATTTATGGGGGTTTGAATTTTGATTAAGAGAAAAAATACTGAAAATAAGTGATTATAAAAAAATGATTATTAAAATAAGATAAAACGGCTAATCCTACTGATTCGGGTTCCGACTTATCATCGACTATTATAACATCATTCCCTAAACGGCTCCAATCCTATTCGATTATGATATTAATCAGACAAGCGCTTACCAACATCAAATGAATTATGTTCCTGTTTACCGAATTAAGCAAACGGTTAAGAATATGACGAATTAACGAATTAAGCAAACGATAACACGCAATTAAATTTAGGAACATGCATACAATCGAATTTAATCAATTCTATCCTATGAACAACAATTGAATTAAGCAAACAATTGCAATCAAATTAAGCAAATGACTTCATAGAAAAGGATTGAAAGGAATCAGATTTAAATTGATATTATAATAACCTCAAAGTGTTGAAACCATACACAGCAGGATTTGCCCGGAGGTATTAGTTTTCCATGAGTTCTTCTCAAAGGTTTTTTTTTCGTGAATAGTGAATATGGTTTTTGGCTGTACGGCCAGACCTAGACTAAAGAGGATAAAAAACCAGAATTCGGGTCATAACCCAACTGGGTCGAAAATATAACCCAGACCCAAAACATGACCCAAAACTAAAACAAATTCCTAATGCTGTAACTTGAAACGGAATTCTGGAATTTTGAGCTCCGAATCTGATTTCTGCTCCAACACGAAAGTCGTAGCTCTCTCTCTTAGCTTTCCGGCGATTTTTAGAACGCCTCAAACGGATTCCCGGAGCTCCAGTTATGATCGTTTCCGTGCAGACTGCTAAAGCTGAAAAATAAGTGCGAAAATTAAATTAAACCAAAAATAAAATAAAATATGAAAACATAATAAAATATAATAATAAGCAAAATAAAGTAAAGAAATGCCTAAGTAAAAATATAGGAGAATGTGCATAAATATGCACTGATCAAGTTTCAACACTTGAATGCACTATTTCAACTTTTTCACAAATTCACTTTTCAGCCACTTGGATCATTCTCAACCATTGGATCATGTATAATCTGATATTTAGAGAGGTTGATGGTTAGAAAATGCAGAAAGAATGAGAATTTGAAAGCTTTGCAAGTTGCAAGCAAAGTTGCAATATTATATTCAAAGAAATCAAATAGGAAAGAGAAACTTTCCATGAAATCTGCAGCAGCAGCTTCCCTACCCTCTAGCCTCACTTCAGTCACCTCCATGTCCTTCATCTCACTTGATTTATGTCTCACAATAAGTCAAGAGCTTGAGTGTACAGCTGCTACAAATCTTGGATGGATTCCAAGATTTCCCTCCAAAGGCTTGAATCCAAAGCTGCCCCAACACCTCTCATGGCCTATAAATAAAAGCTTAATTTCACTCTTTACATCACGCTAGAGTCATCCAAAACACAAGGAACACACAACTCTCCTTCTTTCCCTCTTTGCTTGAAAGTGAAGAAATTCACAAAATCACCAAAAATGGCCACTTTGCATTTTTCACACCAGCATCATTTCCAGCCATAAAACCATCATAAAAACCATATACACACCTTTACAATCATCATTTGAAGCTATTCCAATAGTTAGTTTCATCAAAAGAACCATGAATCAAAAACTCAACTTCCACACCACTCAAGTTTGACTTTTATGCACCTTTCAAGCCAAATCACTATACAAATCATTTTCCATCATTGTGACACTTGGAACACCTTCCATTTAGGTTATACTAAATGTTCATAGTCTCAAACAGCAGCTAGAATCTCATCTACTCAAACTGTCCTCAAGATTTGCTTGTTTCTTCAAAAAGAAGTAAGCTTCACAAACTTGTTCAAAAGGAAGGATCTCTAGTTTTCTTGGCTGCTAGCATAGTAAGGACTACAAGAGGTATGTTATTTTGAACTCATTCACTAGTATGCATTGTCATATGTTGTTTGGTGGTTGAGATTGGTTTGTACATTGTCATGTTAAAGTTGTTAAGTATGCTGTCAAAAATATGTGAAACCTACACCATGTGCATCTGCTGTTGGGATGTCATTAAGGTGGCCTGTATGTTGTTTCTACCTTTGTGAAGGTATGATGTTTGGATACATGTTGAGTTGAGACTCTTGGCATTGATATGTCAATTTTAGCACCAAAATTGTTTTAAACTTAAGAATCTGTCAACCATCAATATGAGGAGGTTTAGGATGTTTTGTTTGTTCTTGGGCATTGCCATGTTTGGTAGCTGTCACTTTGAGGTTGTAACTATCTTGAGGATTTAGCATTTGATTGTGTGACTTTGTGATGATCAAGTTGTCATTTTTGGTTGTAGAGTTTGCTTCCCATAACTAAAATCTGCTTGTGTTTTAGCAACTGTCATGTGAAATTTGTTAGACCATTTGCTGGTTGATGTTGAACATTATCATGTTTGTACTCATAATCTTGCTGATTGGAATTGTTTTGGTTTGAGTTTGTTTAACTAGGTGCTACTTGCATTACTTGGAAATGATGTTGCATTTTGACAAACTGTGTTGCTGCTCCTATTTTCAAATAAACTTCTTTAATCATGTTTTCATGTTAGAAGGCTTTTAATCATTTCTATGAGAGTTTGTTGTTGGAATTATATGTCTATGTTTAGTCTTAGTAAAGACATTGGCTGTTGCAACCCTTAATGCATGATGTTAAGGCATGATGTGTAGGTCTGTTCAGTGTTGTATTGTGCCACTTGTTGTGAACCTGTCTATTGTTTGGTGTTTGCCAACTGCCTTGAACATATAAATGTCTGTTGTGTGCCTTTACCATAATTTTGCATCTGTCTTGTGAAGCATGATTGAATCTTGCCATTGGATTGCTTGCTAGCATCATAGGTTACATTGCTTTGAACTCTTATGTCAACAATACCATGTTTTTCTGTCAACTACCATGACTTGGCAGCCCTTTAGATTTCAAATCTTTTAAACTGACAGTGTGTTTTGGAAGTTCATTGGCCATGTAATTCAATGCTTGTGTCAAGATCCTATTAAGGATCAACTGTCATGGTTTGACAGCCTCAATCTAGTTACCAAGATTCTCTGTTAATCTCTGTGTTTCTTTACTGTCAGCTCAGTATCTTGAGGGTGGGTTAATTTCTGTTGGCATGTGAAACTTCATTACTCAACTACTATGTTTTGTGTATTGAGAGCATTGACTTGTGGCATTTTGATTGAAATTTGGTTGTTACCTTTATGCATTGATTTAACCTTGTAATAGTACTGCACAATTAGTTTACTAGGTTGACATTTGGATTATCACATTGTGGTCTATGACAGAAACTCAATTCTCTTCCTAAAATTATCCATGGGGATTGTGTTTACAACTTGCACATCCCTTTGTTTGATCTTGAGGAATTTGTTTTGATCATATGGTGTTGTTCATAGGCAACTCATACTCATTAATGCAACTCATATACCAATTTTGTGTTCTATTGTCTTTGAACAAATCTTTCTGTTGGAACTCATCCCATACTACATTTGAAAATTGCTCAGACCCTTGCTTGCACTAAAATGCATTTGTTTTGACCTTACCACTCCAAAATGCATTTCAAATTCTCTCCTTGCATGTTCTATAATTTTTTGAGTTGTGTGCATCATTTCAAATTTTGGATAGCACCATCTTAATCCTCATGGAAAATAAAGTGGTTTAGACTCAAATTTTATTTAAATTGGTCAAGAATTGAGTGAGTTATGATGAAACCG
Source organism: Lathyrus sativus (assembly GCA_963859935.3). Taxonomy (NCBI): domain Eukaryota; kingdom Viridiplantae; phylum Streptophyta; class Magnoliopsida; order Fabales; family Fabaceae; genus Lathyrus; species Lathyrus sativus. The sequence continues at coordinate 430,016,566 of OZ012739.1, read as the reverse complement.
TTTTTGAGTTTTTCACTTAGTGCTTGCCTTGCCATTGCCCATCATATGCGCCTTTCTTGGTATATTTAAAACTGGGGTGGCTAAATATAATATATGTATCGCCACCCCAGTGGTTGCTTGCCTTGCCTTAAGTACCTTACCATGCGCATATTACCGGGTTCGATCCTAGTGAGGACAAGTTTTGGGCGTTTTTATGATTTTTCATAGACTTCCTATTTTACTCTTCCCTTTGCATCCAATATCACACGCGTGAGTTGGTAGAAGTGGCTTAGCCTTAAGCCCATAACCCCAAGGTCTTGGTTTCAAGCCTTGGGGGAGGCATTTCATATCTTTTTAATAATTGGTTTTATTTAATTTTATTTTAATAGTCATTAAATTCAAAATTCCATAACCCCTTCATTTTTAATCCTTTTTGAGTGATTCTTTTTTCTAATTTCTTGTATTAATGAATACTTTCATATGATGCTTAAAGAATTCTAAAACTTTTATTTTAGAAACACTTTGCATTATGAGGAAATTACGATTTGTTTTAGGGTTTTCACCCTCATACCTTTCCCCTTTCATTTCAAAATTGGACTTCATTCTCTTGGAGTTTTAAGTTGAAACTTGGCTTGTTATCTTCCATGTGCATTTTAAGTTTGAATTTCAACTTTGTTTGTACGCATTTAATTGGTTCACCTTTAAAAACTGTTGATTATCCCCATGAGGTTTTGCACCTTTTGTTTACATTATTATGACATTGCTGGTTTATGATATTCTTTACCCTTTTATCCTAACCTTAGGATTTGAGTTTCCGTACTCATGTTTAGCGTCCTGTCGTGGACATCCTTTATCTGTTATCCTAACCTTAGGATCTGAGTCGATGTACTCACTTTTAACGTCCCGCCGTAGACATCCTTTACCCTTTATCCTAACCTTAGGATCTGAGTCGCCGTACTCATGTATAGCGTCCCGCCGTGGACGTTATCTACCATAACAATTTCAACTTAGATTCAGGAGTCGCCGCACTCCATGTAAGTACTTCCCTATGAATGCTTACATCCCTTTGGAACCTTGACCATAATCAAGAGTTCCTCATCCCTAGTTAGGGGAACTACGGTTGCTCTGATTCCATTTCCGTCAGGATACGTAGGCACAAGATGCAATGTCTTCGCGAGCAAACTTTGTACATACTTTGTATATACTTTAGATCTTTACCTTAGCACTTTTCCTTTAGCAAGCAAACTTTATCATAACACAAATACTAACAAGAGGTTCCTGTAGAGTACTACAGATGTTTAGGATATGAAATACCTACCCTAGGCATAACCAACCCCCGAACCTTTGATCTCTCTTTGCTTAGCTTTAGACTTTTCCTTTTGCTTTGCTTTTTTAAGGTTTTTCTTTCTTTAAACCTTTCCTTTTGGATAAATTAAAGTCCGGTTGTGAATTGTAAGAATTAAGATTCAAGTTAATCAATAGCTTGGTATCATGATTCTCACTGCAACACTCGTCCAAATAAGAGTTTTTGTAGTGAGCCTCCAGCACTGGGCCAACGGTCTCCGTTATGGGCTGAGTGTCCAACCCCACAACAAATGACTGACAAGATTCCTACGTGGAGGTAGGGACGAGCAGCTTGTGCTTATCGTCCTGTGTCAATCGCTCTCATTTCCCGGTTAGTTGACGGACTTTCCCCTTACAAAGGACATAATGGATCTATAAGGTGTGCGAGTCAGTTGGTGATGTGTTCTCGGGTGAGGAGCACGTGGGGAATGTGCTTCCTATTGACCCCAACGGGTTAGGAAAACATTTTGGACCGTCGAGGAATGTGCTTCCTATTGATTCCAACGGGTTAGGCAAACATTATGGATTGTATTCGATGTAAGATTGGGTTGAATTGTGCTCGACGTTGGGTCAATCACAAGCCCAATCCAAAACAGGATAATTTAAAAATATATTAAATTTTTATTCATAAATTTGTTATGTTTAATTTTTATATCAACCTTTTGTGAATCTTATTGTGAATTAGACAAAATTCAATATCAATTTGTGAGGCAAAGAACAATAGCAACCAAAATAAATGGTCTTCAGCAATAATAATTCGTGCACAGATAATATAACAGTATAAGGCAAGAAAAAACTGAAGGTTTGTTTACCCAGTTCGACCAAACGATCTACTCTGAAGGAGATAGAAGCTCTCCAATTCACTATACTCCGAAAATTGTTACAAAAGATTACAGATGAGTTACAAGAAAATAACATTCGCCTTCATGTTCCCAAGAACAACCCTGAAGGTGCCCAAGAACAATCATATTTCTACCCAAGTGTTTCTCTACCTCTCTAACTCTCAATATTATGAATCTGGTTTTATTTGTGAATAGTTGAAACCATATGTTATACCTTTAAGCCTTTGGTCTCCCTTGTTGGTGAAAACTCTAAGATTGTCACACACCAAACATATAAGCGGTACATATTTATAATAGTAAATACCCAACAAACAAAGCCCAAAATCATATGGATCCATGGACCCTATCGAAAAAAGCTCGCAAAATATGAAAACACTAGTCACTGTATGGATGTCACTATTCATCCATACGGACACCACTATCCATCCGTACGGGCGTCATATTCATCCGTACGGACGTCATTATTCATCCTACCGTTTTTTTTCTTTCGATTTTTCGTCCGATTTTCGCGGTAAATGCAATCTCCAAAATATATTTTCTTTCTTTTCATCAACAAAGGTTTTAAGGCACATTTACAACAATCTCCACCTTGACTTTAAACCGTGTTGATACCAATCAACAACATTGCTGCTCTCTACCAAGTTGAAAGTTTAATCAATAACTTTGATCAAATTCAAGCAATTCTTGAATCTTGATCTTGCAACTTGCATCCACTTGTTCTTAAATACCATTGTTTGCCTAGGTAATTTAACAAGCCTACAAGTATGATTTTTCGACCACCATTGACTCCACCTGTTTTCAAATGCCTCCTTGAAGGTTTTTCTTCTTTTATTTTGCAGTCCTTCAGCCACATTAAAAACATAATATCCAAGGCTAGCATAACCGTCCCTTTGAGATGCTACAATAACTTTTCTTACCTTATCATGAGTCAAATGATAATCAAAGATCTCTGTAACCGTTCCCTCACTATTGCTAGCATCCACAGTAGGAAACTTCACCTCAAACTGAGTTTTCTCTATTATAGTTTCTCCCAGGTTTCTCCATTGGTTTTCACTATTTTTCTTCTGAAGAAATTCACTACCAACCAAGTAAGTTGTTTTAACTTCAACTCTTCCTCAAAAACTCAATAACAACTCAACGATAACATGCATTTTGATCCCTTGATTTCTGCAAAGTTTATTGTACTCCTCTGAAACTTTCTCAAGACATTCATAACACCTTAAACTCAAATCCCATAGCTCTTCCTTGTCATGAAAGTCTTCACTAGTTAACTATGAATGAATAATAACATTTGAACCTTCTAAAGTATATAAACCATATATTTTAGACCCTTTAGTAATAATTAATTCATCACGCAAAATCTTCGACACTCCATGTTCAACTCTAGTACAATAGCCTAGAACATCAAACATACTTATAGATAACAAATTTCGCTTGAATTCTGGAACATACCTCACATTATGAATAAGAAGTTCACGATCATTAAACATTTTAAATCTGACAGTACCAATACCATGAACCTTGCATGCCTTATTATTACCAAGGTGAATTACTCCACCTTGCACCATATTCAAAGTTTCAAAGTCTTCTATTCTTGGACACATGAGATAAAAGCAACTTGAGTCAATGATCCAACTATCTTTAGTTTCCAAACTCGATACTACCAGTGCTTCGGCATCCTTATAAGTTTCCTCACCCAATGCAACTACAGCTTGAATAGAATCTTCGTTGACCTTTCTTTCAGGACAATCCCTTTTAAAGTGACCGATTTTCTGACAATTAAAATATTTTACCTTTGACTTGTCATACCTCTTTGATTTGGACATCCCTTTACGCTCACCTCCTCCTATTGACACATTTAAGCATTCACCAATATCTTCAATCTTCAAATCTTTTGACTTTGAAAATTCTTTGGATTTCACCGCCGTCTGGACTTCATCCAAAGTAATAGTACCTTCCTTACCATAAAGAAGGACATTCTTAAAGTGCTCAAAGGATCTGGCTAATGAACTCAATAGGAGAAAAGCCTTGTCCTCATCATAAATCTTCACTTCAATATTCTAAAGATCATCGATAATCTTGTCAAATTTTGTGAGCTGCTCAACTATGAATTTATTCTCCACCATTCGAAATGAATAGAGTTGTTGTTTCAGATACAACATGTGAGCCAAAGACTTTGTCATATACAATGATTCAAGTTTTTTCTACATAGCAACAAGAATTTGCTCCCTGGCGACTTCTCTTAGAACTTTATCCCCGAGGCACAAGATAATGGCACTTCTGGCCTTATCCACCATCTCGGTCTTCTGTACATGTGTAAGTCATGCATACATCAATGTTTCATTCTTCAAAGCATCAATACACTTCTCTTGAATTAAAATTGCTTGCATCTTAATTTTTCACAACCCGAAGTCGTTATCGAAAAATTTCTCGATCTGCCATCTACTAACCACGGTGCTCATTTGTCAATAATATCTTTTTAATCCATGCTCACTGCACCACTTGTTGTGAATTAGATAAATTAAATATCAATTTGTGAGGCAAAGAACAATAGGAACCAAAATAAATGGTCTTCAATAATATAATAAGGCAAGCAAAAACCGAAGGTTTGTTTACCCAGTTCGACCAAATGATCTACTCTGGGGGAGAGAGCAACTCTTCAATTCACTATACTCAGAAAGTTGTTATAAGAGATTACAAATGAGTTACAAGAAAATAGCCTTTGCCTTCAGGTTCTCAAGTACAACCCTGAAGGCGCCCAAGAACAACCTTATTTTCTACCCAAGTGTTTCCCTACTTTTCCAACTCTCAATATATGAATCACTCAAACCCAAGGCTCCAACTCTCAATATATGAATCACTTAAACCCAAGACTCAAACTCTCAATATATGAATCACTCAAATCCAATGTGTAATCCAAAATTTTCTTTGTGCATAGCTGAAACCCTATGTTATACGTTTAAACCCTTGGTCTCCCTTGTTGGTGAAAACTCTAATATTGTCACAAACCAAACATATAAGAGATACATATTTATAATAGCAAATATCCAACAAACAAAGTCCAAAATCACATGGATCCATGTACCGAATCGAAAAAAGCTCGAGAACTCGAAAACACTAGTCATTGTACGGACGTCACTATTTATCTGACAGTTTTTTTTTCTTTCGACTTTTTGTCTGGCTTTCTAAAACTTCCAATTTTCACGGTAAATGCAATCTCCAAAATAATTTTCTTTCTCTTCATCAACAAAGATTTTAAGACACGTTTACAACACAACGATAATGAAGAAATAAAACTCAAATATTTTACTTATGAAAATATGAATTTTAATATAAATTAAATTTAGAAAGACTAAAACAAAACAAAAATAAAATATAAATAAAATAAAATTCTTTATTAGAATCAAAACTAAATAAATAAAAATACAGAAACTAAAAGAAAAGTATTAATACATTTGTATGGTCATTACATATTAAAATTTAAGCAAATCTTAATTATACATATAATTCTAAAATCTAAGCAAAACTTAATTATACATATAATTCGTTGAGAAATATACAAATTTCTTGCTAAATGTATTTTTTTTAGAAAAAAAAAATATCTACATGTTTTAGTATAAATATCGTTGATAAAGTGTTGTTGCGAAAAATCATAAGATTTAAAATCTATTTGAAATTTTTTTTAACTACTTAGTAGTTTTTAAAAATTTAAAAACAAAAAACTTATTTGATAAACTTATTTCTCTAAATTATTTCTAAAAATACTTTTAGATGATAAAAAATGGAAAATAGTTAATGCATTATATGGATTATGTTCCGACTAGTCCAATGGCTAGGCATGTCCCAATCCACTTCTGCTCCTAAAACAACCCAATTGTCTAAGTCCAACCTCTTTGGTGGAGAGTTTACCTTTCTATCCCTCCAACAGAGGAGGCTGACCAATTTATCCTTGGTCACAACACCTCTCTCCGTCACGCACGGTTCCACCATCCAAAAACAGTCAAGACGTTTGTCCCCATAACTATGTCTCTGCTGTAACACCCCAAATTTAATCGGAATATTTTAATTAATTATTTAATTGAGAATATTCATGTTTCGGTGAATTTCCGGTGGTTTTGTGAATATTGGAAAATATGCATTTTCGGGTATTTATTTGATTAATAGCATATAATGTTAATTTATTAGTATTATTATTAATTAAAATGAATATAAGTGAAATAAGGGTAATTTGGGCATTTGAAGGAGTTAGTAGGGGTAATGAGGGAAAAGCCCAATTTGTGAGGCCCAAGACTAGGTTTGACAAAATTGAGTTCTGAAGGGAAATTGGAATTCATTTGTGTTAACTGTGAAAGTTTGGTGGCTAGAGCTCTGAAGAAAAGGTGGAAGGCAGAAGGTTCCCAAAGATTAATCGTGAAAGTTGCGAATTGACTAAGGTATGGGGAGTGTGGCTTTTCATGATTTTCTATGTATGCCTTTAGATGTGCTCATGGTTGGTTTAGGATTTAAGGTATTTGGGGTAATTGTGGGAAAACTAGGGAAATTGATTATAAGACTCTGAGATTATGGCAGGTGGTATGTATCACTGAATATTGACATGAAATTTGGAAACCTTAGGCCTTCGTGACCAAAACCTTGGATTGTTATATGTTTGACCCTGTAGGAATAAGAATGTTCAAATGTGAGTAACTCTGATGCACTCAGAGTAATTGCAGGAAAATAGTGATTTAGGCAGTGGAAATATTGTCGGATTGGCCTAATAAACTATATATTTTGTGTCGTTATCGCCATATGACCTTAGGGATGATTTAGGGATGTTTTACGGGCATTGTGTAACACCCCCTTTCTATGCCCCCAAATAACACGATAAATCATTTCGGCATAAATTCAAAATTTTATCAGAGTACATTTATAACATGGCATAAAAGGGGAATATCACATTATCACAAAAATTCCACACATACAACGCCTACTCAACAGATATGCAATAACAGGGTAACACCCACAAGAAATATTTAGAACAATGGCGGAAACATCCAAATATTTCATGATTCTCATACACATGTATTCACAAATACAATCATCATCAATCATGCTTTACAAAACATGTCAACAGCAGATACATACTCAGATGCATCACAAAAGAATCAAAATAATCCTATCTACCCGGTGCTACATATCAGAGCCGACCGACCCAAAGGGAATGAAGCCACGCTTCACAAAAATACCTCCAGCAATCTAATCTGCAATGCCTCATAGAGCATTATAAAACAGTAGAAGGGTGAGAAACAATATCATAAATAATAATGCATATAAACATATATATATATATATATATATATATATATATATATATATATATATATATATATATATATATATATATATATATATATATATATATATATATATATATATATATATATATATATATATATATATATATATATATATATATATATATATATATATATATATATATATATATATATATATATATATATATATATATATATATATATATATATATATATATATATATATATATATATACATAATACTCAATAAAAATTATTCGCGTTCTCACCGCAACTCACCTCATCACACAGTACATCGCAATGTAATCACATTTATCTATTTACAAATAGAACACCAAGCATATACAATATGCGTCAACAATGTTTATATCAATTCATAAACACACAAAATATACATATACATACTTTCACACGTACATATATTTTCAAGCATACCAACCATGCCAATCATCCACAATTCACATAAACATTTACACTTATGTTTATTCACCATACATCACGCAAGATGTCAACATGCAACTCATAGAGACCGACACACGACCCTATGCAGATGCAAATGCGGTACCGACTCATTTCAACAGGTTCAATTGAAGAATCGAATAACCATCGCTCACACCCCACATGGGCACACGAGGTTCTGCAGATTCTACGCGGAATCAAAATAACCATCGCAACATACGAGGTTCTGCAAATCCACCGAGGGATCAATAAATAACCATCGCTCACACCCCACTAGGGCACACGAGGTTCTGCAGATTCACCAAGGAATCAATAAATAACCATCGCTCACACCCCACAAGGGCACACGAGGTTCTGCAGATTCACCGAGGAATCAATAAATAACCATCGATCACACCCCACAAGGGCACACGAGGTTCTGCAGATTCACCGAGGAATCAATCGACACAAGAATGCATACCATGATGCTTCACATGCAACATGACTCATGACACTCTTGAAATGCACACAAGTTTACAAACATACTCATGCATTCTTCACATTCATCGCATATATTCATTATGCATTTAACATATATGTATCACAAAACACATATATATATACATCATCCATTCACACCATTCATACATGGTTCACATTCACAATCAATCTCATCATGCATTTCTATTCAATTTAAGCAAATGCACAAAATTGCCAAACGGCTACATTTTGCACCTCACAATTCATAAACTAGGATTCACGCCATACGGCTACCCACAGCGTACATAACAGCATATAATCAGTTATCTCAGACAAGGAATGATCGCAACCAAACCACACAACCCAACCACATGGCAAGCTCAAGAAAAATCGGACATGTTGCTTCATTCACCAGCCTTCGCCTGGCGAAGCCACGCAGCGAATGCTCGCTGGCCTTCGCCTGGCGAACCCTTCCAGCGAAGCTAAACAGAAGCTACTGACATAGGTTCGCTGGGCTTCGCTTGGCAAACCTTCGCCTACCACTTTCGCCTGGCGAACTTACCAGCGAAGGTCACTGGGAGTTTTCCTTGAATTATTCGCCGGCCATTCGCTGGGCTTCGCCTGGACTCGCCTGGCGAGAGCCAGCGAACCTGCAAATATCAGCAACAGCAGCTGAACCAAAATCATCATCCAACATAAAATCGACCGATTTAATCCAAACCAGTCCCAGTAGCATAACCCATACATCACCCGACTAAACTACATCGTCTATTCCGAATTCTAACCGATAAAACTCATTATTTACCGATTAAACCAATTTCCGACCTAAAGTGGAAATGTAGAAAACAACCCAACAACAATCAATCTATCACATACATGCTACATACATTATCAAGATGATAGAATTCCTCACCCTTACCTGATTATTTGCAAGCTTGGATTGATTCTTTAAGATTCTAGGTTTTCTCTTCTTCTTCCCTCTTCCTCTTCTCTTCCTTTCTTTCCTTTCTTTTTCTTTCCAATGTTACTAACTTTCTCCCTTTTCCCTTCTTATCTCATATCTCTATTTATTTCCTCTCAAATTCTTTCCAAACACTTACCAATTAATTCTCACAAAATAAGTCCACTTAACATCATCACTAATGCTCAAAATACCCTCAAACCTATTTTTACCCAAAACTCTCAAAGTTGGCAAAAATAGCATAATATGCACATATAACATATTTAACACAAATTCCATATTTAAAATAATGATCAATTAAATAAATTAAATAAATACTCAAATTAATGGGAATTTCAGAATCGGGGCGTTACAACTCTCCCCCACTTTAAAAATTTTCGTCCTCGAAAATATTACCTGATCCAAACAACTCTGGATGCGACTCACGCATCTTACTCTCCAATTCCCAAGTCATATTGCCTTCCGCAGCACCTCCCCATGCTACTTTCACAAGCGCAATATCCTTGCCTCATAGGTTCTTAATTTCGCGGTCCAAAATCTTAACCGGTAAAACTTCAACCGTAAGATTATCTCTTACTTCAACATCATCCATAGGGATCACATGTGACGGATCCGGAACATACTTCCGAAGTTACGAAACATGGAACACATCACGCAAATTCGAAAGATTCGGAGGCAACGCCACACGATAAGCCACTGCACCAACTCGTGCAATAATTTGATACGGACCAATAAAACGAGAAGTCAACTTCTTCGACTTCAAAGTACGACCCACACCCGTAACCGGTGTAACTCTCAAAAACACATGGTCACCTTCTTGAAATTCAAGATCCTTCCTTCTCTTTTCATGATAACTCTTTTGCCTATTCTGAGAAGCTTTCATCTTCTCCCGAATAAACTTCACCTTCTCTGTCATTTGTTGTACCATCTACGGTCCAACTACCGATCTCTCTCCGATTTCATGCCAACACAAAGGTGTTCGACATCTCCGACCATACAAAGCCTCAAATGGTGCCATACCAATACTTGCATGAAAACTATTGTTGTAAGTGAACTCAGTCAAGGCCAAATAACTATCCCAAACACCACCTTGCTCGAGCACACAAGCACGCAACAAGTCCTTCAACGATTGAATCGTCCTCTCAGTTTGGCCATCCGTCTGCGGATGATACGCCGAACTCAATCTCAACTTAGAACCTAAAGCCTTTTGCAAACCTTCCCAAAATCTCGAAGTAAATCTAGGATCTCTATCCGACACGATACTCTTAGGAACACCATGCAACTTCATAATCACCCGAATATAAATCTCGGTTAACTTTCCCAAAGGATAACTAATATCAATCGGAATAAAGTGAGCAAATTTAGTAAGCCTATCAACAATCACCCAAATAGCATTGTGACCTCTTTGCGTATTTGGTAAACACGTAACAAAATCCATCGATATACTATCCCATTTCCATTCCGGAATATCCAACGGTTGCATCAAACCGCTAGGCTTTTGATGTTCCACCTTAGACTTCTGGCAAGTCAAACACGAATACACAAACTGAGCTACATCCCTCTTCAATCCGGACCACCAAAAGATTTTCTTCAAATCTTGATACATCTTATTCGCACCCGGATGAATACTCAAATTACTCTGGTGTCCTTCCTCCAATATCATCTTTCTCAAATCCACATCGTCGGGAATACAAATACGACCACAGAATCTCAAAACTCTAAAATTATCAACTTTAAAGTCCTCATTCTCATTCATCATCAAATCCACAAATTTCAAATCCAACTTTTGCTTTTCACAAACGGTAGCAAGAAAATCATTTGTAACATGCAACATACCAAGTTTCACACTTCTCGGCGTCGTTTCACAAACCAAACTCAAATCTCTAAAATTCTCCAAAAGTTCCCATTCTCTTACCATCAATGTAGACATATGCACTAACTTCCGACTCAATTCATCGGCTACAACATTTGCCTTACCCGGATGGTAATTCAAACCAAAGTCATAATCCTTCAAAAACTCTAACCACCTCCTTTGCCTCATATTCAATTCCTTTTGATCAAATAAATACTTCAAACTCTTGTGGTCGCTAAAAACTTCAAATCTCGCACCATAGAGATAATGCCTCCAAATTTTCAAAACAAAGACCACGGCCGCCAATTCCAAATCATGCGTAGGATAATCCTTCTCATGCACTCTCAATTGCCTTGAAGCATAAGCCACAACTTTACCGTCTTGCATTAAAACACCACCCAAACCGGACAAAGAAGCATCACAATAAACCACAAACGATTCCGTCGGTTTTGGCAAAATCAAAACCGGCGCCATTGTCAATCGTCTCTTAAGTTCAACAAAACTCTTCTCACAATCAATGTCCTAAACAAAAGTCTTTCCCTTACAAGTCAACTGAGTCAACGGAAGTGCCAACTTCGAAAATCCCTCAATAAACCTCTGATAATAACCGGCCAAGCCCAAAAAGCTTCGGATCTCCGTAACCGACTTAGGAGCTTCCCATTGCATCACCGTATCAATCTTGGACGGATCAACACAAATACCATTACCAGAAATAACATGCCCAAGAAAACTCACTTTCGATAACCAAAACTCGCACTTGGATAACTTAGCATACAATTGCTTCTCCTTCAAAACTTGCAACACAATCCGCAAATGCTCTTCATGCTCTTCTTGAGACTTAGAGTAAATCAAAATATCGTCAATAAACACAACTACGAAACGATCCAACTGCTCATGAAAGATACGATTCATATATTCCATAAACACACCCGGCGCATTAGAAACTCCGAATGGCATCACAGAAAATTCATAATGACCATATCGTGTCCTAAAAGCCGTCTTTTGAATATCTTCTTCTTTAACACGAATCTAGTGATAACCTGACCTCAAATCAATCTTACTAAAAACACGGGCACCAACCAATTGGTCCATCAAATCATCAATTCAACTGCCTATAATCAATACACAACCGCATGCTCCCATCTTTCTTCTTAACCAACAATATCGGCGCACCCCAAGGAGAAACACTCGGCCTAACAAACCTCTTTTCCAACAAATCATTCAATTGTTTCTTCAAATCTACCAACTCCGATGCCGACATACGATACGGTGTCATCGAAATCGGTCTAGTACCGGGGACTAGATCAATTGAAAACTCAACTTTCCTCTCCGGCGGTACATCCGTAATGTCCTCTGGAAACACTTCCGAAAAGTCGCACACCACCAGAACCAAATCCAATTCAACTTTATTCTCTACCGACAATGATGCAAACAAACTAAACACTTGAGCTCCTTCCGCTAAAAGTTTCTTCAACTCTTTAGTGGATAAAGAACTCTCTTCCTCATCATCTTCCAAAGAAGGAAACCTTACCAACTTGTGATAACAATCAATACGAACTTTATTGTACTGCAACCAATTCATACCCAAAATCACATCTAATCCTTCTAACAACAAACACACTAAGTCCATAAGAAAGTCCTTACCATACATGGTCAAGGGACAACTCAAACATACCGAAGACGTAGTTACCGACCCCGAAGCGGGCGTCTCAATAACCATATCACCACCACAAGAAGACAAACACAAATACAAACGCTTAGCGCACTCGAAAGAAATGAACGAATGAGTCGCTCCGGTATCAATAATAGCAACTAAAGGCATATTATTAATAAAGCATATACCTTTAATCAACCGATCCGCATTAGTAGTGTCTGCACCTGCTAATGCAAATACTTTCCCACTTGATGGAGCTTGCTTTGGCTTAGTACACTTCGTACTAATATGACCAACCTCCCCACAGTTAAAACACTTAATTACATTCCTTCTACATTCGGTTGTAGCATGACCGAGACCACAACAGTTAGCACATTTTTCCCCAGCCTTCTTACACTCAAAAGATTTATGCCCCACTTCGCCGCACCTATAGCACTTAATGGGACCAGAACTTCCACCACCGGTTCTCTTAACAAAGTGTTCCCTATGCTTGCCTTTATCAGCAGGCGTCACATAAGGTCCACTCCTTACCGGTTGCTTTCCTCTCTTCTCATTCAAACTCTTATAGTGAGTAGAACGAGCTCTACTATCTTCTTCAAAGATCCTGCAGCATTCGGTCAAGTCCGAAAATCTTCGAATCCTCTGATAGCCAACCGCTTGCTTGATCTCAGGTCGCAAGCCGTTCTCATACTTAACACACTTAGAAAATTCCGCCGTCACCGCGTCATAGTGAGGATGGAACTTCACCAACTCCGTAAACTTAGCCGTGTAGTCAATCACAGACATATTCCCTTGTTTCAATTCCAGAAACTCCATTTCCTTCTTTCCCTTCACACTCTCCGGATAATACTTTCTCAAAAATTCAGCGCGGAACAAATCCCAACTTATTTCCTCATCATCAACTTCAAGAATTTGTCTTATGCCGACCCACCAGTCATCGACTTCTTCTCTCAGCATGTGAGACCCAAGTCTCACCTTGTTCCCCTCAGCGCAATTCATGACTCTGAAGATCCTCTCGACCTCCTTCAGCCAAATCTGAGCACCGTCCGAATCAAACCTTCCTTTGAACATCGGCGGCTGATTCTTTCTAAACTTATTGTTAGCACTCACATTCGGCGCACCCTGCACCGCTCTAGCCATCGCCTCCAATGCCGTAGCCATAGCATTGTCATTACGACCAGCCATATTCTGATTATTCCCAAAAATAACAACAAGGTTAAACAACCGTTCAACCAACAAAACAGCGAAACAGACACAACTGACTCAACACTAGCTCTGATACCACTTAATGTAACACCCCCTTTCTATGCCCCCAAATAACACGATAAATTATTTCGGCATAAATTCAAAATTTTATCAGAGTACATTTATAACATGGCATAAAAGGGGAATATCACATTATCACAAAAATTCCACACATACAACGCCTACTCAACAGATATGCAACAACAGGGTAACACCCACAAGAAATATTTAGAACAATGGCGGAAACATCCAAATATTTCATGATTCTCATACACATGTATTCACAAATACAATCATCATCAATCATGCTTTACAAAACATGTCAACAGCAGATACATACTCAGATGCATCACAAAAGAATCAAAATAATCCTATCTACCCGGTGCTACATATCAGAGCCGACCGACCCAAAGGGAATGAAGCCACGCTTCACAAAAATACCTCCAGCAATCTAATCTGCAATGCCTCATAGAGCATTATAAAACAGCAGAAGGGTGAGAAACAATATCATAAATAATAATGCATATAAATATATATATATATATATATATATATATATATATATATATATATATATATATATATATATATATATATATATATATATATATATATATATATATATATATATATATATATATATATATATATATATATATATATATATATATATATATATATACACATAATACTCAATAAACATTATTCGCGTTCTCACCGCAACTCACCTCATCACACCGTACATCGCAATGTAATCACATTTATCTATTTACAAATAGAACACCAAGCATATACAATATGCGTCAACAATGTTTATATCAATTCATAAACACACAAAATATACATATACATACATTCACACGTACATATATTTTCAAGCATACCAACCATGCCAATCATCCACAATTCACATAAACATTTACACTTATGTTTATTCACCATACATCACGCAAGATGTCAACATGCAACTCATAGAGACCGACACACGACCCTATGTAGATGCAAATGCGGTACCGACTCATTTCAACAGGTTCAATTGAAGAACCGAATAACCATCGTTCACACCCCACATGGGCACACGAGGTTCTGCAGATTCTACGCGGAATCAAAATAACCATCGCAACATACGAGGTTCTGTAAATCCACCGAGGGATCAATAAATAACCATCGCTCACACCCCACAAGGGCACACGAGGTTCTGCAGATTCACCGAGGAATCAATAAATAACCATCGCTCACACCCCACAAGGGCACACGAGGTTCTACAGATTCACCAAGGAATCAATAAATAACCATTGATCACACCCCACAAGGGCACACGAGGTTCTGCAGATTCACCGAGGAATCAATCGACACAAGAATGCATACCATGATGCTTCACATACAACATGACTCATGACACTCTTGAAATGCACACAAGTTTACAAACATACTCATGCATTCTTCACATTCATCGCATATATTCATTATGCATTTAACATATATGTATCACAAAACACACACACACACACACACACACACACACACACACACACACACACACATATATATATATATATATATATATATATATATATATATATATATATATATATATATATATATATATATATATATATATATATATATATATATATATATATATATATATATATATATATACATCATCCATTCACACCATTCATACATGGTTCACATTCACAATCAATCTCATCATGCATTTCTATTCAATTTAAGCAAATGCACAAAATTGCCAAACGGCTACATTTCGCACCTCAGAATTCATAAACTAGGATTCACGCCATACGGCTACCCACAGCGTACATAACAGCATATAATCAGTTATCTCAAACAAGGAATGATCACAACCCAACCACATGGCAAGCTCAAGAAAAATCAGACATGTTGCTTCATTCACCAGCCTTTGCCTGGTGAAGCCACGCAGCGAATGCTCGTTGGCCTTCGCCTGGCGAACCCTTCCAGCGAAGCCAAACAGAAGCTACTGCCATAGGTTCGCTGCCCCATTCTCTGGGCTTCGCCTGGCGAACCTTCGCCTACCACCTTCGCCTGGCGAACTTGCCAGCGAAGGTCACTAGGAGTTTTCCTTGAATTATTCGCCGGCCATTCGTTGGGCTTCGCTTGGCAAAGCTTCACCTGGACTCGCCTGGCGAGAGCCAGCGAATCTGCGAATATCAACAACAGCAGCTGAACCAAAATCATCATCCAATAAAAAACCGACTGATTTAATCCAAACCAGTCCCAGTAGCACAACTCATACATCACCCGACTAAACTACATCGTCTATTCCGAATTCTAACCGATAAAACTCATTATCTACCGATTAAACCAACTTCCGACCTAAAGTGGAAATGTAGAAAACAACCCAACAATCAATCAATCTATCACATACATGCTACATACATTATCAACGAACGTAGCAGAGTTCGTGAAATTTGATCGTGTGCAGCGATGCCGTGATGTTTGATTCTGGGATTTCAGTGAGGAGTTACCATGAGTATGACAGTGGGTTTTGGGTGATATGTACACGATGTTATGATGGTTTCTATGATGTATTGATTGAATTAACATGATGAAATTACCATGATTTGATGAACTATGTGATAACATGAGATATGATGATTTATGTGGCGATGATGAATATGATGAATGATGATGCACCATATGCTGTGATTATGAGGATTATTATTGTGACGTGTGCATCATGCATTCATGTGCATCCGGACTTCAGTTCAGGACCTCGATTATTTGGCTTCAATCCCATTGTGTGGATGTGAGGTATTTTGATGTGCTCTAATTCTCTAGTAGAATCGATCCTATTGATGGGGATCTATGGAGGGTTGATGGCCCAGTGTCCATCGAGCTATGATGATTGGTACCACATGCATTGAGTTGTGTCGCATTGCATCTATGAGTCTTTTTGTATGAATTATGATGTTGTGGCCTTTGAGGTATATTTGAATAATATGATTGGGCTGAATATAATTATAAGTAATATGACGTTTATGCATTAATTATTATACATTAATTATTATGAATTGTTTTACTCACCCTGCCTGTTTGAATGTTACCTCCACGTGGATAACGTGTAGATGAGCAAGTTTAGACGTGGACGTCGCCGAGGAGTCATTTTTGAAGTTTTAAGTTATTAGCTTATTTAGTTGCTTAGAGGGTCTTGCTCTGATATGTAACATCGGGTTGGGTTCCTTGAGTTGATTTTATATTGTTGAAGTTATTTTGATTAATTTCCCCTTTTTGAGGAAAATTTTGATTTATGCTTTGAGTTCTGTTGTTTTATGTTGTTTGATGTACTTTGGGAAAACCCGTAGTTACGGAGTATGGACCTATTTGGTTGACTTTGAGAAATGTACGCCCTTTTGTGGCTTTTTGATGAGATTTATTTATTCACTATGATTTTTGTGTTATTTTGCCTTGATAATTTTGAAGTAGAAAAAGGGTGTTACATTAGTGGTATCAGAGCAGGTCGGTCCGTCCAGCCAAGTGTTTATGTTGTTCGTCCCCTGTCAATCGATAGTGTGAGAACACTATTGATGGGTTGTTTTCTTCTAACTTTGTTGGTGGTTGTAGATGGCAGGAAGGAATGATCGTGTTATTGCTGATGCGCTGGAATCACTTGCCCAAGTGATGGCTCAGAATGGTGGACCTCCAGATGAGTTCCGTGCTTTGGGAAAGTTTCAGAGGAACAATCTGCCAACTTTTGTGGGTACTCATGATTCTGATGGTGCGCAGAAGTGGCTGAAAGTGATTGAGAAGATTTTCTGAGTTATGGCATGCACTGATGCGCAGCAGGTACAGTTTGGTACGCATATGCTGGCAGAGGAAGCTGAAGACTGGTGGGATAACACTCGTCAAAGATTGGGAGATGCTGGCATTGCAATAACTTGGACTGTGTTTAAAGAAGAATTTCTGAGAAAGTATTTTCCTGAAGATGTTCGTGGAAAGAAAGAGGTGGAATTCCTTGAGCTGAAACAAGGTAGTATGACTGTGGCTCAGTATGCGGCAAAGTTTGAGTCTTTGGTAAAGTTTTGTCCGCATTACAACTGTGTTGATGCAGAGATGTCGAAGTGTCTCAAGTTTGAGAATGGATTAAGACCAGAGATTAAGCAGGGAATTGGGTACCAACAGATTCGTCGGTTTTCGGAACTGGTGGACAAGAGCAGAATTTATGATGAAGATAGCCGAGCTCGATCTACTCACTACAAGCAGCTGAGTGAGAAGAAAGAGAAAGGTCAGTTCAGAGAAAAACCATATGTGACTTTTGGGGATAAAGGAAAGCAGAAGACTTCTGATGGGAACAAGCCAAGTGGGGGAGCGACTACTACTCCAGGTAAGTGTTATAAGTGTGGCGAGCAAGGCCACCGTGCTGAGAATTGTAAGGCGCTGAGATGTCACCGTTGCGGCAAGAGGGGTCATAGAGCTACTGATTGTAAAGATGATGCTTCGACTTGCTTCAACTATAGAGAGAAGGATCATATCAGTACCCAGTGTCAGCAGCCGAAGAAGACTGCTACTGCTGCTCAGACAAGTGGCAGAGTGTTTGCTTTGAATGGTGCAGAAAAGACCAAGACAGATAACTTAATTCGAGGTACTTGTTTTATTAATGATGTTGAATTGATTGCTATAGTTGATACTGGTTCTACTCATTCATTTATTTCACTTGAATGTGCTAAGAGGTTGAATTTGAATTTGTCTACTATGAGTGGGAATATGGTTATTGATACCCCGACTAATGGTTTTGTGACTACTGCTTTAGTCTATTTGAGTTGCCCTTTGACTATTTATGATAGGAACTTTGTGATGGACTTGGTCTGTCTACCTTTGTATCAAATCAATGTTATCCTTGGGATGAACTGGTTGGAGTACAACTATGTTCATATTGATAGCTACAGCAAGACTTTGAGGTTTCCTGAGTTTGGTGATGGTGGAGAGCTGATGTTTGTATCTGCCAAGAAAGTAGAAGAACTCTTAGAATATAAGCAAAAATTTCTAAGTCCCCGACCAGATCAAATATGAAAATTAATATTGTTCCTTATCTCAATTGAAAAAACAGAAGAGGTAGGACAGACAAGAAAATCAATCAAATGAACAAATCAGCATAAAATAAAAACAAAATGAATCATTATTCGTATCGCTTGATCGCTCAATCTGAGGATCACTCTATGGATATCTACTGCAATGCAATTCTCTGGTACTTGGTCTTTTGTAGAGGTGGCTATCGCAACCGCAAACTGCATTTGAATCGCAACTGATAATTGTTATATAAATAAAAAAGGGAACGCCTAGATAACTTTTTTACTGATTCCTGTTATCGACAACGAACTCCGCCATTGTTTTTCGGGCAGTTTAGTTCAGTGGGATTCCAACTTGTTTCTAGGGGGCGTTCACGGTTCGGATCAGTTTGGCGTAAAAACCATTAATCCAAAAATAAAAAATGTGCAGTTCAATTTATTCATTTTTTCAAATTATTACCGGTGTTGGATGTCCTGTTTCCGGTTTTAATCAATCAAGATAAATATTTTGTTTAAATTGAAAATCACTAACTAAGCCATTTGTAATTTTGCATTCAACAAGCACAATCATATTCAATTAAATCTCAATTATGCCTAATAATTCTAAAATTCTAGACAAACCAGAAACCAACACCATCAGCAACAAGGTAGAATATACAATTTCATTTATCCCTTACCCTCAAGCTAAACAAAAGAATAAAACGATTCTAGTCTTCATTGAATTGGAAGTAATTAACGAATAACCAGAGGGGGGAAACGTTATCGAAAAGGGATCTGATGCAGAACAAATGAACCACTGGATGGCACCTGACGTATCGGAGACTACGTCGTGCAAGAGTGCAATGTTGAGGGACGAGAAAGAGTGTTTTGCACCGGAGTGAGGAACGAGATACTGACGACCGTACTGGTGAGAACGATGACAGCGAATAGTGGCTGATGGTAACGGTTGTTTTACTCTTTTGACACAAACTGAAGTTACAAATAAAAAAGTTTATTTATTCAAAAATAAATAAAATAAAAGGTTTAACTATTTTTTGGTTTTAATTCTTACTCTATTGTCCGTTAGGTTTTTGTTCATGTAATGTAATAATGTACAAAATTTAGAGTTTAATTGGAATAACCCTTAATAGTTATTAGATTATTTTTTAAAATATTTGACTTTTTTTTAATTATGTCTAAAATATTATTTGTGAATGGATATACCGTACTGACCGTATCAAAATATGCGTCAGCAATACATCTGTAGCAGTAACGGTCGTCGAGAGAAAAAGGATGTACTTGCAGACACTCTAATACTTAAGTTAGTTCAGGTGAAGAGGTAGCAAGAAAGAGTTAGAGATTATAATATCTGACTCTCATCCAAATAAGAGTTTTTGTAGTGAGCCTCCAGCACTGGGCCAACGGTCTCCGTTATGGGCTGAGTGTCCAACCCCAAAACGGATGGAGGTAGGGACGAGCAGCTTGTGCTTTGGGTATACCTTAGCATGAATCCATAATTCTTTAACCAAGTGGGGATAAACCGGACCAATCAATCTATCAAAGTACTTCACCCATCCTTGAGAGTTTACAGTAGGACGAAGATCAAAACCGTTCTTAGCCATGCATTCAAAATCCACCATGAACTCACATAAAACTTCCAGATCATTGACAAGCGTGAGATGGGTTCTTTTAGGTTCCTTGAACATAGAATTGCCTATTTGAGATGAAGAAACTCCAGCCATAATTGAAGCTAATTTTTGAGATGAAGATGATGAAGTTGCCATTGACGAGCTTGAGAGTTGCTTAGGGTTTCGTTTAGGTTTTGAAGAGAATAGAAAACAATGTAACAAGCCAAAATGCATAAAGTGTTTAAAGAGAGAGTGAAAAGTGTGAAAATTGTTGTGTTGTGGCATATATAGAGGCGAAAAATTAGGGCACACATACGCAAACACACTTCAGCAATTAAAAATTAAATAAATAAAAAAATAATGATTATAAGCATTTAATGTGATCTGACAAAAGTGGGGAAAAAGAGAATAGTAATAATTCAAATAGTACCTCAAACGACACCTCACTTTGTACACTCCACCTCTTCAGATTTCATGTGACACGTGTTTGATATTAGGTTGTCTCTGAAACTCTTTAGGAAATGAAACGTTAGCTAGCATTCAGATCCTCTGAAGCTTGTTAGTTCAGAGTTTCACAAAGTAAATAAATAAAAGAAAATACAGATGCAACACTTTAGAGTAGACTTTAATCATTTTTCATCTGAGTAAATTTGCTTCTGGAAAAATTTTATTCTGGACAAAAATCCATACTAATATTTTTCAGAATAAATTTGAATCTATCTTCAGCAAGGGGTTTTGTAAAAATATCAGGCCATTGATGGTTTGTATCAACAAAATTTAAACTTAAAATTTCCTTCTGAATATAGTCTTTGATAAAATGATGTTTAATTTCTATATGTTTTACCTTAGAATGTAAAATAGGATTTTTAGAGAGGCAAATAGCAGAAGTGTTGTCACAGAATATAAAAATGTTACTCTCATATATCTGATAGTCTTCTAGCTGACTCTTCATCCAGAGCATCTGTGTACTACAACCAGCAGCAGTAATATATTCTGCCTCTGTAGTTGATAGTGCTATTGTGGGTTGCTTCTTGTTGTACCAAGAGATTAGATTTCTTCCCAAAAACTGACAGCTTCCAGAAGTATTTTTACGTTCAACTCTGTCTCCAGCATAATCAGCATTACAGAAGCCAACTAATTTAAAATCATCAGATTTTCTGTAACACAAACCCACGTTGGTAGTACCTTTCAAATACCTCAGAATTCTCTTAACATCTGTTAAGTGAGATTCTCTAGGATCTGATTGGAATATAGCACAAAGACAAACACTGAAAAGAATATCAGGCCTAGAAGCAGTCAAATACAGAAGAGAACCAATCATACCTCTGTAGAGCTTTTGATCTACCTTCTTACTTATCTATTCTTTTCCAAGAGTGCTAGTTGGATGCATTGGAGTCTTAGCCAACTTACTTTCTGTCATGTTAAACTTCTTCAGAAGCTCCTTCACATACTTTGTCTGATGTATGTAGGTGCCTTCTGGAGTTTGATTAACTTGAATTCCAAGAAAGAATCTGAGTTCTCCCATCATACTCGTTTCAAATTCAGCCTGCATAGATTGAGCAAACTCCTTTCCAAGCGTAATATTTGTTGTTCCAAAAATAATATCATATACATAAATTTGACAGATTAAAATGTCTTTCTTAATTGGTTTACAGAAAAGAGTAGTGTCCACCTTTCCTCTGATGAAATTATTTTCCAGAAGAAAATTACTTAACCTTTCATACCAAGCTCTGGGAGCTTGTTTCAGGCCATAGTGATTTCTTTAATTTGAAAACATGTTCTGGAAATTTTTCATTTTCAAAACCAGGAGGTTGATGAACATAAGCTTCTTCTTCAATTAAGCCATTTAAGAAAGCACTTTTAACATCCATCTGATATAGAGTGATGTTATTTTGTACAGCAAAAGAAACAAGCAAACATATAGATTCTAACCTTGCCACAAGAGAATATGTCTCTGTGTAATCAATACCTTCTTGCTGACTATATCCTTGAGCAACCAGCCTAGCTTTGTTTCTGATAACTTCTCCTTGCTCATTCAACTTGTTTCTGTAAACCCATTTCGTTCCAATGATATTAAATCCTTTTGGTCTTGGAACCAGATCCCAAACATCATTCCTTATGAATTGGTTAAGCTCTTCTTGCATAGCAAGTATCCAATCATTATCTTGCAGAGCTTCATTCACAGAGGTAGGTTCAGTAACTGACACCAAACCAAATAATGACGTTCCAGATGATCTGAGAAATGATCTTGTTCTGATTGGATCATCCTTCTTTCCAATAATCATTTCCTCTGGATGAGAGGCTTTGATTCTGGAAGATCCTTTCAGATTGGGTTCTTCTAAAATGGTCAAGTTATCCATCTGAGCAGTCAAAGGAGTAGCATCTGACGTTGCTTCTGGTTCTTTTACTTGAGCTTTATCTGCCTCTGAATCTTCAGAGTTTATGAGAAGAACTTTTCTATCTGCAGAAATTTCAAGTTGCTTTGGCTTTTGATTGCCAAGCTTATCATCAAATCTAACATGAATTGATTCCTCTATAATCTGTGTCTCAGTATTGTATACTCTGTAGCCTTTTGAGCGTTCAAAATATTTAATCATAAAACACTTCAATTGTTCCAGAGCCAATTATTTTGTCGTTCTGGTTCCCTCCAAACTTCACGTCTCCTCCAGATCTAAGTTATAGGCTTTGGAACATAGACCTTCTTCCCGTCATATGTCGTGAGCAGCCAGAGTCCAGGTACCATGACTAGTGTCTTAACTTTGCTGCTAAGGACATCTCTTCTGAATCTGATTCAGATTCAGATGTTTCTTCATGGTCTTCTACGTCAGCCATTAGTGCCATATTTGCACATTCATCCTCAGATTCTGATGAGGCTTCAGAAGCATCTGAGTCATCCCACGTGGCCATCAGAACCTTCTTCTTTTTCTCAAACTTCTTTCTGGGTTTCTCCTTCTGAAGTTTGGGACATTCATTTTTATAGTGCCCTGGCTCCTTGCACTCATAGCACACAACTTCTTTCTTGCTAGATCTTTTGTGTCCAGAAGATTCACCACGTTGTTCTGGTCTCTTGAAGTTTCTGAACTTCTTTTGTTTGTGCTTCCAGAGTTGATTTATTCTTCTGGAAAGCAAAGACAGTTCATCTTCATCTGAAGAAGATTCTTCAGAGCTTTCTTCAATTACCTGCAAAGCTTTAGCAGATTTGTTAGATTTTAATGCAATAGACTTACCTTTCTTTTGAGGTTCGTCTTCTTCCAGCTCTATCTCGTGACTTCTTAAGGAACTGATAAGTTCCTCCAGAGTGATCTTATTCAGATCTTTTGATAGCTTCAGCGCTGTGACCATTGGTCTCCACCTTGTTAGCAAACTTCTGATTATTTTCTTGACATGATTAGAAGTGGAGTAACCTTTGTCCAGAACCTTTAGACCAGCCGTTAGAATCTGAAATCTTGAGAACATAGTTTCCACAAATTCAGATTCCTCCATTTTGAAGGCTTCATATTTCTGAATAAGCGTCAGAGCCTTTGTCTCCTTCACTTGAGATTTTCCTTCATGAGTCATTTTTAATGATTCAAACATGTCAAATGTTGTTTCTCTATTTGTAATTTTCTCATACTCAGTATGAGATATAGCATTTAACAGAATGGTTCTAGCTTTGTGATGATTTCTGAAATCTCTCTTCTGTTGGTCAGTCATTGACTTTCTGCCAATCGTTTTGCCCTCACCATCAGTGGGGTGAGTATATCCATCAATGACCAAATCCCATAGATCAGCATCATAGCCTAGAAAGAAACTTTCTATTCTATCCTTCCAATAATCAAATTTCTCTCCATCAAACATGGGAGGTTTGGTGTTGATTCTATCTTTATCATCATATTTGTTCAACCCGGTGTTGTTTGACTGTTCAGCCATAATATATCAAAGATAATAAATCAAGAGTTTTTCCAACTAGATCTTTCTCTATCACTGTTAAGTGATAGCACTACAGAGCCGGAGCTCTGATACCAACTGAAGGTGGGAAAAACACTTAGAAGGGGGGTTGAATAAGGGTTTTAAAAACAACTATGACAACAAAAAACAAGGTATTTTTATCCTGGTTCATTTGAACTCAAACTACTCTAGTCCACCCAGCCAAGGTGATTTTCCTTTCTCAACAAGCACTTAATCCACTAAATCAAACTGATTACAGTGATACCACTAAGACAAACAGTCTTAGTCTTCTCAAGAAATCTGACCACAACTTGGTCTCTTAAGGATCTTTTACAAAAGATAAACTACAATGTGTTTAGGTGCTTCTAAAAAGCTATTATCACAAACAGTGATTTTTACACAAGTTAAGAACGAATAAACTATTCAGCTTTGAATAAGATTGTTTGAGTTGATCAAGAGTAGTTGTTCAATAATTCGTCAACTTTGATAATATGTTGAAGTCTTGCTTTTATAGTGCTTGAAGTCCATTTCTTAAAGACTGTGCAATACTTTGCAGCTGCAGCATTTTGTCTTCTTTGACTTTCCTTTCCCGGAAGAGGAATGTTCAAACATATCCTTTTTGTCTGAATTCCTGTGTCATACACAAATGAGGAAAGAGTCGTTTGGATAAGGACAAGGAATATGCCAACGGATCTTTATTTGAACAACATCTTCTTCAACAAGTTTCTTTATCAAAGTTACTCTTATCAGAGCATCTACATCAGAGTTGATGTCATCAGAGTTTTGCAGCAATAGTGCTTTAGCGTGAATATCTTGATTAGAGCAGACTTGTTTATTAGAGCCTCTGTACTTGCAGCGTTTAGTACATCCAGAGTCTTCTGAAACAATGCTTCATACTCTTTGCTCAGAGTCTTCTTAAGCTACGCTTTAGAGTCTTCTGCAGCTTCGCTCAGAGTCTTCTGTAGCTTTGCTTATGACGCTCAGAGCTTTGCATTACTTAATTTCCAAAGGAGTTTTTGCTTCCAAAGGAATATTAAATTTAATATCTGAAACAAAAACACTTGAACAAAATTAGAGTATATATTTACTTCATAAAAAATTCCATTAATGTTATCATCAAAACATAGAGATATATTAAGAACCAATTTGTGTTCTAACAACTTTGAGGTATAATTTTGAAGAGTGGTTGAGGTTTGACATTGTGGGTACAAACACACAAATGTGTGGGTGTACTCATAGAAAAGTATATGGGTTATCTTGTGTTTGTGAGTTAGGGAGATACACATTGAGTGGTGATTAAATACCAATTGATGATATTCATATCCATTGAAGAAAGCTAAGCATGGAAGGTGAACAATATGTAGATCCATAGGATGGATCAAAGGTGGACATGACCAATGCAATTGATATATTATGGAAAAGATTCTGGTCACTAGATGTTGCAGGAAAAAGAGGTCATGTTCATGGTTATCCCAAACCTCAAAGAAGAAACCATCTAATACGTTCATTGTACAATTTTCAGATCATATCAGATTGTTTATTGATGACATTGTTGATGTTAAGAGTGATAAAAATTATGGGTTTAGAGTCATTGCATCATTTCATGGGTATAGTGAGGATGGTTGGCCAAGCATTCGCCATGACTTAGATGGTGAATTAGAGTTTCTAGAAGCAGTCTCTATGAGAAGTTATTTAGAAGTCGCTTATCAAAAGTGAGAGAATCCTTTATGATATTATACTTAGGTCCTTATCCACAAGAGAAATGGATGACATATAGTACAACTATGACATATCATTTAAAGCCACCCATGTACAAACATATATCATCAAATGGACGGTGTTGTCTATGATCCTCAAAAGGGCGCCAAATGGAATCAGCAGGTGTCAATGTATCCAGCACAGGACTAAGCTCATCAACCTTTTGTGCACTTTGCTTGTACACCCATTTCATCTCCCTAGGAAGTGGACTACCGATTCCAGCAATCTTAGACAGTCCTCTCTTGCCAACAGTTGGATATTACTCATGAATCCAACATTTTTACACAAAGTTGATATTATCAATTAAAATTATTATAAATAAGTAAAAATAAGTAAAAATAAAATTAAAATAAAACATTAGTAGCTATAGCAGAAAGGCATATCTATCAAGTTGATTGCACGTATAAAAGGAAGCATCTCCGAGATATTTATAGAGTATGACAAGTGCACCTGCCCCCCAACTATATCTATCCAAGCAAGTCCCTAAATAGTGATAAATGCTTTGCCTCTACAAGAGTAAAAATCTTGACGACAAAAATGGTGCAACCTACCAACAACAACATATAGGCTCTAGCAGCACAATCAAATATACTCTCAACTTGCTGACGCATAAATATCTCCTCTAACCAATCCAACCTATAATAAGCATCCTTATAATTACAAACCTCTTCAGCTACCTCCTTCAATGTAACACCCAACAAATCAATAATAAGAGTAATAGCATCAGCGTCAGCGAAACCTCGTGTAGGGTTACATAACTCCCCTTACAAGATAAATGAAGAAGACAAAAAAACATCTTCTAATATAATAGTCATCTTGCCAAATGGCATATGAAAGGACGATGTTTATGGATGTCGTCTCTCTACAAGTGCTAATACTAAATTTTGATCTATACTCGACAAATCAGTTCTCTATAGAAAGGATAGACCAGAATCAGATAATCATCTCTCTATCAGTGGTGGGACACTGTGTGGAATCCATCCTATTAATTTGCTACCATGTGCATAAATCTTTAATTCTTTCTTCGGATTTCTCTCCTAAAAATAATTTATAGTATATGTTATAAAGTATAAGTAATTAAAATTAAAAATGAATCAACACAAAATAATAGAGATTAACTTACTTTGTCGAACCATAAATGGCAAGCAACATGATCCGGATACCTCATCAGAAGAGATGTATCGTACGATCCTCCGAAAAATGTGGTTGTTGTAGACGAGACTCAGGTTCGACTATCTGATGTTCCTCTCCGTCCATCGCCTGTTGAGGTTGTCTTCATTCACCCCTTCGTCGAATAGTCTCAGTCTCTCTTGTGCGACACTAAAAATAATAAAGAAAACAAAGAAAAATAAAAACAAAAACCGATATAAGTTCTCCTGACGAAAACAAGAACCAGATAATCTTGGTGCATGTTTTCCAAATACAACATTAAGATCGGATAACAAGATGAAGAGTTATCTGGTTAGAATAGATGTAAACCGGATTACTACATGTCAAGTTATCCGATGTATAATATATTTTTTTGAATCAAACCGGATAATTTACTTGTAAGATTTCCGGTGTGAAAAAGTAGTGAACCAGATAACTATGATTTGTATTCTCCGATACGTTGTTGAAACGAAACGAATATCTTCAAAATGAGCTTTCCCTAAAATGAAATAAGAAAGAAAAAGAAATTGAAATCTATGTATTTATACAAAGGTATTTCTACATAATTTATAATTTGTAATTTGTAATGATAGAGAGATAAACGAAAAAATATGAAGTAAAATTTTCTATCATTAATTGTGAAATTGTTGAGCAACTTTTCATATCTCATGTTAATATACCACACACGACTCCTGAAGTAATGAATTGTTTGAATGCATTTTAACTTTTAATTTTTTAAAAATATTTTATAAAGTAATTTTAAAAAGAGATTTATAAAAATAATTAAATATATATTTGATAATTTTATTTTTAAAAATTATTTTAAAATATATAATATTACAAATTTATCGTTACTGAAATCATTTTTTTTTCTTTCTTTTTTTAATTGCAATTTTGATCTCGCAATTTTTTTTTTTCTTTTTATCATGTATTTTAAAATTCAAAATTTTAATTTTATTTTTTTTACTTTTAATCCACTTATTTTTAAAATCTGAAATTTTGATTCTTCTATTTATTTATTTTTTACTTTTGATCTCTTTATTTAAAATTTTGTTTTGCATTTTAGTTCTTTTCAAATTTGAATTTTAAAATAAGACCAAAAGTCAAAGAAAAATAAGATAGATAAACTAAAATTCTCTAAATAGATAAATAAAGGAACCAAAATTCTAAATTTTAAAATAAGATGACCAAGAGTATAAAACATGAAAATATAAAAGAACAAAATTACAATTGAACTTTTTTTTTTCTTACTAATTTTCAAAACTAAAATTCAAAAACCAAAACTTCTAAAATCTAGTTTTGTTTTTTTAGCTTTTAAAACTCAGAATAATTTTCAAAAATTGCTTTATAAAATACCAAACAAATTTTAAAAACTAAAAAATAATTTTACCCAACCAAATCAAACTTACCCTTTGAGTGCAAAAAGTTCCTCTGTTAATATTAAGAACTTCTAATTGGTAAAATCTAATTTCTTTTTATGTCTATTTAGAAGAGAGACACAAGTGCTTCATTAGTGAGAATCATTCGTGAGTTTCAGTTATAAAATTAGGGAGGGGATTCATTCATCATTTGTATCTATCTCACTCCTAAATGAAAGGTTGCACTCATAGATAATAAATATGGGGTTAAGGTTTCTCGATAAAAAGAGGATAAACCTCGCCTTCTTTCAAAAAAAATGAGCGTGAGCATTACACCATATATCCAATCTACCTAAAATCAGAAGATACCATCTTACATAAGATTACATCAAGCTTTACATCAGTTCAAGCGTGGTTAGCTCCATATGCAAATTTGCTATGGCTGAAATCCAGGATAAGAACATTCGTGCTAATCAAATATATATGCAGGGTTTGCCATTGTGTGAAAAGCTTACCTCCCCCGTACACTGGCGGGAGATTGACCGCATCTCTCACTGCCAATATCATCATCTATCTCGCTAGAATCTAAACATATACCATTTTGGTTAACACTCATTTCAGAACTAGCATTACTGCTTGTTGCGTGAGGAGAGCCTGATATACTAATTGTTCGGCCACGCTGAGATCCAGACCTCACACTATACATAGAAGATGCCGGAATATTTGTCATCAATGGCCGTAAATTACCTGGAATGGTTCTCCTTATATCCTGTTCAAAAAGAAACGAGCAAAAATGATTAGAAAAGAAGTATAGAATTTAACCAGATCTAACAAGTTTAAGTTAATCAATTCCATAATTATTAAAACCATGAAGTTCTAATAGGCATTTCTATTCTCATTCTCTCTCTCTGCCAATGTCATTATAGGCCCGACACACTTCTTAAGAAAACTATGAGTTATGTTGAATTTTAGAATATAATAATGTGAGGAGTGAGAACTACAATTCTCATACTAATTGAAGTAGTTGAAAGTTGTAGTAATGAAGTAGAGTGTTCAGTAATATGAGGATATTACTGGAAAAAGTTAATAAATGTTATCTAGGCAATCTAAAGGGAAACCATTTGAGACAAATTTTTTAAACATGGCCCTTTTAATAATAGTTAAGATTATAAGATTGGTCATTCTAGAGAGATCAAGCATCCCAAAAAGGAAATTAGTAAAGGATTCCATGCATTTTGTGCAATTAGCAAATAAGATCACGTGAATCTCATAAAAAAATATATAGTAAAGAAAATAGGTGTACCATATGCCTAATAGCCATATCCAAGGACTTCTTTGAGAGAGTTCTTCCAAACCCTGTGCTATCTGGAGATGAAGATGACTTGCCAGACAGATTACTACGAGGAGAGTTTTTGTTATCCATCATTGGTGGTGCTAGTTTTCGCATGTTAACAACCCTTTCAACCATTTTTGTTCCCATCATACCAGGACTGACATTATCATTTACTTTGGAGCGTCCACGGCTAACTGCAGGCATTGAGTTTCCACTTATATGAGCAGTGCCATTGGAAGTGCGTCCTCTTGAAGGAGAGCATGATTGTCGCTTAGGTCTTCCACTAGAAGAAGGCTCAACAGACGAAGATCGAGAAGTGGGAGCTCCAGGCCTGCCCCTGGTCGCTGACAGTGGCCTATCAGGTAGTGTTGTCCTCAAATTAGGTGGAGCATCAAGTGAAAACCCTGGCATCTCAGATGGCTTCCACGGTCTTGACCTCACTGTTGGCGATGTGCCGCGTGATGGTACTTGTTGCTGTCTAGTGGTCACTGGAGTTTGCTGTCTAGAAGTCACTGGAGCTTGCTGTCTAGAGGTCACTGGAGCTTGCTGCCTTCCTGTCACAGGAGTTGGCTGCCTTGCTTTCACAGGAGTTGGCTGCCTTGACGACATAGTAGCTGGCTTGGGGTTTGAAGAAATCTTAACTGATGAAGAAGATATATTGAGCTCATTTGATGGTATAGATGGTCGCCGAGTTGGAGTAGATGCTCTTGATGTGGACCTGGAAGGAGGTAAAGTAGGTCTGCTTGTTGGTGTTGAGGATCTTGCAGTCGATCTTGATATTGGTGTTGAGGATCTTGATTGAGTTGCTGGTTTTGCAGCAGGGATGGTGGTCTTCGTGGCAGAAGTCGAAGGCTTAGTGGTAGAAACCATGGTAGGCTTGGTTGTGGACATTGTGGTCTTGGATGTAGAAACAATGGGCCTAGTTGAAGGTATTGAATTACGAGTAGGTGTTGAAGATCTTGATGGTTTTGAAGTTGTGGTCAATGTAGGGCGTCCAGTAGGAGTTGCGGGTCGTGATCCGGGACCCCCTGATGACGAGGGCCTCCTAGTTCCACCACTTGAAGAGCTCAACACAGGGGAGGAAGTTTGCTGTCTTGATGCCAAGCTAGATCTCCCAGCAGGCTCCAATTGATGATTTGACAACTACAGCCACAAGAAAACAATTTGAAGAAAAATTAATTTCTAACAATAACAGTAACCAAGTGAGTTCTCATTAGGTGATATCAGCAACATGAATCAATCAATACCATTTGCTCTATCAAAAAAGTATCACTAAAACGCCAACAGGATACCAATGAATCTTTATCCAATGATGATAAAGAACGTCATCATTTTTTCACCACTAAAATTTAAAAAACTAAGAACAAATTTTACTCAATGATAATATTGAATATTCTCAATGCATATTTAATGAAAGTGTGCATTAGCCGACGACAACAAAACAATTGACATGACCTGAAAACTTGAAAGCTTCGTTGAGAATGCTTACTCTGGATTTCAATGCTGTGGGACGCGCGGTTGGAGTACCAAGCTGACTCATTACAGTCTTCCGAGTTTCCATTTCCAAAGAAGGGAAAAGAGGAGTACCGGGAGGAGTTAAAAGCCTGAAAAACATTAACCATGCTAAGCACCAATTTGACCAACAATCATTTGCATCACTTAAAATATTAACAAAGTCATGCCAGTCAAACATATAGTAGGCAGACAAAGAAACTAAATTACCTGTGATAACGAAAACTAATGTGATGCAGAATGAAGCTTATGTATGAAACACACTATCGGATACTAGCATAATACTATTTTAAAGTAGAAAATGGAGCGCAGGGAGTAAAAACAGAACAAGAGAAACAAATGCTATATTACATATGAGAACTTTGATGTTCAATTTCAATAAACATCTACTACCATCAACCGGTAAATGACTTTTGCAGGAGAAAATGCTCTAGGAACTATAACCTATAAATCTACACTTGTTTATCCAATCAAAAGCACAAAACTTCCATCAGGCATTGCTCTAACAAACACAACGTGGAGATAAATATTACGAGCCAAATATATGGATAATGGCAATTGAAAGACATGACATACCAGTCATAATCATTTTTATTGTTTTCCGAATTGAGAAATTCATCAGCACCGCTCTTTCGTACAGGAGCCGTTGGGATGGACGATGAAATGTTAAATAAAGGAGAATTGCCTGGATTTGAACCTGCAATCATGAAAGATACCATGTGACAGAGAAATCCCACCAAAATGTTTTTAAAAAAATTCATAAAACTGCATTGTCCGAACAACACAATCATTTTGCAACTCTTAGTTCACTTCTTCAAAATTCAAATCACATACATGGAAAGTTTACAAACACAAGTTGATAAGCTAATTAATCTTTGGACATGTTTAGATTGGCTTATTTATTCTTATGAATGGACTTAAGCACTAGTGAGTCTTTTTGAAAACATATCCATATGCTATTTTCGGCTTATACCTACATAAACTCTCTATGATAGTTTATGAAAACTGTGTAACAAACAACTAATACGAAAACAGTTTAACTTATTTGTCTTTTGTTATATAAATAGCTTAACTAAGCTGTTAATCTAAACAAGGATTAGTCAACAACTAAACACCAAAAACACTGCAAAGAAGAAAATCGACAAAAGCCACAAAACACACAACTCCAAAAATAGAAACTTTTGAGAATGAATTCATACCCAAAGCTGAATCAAACTCCTCCGAGGCGTGAAGCAGAAGATCATTCCGTTCCTTCTCTCGCTTCCTCATCTCCAGAAACAATGCGAGCTCCTCATCCTTCTCTGTGGTGACTGAACCCATCAAACCCCCAAATTGCTGCTCCCTCTGCTTCAAACCACCTTGCATTTGCGACTCCGGAGCTCTGAAGCTACGATTCATCCCCAAAATTCAAAAAACTCGAACCCTAAATCACTCAAAAAGCCCTAAACCAAAATTTCAACTCCGTTTCTCGTTCAATAACCGTATTTCACTGCACTAAATGCTCCGTAACCTCTCTCTAAGAAAAATTGGTGAAAATATGTAGAAGAGTTCAAATCTGTGCGGAAAAACGCAAAACGCTAGCAGCATGAATAAAACGGCATTGAAGTATTGAACTAAAGAAAAAGAAAAACGAAACAAGTTCTAGAAAACGCAATCGCGTGGCTATGGTGAGTATGAGAGGCGCGTGGAGAGAGAGAGAGAGAGAGAGAGAGAGAGAGAGAGAGAGAGAGAGAGAGTGGAAAAACGTGAAGTTTGAGTAATATGGCGGTGGAGAGAGTGAGGAATGAGTTAAGAAGACGGAGTGGTAGTGAGTGATAATAATGGTGATTGTACAAGGCTAAAATGGGGAATTCGATGAGGAAAAGACAGCGTTTAGCTCTCGTCGTTCCTATCGTTTGATGCCACGTTTCGTGATTTGGGAGTTAATCACGAAAATACCCCTTCGCATGTGACTTCCGCTTTTTGAATTCTTTGTAACGGTGGGGCTTTGAAGGCCCCAACTTGGAATATTGTACGACCTCAGTACTTAAGTCTATTTGGTTATGGTGGTCTATATTTGAAAATATATTTACATTTTAAAAAATCTAAATAATGCCCAATGTTATAATTCACTAGAGTGTATTTTAAAAATAAATAAATATATATATATATATATATATATATATATATATATATATATATATATATATATATATATATATATATATATATATATATATATATATATATATATATATATATATATATATATATATATATATATATATATATATATATATATATATATATATATAACTTGTTAAATTCAGAAGAAAATAAATATCATCTTCTCCCCTTTTAAAACAATTTCTCTCTAATAAATATTTAAATATTTTTGTATAAATTACAGTTTTTTATTTTCATATTTTGTCATTGAAATCAATTCTTTTTATTTTTTTTAAAAGGTTTTGGTTCTATTTTTAATTTATGTGGATTTTTTATTTGACGATATTTTTTAATTAATCTAACACAAATTATAACTTTTATTAATACTTAAATTAATATCTTAATCAAACATAGAAAACGAGAAGACAAAGTTGAAATTAAAAACGTAATATAAAAGAAGATGAAGTTAATCAAACACAAATTAATATCGAACAAAGTGAGAAGACGAAGTTGAAATTAAAAACGTAATATAAAAGAAGATGAAGTTAAAACCTTTTTAGATAATATCACAAAATCTTAATTTTTTTATGAAACTTGAGGAATATCTCAAATCGAAATCCTAACTTTCATTTCAATGTCAACCAGTGATGAAATATTGTACTCTTACGGTTTGAGGCGTTAAACATGGTTATATTAGAGTGCAGATGCAAGTTTATTATTATTTTGCTTAAAAGTCTAAAACATTACATAACATTTCGGATAGTGAAACAAAATAATCTCATAGGTCGTTTCAAAGACACAATTTGTCCTAAGGTTAAACAAATAATATAAAGGTTGAAGCTGAAAGTAGGATAAGACACTAACTTGACATTGAGATGATGATTTTAACCTCTTTAAAGTTATAAATGGTATTGAAACTTACGAGGTGAACATACAACGACATTAATGTGTTTTTCGTAAATGAGCTTTGACTGGCATTTCATGTGTCCATGTCATAGTTTGTATTTTGCATAACAAGTATTGAGATATTGTATTTAATCTAGTGGTTGAGATTGCACTATTTCATCTTGTGGATGTCATTATCTGATAACCCAATATATATTGCATTGGTAATCTCTTTGTAAAAAAAATCCAAAAGATTGAGAATCATATCAAAGAGTTGGTTATTTCACCAACAGTTTTCTGTTACACTTCTTTATGTTTTCTGTTATGGAAATTATTTCAATATGGTATAATTGAACCTTTGAATCTGTGGCTCCACGCAACACCATTAACTCTGGTGGCAGCTCTAGCTCTTCCGATCCCGTTTCAGATTCAACAAGTGCAGATTACGTCCATCCCAGCGATGGCCCTTCCACTGTATCCATTACTCTGATTCTCAATGGTTCAAACTACCACAGTTGGGCGCGATCAATCACCAGTGGAAAAATACCTTCTTAGCAGAGGTTTTTAAGTCAGTTCATCAATAACCCGACTTAAGAAACCACACGGTGGCAAATCCGTAAATATTTGAAACTTTGTTATGTCGGGTATATGTTTAACCGACCTACAAAGATTAAATAAAAAAAATATAATTTTCATTAAATTTCTTAAGTCGGTTCTTTTACTGAGCTGACTTAAGAAATTTATTTATTAAGTCAGGTGTTTATTACCTGACCTAAGAGGGTCTTACAAGACTCCGGTTCGATTCCTACTTAATATATTTTAGTAAAATAAAATAATTATAGTATAATTTATGTTATATGAGAAATCCAACAGATAACCTCACCACAACTATAATCATAAACCCTAAATTGATAATCAATGGAAAATGTATTGATATGGATTTCTCGCACACATCTCCTCCGCCGGCTACACATCCACTATTCCTCCCGCCGATTCATTTCTTCCCCCTGCCGAATTGTCGCAGGCCGAGGTCAGTTCCTGCTTGGCTTTCGCTCGAGATTGACCCAACCTTCTCAGGTTTGTGCTTCCAATTTCATTCCTCTGCTAACTGATTTTGTTCTTTTTCTCATTGAATTGAAATTGGTTTCAATAGGTTGCTTTTTATGAGAGACGTTGCAGTTGTGGTTGAACATGGCACCCCCTTTCTGTTTCCAGACTCTGAGGATTTCGTTTCGAAGATGAAGTCGTTTGTATCCAACGGCGACTCCACTGTTAGTGTTATCTACTGCTATATTCTTCTATTTTGCTAACTTCTTATATACTATAATTTCATATTTAGGTTTCATCATTCTCTCAATCTTTCACCACAACTTTCATTTTCTCTCCAATCACCGCTACAACGTTTCACTTTGAACTCTACAAATTAGGTATGTTTTCATGATTATGCATGTATGGTGGTTCAGTTTCTTTGAATGTTTGATGGAGTATTGATGAAATGTTGTTGTGAAATTGAATATGGAATTAATTTGAATTTTAGATTTATTATTATATTTAAGAAGAGATTTAGTTTATTTTGGTGATACTATTGTTCTTGTTTCAGACACACTCACTGAGAAATTTGTAAAGAAATACTCATTTGTTTTTAATGGTGGTAATCAAAAGCTAGAGGATTTAACCACAGTTACTACCAGCAGCTGCACTTAGCGATACTAAACGGAGATTGGGAATCTACGAAGGCTTTTATTGATAACGATCCAACCGTGTTAACAACGAAAGTGACCATACTTGGCAGGAATGCACTTCATGTTGCGGCTGTGGGAGCTCAGTGGAAACTTGTTGAGAAATTAGTACAACATATGCCTGCAAGTACGGTTGCAGAACTGGATTTAATGGGTTGTACTTGCCTTCACTATGTCGCAATGGGCGAAAGCGTAAATGCTGCCAAGGCATTGGTGGCTAAGAATCCTTCTGTTACACAAGTGACTGATTATAAAGGATTCACACCACTGATCTATAGTATCACGTCTACCAATTGTAAAGAGATGGTTTGGTATCTTGTTTTGAATACTACAGACGAAAGGCCTGGTTGTCCGTTCTCGGGTCCCTCATCTAGTCATCTTGTTGCTTTGCTTACTGCCGCCGGATTTCACGGTAATTATTATGCTTTAATAACAAAGCATATAAAACACTATGTTACTCATGTTTATATCCTCTTTGAATCTTCCATGTGTAGATATCACCATGTATCTTCTGCAGCACTATCCTAACTTGGCTACTATTTCTGATTCAAATGGAAGCATTATACTTAATGTTCTGTCAAAATTGCCATCACACTTTCAAAGTGGACACAAGCTTGGGTTTTGGAAAAGTTTCATTTACCACTATAAGTACTTTCTTTAAGCATAATTATTATGTTATAATGCTTGATTGAAAATTAGCATTTCTTATACTATATCAGGTGTTCCTGTGGAAGTTGAATCTGGAAATACAATATGAAATGCACTTCAAATTCTTGGTATGTTTCTGTGAATCATTATCTATTACACACTAACGCTAACACGCAAACATGACATTGACATGTAGACCATGATAAAAAATGGAAGTGATAGAATGTAGCAACATGTGTATGTGTCGGACACTAGACACTCTGGTGCTACATAGATAATTTACTTAACTTATGGTTCTTATTTTCTTTTTTTGCAGTTCCTAGCATAAAACTAATTAGAGATACAAAACTGAGAGATGTATATGCTGTGAGATTAGCAACAAGATGACTAAGTGCAGCTGCTGGTAGTAACTTAGTAGGTGGCTTAGAAGGTGATTGTAACGGTGTAGATCTCGGGTTCAATACGCCAGAAAAAGCTGAATCACCGCCTGCAACTCTGGATTCTGGACCTAGCTCCTCAGGAATTACTGGTAAGTGTTTGAATCTCAAATTTAAATTATGCAAATGTCGTTGAATCTATGTGCTTATTATTGAATCAGATAACTTTTGTGTATGACAGGTTCAGGTGAAATGTTGAACTGTACAAATAAACTTTATATGATGACCATAATGATATTAGCCATAACATTTCAAAACTGGATTTGAAATGGAACATTCAAGATTATTACGGTTTATCGATATCAGTGCTGAAATATTATTGCAGTTAGTTTCAATAATACAGTAATTCTGACATGTGGCCATTAAATAATTTGTATTATTGATTATCTACGTATTCTTTTTCACTCATGAAAATTGACTTTGGCCGGTAAATAATGCTCATTCCGAAGTCACCAGCTTCTTCAGCTCTTTTTTGTTTACCTGAAATTTTAATAATTGAAGAATTAATCATAGAAATTTTTGGGAAATCTTCTAGGAGCAACCGATTATGATGTAGGCATGGACCTGTGGAGTGCTGGTTGTATCCTTGCTGAATTGTTGGCTGGAAGGCCTATTATGCCTGGTCGAACCGAGGTAATCTATAACACTAATTTGAATTTGCTGCAGTCACAATAAGCACATCAGTGACCATTGGGTCGAGATCGGGTGATACAGAAAGTAAGCAATTTCATACTATAGTTTCTGATATAATATACTTTCATGCTTCATGGGTGGAACAGATGCATAAGATATTTAAGCTATGTGGTTTTCCTTCTGAAGAATATTGGAGAAGGGCAAAGCTACCACATGCTACCATATTTAAGCCTCGGCAATCATATAAGTGGTGCATCGTAGAGAAGTTCGAAGAATTCCCGATATCATCATTGTTGTTAATTGAAACCCTTATAGCAATCGATCCAGCAGAACGCCAAACTGCCACTGCTGCATTGCACAACGAAGTAAGACAATAATCTAGTTGCTAAATTTATCTTGCGAAATCACATAAGGATCTTAGTTTACTGTTACTTTTTTCCGTATTTGCAGTTCTTTACAACACAGCCTTATGCTTGTGAACCCTCTAACCTTTCGAAATATCCTCCCAGTAAGGAGATGGACACAAAGCTAAGGGATGAAGAAGTTAGAAGGTGAACGAACCGCTTAATATGCATTCAGAGTCTAGCCAAAATTTCTCTAACAATCGCTTTCATCATTTTAATTCCAATGTTTTATAACTTCAAATTAAGGGCCATTGGCAAAGGTAATGCTGTTGGCAGTAAGAAGCCGTGTCCGCGTGATCGAGGTGGGAGGGGAATCGCAGTTCCAGAGGTCAATGTTGAGCTGCAAGAAAATATTAATGTATGTAAGAGGAATATAAATGGTTGTAAGAGGGCTTCCAATAGGGATCTTGTTCTTGTATCTAGTAGAACCAGCCAAGAAAACAGGAATAGAAAGAAAGATATAGTCCAACAAATAGGATCAATGCTTTTGCACCATTCACTTCTTCGCATTCTGTTGTTGGGTCACATGTTGGTGGCTGAAGTGAAGACACACTTGCTTGTGTTGTAAGTATAATTAGTCCCTGAACATATTCAAAACTCTTTAGAGCATATTTGTAATACAAGATATGGAATTGTGGATTTTAATTGTGTTTATAAGTTGCTGGTATATTTTATTTGATAATTAGGGGTTTTACTGTGATCTGTGTTGTGTGATTTTTTTTTGGTGTAATTTGTTGATTGAGTTGGATAGTCTGATTTGTGGGTAAATTATTAAATGGGAAAACTGCATCTGATTTGTGATTATCCAAAAAAATAACTTCTTAGGTCGGTTAGTTATACCCGATTTAAGAAAGTAACTTCTTAGGTCGGGTATAAATGGTTTCTGCAGGCTAGACTTATTAAGTCGGGTTCTGCCTAACCGACCTAATAACAGTTTGTTAAGTCAAGTCCACAACCGACTTAAGAAGTCAAAACTTCTTATGTCGGTAATTCTTAGGTCGGGCTCGGACCCGACTTAAAAAGTCAATTTTAACCGACTTAAAAAGCCTTTTTTCCACTAGTGAATGCACAGAACCCTCGAAGACAAAATGAAGTTTGATTTTGTAGATGGAAAGATTCTAGTTCCACTGATACATTCGATCTGAGTTTTCGCGCTTGGACTCGCTGCAACATGCTCGTTCACTCATGGATTATGCGTTCAGTTTCAGAATCTATTGGAAAATCCATCATGGAAAACGCCATTGATGTTTAGAATGACTTCAAAGAAAGATTCACACAAGGGGACATTGTTCGCATTTCAGAGCTACAACAGAAATTATACACTTTTAAGCAAGAAAATCGCACGATAACTAAGTTTTTTTCACATCTTAAGATTCGTTGGGAAGAATTAGAAGTGTATATGTTGATACCTAATTGTAGTTGCCATATTTGGTGTTCTTGTGATGTTATGCAAACTGCTAGATTCAATCACAATCTTCTGTATGTTATTCATTTTCTAACTGGATTAAATGAAGAACTCAGTGTTGTTAAGTCTCGGATTTTACTTCTAGATCCCTTACCCTCTCTAAATAAGATTTTCTCTATAGTCATTCAACATGAGCGCCAGATTAACCTCATTCCAAGTGCCTCTGATGACTCCAAGATCTTAGTTAATGTTGCTAACAATAGGAAATATGCTGCTAGAAATCCAAAATATGGGCAAAGAGTTTGCACCTTTTATGGAAAAAACGACCACACAATTGACACTTATTATCAAAAGCATGGAGTTCCTTCACACCTGCAGCGCAATTCCAACTCCACAACTCATAATGCCAACACAGATAGTCCAGATAATGCTCATTCTGCAGATGATTCACAACCTGCGCCCCAACCTTCCCCATAACTCACCACTAAGCAATACAACACTCTGGTGTCCCTTCTTTAGGCTTCAATTGTTAATATGCATTCACATACTACTTCCAATCAGGTAACCTCATCTCATTCAGCTGGTCACTCAGCTGTTGTTAATTCAGGTAATATCTTTGTCCCCTCATCGTCTGTCAATCAAACTACTCATAATTCATGGATTATTGACTCGGGAGCCAGTGACCACATTTGTGTATCCCTTCATTAGTTTCATTCTTATCATGATATACACCTTGTTCATATAAAATTACCTAATGGAAATTCTGCCATTGCCAAACAGATTGGTACCATTAGCTTTACTTCACAATTCTGCATCAAAAATTTTCTTTTTGTTCCACAATTTTCTTTAAACTTAATATCTGTTTCGAAACTCTATCATTATATGCCTTTTATTGTAAACTTCACATATATTTGTCCCTAATGTTGTTACTATACCAAATAATGCTATATGGAATTTTAGGTTAGGCCACATTTCCAATTCTAGATTAGCTTTGCTAAATTCTTATTTCCCTTTTATTGTTGTAGACCACAAAGGTGTTTGTGATATATGTCACATGGCAAGACATATTAAATTGCCTTATCATACTAGTCATAATAAAGCTGCCAAATTTTTTGATCTTGTTCATTTTGACATATAGGGTCTTATTGCCTCAAAATATATTCACGGGTTTTCTTATTTCCTTACTACTGTTGATAATTTTAATAGATACACGTGGTTAACACTCATGAAATCCAAATCTGAAGCTCGACAGTATGTCATGAATTTTGTTCATTTAATACACACATAACATAACACATCTATTAAAAGCATAAGAGCAAACAATGGCCAATAATTTTAATGCCTCAATTCTATTCATCTAAAGGCATTATCCACCAAACAAGTTATGTTGAATCCCTCCAACAAAATGGTAGGGTGAAAAGAAAACACCAACAAATATTAAACATAGGTAGAGCCTTACTTTTTCACTCCAACTTACCCAAACAATTATGGTGTTATGCAGCTTCTCATGTTGTATACATTATGAACAGAGTGTCAATCCCTCTTCTTAATAATCAATCTCCTTATTTCCTCGTGCACCAAACTTTGCATAACCTTTATGACTTAAAATTCTTTGGTTCTTTAGTGTATGCTTCAACTCTACATGCACATAGAACTAAATTAGAACCTAGAGGCAAAAAATGCATCTTTCTAGGATATAAAATGGGCATGAAAGGTTCAGTTCTCTTTGACATAAACAACAAAGAAATATTTATGTCTAGAAATACTAAACACCGTGACAACATTCTTCCATACAATCCTACCTCCAAACCACCCACTTGGCTTTATCATTCACATTCCAACACAAACCCTGCACCATTGCCTTTAGTGCCTACAGAACCAGAACATATATCCCACACAAACCCTTCACCATCCAGCTCTAATGTTCCTACTGATCCCACAATATCCACATAAAATAACTACCTGCTAGACAAAGACATCCTCTTACTTATCTAGCAGATTATGTGTGTAATGCCTTAAATGATTCACATGAACTGAAATCTTCAGGTATTTCCTACCCTATTTCTGATTTCCATTCCTTCTCTCATTTGTCTCCTGTACATCATGCTTTTTCCACATCTATTACTCAGTGCATTAAACTTAAATCATACAAGGAAGCTAGTATGTCTGAATGTTAGTTATTAGCTATGAAGTCTGAATTGGAGCCTCTAGAGAAGAATGACACATGGAAAATTGTAGATTTACCACCTCATGATAAACATACAGGCAGTAAATGGGTTTTCAAGGTCAAACATAGGTTTGATAGAACCATTGAAAGATACAAGGCACGATTAGTAGCCAAAGGCTACAATCAAATCGAAGGACTTTATTTTTTTTATACTTTCAGTCCTGTAGCAAAGCTCACAACAGTTAGAATGTTATTAGCTCTTGCTTCCATTCATAACTAGATCCTCCATCAATTGGATATTAATAATGCATTTCTCCATGGAGTTTTGTAAGAGCGTGTTTATATGATAATACCTGATGGTGTTCATTGTGAAAAAGTAAACAAGGTATGTGTTCTGGACTGGGCCAGTACCTGCCCCCACAGTTGGACAGGCCCAACCCAATACTACATTGAGGAGGCCCAGCAAGGCTCAATCCTTCATCCCGTCGGGCACGTTCAATACCCTCTACAGTCGGGCAGACCACTACCTAGCACGGGGAGAGCTCACGCGTCCCCCCCACATTCTCCACGTGTTCCCCGCGCGAGGACATGTTATCAGGCAACTACTCGGGTCCTAAAGAACCGGTCTTCCACCTTTCGAGGATCACGGGGCATTTGGACCAAGGTGAAGACCACATGCTGGTATTCCCTACGCCATGTAGACCCTAGTAATTACTTGTGTTGGGCCTGGAAATCCAGCCCAATGCAATGTGACCGTTGGCCCAGCGCTGGGGGCATACTATAAATACCTCTTTCACTAGAGGGTCAGATATTCTGAATTCTATTTACGGACCTGTTATCTCTTTCACGATGTGTGGCAGGCTATTGATCCTTTTTTGATCTGGTAAGATCAGTGGCGCCATCTGTGGGAACTTTTGCTTCCCCGTTCTTTCTCCCATATAAGCTCAAGAACCAAAGCAGTTTTCAACCTCCGTTTGGTCATGGTCAACCCATACATTGAAGACAATGCTCCAGAAACGGCCTTCACTTTGTTCACCAATGGCGATGGTCATAACTCCAACATGATCGTTCACGTCGAAAAGGGCGACTCCAGGGACTGGCACACCGCCTCTCCCTCCTCGGACAATGCGGTCTTCAACATCACCTGACGCTTCGACAACCCAGCTATCTTCCGACCAACTCTTCTGCCTACCAATGCTGAACCGACCATGGTGGCCCTATTCGCAGCGATCAATCATACGAATCTGATGATCTTCCAATAGAATGAGAAGATAGGGATACTCGAGAAGAAGCGATAATCACATTCTCCCCTGCAGAGACATCGTCGCCCCGTTTCTCGAAGTCCCTCCCTCGTGGAGGACACAACACGATGACTCCCGGAGCCCTTCTCCCCGACAGACTAAGTGTTGTTGTCGATTGGAGCGGCCTCATCCCATGGCCACCCAAAAGCGCGACCGATCCTCTCCCCGGAAGGAGCGATGCTCCCGCACTCATAAGAGGAACAAAGCTGACAAATACGTCGAGAAGCCAAAGATTCGTCCAAGAAGTCCTCTTCGGCGGAATAGAAACAATCAAGGTGACCTTTCCCCATCTGAATCACTTGTCAGGAGCGATTAGGATGACCAGCGCACACTGTTGTCCATGACCATTGTAACACCCCCTTTCTATACCCCCCAAATAATCACCTAATCATATAGTCAGAGTATAATTATAATCATAGTATAAAAGAGGCGCGACACATTACGCTTGAAATTAAAACATACAACACCTGCTCAACAAAAGATATGCAACAGTGAGGTAACTATGCAACAGAGGAACATAGTCCTTACACCC
The DNA here is from genome assembly GCA_963859935.3 of Lathyrus sativus. Taxonomy (NCBI): domain Eukaryota; kingdom Viridiplantae; phylum Streptophyta; class Magnoliopsida; order Fabales; family Fabaceae; genus Lathyrus; species Lathyrus sativus. The sequence goes on along the minus strand of OZ012739.1, from coordinate 429,972,468 downwards.
ACATCTCAATATTTAGAATAAAAGCGGAAAATCTAAACATTGAATAACATCAGACATATAAACATACACACACACACAGATATATATATATATATATATATATATATATATATATATATATATATATATATATATATATATATATATATATATATATATATATATATATATATATATATATATATATATATATATATATATATATATATATATATATATATATATATATATATATATATATATATATATATATATATATATATATACACACATCCAGTATGATTCAACAATGTAATACATGTTTTCATAAACATTCAACAACAAGATATATATACAAATGTATCACAAAAGAATCATGTACATCCTAGCTACCTGGTGCTACATATCAGAGCCGACCGACCAAAAGAATGAAGACACGCTTCACAAAAAGACCTCCAGCCTACCTACTCTGCAATGCCTCATAGAGCACCATAAAACAGCAGAAGGGTGAGAAATATCATCATAATAACAATGCATATAATTATATATATATATATATATATATATATATATATATATATATATATATATATATATATATATATATATATATATATATATATATATATATATATATATATATATATATATATATATATTAGCATAAAATACACATATTCTACATTCTCACCACAATTTATCACAACTCACTCATATACATCACAATGTATACATATATATATATATAGATATAACACCAAGCATATTCATCATGCATACTTCCACAATTCTTATCATTCCACATAAACATACACATTTATGTTTATTCACCAACACACAATTATAAAGATGATAAATGCAAATCATAGAGACCGACTCACGACTCTATGTAAATGCAATGCGGTACCGACTGAATCATCTCAAGTTCACTCAGGAACTTATTGGAACCATCGCTCATTACCAATGTAACTCACTGTCGGGCCTACGATGTTCACCCATTGCTCACACCTTACATAGGCACACAATGTTTATGGATTGCTCACACCTCACATAGGCACACAGTCTGATTGCTCATAGGCACACAATCCGATTGCTCACACCTTACATAGGTACACAATCGTTTGTAATCATTGCTCACACCTCACATAGGCACACGATGTTACAACGGATTCTCATTAGAATCACACAACACAAGAATGTACATCATTATGCTTCACATACAAAATGACTCAAGACACTCTTGAAATGCATACATATTCACAATATATTCATGCATTCACCTCATACCATCACATACAATCTATACACATTCACATCGATTTTGCCAAACGGCAACGAGCATCGCTTTACCACCTAAACGGCAACGAACTCTTTCACAATTAACATGCATTTACATTTAATTTAAACCACGCATTTATTTGCCAAAAGGCCACAATTCACAATCTAGGATTCACGCCATACGGCTACCCACAACATATCATATAACAACACACAAGCTACGCGTTTCGGGAGAAGGTCGATCACCTCCGAGTCGAAGAATCGATATTGGATGGGAATAAAAAAAAGAAATATGTTGTGCTGTCATGCTCGCTAGTTGCTCGCCTAGCGAAGTCATAGTGAACAATCGCTATTGACTCGCCTAGCGAACATGCTAGTGAAGGCTGTCATTAGCTACTAGAAGTGTTCGCTTGGTGCTTTGCCTAGCGAGCACTTCACTACTTTCCTCGCCAGAGTGAATGAGGGTCTTTTTGATTCTGCCCAAGTTTAGGAGTGTTTGTTGGTAGCTTGTTGGGTGCTCGCCTAGCGAACCCTTCGTTACCTCACTCGCCAGTGACTCGCTTAGCGAATGCTTCGCTACATAAACCCTCCATTATCCAAAAATGTCAGAAGGTCACAAAACCACCCAATTTTAATCCAACAAGTTCCAATAGTCTCAACCCAACATTCCTCGACTAAACTACACAACTTATTTCGAATTCTAACCGTGAAAACATCGGTTTCTATCAATTTAACCAATTCGACCTAAAATGGAAATACTTGGAAAAACAACCAAACAATCCAAACAAACACGTACATAATGATATACATTGATGAGATAATAAGATTTCACACCCTTACCCGATTAAATCGATTCCTAAAAGTTGTTTTGAAGATTTCCAAGCTTTTCCTCTTTTTCTTCTCTTTTCTCTTTTTCCCTTTTCTTTCTCTCCTTTTTCTTCTTTCTCTTTCTTTTCTCTCCTTTTTCTCTTTTATATCTTTCTATTCTAATCCTTTCTATTACTTTTCTCTCAAAATATCTAATAATTCATTTTCTCACAAAGTATCTAACTTAACATTAATTAAGAAATATCTAAAATACCCTCCAACCTAATTTCCCTGAAAACTCTCAAAAATGATAAAATAACACAATATGCAAATATAACATATTAACACACCAATTTCACAAATAAAATAATAATCACCCAAATAAAATAAAAGACTCAACAAAAATTTGAAATCAGAATCGGGGCGTTACAACCATCAGGGAGACTCCCTTGCTCGTCAGGATGGAAAACCCCCCGCCCTTAGCGACATATGATGGTACGACCGACCCAGACAACCACATCGAAAGCATCTATGCAATGCTCGACTATCGGAACATCCAGGGAGTTATCAAGTGCAGGCTCTTCCCTGCTACCTTAAAGAAGAGTGTTATGGCGTGGTACAAGCGCCTCACGCCCGAGTCTATCACCTCTTGGGGGAGCTGAAGAGGCAGTTTTCCAGGCACTTCACCATTTCCTGGCGCCACCCGAATACGGAAAAGACGAATCTCTTCGGATTTACATAGAGAGGTTCAATCGATAAGGTGTCCAGGTGTCCACTTCGAACGACATGAAGAGATTTTTGATCGAGCAAGAACTGCGACCTCACACAAAGTTTGCCAAGAAAGTCAGCATTGAAAGGCCTAGCACCTTAAATGTGTTCCTCCATAAGCCTCAGGCATACGTCCAGTATAATGAAATAAAGGCCTCCCACTGCGCCTGCGACTCATGGAATCAAAAGGGTGCTAGGAGCTCCAAGTACAAGGATTCACTATTCCCCCGACGAGGCAGAGAAAGAAGAAGAGAATACCGACCCCGAGAACAAAGGGGGTCAGCAGGCCGGTTCACTGGATACACGCTACTCACATCTCCCCACGAACGCATCCTGTCCGAGTGTAACAACTCGGAATTTCATATAGGTGTTGTCTATTTTCCGAAACTGACACCCCATAAGCCCAACATTGACAAGTCCAAATACTGCCGATTCCACCGGAGAATTGGACACGTCACAGAAGATTGCATCCACCTCAAGGATGAAATCGAGATCCTAATAAAGGAGGGGTACCTGAAGCAGTACACCCGGAGAAGAGAGGCTCCTCAACAGGAGACCCGCGAAGCCAAGAGGGTCAAAGAGGTGTCACCACCCTCTAAAGAAGCTGGACTGCAAGTCGCCCTGTGTGTCTCCCGGCTAGAAGACTTTCTCCTTCCAGACGAACCTGATGTGCCGCTGTTCGCCCGTAGTCCATGAGAGCACTTCCCCGCCGCAATGGTCATATATGGCGAAGGCCCCAACAAGCTCTCAGTCGGGTCAGTCAAGAGGAAATTTGAGGAGTTGATCGACAAGAGCTCGAAGAAGAGCGCCACCCTCGACAAGTTCAAAGGTAAATCGAACCCGATTACCTTCTACCTCGAGGAACTTCCCGGAGGCGCACCTAACTTTAGCATTCCCCTTTTGATCAGGGCTTAGATGGCAAACTTTGACATGCGCCGAATCTTAGTCGACCAAGGGAGTTCAGTGGATATAATGTACATTCATCAGTTTACTACCCTCTAGCTTAAAGAGAGCCATTTGACCTCGCATGTTGGCTTCGACCTACAGGGCTTCAACGACGCCACCACAAAGCCTTAGGGATACGTGGAGCTGCTTTTCACGTTCAGGGCCGAGGAGACTGCCAAATAGATGAAGGTTCTCTTCTTGGTGATCGAATATCCTTATTTGTACCAGTGCATCCTAGGAAGACCGACCCTAGCTGAATTAACCACAATGCCATCTATAGTGCACCTGAAGGTGTAGTACTACACGGCCAGAGGTCGAGTCGCCACCCTCCACGGGGATATCGAGGCGGTTAGGAGATGTTTCAAGGCGGTAATCAAATGGATCAACTTGATCAACATCACCCTTAAGACGACCAGTAGACCAGCCCGGGCTGAAGAGCAGAGGAAATTACCTCACGTCAGCTCTGTCGGTCTCGACAGCCGCTTTCCTAACAAGCAGAAGCAGAGCGCAGAGTCTGAAGGTGCACCTCCAGCAGACAACGAGAATTCATCCCATCCAATGCGCCCTATTCCAAATGGAGACTTCGAGCTCATCACGCTCGGAGACAACCCAGGAATAAGCGTGAATATAGGCACGGGACTCCCTGACCTGGCGGGGAAGCAACTAAAGGCCTGCCTCTGGGAGAATGCTGACATGTTCGCATGGAACACTGCGGAGATGCCCCGCCTTGTCCTTGACGTAGCTTGTAACCACTTCACCATAGACCCGGTCACTAGGGTCGTAATTCAACGTAGGCATAGGCTGTCTCCCGAAAAAGCGGAGGCTGATGAAAAACTGTAAAAGACCTCCTAAAGGCAAATTTTATATCGAAAGCCCAGTACATAACATGGTTATCTAATGTTGTACTTGTTAAAAAATATAATGGAAAATGGAGGATGTGCATTGATTACACTGATATCAACCGGGCATATCCAAAGATGCTTACCCATTACCTAACATCGACAAACTTGTCGAAAATTTTGCAAGTTTTAAATTGTTATCATTCATGTATGCGTACTCAGGGTACAATTAAATCCCCATAGAGAAGGCTGACAAACAATACACGACCTTCATGACTGAGTTGGGCAACTATTACTATAACCTAATCCCCTTCAGTTTGAAAAATGTCGGTGCAACCTACCAGTGGATGATGAACAAAGTCTTTTGAGGAGAAATCGGGGGCATGCTTAAGGTTTACATGGACGACATGATCGTGAAGTCACGAGAAGAAATCGACCACACCGCCCATCTTAGAAAGGTCTTTGAGACAGCGAGGAAATGCATAATGAGGTTCAATTCAGAAAAGTGCACCTTCGGAGTACAAGCAGAAAAGTTCATCGACTTTTACTTAACGGAGCGAGGAATAGAAGCGAATCCGAACAAGTGCAGGGCTTTCTCCGAGTTTGCAACATCGAACACGAAAAATTCCATCCAATCCCTAAACAAGATGCTCGTGTCACTATCCCGTTTTGTTGCCAAGTCTGCCCAACACGCCATCCCATTCTTCAAGCTTATGCGCAAGGAAGTCGCGTTCAAATGGACCAAGAAGTGTGAGCAAGCCCTCCCCCACCTCAAACAAGTCCTCTCAAAGCCACCGGTCCTTTCGAGGCCCAAGGTCGGAGAAACCCTGTACTTATATCTTGTCGTTGCAACTGAGGCCGTCAGCGCAACACTAATTCAAGAAACTCGCGAAGGGAAGAAGTTGATCTACTTCATAAGCAAAGCCCTCCAAGGTCTCAAGCTCAGGTACCAGCTGATCGAGAAGGTCGCTCCGGACCTCATCAACACAGCTAGGAGGTTGCGACATTACTTCCTAGCCCACATGATCATGGTCAGAACCGACCAGACCGTCAAACAGCTACTCGGGCGACCAGACATGTCAGACACAATGCTCAAATGGTCGCTCTAAATCTCAGAATTAAACGTCCAATACGAGATCAAAAAGGCCCTCAAGGAACAAGTTTTGGCCGACTTCATCGCGAAAATGACCTCTACGGAGTCCCCGACCCCGGGGCATACAAGTGGGCCATCTTCGTCGACAGCGCCTCTTGCTCGACGAGAAGTGGAGCGGGCATCATCTTAGATAATGAAAAAGGCATCTTGATATAATTCTTCTTCGCCTTAGCATTCTCGATGTCGAACAACCAGGCCAAATATGAGGCGTTCCTCACAGGATTCCGCTTGGCCGAAGACCTTGGAGCGAAAAAGGTGAAGATATTTACTGAGTCCTAGCTCGTGGCCTCCCAGGTGCGGGGAGAGTACCAAGCCAAGAACGACAACCTCACCTTGGTGAAAGAAAAAATTAAGAGCTTCGATTCCACAGAAATGCAACACACTCCACGCGAACACAACACCAGGGCGAACATCCTATCGAAACTAACGAGCACGAAGAATAAGGATGGAAGCAAATGCGTAATCCAGGAGGTTCTCTCTCGCCTGAGCATCAAGAAATACATAACGACTGTTAAGGTTAATGCTATTGACGACAACAACTGCTGGATGACTCCCGTATACAACTACCTAAGTGTCGCGGTGAAAATCGGATACCAAACTATTGATTAGTTTGAATCTTTAATTAATTTTGCAACCGAACTTTGATTTGTCCAAAGGAAGGGATAAAGATCGAAATTCCCACGATGCAATGCTAATGCAAGTTAGAGAGTTTATAGGTTCGGGGGTCGGTTAAACTTAGGGAAGGTACTAGCATCCTAAATTTTTGTAGTACTCTACAGGAACCTCTTGTTTTATGTTTGTTTATTGCTAAGTGTTATCTGCTTAAAGGTTAAAAGGCCTAGTGGTTTATATCTAAGTATACTCGATAAGATGTCGCATCTTATGCCTATATATCTTTATGGGAGTGGAATCAGAGTATTTTGTAGTTCTCCTAAAGGGTATGAGGAGTTCTTTGACTGTGGTCAAAGTTCCTACGGGTTTAGGGTAGTTGATTGATTGATTTTAGGAGAAAGGATGAGTTGTCATTTTAAGGGAGATTTAACCGCCACAAATTGTAGGAAAATAGTCTTTGCATCGTCTTAAGAGAAGGGCTCAAGTACTCGGATAGGGATCGACGAGGTACGCCTCTATCTCTCTTAAGGCAAAGTTTCTACGGTATTGATTGTATTGATGTGGGGTAGAGATTCTATCTCGCTTAAGATGATTGACATATTTCTCTATCGTGTTTGAATGTTTGAATATTGTATGTTGAGTTGTATTGTTTTCCTATGTTGTAAAGAGTGACAGTCCTTCCTATGGGGTAGGATCTATCCTAAGAGATCGACTTGAATGGGATCAAGGATCAAGTGGGAGAATGATGCAAATGAGATGCACTACACACGATTTTTGAATCATGTGTAGGTTTTTCCTTTGGACGGAATGCGATGCGATAATATAAATTGCAATAATGTAAATTGCAGAAGATAAATTGCGGAAAGTAAAGCCATACACACGCATGAAAGCGCTAAGTGTGTGAGTGAATACGTGAGCGGGGTGTGCATGATTGAGTTGGATGTGATGTTGATTTAAGTTGATTAAGGGTGTGATTGATCTTAAGGGAGATGTTGTATTTGATTTTAGGAAGATTAATGAGGAATTATTTTAAAGGGATAAATTAGTTTTTTATGAAGGTTGTTATTAACAAAAAGCCAAGTTATTTAAATTATAAAAATAGATTCGATTAGTTTATTATAAAAAGGGTTTTCCTGTTATTAGGTAGATTTTATTATATGAAAGCTATATTAAAATGGAATATATTTCTATTATTAAGTAAACAAATAATTTAGTTATTATTATAAAAGATAGATGTTAATTTAAGTTGAAAAAAGGATTGTTTATTATTTATTTTAAAAGTTATTTTAAATGAGAAAAAAGTTTATCAAGTATTACGAATTGATTATGAATTGTTTTGAATTATATGAGAATTGTCTTTGTATTATTTAGAAAAGAAATAAATTATTACTTCATTATTAATTAATTTATTTCAAAAAAAAGTTTGTTATTATAAAATAGATTTCTATAGCTTACCTGAATTTAATTTAGAGATAAATAAAAATTCTTATTATGTAAAAATTTGTTTCATTATATAGAAGTTATTTTAAATATGATAAAAAGGGTTTTAAATAAATTATATTAACAAAAGGGATTTCTATTAAAATAGTTAAATTATTTTATTTGTTTTATTATAAATATAAAGATTATTATTAAAGTTATCATAAAAGATTATTATATTCTTTTTTAAAAAGGATTACTGTAACACCCCACTTCCCAAAATCAATTAAATTAATAAACATTATAAATAAACAAAATCAGAGTTCCAATTTCCCAAGTGGGATATCACATGAAAACAACGTTTCCTTATAAAAAGGTTTTTCTCCAAATACAGCGGAATATTAAATATAAAACCCAATAAAAGTTTGATACGTTCACAGGAAAATAAAATATAAGTTCTTCATAAAACAAATAAAAGCGCCCAAGTCCCGTGCTACGTATCAGAGCATCCTAGACTCGACTGTCACACCATAATCCAAGCTAGCTAAGTACCTGGATTATCTGTACTTCCGGAGAAGCACAAACACAACAACAGCAAAGGGGTGAGAAATCATGATCAAAAATATAATGGTAATGTAATACATGTAATAAGGCAGTAAAACACACCAACACATCAATTATTCACCCCAACAACACCATATAACGAACCTACTGTTCAAATTACAATATAACATATTATAATGCAATTATGCAACTCAACACCATGCATGCGGTACCGACTCATTGGTTCATTCAATCGAACCTGGATAGATCACTTACGCTCCTCCTGAGACATGATCTATCCCCCACCATTCTCCACAAAGGAGTACGGATGAATCACTTACGCTCCTCCTGAGACATGATTCATCCCACCAAAACACCATGATATGAAAGACACCAATGCATAATTATTATATTTTGGCACGCTAAGTGCACACGATCCTCCTGATCATATCATCATACAACAATGCATATGTATAGATATATTACACCAACACCATATAAATCAATCAGATAGTAAACGAATTCATACTATCACACCGGATATAACTACGTTCCCCCCCACTCGGGGATACACGATCCTACTGATCACTACACACATATACATTACTAATTGCTCACCAACAATATTAAGGGAAACGCGTACTATCCCCAAGTACACAAGTTATATCCCATACTCATCATTTTCACACTACAGCAAGGCTAGAAGGATCACACGAGACCAATTCAGACATCTCACCAAAAGTCTCTGAGTTACTCAGAACCTCCCTAAACCAACACCTCAGCCTATACACCAAAATCAATAATTCATCAACATCAACCCACAATCACAAACATGCCAATAGATATTATACTTACCAATTATCCTATAATTTCTACTCTAGAACCGACATTACGGTACATTACCGACACTTCAGAGTCACTCTGAATCTCACCAAGGTCCTAACCATAGTCATTAACGACACTATAGGGAAACAACACATAACTTTTCCCAAAGCTATAATCATGGTCATTGTCAACACTACGGTAACAACACATAATCTCATCAGCTTTATATTCCTAGTTACTATCAACACTACAGTAACATCAACAATCCAACAAAATGGATCAATACTACAGTAACATCAACAATCCAACAAAATGGCTCAACATTACAGTTACTATCATCACCATATATATATATATACCCCAAAATGCATCATCAGCATTCATCAATCCCCCAACATCAACAATAATCATAGCATGCCAATATAAAACTTTATATAACGATAAATTCCTACGGGGTTAAGGAATCCCCTCTACCCTATACATGTATAAACCATTCCCAATCAAATTTCTCCCCCCTTACCTTATCAATTGGTTGATCGATAGAAATCCTCCTAGAATTGGTCTCTTGGCCTTCCCCTTTTCTCTTCCGTTCTTCGTTCCCTTTTTCTCAATTTCTCAAATGTATCGTAACACTCTCCCCACCCCTTCACATTCTATTTTCTTTATTAAATCTAATCCCAATTAATAAAATAACTTAATAAAATAATACAATATTATTATTAATACTAATAATATTATAATACTAATAATAATAATAATCATAATAATAATAATACTCATTATTAATAATAATAATAATAATAATAATAATATCGTTATTTCACCAAAATAATAATAATATTAATAATATTAACAAATATAATAATAATAATAATAATAATAATAATAATAATAACACCCCCACCAATGTTACTATTATTTTTATATTATTATATTTCACACCAAAATACCACCAATAGTCCTTCCACATTAGGGACACCCACCAAACATCACCAAATACACCCCCACCAAAGGACACACCAACGTATAATATTTAAAATAATTATAAAATGACTAAATAATTAAAATGGGTGTTACAACTCTCCCCCACTTTAATTATTTTCGTCCTCGAAAATTACCTGATGGAAATAGCTCCGGATACGCTTCTCGCATCCTGCTTTCCAACTCCCAGGTCACACTGCCTCCTGCAGCACCTCCCCAAGCTACCTTCACCAAAGGTATCTCTTTCCCTCGGAGCTGTTTCATCTTACGGTCCTCGATCCTCAACGGCATCGTCTCAATAGTAAGATTCTCCCGAACCTGAACATCATCTCTCTGAATAACATGAGATGGATCAGAAACATACTTTCACAATTGCGACACATGAAACACATCATGTAAGTTCGATAACTCAGGTGGCAACGCCACCCTATAAGCTACAGCACCAATTCTTTGCAGAATTTCATAAGGTCCAATAAACTTAGGATCCAGCTTCTTGGACTTCAATGCACGACCCACACCAGTCATCGGATTAACTCTTAGGAATACGTGATCACCTACACAGAATTCCAACTCTTTCCTCCGATTATCATGATAACTTTTCTGCCTACTCTGAGACACTTTCATTTTCTCACGAATCATTTGAATTGTCTCAGTAGTCTGCTGTACAATTTCTAGTCCAAGCACCACATTCTCATCAGTTTCATACCAACACAGAGGAGTCCTACACCTCCTCCCATACAAAGCTTCAAACGGTGCCATTCCGATACTAGAATGGTAACTGTTATTGTACGTGAACTCAATCAATGGTAAATGAGTATCCCACGCACCACCCTTTTCCAACACACAAGCTCTCAACAAATCCTCAAGTGACTGAATAGTCCTCTCCGACTGACCATCAGTTTGCGGATGATAAGCTGAACTCAACTTCAACTTAGTCCCCAAAGCTTCCTGCAAGCTTTTCCAAAATTCCGAAGTAAACCGCGGATCTCTATCCGATACAATACTGGACGGAACGCCATGCAACTTCACAATTACCCGAATATAAATATCCGCCAGCTTCGTTAATGGAAAACTAATGTTGATTGGTACAAAATGTGTAGACTTCGTCAATCGATCCACAATCACCCAGATAGCATCAAAATCTCTCGCTGTATTCGGCAAACCTGTAACAAAATCCATAGTAATGCAATCCCATTTTCAAACCGGAATCTCTAATGGTTGCATAAATCCAGAAGGTCTTTGGTGTTCTACCTTCGACTTCTGACACGTCAAACAGGCATACACAAATTGAGCAATGTCTCTTTTCACACCAGACCACCAAAATAATTTCTTCAAATCATGATACATCTTCGTAGCTCCAGGATGAATACTCAGATTACTACGGTGTCCTTCACTCAAAATTGACTTTTTTAATTCCTCATTATCTGGTACACAAATCCTGCCTCTAAATCTCAACACACCTGTACTATCCAATTTAAAGTCACTATCGGAGTCACTTCCTACTCCAGGCATCAAATCTACCAATTTCACATCCAACTTCTGATTTTCTCTAATCATATCCAAGAAGTCATTATTTACCTGCAACATACCCAACATTACACTATCTGCAGTAGTCTCACAAACCATGCTCAAATCTCTAAATTGTTCAATTAACTCAATTTCTTTCACCATCAGAGCTGCCATATGAATTGCTTTCCTACTCAAAGCATCTGCCACTACATTGGCCTTTCCTGGATGATAACTCAAACTGAAGTCATAATCCTTCAAAAATTCCAACCATCTTCTCTGCCTCATATTCAGCTCTTTCTGATCAAACAGGTATCTCAGACTCTTATGATCACTAAACACTTCAAATCTTGAACCATATAAATAATGTCTCCAGATTTTCAACACAAAAACAACCGCAGCTAATTCAAGATCATGAGTCGGATAATTTCGCTCATGCACTCTCAATTGCCGCGATGCATATGCTACTACTTTACCATTCTGCATAAGAACTCCACCTAATCCCATCTTAGACGCATCACAGTACACCACAAACGGTTCACTCGGAGTCGGTAACACTAACACCGGTGCCGTAGTCAATCTCTTTTTCAACTCTTCAAAACTTTCTTCACAAGCAGCGTCCCATACAAAGACTTGGTTCTTTCTCGTTAACTGAGTTAATGGCAATGCCAAATTAGAGAAACCTTCAATAAACCTGCGGTAATAACCAGCTAAACCCAGAAAGCTCCTAATTTCTGTCGCTGTCTTCGGCGGTTCCCACTGCAATACTGCACTTACTTTTGACGGATCCACCGCTATTCCATCTTCAGATATTACATGCCCCAAGAAACTCACTTTCCTCAACCAGAAGTCACACTTTGACAATTTAGCAAATAGTTTATTTTCTTTCAACACTTGCAAGGCAATCCTCAAATGTCCTGCATGCTCTTCATCAGATTTAGAATAAATTAATATATCATCAATAAACACTACAATGAACTGATCCAAATAAGAATGGAAAATTCTGTTCATATACTCCATAAATACTCCCGGCGCGTTAGTCACTCCAAACGGCATTACAGCATATTCGTAATGTCCATATCGAGTCCTAAAGGCAGTCTTCTGAACATCACCTTCTTTTACTCTTATCTGATGATAACCCGATCTTAAGTCGATCTTACTAAATACACGAGCTCCCACCAACTGGTCCATCAAGTCATCAATCCTAGGTAGAGGATACTTATTCTTAATAGTTACTTTATTCAATTGACGGTAATCGATGCACAAACGCATACTACCATCCTTCTTCTTCACCAATAACACTGGAGCTCCCCACGGCGATACACTTGGCCTAATAAACTTCCTATCCAACAATTCTCCAATCTGAGACTTCAACTCAGCCAATTCCACTGCAGACATCCTGTACGGTGCCATAGAAATAGGCCTCGTACCAGGAACAAGATCAATACCAAATTCCACTTCTCGCGTCGGAGGCAATTCCGTAATGTCGTCAGGAAACACTTCCGGAAATTCATTCGCCACAGCTACTTCCTCTATTGACACTTTGCTATCCCCCGATAATGTTACAAATAAAGCAAACACTCTAGTTTCATCTTCCAACAAGGCCCTCAATTCTTTATTAGACAAAGAACTTGCTAAAGCTTCCTCTTCAGGGGTCAAGAACAACAATTCCTTCCGAAAACAGTCGATGTAGACTCGGTTGAACTCTAACCAGTTCATACCCAGAATAACATCCAATTTACCAAGTGGTAGACAAATCAAATCCACTTCAAATTCTCTACCGAAAATAGTCAGTGGACACTTCAGGCATACCAAAGAAGTAGTCACTGAACCTATAGAGGGTGTCTCAATAGTCATTCGTCTCTCCAGAGTAGACGGCACCAATCCTATTCTCTCCACACAATCCACAGAAATAAACGAGTGTGTTGCACCCGTATCAATAATAGCAATCAAAGGAATATTATTGATAATACAAGTACCTTTGATAACACGCTCATCACTGGCAGCTTGAGTCCCTGCTAAGGTAAACACTTTCCCACTAGCCGGAGACGTCTGAGGCTTCTTCGGCTTCTCACAATGTGTACTGATATGACCCTTCTCACCACAGTTATAACAGGTCGGCATGGTTGCTCTGCAGTCAGCTATCACATGACCTGGTTTCCCACACTTAAAACACTTCTTGGCTTCATTAGGACAATCATTAGCACGGTGTCCTATACCACCGCACCGAAAACATTTCCCTTTAGCAGATGCTCTCCCATCTCTAGGCTTCTTATCAACAACAGCTTTACGTTTTCCCTTATCAGTAGCAACACTATAAGGAGTACCACTAAACCTCTGCTTACCCTTACGGTCATTAACAGCTTTGTAGTGCGCAATCCTAGCTCGGTTATCGTTATCATATATCCTGCTCCTACTTACTAGCTCAGGATAGCTCCTGATCTTCTGACAAGCAATTCCCAACTTAATCTCTGGACGCAGTCCATTCTCAAACTTTAAGCACTTAGAAGTCATCGCCCCCTCCACATTATAGTGAGGACAATACTGCACTAGCTCCTCAAATTTAGCAGCATACTCCGCTACCGTCATACTACCCTGCTTCAACTCTAAGAATTCAATTTCCTTAGCACTGCGAATATCTTCTGGAAAATACTTTTCCAAAAAACCCTTCCGAACCACCTCCCAAGTAATGGCGGTTCCAGCAGCTTCCAATCTTTGGCGACTATTGTCCCACCAGGCTTCAGCCTCACCTTCCAGCATGTGAGTACCAAATCTCACCTTCTGCTCATCAGTACATTCCATCGTTCTGAAGATCTTCTCAATTGCCTTCAGCCACTTCTGAGCAGCTTCTGGGTCCAGAATTCCTCCTTCAAACGTTGGCGGCTTGTTGCTCCGAAACTGCGCCAAACTCCTGAATTGGGCATCTGCAGTTTGATTCTGATTAGCAACTGCCTGCGCCATTGCTTGCATAGCAGCAGCCAATGCAGCATCGTTCCTTCCTGCCATACTGCTCAAACATAGCAACACCAAGTTAAAAGATATTCAACTACATCATAAAGGACAGACTCAACTCGACTCAACAACACTAGCCGGACGGACCGACCTGCTCTGATACCAATTGTAACACCCCACTTCCCAAAATCAATTAAATTAATAAACATTATAAATAAACAAAATCAGAGTTCCAATTTCCCAAGTGGGATATCACATGAAAACAACGTTTCCTTATAAAAAGGTTTTTCTCCAAATACAGCGGAATATTAAATATAAAACCCAATAAAAGTTTGATACGTTCACAGGAAAATAAAATATAAGTTCTTCATAAAACAAATAAAAGCGCCCAAGTCCCGTGCTACGTATCAGAGCATCCTAGACTCGACTGTCACACCATAATCCAAGCTAGCTAAGTACCTGGATTATCTGTACTTCCGGAGAAGCACAAACACAACAACAGCAAAGGGGTGAGAAATCATGATCAAAAATATAATGGTAATGTAATACATGTAATAAGGCAGTAAAACACACCAACACATCAATTATTCACCCCAACAACACCATATAACGAACCTACTGTTCAAATTACAATATAACATATTATAATGCAATTATGCAACTCAACACCATGCATGCGGTACCGACTCATTGGTTCATTCAATCGAACCTGGATAGATCACTTACGCTCCTCCTGAGACATGATCTATCCCCCACCATTCTCCACAAAGGAGTACGGATGAATCACTTACGCTCCTCCTGAGACATGATTCATCCCACCAAAACACCATGATATGAAAGACACCAATGCATAATTATTATATTTTGGCACGCTAAGTGCACACGATCCTCCTGATCATATCATCATACAACAATGCATATGTATAGATATATTACACCAACACCATATAAATCAATCAGATAGTAAACGAATTCATACTATCACACCGGATATAACTACGTTCCCCCCCACTCGGGGATACACGATCCTACTGATCACTACACACATATACATTACTAATTGCTCACCAACAATATTAAGGGAAACGCGTACTATCCCCAAGTACACAAGTTATATCCCATACTCATCATTTTCACACTACAGCAAGGCTAGAAGGATCACACGAGATCAATTCAGACATCTCACCAAAAGTCTCTGAGGTTACTCAGAACCTCCCTAAACCAACACCTCAGCCTATACACCAAAATCAATAATTCATCAACATCAACCCACAATCACAAACATGCCAATAGATATTATACTTACCAATTATCCTATAATTTCTACTCTAGAACCGACATTACGGTACATTACCGACACTTCAGAGTCACTCTGAATCTCACCAAGGTCCTAACCATAGTCATTAACGACACTATAGGGAAACAACACATAACTTTTCCCAAAGCTATAATCATGGTCATTGCCAACACTACGGTAACAACACATAATCTCATCAGCTTTATATTCCTAGTTACTATCAACACTACAGTAACATCAACAATCCAACAAAATGGATCAATACTACAGTAACATCAACAATCCAACAAAATGGCTCAACATTACAGTTACTATCATCACCATATATATATATACCCCAAAATGCATCATCAGCATTCATCAATCCCCCAACATCAACAATAATCATAGCATGCCAATATAAAACTTTATATAACGATAAATTCCTACGGGGTTAAGGAATCCCCTCTACCCTATACATGTATAAACCATTCCCAATCAAATTTCTCCCCCCTTACCTTATCAATTGGTTGATCGATAGAAATCCTCCTAGAATTGGTCTCTTGGCCTTCCCCTTTTCTCTTCCGTTCTTCGTTCCCTTTTTCTCAATTTCTCAAATGTATCGTAACACTCTCCCCACCCCTTCACATTCTATTTTCTTTATTAAATCTAATCCCAATTAATAAAATAACTTAATAAAATAATACAATATTATTATTAATACTAATAATATTATAATACTAATAATAATAATAATCATAATAATAATAATACTCATTATTATTAATAATAATAATAATAATAATAATAATAATAATATCGTTATTTCACCAAAATAATAATAATATTAATAATATTAACAAATATAATAATAATAATAATAATAATAATAATAATAATAATAATAATAATAATAATAATAACACCCCCACCAATGTTACTATTATTTTTATATTATTATATTTCACACCAAAATACCACCAATAGTCCTTCCACATTAGGGACACCCACCAAACATCACCAAATACACCCCCACCAAAGGACACACCAACGTATAATATTTAAAATAATTATAAAATGACTAAATAATTAAAATGGGTGTTACAATTACCATGAGTGAGTTTTTTATAAAAAGAATAGTTGCTTAATTATTAATTATGAAAAGAGTTTTTATTATATAAAAGTTTATTAAAAGGAAACTCTTAATTATTATAAAAGTTAAAAGTTAATTTTACAATAAAAAGAGGTCTATTATTATATAAAAGCTATGAATAATTTCATTATGAAAAAAAAGAATTAAATTAATTTAGGGATTATTTAAGAGGTTAAAAAAAAAGTTTTAGTTATTAGTAAAAAATGAGAGTTATTTTAAAAAGTTTATTAAGATAAAATGATTTTAATTATTATTATAGGAGCCAATTAAATTTGGAAATATCTTTCTGAATAATGTAAAAAGGTTTTTATAATAACATGATATATTAAAAAGTTAGTGAAATATTAGATTAATTAAATAAATTACCTAATAAAAGGGGGTTAATTAAAAGATTATTAGTTTAAAAAAGAGTTAATTAAGGTTTGATTACATGTTAATTACTTTAAAAAGATTAATTAATTAGATATTAGACAGGTAATTAAACTAATTAAAAACAGATTAACGGTTAATTGGTTGATTAGGAGAGGATTTAGAGTTAATTGGGAGAGGGTGTGTGATCGAGTGCTACGCGGGTGCAGGCTTACGGTGAACACGCGTGTGAGGGTCGCGAGATGTGAATCACGTGGTTGTGATTGTGATGGTGCATGGTGATACCGTGTATGTGTGTGCACAGGATTACAATATAAAAATTAAAAGGAAACCCTAAATCCCCCCAAAAATCCCTAATTTCTCGATCGTCCCCTTTCTGCTTCTGCGATTCTTTCTTGATCTCACGTATTGCCCTTCACGCCGTCTTCCCCGTCTTCTTCTTCGAACCTTCTCATCTTCTCCATTTTCTATCAGACAAAGACCTGCAAAACAAACATCAGCCCCAAATGAAAAACACCAATTGAAGAGAACATTACCTGCGATGACGATAACGAAGGCTTGCAGGTGACTTCACGGTGGTGACGTCGACTATGGAGATTGCCGGCGAAGGTGTTTTGTTGAGGGTTCGCGTCGAAACTTGAAGAGGTTGATCTTTCTCTTTTACGCTTTCTAGGTTTTTTCTGATTTGGGATTCTTGGGAATTTTTCGACCGCCTGTTTCTTGTTTGTGGATTTTTATGTGTTTCTACTCTGTGTATTTGGGCGTGAATTTTCTTCTTCTTTTATAGTTAATTTCCAAAACGAATTGAAAGAGGTTTTAATACTACTTGAATGTGGTTGAACGTGTACGAATATATTCAGATCTTCAATAAGTTCCAACTCTGTTATTGGAAACTAACAAAGTTATTTAATTTTGCAGGAGACAGCATTAGGGCTCCTTCCATTTTAGGCTCAAATACGTCGGGTCTGACTTGGAAAGGAAATCATAACTGTCTGATTTGTGCCCCTTTGTTGGTTCCGGTTTTGGTAAGGAGATGACTCGGTGGCTCATGTTGTTCAAATTGCTGATGCTTAGTAATTCTCCATTAATGGCCATTAAAAATCATCATATTTGGTCTGATTGAATCTTGCTATTCTGACTTATTTTGTCTGATGTTGTTGTAGGTCCAACAAATTAGTAATCACAGCAATCAATGCTGGGAGTTTAACGGGTTGCATTAGCTTGCTGAGTGGGTGGCTCAAGTGTTTAAGGACCTTCATGAGTTTGACGTTTGAATGGCTGGTTATTCTGTACACCGATTTGTTATGCTTTCACTTTTGATTTGCAGGTACGGTTAATGCACTCGATGAATTCCTTAGACCAGTGAAAAATAGTTGCAAAGGGTACTCATCTTCAAATCAAAAGTTTAAAACATCCAAAGAAGTCTGCAATCCATTCCCAGTGATTTCTGTTGGATAATTAAGAGACGTGCTTTGTGCAGATTCCTGAGTCAATGCGGTTTCAGGTGAAGCATCCTTAAAGTCCCCAGAGTCATCATCAAAATCATCACCGTGGTCCAAGCTGGAGCATGATAGTGTTAGAACACAGATTGGTTCTTAATAATATCTCTATGTTTTGATGATAACTATTATAAAATTTTGTAATTAAGAATTATATACTCTAAAATTTGCTTAAGAATGTTTGCTACAAATATTAAAGTAATTATCACTCCAGAAGCAAATCAGAACTGAACATAAGAAATATGCTAGACTCTGAAGCATCAGATGCACTCATTAGAAGATTCTGAACGCTGCCATCAGAAGATTCTGAAGCAGTCTCTAGAAGGATCTAAAGCAGAAGCTCCAGAAGAATCTTAAGCAAGTCAGAAGCATCTGAACCAAAGAAGATTCTGTATGAAGAGTTTTCAAGCATAGTTACTACAGAAGGTTCTGAGAGTACTAAAGCTGCCAGTACTGAGGATCTGACTCAAATATGCTCTAAACTTATACACGCTAAAAGCACACTTGCTGTAAAGACTCTGATTCAGCAAAACTCTGATCAACATCAGAAGGGTCTGATCAATTTAGACTCTGATGATTCTTGTTGAAAATTGATGAAGAAGAATTCAAAGATTATGTCCGTTGGAATATCCAAATGACTCTTTCCTTATTTATGCTAGACACAAGAACACAGACAAAAAGGATTTCTCTGTGCTTTCTTCTTCTAGGAAAGGTCACTTGATGCAAAGACAAAAAGGCTCAGACCTTTTGGTACACTCTTCTTAACGTGAAATACTCTTGGACCAATGTGCCTATAAAAGCAAGTCTCCAACCATCTTCTTCAGTTGACGTGTTATCTGAAAAGAATTCATTATTCAAAGATCTCATACAACTCATATTCTTTCTAGAATTAATTTCTTTGTTCTTAATATTAAGTGAAAAATCACAGTTGTGATAAAGCTTTATTAGAAGCATTTTAACACTTGTATTTGTTATTACATTTGATTGTAAGAAAACCTTAAGAAGATCTAGTTAGGATCAGTAGTTCTTGAGAAGACTTTGAACAATTGTTCTTAGTGCTTACTATTGTAATCAGTTGATTAAATAGTGGATTAAGTCCTTGTTTGAGAAAGGCAAATCACTCTAGGAAGGGTGGACTGGAGTAGTTGAGTTCAACGAACCAGGATAAAAATACTTGAGTTTTTATTTCTAAGTTTTTATCTTCATACTTATTCAACCCCCCTTCTAAGTATTTTCTCACCTTCAGTTGGCATCAGAGCTCCAGTTTTGTGTGTGCTACCACTTCACAGTGACAGTAAAGATCCAGTGAGAAAAACTTTGATATATATTTGTGTTGCACCCTAAAATTTGACCAACCGGTTCCTCTATCTGGTTCTTGGTTTAATTCGTATTCGCATATCAGATGCATCACATTTGTAAACAGACAGAGGATGTCAGAGTTACAGTTTGGTTTTCACTTGCCGGATGTTTCAGATCCAGTCCAAATAATCGGAGTTTCAGTTTCAAGAAATTATGCGCTTCGCGGCGTTTTCAGTTTACATTGTGCTTTGTGGTATTTCTGATGCCCGGGGTCTGCTGTTTGGTCCAGTCTGGTTAACAGTTCCTTTTTTGGGGTTTTTAATTTTCTAGGTTTTTATTGGTTTTTTTTCTAGCATTTTAAATCATATTTTGGTTTTTAAATAGAAATAGTTTAGTTTTTAATATTTTAGTTTTCATATAGAATATTAATTAGGGTTTTATAAAATTTCAATAGAGTTTCTAATATTTTAGAGTTTAATTTTTCTTAGAATATATAGATTTTCTTTTATAGGGTTTTACTAATTGTTTTAGAAGTTTATAGAATTTATATAGGATTTATTTTAATAGATTTTGTGAATTTTAGATATTTTTAGAATATTTTAGAAATTAATATAGAAATATAGAATTTCTTTTTTGTAAATAGGTTATAGATTTTAATTTGTTTTTAGAATTTTATATAGATTTTGTGGAATTAATATTAGTTAGTATTAGTTTTTAATAGAATTTTGATAAGATTTAATTGATTTTAGTTTTCAGATTTTTATGAGTTTAATGGTAATATAGTTTAATATGGATTTTAATGGTGTTAATTGTTTTTAGAATAGTATAGGATTAGTAGTGTTAATTTGTTTTAATACGTGTTTAGTCAGCATTTATAGTTTTTAATCATTTGTGTTTAGTCAGTTAGTTTTAATTAGCATTTAATTAACATTTTCGTTTTGGTTAATTGTCAATTAATTAATTCTCAGTTTTCCATTAAGTGTAGTTAATCATGTTTAATCATGTTCAATTGCATTAATCAGAGTCTTAGTCTTAGTGGGCCAGGTCCAATTCAGTCAAAAGGCCCAGCCACGTGTCCTTTATATAGGGGTCCCACGCCTCATCTTTTTTTCCCCTCCTGCCACGTTTCCGTCCACTCTCTCTCACGTTGACAGCACACACCCACACGTGTAACTCCCTCTCACGCCCTCAGGCCACACGTCCTCCTCACACCTCCCCTCTGCGTGCAAGCCTGCCACCTGTTGGCTCCTCATCCTCGCCGGAACACCCTACCGCCGGGCATGCAAACGCCCTAACCTCCCACCGCCGGCCGCCCTAACCATCACCGGCCACCGCCAGCTCGCCGGAATCTGCAAAAAAATGCCAGAAATTCAAGAACAGCTTGAATCTTTCCCTTCTTCCTTCCTTCACTGCTCGCCGGAAACTCCACACTACTGGCCGGAACCTTCATGTATCATTTCTTTCCCAGATCCATCAACTGTTCTTGATCTTCAACCGCGTCTCCAGATTTTTCCTCAAGAACGCGCATCATGTTCATCTGAATAATTTCCAGAACCATCGTCTTCATCCGTTTTCAGCAACACCTATTCTCCAGCAACTGTTTTTGGATCTTCATCGAAAAATCTTCTCCGTCGTGGATCTTCGGTGAGCAAGCAACTTCTTCAAGAACATCATCTTGTTCTTCGTATTTGGAGAGATCTTCGACCAACAACGCAACGTCTTCAGCGATCCAGCAAGAAACACCAGAAAATATCACGATCTTCGCGCTCTGAGATCTTCACTTTCTCCAGATGAGCTTCAAGAACACCATAGCTCGCTAAGGCTTCACATCCAGGTGCATCGCTTTGATCTTGTTGCATGCTTTTCTGTTTGATGATAGGATTCAATTTGTTTTGATTCACTGAGATTTAGGAATGTTAGGGTTTTGAAGATTTGGTTGATGCGTGGATTAAATGAGTATGGAGAGATTGTGTTTGTTTGTTGTTGATTTGTGTTTGAGAGTTATGGAAGAGGAATGAGAGGGTTTCAGAGAGTTTTTTTTTGAGAGGTGAGCGGCGCATGGGGAGTCTGTGAACAGTGTGTGGGAGATTTGGGAGAGTGAAGGTACTTATAGCTAGGGTTTTGGACTAGTTTGGTTTGGGCCCAAATGCCATTGCTGAAACAATCTCCCCTCTCTCCTCGTCTCACCCCCTCCCTTTTGTGAAAGAAAATACTGAAAAAAAAATATAAGTGATTGGGCCTTGTAGTTGCTGAGCGCCCCCCCCTGTCTGGGCCCAATCCTGAATATAACTGAGCATTTTGCTATCTGCCACGTTGGGGGTTATTTTTTAGTTTAATTTCTTTTTTAATTTCTTTTGTTTCATTCATGATAGAAAAAGTGTCATAAAAAATAGTAGACTAATCCAATTTAATCCATTCTTTTTCCCATAGATTCACATTTAGATTTAGGATTTTATTAAATAAAAACATTAGTTTAGTCATGCATTTTTCATTTTAGTGGCATTTTTACATTTTTATTGGTTTTGAAGTCCATTTTGTGAATATGTTTGCCTTGTGGATTTTATTTCTACCATTTGGTATGAGTTTTTTGCTTGGCTTTTTGGTATGTTATGCTAGACTGATGCATGCTCCCCATAGGATTTTTGTGGTTTTTTTTAGAAATTGATTGATGTTGTTTTAGGGTTAGAGAGTAGAGACCTCATAACTTGCTGGTTAACCCTTGACCATTCACACGTTAGGGACTGATTAGTGGCCTTAGAAGTTGACTTAGGTTTTGAGATTTGATCTTGGGATCATAGAGACATGTAGGTTTCCCCTAGATTTTTTGGTAGATTTTTAGAGAGTGTTCTGGTATTTTTGTTTGAGCCTGAGATTAGGGGAAGTCTTAAGGGCTTCTGACTTTGAAGTTCAACTGTGGTTGAACTTTGAAGATAGTTTCTTTTGGTTTGAGGGCCTGTGGTTTCTTCTTGAAGATGGAGGCTGGATGAAGACTTGATGGAGCTTGCAAGGATGCATGGACTGAAGACCTAGGTTAGGAGCTTGCTCTTCCTGTGAGGTTAGAGATCCTGAAGTTTGAGGGAAATTCATGGTACTTTCCTGAGGAAGGCACTATGGATGTCTTTCATTCTTTATTCTCACCTCTTTCTTAAGTATCCAATGATGTTGGAGCCTTCATGTGAGTTTAGTTTCTCCTGAGGAGGAATGTAAACCGTTCACAGTTGTTGAGCCACATGGGATATGATTCATAAGTGGAAGCCCCCTAGTATTTTCCTGAGGAAGGCATTATGGGTCTACTCACTTAGTTCCCTTAGTTCATGTAGGATTTCTTAAGTATCCAATGATGTTGGAGCCTTCATGTGAGTTTAGTTTCTCCTGAGGAGGAATGTAAACCGTTCATAGTTGTTGAGCCACATGGGATATGATTCCTAAGTGGAAGCCCCCTAGTATTTTCCTGAGGAAGGCACTATGGGTCTGCTCACTTAGTTCCCTTAGTTCATGTAGGATTTCTTAAGTATCCAATGATGTTGGAGCCTTCATGTGAGTTTAGTTTCTCCTGAGAAGGAATGTAAACCGTTCACAGTTGTTGAGCCACATGGGATATGATTCCTAAGTAGAAGCCTCCTAGTACTTTCTTGAGGAAGGCACTGCGAGTCTGCCTACTTAGCTCCCTTTCTTTGGTAGGCTTGTCTTGAAGCTTGAAGACTAGGATTGATTTCTCTTGTGTAGGGGTTTTGCTTTAGGGTTTTGCTTGAAGTTTTGTTTAGGGCTTTGCTTAGAGATTTGATTAAGGTTTTGTGTAGGGCTTTTGCTCAGGGGTTTGATTAGGGGCTTTGTTCAGGGGTTTGATTATGGTTTTGTCTAGGGGTCCTGCTCAGGGTTTTGGCTTAAGCTTTTGGATAGGAATTTGCCAGGCTGGTTAGCCCTTTCCTTCTCTGTGTGTTGATTGACTTGTGTGGTGCTGTGTTGCATTAGTCTTAGGGGTTCATCTAGATATTTCTGAGATAGGTGCATCTTAGAAATAGGCTTTGTGTGCATAAGAAGTTGAGTGTCTGACTCCTTCTGCTTGATTGTTATTGAGTGGCTTTGCTTGCTGGTATTTGGTAGAGCTGAGCTCCCTTGCCTCTGTGGTGTGTGGCCTTTGTGCCTTGCTTGCTTGGTTGTTGCATTCATGCATATTTACAGTATGTCTTTACTTTGCAGTGATTCCTGTTTGCTGTTTAGTGCTTTTGCCATAATCCCTTAGGAGCTCTAAATTCTCTGCTGTGGAGGAGTTATGATAGGCCTTAGACGGGTTAACCAGGCATGATAACATTAGGTAGATTCCCCTTTTCAACAATAGTTTTAGGGTGTCTCTTTCCTTTCTCAAAACAACAGAAAAACACTTAATAAGGGATAAAACAAAAGTGAATTCATTTCTTCCGCCAAAAGATTTGAACAAACATCAAAACCTTTTGTCCTCTTGGACTGTGAAAACCCTTGGTTAAGGTGCATTTTCCCAATAAAAAACACTTGAACAACTTGTGTCATGCGTAGCCCGAACTACGTTTGCTCTGATTTTCCATGCCGTGTGGAAGTACGTAGGCACAGGACGCGATGTCCTGGCGAGCAACCTTCCCCCCCGTCTAGACGTAGGTAGTCGAACTACGTTGACTCTGACTTTCCCATTGCACGAGGGAGTACGTAGGCCCAGAACAGTGTATGTTCTGTCGAGTCCTGTCCTTTTCTTTTCTTTTCAGACTGACCACTAGCGTAGATAGATAAACACACCCTTTTCCTTATAAACACCAAGCGTGGATCCCGTCGAGTACGATGGACGTGAGGGGTGCTAATACCTTCCTCTTGCGTAACCGACTCCCGAACCCAGGTTTTGGTTGCGATGACCATACCTTTCCCGTTTTTGCGAGGTTTACTTCGAGCGTTTCCTTTCCCTCCTGTGGGATAAATAATGCACGGTGGCGACTCTTCTGTCAAGCCGGCGCCGATTTTTGCAGTAGCGACAATTTGGTTGTTACTATGGCTGATAATTCAATGTCTAACATTAACAACAAATATGAAGAAAGGGACAGAATCAACACTAAACCCCCTATGTTTGATGGGGAGAAATTTGATTATTGGAAAGACATGATTGAAAGTTTTTTCTTTGGTTATGATGCTGATTTATGGGATTTGGTCATAGATGGATATGTTCATCCCATTGATGG
This sequence comes from Lathyrus sativus, assembly GCA_963859935.3. NCBI lineage: Eukaryota > Viridiplantae > Streptophyta > Magnoliopsida > Fabales > Fabaceae > Lathyrus > Lathyrus sativus. The sequence continues at coordinate 429,947,064 of OZ012739.1, read as the reverse complement.
GAATGGCAAGAAAGTAGATAGAAAATCTATTACAGAAGCCCAAAAGAAGGAATTTAGAAATCACCACAAGGCCAGAACAATATTGTTAAATGCAATATCTCACACTGAGTATGAAAATATCACAAATAGAGAAACTGCATTTGACATGTTTGAGTCCTTAAAGATGACTCATGAGGGAAACTCTCAAGTCAAGGAAACAAAGGCTCTGACTCTAATCCAGAAGTATGAAGCCTTCAAGATGAAAGACTCTGAATCTGTTGAAGCTATGTTCTCCAGATTTCAAATACTTACAACTGGACTAAAGGTTCTAGATAAATGATACTTTACTTCTGATCATGTGAAAAAGATCATCAAAAGCTTACCTACCAGATGGAGACCTATGGTGACTACGCTGAAAATGGCTAAAGATCTGAACAAGATCTCCTTGGAGGAATTAATCAGTTCACTAAGGAGTCATGAAATTGAACTTGAGGAAGATGAACCTCAAAAGAAAGGTAAATCAATTGCTTTAAAATCTAATAAATCTGCTAAAGCATTGCAGGTGATAGATGAAAGCTCTGAAGAATCCTCATCTGAAGATGAAGATGAACTATCCATGTTGTCTAGAAGAATAAACAAACTCTGGAAGCATAAAGGAAAGAAGTTCAGAAACTTCAGGAAGCCTGACCAAAGAAAAGAGTCTTCTGGACACAAAAGATCTGGCAAAAAGGAGGTTGTCTGTTATGAATGTAAAGAACCTGGACATTACAAAAATGAATGTCCAAAGGTGCTGAAAGAAAAGCCTAAAATAAAATCTGATAAGAAGAAAAAGGTTCTAATGGCCACCTGGGATGATTCAGATACATCTGAATCTGAATCTGAGTCAGAAGAGGAATATGCCAATGTAGCTTTGATGGCAGACATAAAAGATCAGGAGGAAGGAACTTCAGGATCTGACTCTGACGCTGAAGAGGTAATGGCTAAACTCACTAAAGAAGAACTTATCAAAGTGTTATCAGAAGTTCTGAAGAGCTATAACAATATTAAGCTCAAATACAAGAAGCGTCAAAGCAATTTTGTATCTGAGAATAATATTCTTAAATCAGAAGTAGCTGAGCTAAATGAAAAGAACTTAAGATTGAAAAATGATTATGAATTAGCTCAACAAGACTCTGATTCTGAAACTGAGTCTGAATGCAAAAATATTTTAGAAAAATATGATTACAGCTTTCAGAAGTTTCTTGCTAAAAGCATAGACAGAAGCAAAATGGCTTCTATGATCTATGGAGTTAGCAGAAATAACAGAAAAGGAATTGGATATAAATCTTCCTCTGGAAAGGACTTAAATCCAAAACCTGTTGATAAAATTATCATCAAGAAAACTCCTTTATATTCCCACTTTAAATTTGGTCACTTGAATGATATTGAACACACACGTTCTGAAAAGAACATTCATGTGTTTAAATCTAAGGCTAGTCATAATAAACCTTATGTTGAAAAACAGAAGTTTAGACAAACCTTCAGAACAACTAACCCAAAAGGACCAAAGAAGATCTGGGTACCTAAAAGTAAAATAATTCTTGTTGCAGATGTTCTTAGCAACAAGGTCAGGACGCCAATCATGGTACCTGGACTCTGGATGCTCGCGACACATGACAGGAGAAAGGTCTATGTTCCAAAGTCTGGAGCTTAGATCTGGAGGTGATGTGAAATTTGGAGGGAATCAGAAAGGCAAGATCATTGGATCTGGCACTATTGGAAATGGTAAACTTCCCTCTATTACTAATGTCTTACTTGTAGAAGGATTAAAGCATAACTTATTGTCTATAAGTCAATTAAGTGACAATGGTTATGATATAACCTTTAATCAAAAATGTTGTAAAGCTATTAGTCAAAAGGATGGCTCAATCCTATTTAGTGGAAAAAGGAAAAACAACATTTATAAAATAAATCTTTCAGAACTTAAGGTTCAGAATGTTAAATGTCTCTTGTCTGTTAATGAGGAGCAATGGGTCTGGCACAAAAGATTGGGGCATATTAATATGAGACGTATATCTCAGATTAATAAACTTAATCTTGTCAGAGGACTTCCTAATCTGAAGTTCACCTCAGATGCTCTTTGTGAAGCATGTCAAAAAGGGAAGTTTTCAAAATCATCTTTTAAATCAAAAAATGTTGTTTCCACTTCCAGACCACTAGAATTACTTCATATTGATCTGTTTGGACCAGTGAAAACTGCATCCATCAGAGGCAAGAAGTATGGATTAGTCATTGTTGATGACTATAGTAGATGAACATGGGTAAAGTTCTTAAAACACAAGGATGAGTCACATTCTGTGTTCTTTGACTTCTGTAAACAAGTCCAGAATGAAAAAGATTTCAAAATTATAAAAGTCAGAAGTGATCATGGTGGTGAATTTGAAAATAAATATTTTGAAAAATATTTTAATGAAAATGGCATTGCTCATGATTTTTCCTGTCCTAGAACTCCACAACAAAATGGAGTTGTAGAGAGGAAAAATAGAACTCTGCAAGAAATGTCCAGAACCATGATCAATGAGACTAATCTGGAAAAGCACTTTTGGGCAGAAGCAATCAACACAGCCTGTTACATTCAGAACAGAGTGTCTGTAAGACCTCTTCTGGAGAAGACTCCATATGAACTGTGGAAGAACAGAAAGCCTAACATTTCATATTTTCATCCTTTTGGATGTATTTGCTATATGTTAAATAGTAAAGAAAATCTGAACAAGTTTGATTCCAAAGCACAGAAGTGTTTCATGCTTGGATATTCTGAACGCTCTAAAGGCTACAAAGTATACAACACTGAGACACAGATTGTGGAAGAATCTATTCGTGTTAGATTTGATGATAAGCTTGACATTAAAAAGCCAAAGTAGTCTGAAAACTCTGCAGATAGAGAAGTAGTCTTCACAGACTCTGAAGGCTCAGAGGCAGATAAAGCTCAAGTAAAGGAACCTGAAGCAACGCCAGATGCAATTCCTTTAACTTCTCAGATGAATAATCTAAACATTTCTGAAGAATCAACTGTTAGAGGATCATCTTCCAGAATCAAAGCTTCTCATCCAGAGAATGTTATCATTGGAAAGAAGGATGACCCTATCAGAACAAGATCCTTTCTCAGATCATCTGAAGCATCATTATTTGGACTGTTGTCAGTAATTGAACCAACTTCTGTAGATGAAGCTCTACAAGACAATGATTGGATTATTGCCATGTGTAACACCCCCTTTCTATACCCCCAAATTAATACATTAATCAATTAGGCACTTAGAAAATTTATTTCATCAGAGTTTAATTAAAATTTAATTAAAACATGGTATATAAGAGGCGCATCATATTATCACGAAATTAAACACATACGATACCTGCTCAAAATAGATATGCAACAATGGGTAACCCACATCTCAATATTTAGAATAAAAGCGGAAACATCCAAATATTGAATCGATCACATTCATAAAAGTATATACAACCATATCCACAGCGGATGCATACACAGATGTATCACAAGGAATCAAAACAAATGTAACTCCAAAAGAGTCAAAGGCTTCCTAACTACCCAGATGTTACATATCAGAGCCATTGACCAAAAAGAATGAAGACATCGCTTCACAAAAAGAACCTCCAGCTTCCTACTCTGCAATGCCTCATAGAGCATTATAAAACAGCAGAAGGGTGAGAAACAATATCATAACAGTTAATGCATAAAATTGTATATATACATATACTCATATTTGTACAAGTTATACTCAAATTATGTTCTCACCACATGAAGCATATACAATTAATCATGCCTCTACACATGCTCATGAACATTCACTATATGTTCCTCCAAACAATCATATATAACATACACAGTTACATTCATACAACTAATGCATCATACACAGATGACTCATGCAACTCATAGAGACCGACACACGACTCTATGCAGATGCAAATACGGTACCGACTCATTTCAACAGATCCTCTAAGAAATCGAGTATTCAGCAGATTCTCCACGGAATCAAGTATTCAGCAGATTCTCCACGGAATCAAATATTCATCAGATTCTCCACGGAATCGAATATTCAGCAGATTCTCCACGGAATCAAATACTCTGCAGATTCTCCACGGAATCAAATACTCTAGTCAATCCTCCAAGGGATTACATGTTATGACTGATTCTCCGAGGAATCACACAATGCAACCGATTCTCCAAGGAATCTAATGTAACCATCGTATCATACGAGGTTCTGCAAATCCTCCGAGGGATCATTCAACACAAAAATGCATACTAAGATGCTACACAATGCTAATCCTCCGAGGGATCGATCAACACAGAATGCATACTATGTTCACAAACATACTCATTGCATTTATCACATACATCGCATATATCTATCATGCATTCACATTATGCACCATTTCACACATGGTTTACACACATATCAGCCTATCAATGCGTTTCTATTCAATTCAAGCAAATACACAAGATTATCAAACGTTCAAGATTCACCATTGACTATACAATCTAGGATTCACGCCTTTCGGCCACCCATAGCACGACATGTCGAAACAGTTCACACATCAATCATTCATATAGGCATTAATCATAATTGAATCGGCCAAAAAAAATCATGCTATGAACAAACAGCAAAACAAATAACACTGTCAGGTTCGCCAACCTTCGCCTGGCGAAGCCACGCCGCGAATGCTCGCTGGCCTTCGCCTGGCGAACCTCCTAGCGAAGTCCACTGGGAGTAATTCTGGAATTACTCGCTGAGGCTCGCTACACACTCGCCTGGCGAACCTTCGCCAACTAACCTCTCCTGGCGAACTTGCCAGCGAATACAGGGTGTTGCTTCTGACTTGCTTCGCTGCAGCTCGCTGGGCTTCGCCTGGCGAAGCTTCGCTGCCATTCGCCTGGCGAGCCTGCGAAGACAGAACTTCCATGGCTGTCTCAAGAGCCCAAACTCCACAAAATCAACCGATTAAATCCAAACCAGTCTCAGTGGCACAACCCTACCATCACCCGACTAAACTACATCGTCTAATCCGAGTTCTAACCGATTAAAACCTCTTTCTACTCATCAAACCAACTTCTAACCTAAGTGGGAAAAAGAGTAGAAACTCTACAAAATCCAAACACATACACATACAATCATACACATTAAAGAGATGATGGAGTTTCACACCCTTACCGATCGATTGCAAGCTTTGGTGATGATCCCTTGATGATTCTAGGTTTTCCTCTCCACTTTCTCTTCTCTTTCTCTTCTCCTCTTTTCTTTCTCTTGTTTTTCTTCTTTTGTTACTATCTTTCTTTCTTTTCCTCTCTTATTCTATTTCTATCTCTATTTCTTTCCTCCCAAATTCTTTCCAACACTTACCAATCAATTATCACACTAAATTGCTAAATGTCTAAAATGCCCTTTTTACTCTAATTCCCCGAAAACTCTCCGAATCGGTAAAAAAATAGATAAAATAAGCAAACACCACATAGTAATATATAATTTCTAAATTTAAAACAAACATCAATTAAATAAATTAAAAGACTCAACAATTAATGGGAATTCAGAATCGGGGCGTTACAACTCTACCCCACTTTAGAAATTTTCGTCCTCGAAAATATTACCTGATTCAAACAACTCCGGATGCGACTCTCGCATCTTGCTCTCCAATTCCCAAGTCATGTTGCCTTTCGCGGCACCTCCCCAGGACACTTTCACAAGCGCAATATCCTTGCCTCTTAGTTTCTTAACTTCACGGTCCAAAATACTAACCGGTAAAACTTCAACTGTAAGGTTATCTCTTACTTCAACTTCATCCATCGGGATCACATGTGACGGATCCGGAACATACTTCCGAAGTTGCGAGACATGGAATACATCATGCAAATTCGAAAGGTTCGGAGGTAACGCCACACGATAAGCCACAGCACCAACTCGTGCGACAATCTGATAAGGACCAATAAAACGAGAAGTCAACTTTCTCGACTTCAAAGCACGACCCACACCCGTAACCGGTGTAACTCTCAAAAACACATGGTCGCCCTCTTGAAACTCGAGATCCTTTCTCCTTTTATCATGATAACTTTTCTGTCTACTCTGAGAAGCTCTCATCTTTTCCCGAATAAATTTCACCTTTTCCATCGTTTGCTGTACCATTTCAGGACCAACTACCGACTTTTCACCCGTCTCATGCCAACACAGAGGTGTTCGACATCTCCGACCATATAAAGCCTCAAATGGCGCCATACCAATACTCGAATGGAAACTGTTATTATAGGTGAACTCAATCAACGCTAAATAACCGTCCCACGCACCACCTTGTTCAAGCACCCAAGCACGCAACAAATCTTCTAACGATTGAATCGTCCTCTCGGTTTGACCATCTGTTTGCGGATGATATGCCGAACTCAATCTCAACTTAGAACCCAAGGCACCTTGCAAACTCTCCCAAAATCTTGAAGTAAATCTAGGATCTCTATCCGACACAATACTCTTAGGAACTCCATGAAGCTTCACAATAGTGCCAACATAAATCTCGGCCAACCTTTCCAAAGAATAAGTAATATCAATCGGAATAAAGTGAGCCGATTTAGTAAGCCTATCAACAATCACCCAAATAGCATTATGTCCTCTTTGCGTATTCGGCAATCCCGTAACAAAATCCATCGATATACTATCCCATTTCCATTCCGGAGTATCCAACGGTTGCATCAATCCACTAGGCTTCTGATGCTCCACCTTAGACTTCTGGCAAGTCAAACACGAGTACACAAAACGAGCAACATCGCTTTTCAATCCAGACCACCAAAAGATCTTCTTCAAATCCTGATACATCTTATTCGCTCCCGGATGAATACTCAAGTTACTCCGATGTCCCTCTTCCAATATCATCTTTTTCAAATCCGCATCATCGGGAATACAAATACGACCTCGAAACCTCAAAACTCCTAATTCATCAACTTTGAAATCTTCATTTCCATTCGTCATCAAATCCACAAATTTCAAATCCAACTTTTGCTTTTCACACACCGTAGCAAGGAAATCATTCGTGACATGCAACATACCAAGCTTCACACTACTCGGCGTTAACTCACAAACCAAACTCAAATCTCTAAAGTCCTCCAAAAATTCCCACTCTCTAACCATTAAAGTAGACACGTGCAACGACTTCTGACTTAAGGCATCGGCTACCACATTCGCCTTACCCGGATGATAATTTAAACCAAAATCATAGTCCTTCAAAAGTTCTAGCCATCTCCTTTGCGTCATATTCAATTCTTTTTGATCAAACAAATACTTCAAACTCTTATGATTGCTAAAAACTTCAAATCTTGCACCATAAAGATAGTGCCTCCAAATTTTCAAAACGAACACTACGACCGCTAACTCCAAATCATGAGTAGGATAATTCTTTTCATGTACTCTCAACTGTCTAGAAGCATACGCCACGACCTTCCCATCTTGCATCAATACACCACCCAATCCTGACAAAGAAGCATCGCAATAAACTATAAAAGGTTCCGTAGGATTCGGAAAAATCAAAATTGGCGCTGTCGTTAACCTTCTCTTTAATTCCATGAAACTCTCTTCACAATTAACATCCCAAATAAAAGCCTTTCCTTTACAAGTCAACTGCATTAACGGAAGTGCTAACTTTGAAAATCCTTCGATAAACCTCCGGTAGTAACCGGCCAAGCCCAAAAAGCTTCGAATTTCCGTAACTGATCTTGGAGTCTCCCATTGCATTACCGCATCGATCTTGGATGGATCCACACTAATACCATTGCCGGAAATAATATGTCCAAGAAAACTCACCTTCGATAACCAAAACTCACACTTAGACAACTTTGCGTACAATTTCTTCTCTTTCAAAATCCGCAACACAATCCTTAAATGTTCTTCGTGCTCCACTCGAGACTTAGAATAAATCAAAATGTCATCGATAAACACTACCACAAAACGATCCAACTGCTCGTGGAAGATACGGTTCATATATTCCATGAAAACACCCAGCGCATTAGAAACTCCGAATGGCATCACCGTATACTCATAGTGACCATATCGTGTTCTAAAAGCCGTCTTTGAAATATCTTCTTCCTTAACCCGAATCTGGTGATAACCGGATCTCAAATCAATCTTACTAAAAACACGGGCTCCAACTAATTGATCCATCAAATCATCGATTCTTGGAAGCGGATACTTGTTCTTAATTGTCACCTTATTCAACTGCCGATAATCAATACACAATTGCATACTACCATCCTTCTTCTTTACCAACAATACCGGCGCACCCCAAGGAGAAACACTTGGTCTTACAAATCTCTTATCCAACAAATCATTCAACTGCTTCTTCAATTCCACCAACTTCGATGCCGACATCCGATACGGGGCCATCGAAATCGGTCTAGTACCCGGAACTAGATCAATAGAAAATTCAACCTCTCTCTTTGGCGGCACATCCGCAACATCTTCCGGAAACACTTCAGGAAATTCACAAACCACAGGAAACACGTCGAGCTCCACTTTTCTCTCCACCGACAACGATGCAAACAAACCAAACAACTGAGCTTCGTCCGCTAAAAGTTTCTTCAACTCTTTAGTGGAAAGAAAACTCTCGTTTTCACCATCTTCCAAAGAAGGAAACCTTACTAACTTGTGATAGCAATCCAGATGAACTCTATTAAATTGCAACCAGTTCATACCCAAGATTACGTCCAAACCTTCCAACGGCAAACACACTAAATCCATAACGAAGTCCTTACCATACATGGTCAAAGGACAACTTGCACACACCAAAGAAGTAGTTACCGACCCCGAAGCGGGAGTCCCAATAACCATACCACTACTCAAAGAAACCATACACAAATCCAACCGCTTAGCACACGCAAGAGAAATGAACGAGTGAGTCGCTCCAGTATCAATAATAGCAACTAAAGGCATATCATTAATAAAGCATGTACCTTTAATCAAACGATTCGCCGCATTAGTAGCGTCTGAACCTGCTAATGCGAATACTTTTCCGCCCGCCAGAGCTTGCTTCGGTTTGGTACAATTCGGGCTAATGTGACCCACCTCGCCACAATTAAAACACTTCACAACATTCTTTCTACACTCTGCTGCATCATGTCCAAGGAGCCCACAGTTGGAACACTTCGCCTTGAACTTTCCACAATCATAAGACTTGTGGCCCATCACGCCACACTTAAAACATTTGATCGCACCGGAACCTCCTCCGGGTCTCCTATCAAAGTTTCCCCTATGTTTGCCCTTCTCAGCAGGCGTCACATAAGGTCCGCTTCGTACTTGCTGCTTCCCTCTCCTCTCGCTCAAACCCTTATAATGAGTAGAACGAGCTCTACTGTCTTCTTCATAAATTCTACAACACTCGGTCAAATCCGAAAATCTTCGTATTCTTTGATAACCCACCGCTTGCTTTATCTCAGGACGCAAGCCATTCTCATACTTGATACATTTGGAAAATTCCGCCGTAACCGCATCATAGTGAGGGTGAAACTTCACTAACTCAGTAAACTTAGCGGTGTAGTCCACCACCGACATATTACCTTGTTTCAACTCCAGAAATTCCATTTCTCTCTTCCCTTTAACACTTTCGGGATAATACTTCCTTAGAAACTTAGTACGAAATAAATCCCACGTAATCTCCTCATCGTTGACCTCAAGAACTTGCCTCACGCTGACCCACCAGTCATCAGCCTCTTCTCTCAGCATGTGAGTCCCTAGTCTCACCTTGTTCCCTTCAGCACAATCCATCACCCTAAAGATCTTCTCTATTTCCTTTAACCATATCTGAGCACCATCCGGATCAAATCTCCCTTTGAACATCGGTGGTTGGTTCTTCCTGAACTCATCATTCGCATTCACGTTAGGTGCACCCTGCACAGCTCTGGCCATAGCCTCTAACGCCACTGCCATAGCATTGTCATTACGACCTGCCATATTCTGAGGATTCCCAAAAATAACAACAAGGTTAAACAACCGTTCAACCAACACAACAACAAGACAAACACGACTGACTCAACACTGGCTCTGATACCACTTAATGTAACACCCCCTTTCTATACCCCCAAATTAATACATTAATCAATTAGGCACTTAGAAAATTTATTTCATCAGAGTTTAATTAAAATTTAATTAAAACATGGTATATAAGAGGCGCATCACATTATCACGAAATTAAACACATACGATACCTGCTCAAAATAGATATGCAACAATGGGTAACCCACATCTCAATATTTAGAATAAAAGCGGAAACATCCAAATATTGAATCGATCACATTCATAAAAGTATATACAACCATATCCACAGCGGATGCATACACAGATGTATCACAAGGAATCAAAACAAATGTAACTCCAAAAGAGTCAAAGGCTTCCTAACTACCCAGATGTTACATATCAGAGCCATTGACCAAAAAGAATGAAGACATCGCTTCACAAAAAGAACCTCCAGCTTCCTACTCTGCAATGCCTCATAGAGCATTATAAAACAGCAGAAGGGTGAGAAACAATATCATAACAGTTAATGCATAAAATTGTATATATACATATACTCATATTTGTACAAGTTATACTCAAATTATGTTCTCACCACATGAAGCATATACAATTAATCATGCCTCTACACATGCTCATGAACATTCACTATATGTTCCTCCAAACAATCATATATAACATACACAGTTACATTCATACAACTAATGCATCATACACAGATGACTCATGCAACTCATAGAGACTGACACACGACTCTATGCAGATGCAAATGCGGTACCGACTCATTTCAACAGATCCTCTAAGGAATGGAGTATTCAGCAGATTCTCCACGGAATCAAGTATTCAGCAGATTCTCCACGGAATCAAATATTCATCAGATTCTCCACGGAATCGAATATTCAGCAGATTCTCCACGGAATCAAATACTCTGCAGATTCTCCACGGAATCAAATACTCTAGTCAATCCTTCAAGGGATTACATGTTATGACTGATTCTCCGAGGAATCACACAATGCAACCGATTCTCCAAGGAATCTAATGTAACCATCGTATCATACGAGGTTCTGCAAATCCTCCGAGGGATCATTCAACACAAAAATGCATACTAAGATGCTACACAATGCTAATCCTCCGAGGGATCGATCAACACAGAATGCATACTATGTTCACAAACATACTCATTGCATTTATCACATACATCGCATATATCTATCATGCATTCACATTATGCACCATTTCACACATGGTTTACACACATATCAGCCTATCAATGCGTTTCTATTCAATTCAAGCAAATACACAAGATTATCAAACGTTCAAGATTCACCATTGACTCTACAATCTAGGATTCACGCCTTTCGGCCACCCACAACACGACATGTCGAAACAGTTCACACATCAATCATTCATATAGGCATTAATCATAATTGAATCGGCCAAAAAAAATCATGCTATGAACAAACAACAAAACAAATAACATTGTCAGGTTCGCCAACCTTCGCCTGGCGAAGCCACGCCGCGAATGCTCGCTGGCCTTCGCCTGGCGAACCTCCCAGCGAAGTCCACTGGGAGTAATTCTGGAATTACTCGCTGAGGCTCGCTACACACTCGCCTGGCGAACCTTCGCCAACTAACCTCGCCTGGCGAACTTGCCAGCGAATACAGGGTGTTGCTTCTGACTTGCTTCGCTGCAGCTCGCTGGGCTTCGCCTGGCGAAGCTTCGCTGCCATTCGCCTGGCGAGCCTGCGAAGACAGAACTTCCATGGCTGTCTCAAGAGCCCAAACTCCACAAAATTAACCGATTAAATCCAAACCAGTCTCAGTGGCACAACCCTACCATCACGCGACTAAACTACATCGTCTAATCCGAGTTCTAACCGATTAAAACCTCTTTCTACTCATCAAACCAACTTCTAACCTAAGTGGGAAAAAGAGTAGAAACTCTACAAAATCCAAACACATACACATACAATCATACACATTAAAGAGATGATGGAGTTTCACACTCTTACCGATCGATTGCAAGCTTTGGTGATGATCCCTTGATGATTCTAGGTTTTCCTCTCCACTTTCTCTTCTCTTTCTCTTCTCCTCTTTTCTTTCTCTTGTTTTTCTTCTTTTGTTACTATATTTCTTTCTTTTCCTCTCTTATTCTATTTCTATCTCTATTTCTTTCCTCCCAAATTCTTTCCAACACTTACCAATCAATTATCACACTAAATTGCTAAATGTCTAAAATGCCCTTTTTACTCTAATTCCCCGAAAACTCTCCGAATTGGTAAAAAAATAGATAAAATAAGCAAACACCACATAATAATTTATAATTTCTCAATTTAAAACAAACATCAATTAAATAAATTAAAAGACTCAACAATTAATGGGAATTCAGAATCGGGGCGTTACAACTCTACCCCACTTTAGAAATTTTCGTCCTCGAAAATATTACCTGATTCAAACAACTCCGGATGCGACTCTCGCATCTTGCTCTCCAATTCCCAAGTCATGTTGCCTTTCGCGGCACCTCCCCAGGACACTTTCACAAGCGCAATATCCTTGCCTCTTAGTTTCTTAACTTCACGGTCCAAAATACTAACCGGTAAAACTTCAACTGTAAGGTTATCTCTTACTTCAACTTCATCCATCGGGATCACATGTGACGGATCCGGAACATACTTCCGAAGTTGCGAGACATGGAATACATCATGCAAATTCGAAAGGTTCGGAGGTAACGCCACACGATAAGCCACAGCACCAACTCGTGCGACAATCTGATACGGGCCAATAAAACGAGAAGTCAACTTTCTCGACTTCAAAGCACGACCCACACCCGTAACCGGTGTAACTCTCAAAAACACATGGTCGCCCTCTTGAAACTCGAGATCCTTTCTCCTTTTATCATGATAACTTTTCTGTCTACTCTGAGAAGCTCTCATCTTTTCCCGAATAAATTTCACCTTTTCCATCGTTTGCTGTACCATTTCAGGACCAACTACCGACTTTTCACCCGTCTCATGCCAACACAGAGGTGTTCGACATCTCCGACCATATAAAGCCTCAAATGGCGCCATACCAATACTCGAATGGAAACTGTTATTATAGGTGAACTCAATCAACGCTAAATAACCGTCCCACGCACCACCTTGTTCAAGCACCCAAGCACGCAACAAATCTTCTAACGATTGAATCGTCCTCTCGGTTTGACCATCTGTTTGCGGATGATATGCCGAACTCAATCTCAACTTAGAACCCAAGGCACCTTGCAAACTCTCCCGAAATCTTGAAGTAAATCTAGGATCTCTATCCGACACAATACTCTTAGGAACTCCATGAAGCTTCACAATAGTGCCAACATAAATCTCGGCCAACCTTTCCAAAGAATAAGTAATATCAATTGGAATAAAGTGAGCCGATTTAGTAAGCCTATCAACAATCACCCAAATAGCATTATGTCCTCTTTGCGTATTCGGCAATCCCGTAACAAAATCCATCGATATACTATCCCATTTCCATTCCGGAATATCCAACGGTTGCATCAATCCACTAGGCTTCTGATGCTCCACCTTAGACTTCTGGCAAGTCAAACACGAGTACACAAAACGAGCAACATCGCTTTTCAATCCAGACCACCAAAAGATCTTCTTCAAATCCTGATACATCTTATTCGCTCCCGGATGAATACTCAAGTTACTCCGATGTCCCTCTTCCAATATCATCTTTTTCAAATCCGCATCATCGGGAATACAAATACGACCTCGAAACCTCAAAACTCCTAATTCATCAACTTTGAAATCTTCATTTCCATTCGTCATCAAATCCACAAATTTCAAATCCAACTTTTGCTTTTCACACACCGTAGCAAGGAAATCATTCGTGACATGCAACATACCAAGCTTCACACTACTCGGCGTTAACTCACAAACCAAACTCAAATCTCTAAAGTCCTCCAAAAATTCCCACTCTCTAACCATTAAAGTAGACACGTGCAACGACTTCCGACTTAAGGCATCGGCTACCACATTCGCCTTACCCGGATGATAATTTAAACCAAAATCATAGTCCTTCAAAAGTTCTAGCCATCTCCTTTGCCTCATATTCAATTCTTTTTTATCAAACAAATACTTCAAACTCTTGTGATCGCTAAAAACTTCAAATCTTGCACCATAAAGATAGTGCCTCCAAATTTTCAAAACGAACACTACGGCCGCTAACTCCAAATCATGAGTAGGATAATTCTTTTCATGTACTCTCAACTGTCTAGAAGCATACGCCACGACCTTCCCATCTTGCATCAATACACCACCCAATCCTGACAAAGAAGCATCGCAATAAACCACAAAAGGTTTTGTAGGATTCGGCAAAATCAAAACTGGCGCTGTCGTTAACCTTCTCTTTAATTCCATGAAACTCTCCTCACAATTAACATCCCAAATAAAAGCCTTTCCTTTACAAGTCAACTGCGCTAACGGAAGTGCTAACTTTGAAAATCCTTCGATAAACCTCCGGTAGTAACCGGCCAAGCCCAAAAAGCTTCGAATTTCCGTAACTGATCTTGGAGTCTCCCATTGCATTACCGCATCGATCTTGGATGGATCCACACTAATACCATTGCTGGAAATAATATGTCCAAGAAAACTCACCTTCGATAACCAAAACTCACACTTAGACAACTTTGCGTACAATTTCTTCTCTTTCAAAACTAGGAGGCTTGTGTGCTAGATTCCAATCAGATCCTAGAGAATCACACTTAACAGCTGTTAAGAGGATTCTAAGGTATCTGAAAGGTACTTCTAATATGGGTTTGTGTTACAGAAAATCTAATGATTTCAAATTAGTTGGATTCTGTGATGCTGACTATGCTAGAGACAGAGTGGAAAGAAAAAGTACTTCTGGAGGTTGCCAATTTCTAGGAAGAAATCTAATCTCTTGGTACAGCAAGAAGCAACCCACAATTGCACTATCAACCACAGAGGCAGAATATATTGCTGCTGCTGGATGTAGCACGCAGATGCTCTGGATGAAAAGTCAGCTAGAAGACTATCAGATATTTGAAAGTAACATTTCTATATTCTGTGATAATACTTCTGCTATATGTTTGTCTAAAAACCCCATTTTACACTCTAAGGCAAAACATATAGAAATTAAGCATCATTTCATCAGAGACTATTTTCAGAAGGGAATTATAAACTTAGCCTTTGTTGATACATATCATCAGTGGGCAGATATTTTCACAAAACCCCTTGTTGAAGATAGATTCAAATTTATTCTGAAAAATATTGGTATGGATTTGTGTCCAGAATAATATTTGTCAGAAGCAAATTTTACAGATGCAAAAATGTTTAATGCTCTGAAGTATTTCATCTAATTACTTATTCATTTCCTTAAATTACTTTATTTGTGAAAATCTAAACTAACAATACTCAGAGGACCTGAACGTTAGTTAACGTTTCATTTCTCAAGAGAATTCAGAAGCACATGCAAGCAAACACGTGTCACTCTAAATCTGCAAAGATAGCGTGTACACTACTGAAGAGACGTTTGAGGTGAAGTTTGAATAGTGAAAATCTTAATTTTCCCCCCAATTTGTCAGAATCAATTAATGCTTGAAATGATCTTTATTCTTTTTCATTAATTGCTATGTGTGGACGTGCCATTATCTGTCTGTTTGTATGCCTAAGTGTTTACTATAAATATCACATCTCTCACCACTTTCACACTTTTCACATCTCAAGAACGTTTATGCATTTCTGTCTTCTTTTCTCTCTTCACAAAAACCCTAAACCTTTGACAAAATCATCTTCAATGGCAACTTCATCCTCTACTGCTGCACAATTTCAATCAACCATGGCTGCAGTTACTTCTGCAAATATGGGTGTGACTCCATATACGACACCACAAAGGACTTTGTTAACACCTGTTGACAAACTGGAAGTTCTCTGTGAATCAATGGTGGAATTTGATTCACTGGCTGAAAATGGATTTGAGTTTCATTCAATAATTAATGCTCAAGGATGGGTAAAATACTTTGACAAACTTTTTGGACCAATTTACCCTCATCTGGTGAAAGAGTTTTGGACCAATTTACCCTCATTATAGAAGATCTGATCA
Organism: Lathyrus sativus; assembly: GCA_963859935.3. Taxonomy (NCBI): domain Eukaryota; kingdom Viridiplantae; phylum Streptophyta; class Magnoliopsida; order Fabales; family Fabaceae; genus Lathyrus; species Lathyrus sativus. The sequence goes on along the minus strand of OZ012739.1, from coordinate 429,930,946 downwards.
GGAAACTCATTGGATATGAGGAGACTGATGGAGTATCTCATCTGCCAGTTGGGCGTGTAGATATGAAAGAATTGTATGAGGAAGTCATGACTGCTGGACAGGCCTCTAATAAGTTTAAAGATCTGAAGCCTGACTACAAGATCTGGGCAAAGATTTTCATGGGATGCATTCATCACAGAAAATCTACAAACTCTCCAGATTACGTGAACAATGAACAGCTCTACTTTATGTACTGCTTAAGTCAGAGCACTAAGGTAGATCTTCCCTACATTTTGTTCATGCACTTATGGAATCATATAAATGCCTCCAGAGAATCTGTGAAAGACAAGGGTCAGAAGATCAGAACATGGATTCCCTTTGGAAGGTTAATTTCAGATATTCTGATAGAAAATGGATTGGTGACTGTTCTGTATGCTGCTGGAGTCAAGGAGGAACTTGAATCTATTGTTGGGAAGCCTCTGAATGCCAAAAGTCTTCAGAGACTTAAAATTGTAGAAGAACTCACATCAGCACCCAAGAAGCTGAATATTTCTGAACTCAGTCAGAAGAGAATCCCAGTAGAAGACTACCCTCTGTTCTGTGCTGAAGAACCAAGGGAAATCATTGTGAGATTTATGGATTCTTGCAAGGCAGATGGAATCCCAATCCCTGCATATATTCTGAAAAGAGCAAGGGAACCAATGCCTGATGGAGGAGATGAGATCACGAGAAAAAGAAGTCAATCAGAAGCAGAAGATGTGACCGTTCAGAAGAAGCCCAAAGTTGCTGACAAGCCTCAGAAGCTGATAAAGAGGAAAGCATCTGGAGACACTCCTTCTGTTCCTACAAAACGTATCAATATTAAAGGTACCAAATCTTCTATATCTTCTTTCAATAATACTGTTTTAAATGATTCAACATTTAAGTCTATTCCAAAACCACCTTATACTTAGAAACAATTTGTTCCTGCTCCATCTCATATATATGTTCCATCCCCACAAAATCATCTAATCATGTTTCCATCTCACCTATAAAACCTTCTACTACACAATCATCTGCACCAACTCCAACAACAACAAAACCACCAAATCAGACTCCACAACCAGAAAAAACAACAAAACAATCTGTATCACAACAACAACAATCAGAAAAACAACCTCAAACAGAAAAACCTACAGAACAATATGAAAAACAACCACAACAACAAGAAAAATAATCTGAACATTAACAACAAAAACAATCTGAACAACAACCACAATAACAAGAAAAACAACCACAACCAGAAAAACCACCATCAACCACATATGAACCTATTAGATCTGCAAAAGTTACATCTGATCCTATTACATCAGAACCACCTACATCTGAACCCTCATCAAAACCTTCTGAAAATCCATCAGAATCAACCAACCCATCTGAAACCCATATTCTTGAGACAGAGGTTCTAAATGTTACACCTCTCAACTGTTTTTGAAGTGTCCTCTACCTCTTACACTCCAACCACATCATCAAATTCATCAGAATCTGATATACACCCAGACTTTCTGGTATCTCCCTCTCACATAAATTATGAAGTAAACCAACCAGAACCACCTGTTTCTTCTGAAGTTATTATTCCAAATCCTATTCCAACACCTAAACCATCTTCTGAAATTACCATTCCCATTCCTACCCCTACATCCAAGCCAAGAACATATGAGAATGTACCCTCTGCTTCGTGCAAACTACATTCTTCTAACAAACTTCCCTATGGTTTCACCTTGAAAATTTTCTACACCAGAATTGAACTATCTGACACTATCACTCCTCTCAAACCCAAACTTACCGTCATTCTACCATATGTGCTTCAAACATATATTAAAACAATGTCAGCAATACCTTCATCAGATCCAAAACCATACTCTGCTATATCTGTTAAATCTGATAAACCTGCTAAATCTGCTTTCAAACCTTACTCTGATAAACCATTTGATATGGTTTCCTATCCAACAAAAGCAAAACCAAATCTGTTGAATGCGTTAACCAGATCAAAACCTGACAAATCATATGAAATTCCATTCATACCCTACTACCCTCCTCCTCTGATCACCATTCAAAAATCCATCTTTCCACCTACTCCCCAACCCAAGCCCATAACCTTGGAAACTCTGTTACACCCAAGACCTAGATTGAATGTTGATCATTTATTACAAGTTTTTTGCAAGAAATACAAATGTATTTAGGTTCTGTATAGAGGAAATGTTCATCAACAATGGATGCAAAGGAATCTGATGCCAATTGGTATGGCTTCATAAACAGATTCAACACTGTAGCATCAAATCTGAAGAACGTATGTTCTGATGATGCAAAGCTCAGATTTGCTGAAGCTGCTAGAAGTCTGTTCTGGACTATTAAGAGATCTGGACCATTGCTTCTTACAGATGCTCCTTCTTCATCAGAAGAGAATCCTGAATCTGCATCTAAAGACAACCCTCTGGCTATGACTCTGATAGAACATCCTTCTGGCTCTACTGCTCATAACTCCAAAGCCCCTATGGAAACTGACTCTATTCAAGCTTCAGAAACTGTTCCACCTTCTTCATCTGAGATCAAGAAAGAATATCCAGATCTTGAAGATAAGATTGCAGTTCTGGAAGCTGGTCAATCAGAAATAAAGTCATGGATGGTTAAGCAAGACAAGAAGTCTGAAGACATGGCTCAGTGGATGTCCAAACAGGATCAGAAGAATGAAACCATGGCTAAGTGGATGTCAAAACAAGAACAGTCTTCCTCTGAGATCATGGATCTGTTGAAGATGCTTTTGTCAAAACAATCTTAGTTTATTTATTTTTTCTTCTGATGTTCGCATCTAATGTTTGCATATGTATTTGAATATCTTCTGATGTGTGTACTTTTGTTCTGAATGAATGAATGAATGTTTCAAAGTTTTCTCCACATGATTTATCTCATTTATTGTTTCCTTTTCTTTGTCTTTTCAAAGTTATTACTTTTTGCTTATGACAAAAAAGGGGGAGAAAATAGATCTGAACTGTTTAATTAAACTTCACCAGAATGAAACTTCAGACATATCAATTTTATCTAATATAAAATCTGAGTATTTCAGAGCATTTGATAAGTATACTCTGTAAAAGAAACTATGAGACTCTCAGATCATATGACAATTATCAGACTCTGAAATATGCAAGAAACTCTGACTCTCAAATGTTAAAGAACAATCAAGCTCTAACTCTGATAAATACTCAAGACAAAAGGGAAGTCTCTATTCCTTATTTATATTTAATTCAGGGGGAGGTTCATCATCTCAGGGGGAGTTATAATTATTCTATTTTCAATTAAACAAAATTTCTGATGTTTTTGTCATCATCAAAAAGGGGGAGATTGTCAGAACACAGATTGGTTCTTAATAATATCTTTATGTTTTGATGATTACTATTATGAAATTTTGTAATTAAGAATTATATACTCTAAAATTTGCTTAAGAATGTTTGCTGCAGATATTAAAGTAATTATCACTCCAGAAGCAAATCAGAACTGAACATAAGAAATATGCTAGACTTTGAAGCGTCAGATACACTCATTAGAAGATTCTGAACGCTGGCATCAGAAGATTCTGAAGCAGTCTCCAGAAGGATCTGAAGCAATTCAGAAGCATCTGAACCAAAGAAGAATTCTATATGAAGAGTTTTCAAGCATAGTTACTACAGAAGGTTCTGAGAGTACTAAAGCTGCCAGTACTGAGGATCTGACTCAAATATGCTCTGAAATTATACACGCTAAAAGCACACTTGCTGCAAAGACTCTGATTCAGCAAAACTCTGATCAACATCAGAAGGGTCTGATCAATTTAGACTCTGATGATTCTTGCTGAAAATTGATGAAGAAGAATTTAAAGATTATGTTCGTTGGAATATCCAAACGACTCTTTCCTTATTTATGATAGACACAAGAACACAGACAAAAAGGATTTCTCTGTGCTTTCTTCTTCTAGGAAAGGTCACTTGATGTGAAGACAAAAAGGCTCAGACCTTTTGGTACACTCTTCTTAACGTGAAATACTTTTGGATCAATGTGCCTATAAAAGCAAGTCTCCAACCATCTTCTTCAGTTGACGTGTTATCTGAAAAGAATTCATTATTCAAAGCTCTCATACAACTCATATTCTTTCTAGAATTAATTTCTTTGTTCTTAATATTAAGTGAAAAATCACAGTTGTGATAAAGCTTTATTAGAAGCATTTTAACACTTGTATTTGTTATTACATTTGATTGTAAGAAAACCTTAAGAAGATCCAGTTAGGATCGGTAGTTCTTGAGAAGACTTTGAACAGTTGTTCTTAGTGCTTACTATTGTAATCAGTTGATTAAATAGTGGATTAAGTCCTTGTTTGAGAAAGGAAAATCACTCTAGGAAGGGTGGACTGGAGTAGTTGAGTTCAATGAACCAGGATAAAAATACTTGAGTTTTTATTTCTAAGTTTTTATCTTCATACTTATTCAACCCCCCTTCTAAGTATTTTCTCACCTTCAGATAGTTCAGGGGAGGCGCGAATCTGATTTCATTTGCTTTTGGTGTCACATAAACTCCATACCAAGTCATTGATAGATAAGTTGGAACCAGGACTATGGAAGTTGTTCTGCATTGGAGCTACTGGTGTATGAGGGGATGAATCTAGAGATGCGAAATGTTCAAATGTAACAGGCATATCATCACCAAAATTTGGCAGAGGCAAGGTTTCCCTACGACTCTCTGAAGCTATTAGCGGCTTCTCATGTTTTATTCCAATTCTCGTAAACAAATTGACATCTGAATCAACATTTATTGGTTGTATGTTTGTCTGATTTGTGTTGACAGGTCTGGCGGTTTAATTGTCTTGGGAAGAATCAATATTTATGGTTCACTGACTTAGTGGGTTTAATTGTCAGGTTGGGTTGCATCTACGCACTCGTTGCTTGCCGGCATCCAGAAGTGGCATTCGTGACCTTTGACAGAGCTTGATCATGAAGGCTTTGGGATAAGTTATGAGCGTGGTTGCGGGGTAATGAAAAGATAAGTGTTCAGTTCCAACTCCTTTGAGTTAAATTCTCACTGATCATCTGGCTGAACACATGGTGATTCTGATACCACCTTTGACAGTGTAATATTAATGTAGGTACAATCAACGTCGACCAATTCAACGCGGTAACTGAAATTCCTCGTTGAGATGAGCATCGAGAGGGGAGGACTAACAATGACAGGAAGGATGAATATGTCTACAAAGTGCATCTTTATAGTACTATCCAACAGAGCAACAACAATGTATGACATCGGGGCTAATTGCAACTAAAAGGACATCATCCTTCATTCTCATAGCCTTGGCCTTTGAAACAGCGAGTTTGCTTAGTAGCTTGACCAGGTTTTATGGACAAGTTGGATAAAACTTTTTTTTTCTACTTGTTTATGTTTCAGATTGTTGAAAGTGGCGAGATTCGTATTCCGGTACTGATCATTTATGATGCAGGACCAATTACCGTAGAAGTTGTCACGGACTTCAATTTGTTTTTAAGAATGATCCCCCTGTTATGCTTATTTGGTTCACTAAGTCTTTCTCAGTCCCTTTCCGGAGGTAGAAAGTTTGACGTAAATCCTCCCTCTGCTGGTAAGTTCTCCTAGAACTGTCTCTGTCCTGTTATTTGCGTGAGAATCTGCCCTTACTTTAAGTTCTGGTTTCGAGATTTTTGCGCTGTCACGAATCCTCCCTCTTTCTTGATTTATTTTGAACAGGGTGGCAAAGGGGTTGAAATAGGCTGCTAGCGGAGTAATTGCGGGAAATTATTGTCTGCGTATTGGGACGTTCATCGCGGGACCTCAATTTAAAGTTCAAGACAAACATTCTCGCAATTTAAACATTGTATTCTATTCCAACATAACCAGATGCTAGCTTAGATTGAAAAATCAATTTTAAATCATATTGTTGTTTTGATTTGCAGACCTCGCTATCTGATATAGAGGCTTTACTAGCTGCATTTGTATTTTTCATATTTCTGAATTTATCAATGTGTTCTGACCCCTGAGATTGCATAGACTTAACCAATATAAAATCCGTAGGTGGGCTGTTGTTGGCTTTTCAGAATGTGCAAGCATATGAGATGTAAATATTTGAGGGAGATGGCATGTACATCGGGAGAAAGTGAGTGACAAGGTTGATGCCGAAGATTCGCGAGCGGTGTGATTTGCTGTCTAATAATGATTAACTCTTTACCAGGTAAGCTTGCTTCACTATGTACTTCGTTGGGCAAGCTGGATATTGTTTGGCAAGTTGAAGTTGTTCTGTTTATGGAACATGTACTGACTATGTTTGGTGATCATTCCGTTCTAAATTCTTGATTCCTTTATTTTCATTACAGTACCGCAGCTAAGGATGCTGCCTGTTGGGGGTAATCGAGTGTAGCTGAAGATCCTGGTGCAAGTTGGATTTGATATAGCCAAACCAAGTCATGGCCGACACGTCCGTCGCACTTCTGTACTTAATGGCTCGCAGCTGAACACCAAACCTATGCTCTTACTGCTTTGGCTTGCCTGCCAAGAAAAGAAAACCGGTACTTATCCCTGCTATCCTCATTCTCGTTACCTTAAATTGCTAGTCAAATTGATGAAACTCATGGTGACTTGAATTTTATGTAGGACAAGTAGTATCGACGAAGATTACATCAACATTATGGTTCCGAAGATTGGAGCTTGAAACTTGACGATAAACCGTAGTCAGAAAGGGAATTGATTGGATCATACTTGGTCTCTTACTAACATCCTCTTCTTTCGGTTTTGCAGCTGCCAGATTCAGATATGGGGAGTTATCGTCGGTTCCGCTTAGTTGCTCGGAGAAGTGCCTCACGGGAGATTTTGAGCCTTATAGAGGAAAGAGTTAAAACCAAATTCCGTCAAATTTGAGGGCCTAGTTCGGTTGCCTTCTAAGATTGTTGTAGCTTCCCTTTATTATGCAGGTCTGGTTCCACGAAGTCGCACAAAAGCCCCTTTGTTTAAGGCACGGAAAAAGGGTTTAGCGAGCTTTCGACTTTGATATTATATGCAGAAGAAAACCTTGCTTAGTCTGATATAACGAGGCGTCCTCACTATAGAACAGGTGCTAGTGATGCTTACCGGCCGTTACACGTGTTACCGGCGGGGACATCCTATTTGACGCTCCTAGTGCCATAGCAGAACCTAACTGTTATGTATTTAATGATTTCTTAGAATTTGTGTAAGCTCATGTAACCAACTTGATTAGTTCATGTAAGCAACTAGATTATCTCATGTAGACAGCCTGTGGTAATTTGTAGAAAAACTCTGTGTATTTAAATGAGGTTGAGATTTGAAAAGTTGGTAACAATTGCACCAACATGCGTAGCTTGTAGCCATTTTGCCTAACTGATCATCAAAGAGTCCAACTGGTAATTGAAGAGTCTTTCTTCATGCTAAGGAAAATTCATCTTCATGAAAACAAAAGGTTACATCCACCAAAGTGTCAAATTTGATGTGGTTCTTGTGAAACTCTACTTCGCGCAGCCCGTGATAATTTCAAAACATGCGACAACTTTAGTAGCATGAATTTAATCATGGGCTTGAATATGACGAATTTGAAATTAGAATCTTCTTGAAAGAAACCTTTAAATCATATAAACCCAATCACAATTTGGACGTTGATGTAGTACTTGAATATGGGCAACTCTTCTCATCTTAATGAACATAGTTTGAAACCAATCTACCATGAGCTTAGATCAATGCTTGACATTATTTTGGACCAATTTATACTCTTGAATACTTTTTCATTTCGGTCTAAACCCAATTCAATGAATCACGTCCTGAGACCGTTTAAATGCGGGAATGAGTACTATCTCTATTTGAAATTACTACATCCGCACATGTTGGTTATCCATACTAATCATGCTTATAAAATTAAATAAATAAAAAATAATAATCACAAGGAAACGGGATCTTATGGTCAAAAATTAGGGTGCGACAGATGCCCCTATTTAAGTTTCTTCTATCCGGAGGTATGGAGATTGACATCTCCGTCTCGACGAGATATGAGGGACTTAAATACAAACATTGCACGAATTTTTGGCCATAAGAAGCCACCGTATGCAAATGATATGCAATGATATGAAAATGCAAGACACGGGGGTCCTGTGAGGAAGTAATGCCACAGGGGAATAACTGGACACGACACCTGAAGAACAGACTCAACGACACGAGACTCAAGGAAAGATAACAATCAGCATTATGGATTCTCTAAAATGCAGATAAGATATGATAGTACCACCAGGAGTACAGTAGCTTGAACAGTGAAACGAGATCTTGAAAGTGAAGGGTAGCCCACTACCAGCGTGTGGCAACCTAGACAAAGATATCCGGTTGAAACAAGAAACGCGCATTACATACTATCAAACATATGATAGCCTAAACAACAGCAACATGAAGAGGCAAGATAACCTACTACAAAACACGGTAGCATAAGCCAAGGCATCTGACCAAAAAGGATGGTATATTACCTACTATCAAACATATGATAACCTAAAACAAGGTAATTATCCAACACCAAGTGTATTACCTACTATCAAACATATGATAGCCTAAGAAAAGGTGAACACAAACGAGAAAGGCGTATTATCTACCATCAAACATATGACAGCCTAAGCACAGGTAATAACCCAAAGGAGGAAAGATTACCTACTACCAAACGTATGGCAGCCTAAGGAAAGGTATCTGACTAAAAGACGGTATATTACCTACTATCAAACATATGATAGCCTAAGCAGAGGTAATAAACTTAAAAGGAGAGATCACTTACTACCAAACATATGGTAGCCTAAGCCAAGGCGTCTGACCAAAAAATGATATATTACCTACTATCAAACATATGATAGCCTAAGAAGAGGTAATAACCAAAAGGAGGGATCATCTACTACCAACGTATGGCAGCCTAAGAAAAGGTGAACACAAAAGGAAAGATGACCTACTACCAATCTTGGCAGCCTAAGCAAAGGTATCTGACCAAAAGACGATATATTACCTACTATCAAACATATGATAGCCTAAGAAGAGGTAATAACCAAAAGACGGAGAGATCACCTACTACCAAACATATGGCAGCCTAAGCCAAGGTGTCTGACCATAAGTTAAAATATATTAGAGATTGTAAAGCTTCAACGGGGATCTTCAAAAGATGTAGGTCGGTTGATTAGCAAAATAGGTCTTCTCAAATAAGGAGAGACTAATTGTAATAAACTTCATCGAACTTCTCGGAAGAGATGCCCTTGATGGAGTAAAAGCTTGTATGATAGACTCGTTGGGGAATACATTCCTGAGGAGTATCTTATTGTAGCTATAAAATATGTATCCTTGTAGTGTAAATTCTCAACTAAAGAGAAATATTTGTAATATCTTTGACGCATTTCTCTGGTAGATCTCTGGAGGAATGCCTTTTTTGATGAATTGATAATCCTGATAAATCCACTGGGGATGTACAGATTGTCTTGAAGAGACTGCCATTTGTCATTTTGAAGGGAATCCTGATCAAAACGATTTGCTCAAATAAAGAGGAGTGCCTACAATATGGATGTAAGTTGTGGAGGAAATATGATAATGTCGCTGGAGAAAATATCCATCTTCAATAGTTATCTTCATAAAGAACTTATTGGGGAGCCGAGTGCAAAATAAATGCACACTTAATCCTTATTCAAGAGTTGGAGATATCCACAATGTGATTGTCAAAGACCAAAGTTCAATTCAGGAAATAACTGGAGAGAAATTGTCAAGCAAGACTCGACCACTGAGATATGAGTTCATATGGGATTTAACTAAAACAACCGTCTTCCACGAGGATCAAACTTCGTGGGGAAATAGAAATATTGTGCTTTTTTTGCCTAGGGCTGACAATTTTCCTTGAAGGAGAAAACACACCCAGTCACTTGGCGATAAACACGGCCAAAGTGACAGAACGAACAAAACAGAGATGCATATGCCATGCTATCTATCTACATACTATGCATATGCTAACAACAGAGATAAAAACACGACCCAGGCAGAGGGCACTCAAACCAAATCTTCACAGATCAAACGTTGCCTAGAGGACTTCCACGGATAGAATAAATATCCACTTCATATGGGGAAACCTGGGTTAACAAAGCTGTTGAATATGTTGGATGAGTGAGGCTAAATCAGAAACCCCCTTAGACTCTCAAATGCCCCTAGTCACATGGTTCATGAGAAAAGGTCACCTCGAGAGGATTTTACAGAAAACATGGTGTCCAAATGCCCCACTATTTTCAAACTCTTGGAGAGATTCGCATAAGCTCGACGTAACTGCCCCTGATTGACGGTGTAACCGAGTCTTCAAACTTATGTTATAGGTGAATCCAAACTTGCACGGATCAAATCTCTTGGACGAAATAATTTGCCCCAAGTCAGCAAAGTCTTCAAATTTAAATCGGTGATTTCTTCACGTAATCTTTCTAAGACATCAGGCAAATCTAGCAAGTCAGAAATGTCAATTCTGAAACTGTTAATGCAACACATATGTTTGTCTTGAAGTTTTGAAAAATAGATATCGCGATAACTTGTGACAAAATCACTAGTTAGGATATTAATTTAAATTTATGATGCCAACGTCAAATTGAGCATAGCTCATTGGAGTCAGGAAACGTTATCTCATCGAGTATGCTTTCGAACTAGACCTTACTTCAATTAGGACTTTGAGGGTTGCATATGGGCTTAGTTTATGATTTGTGAAGCAGAGGAAGAAAAGGGTTAAAGTATTTTTTGTGCCCACCAATTTTTTTTGAAAGATGTTCATTTTTTGATACCCTGCCCCAGGTTAAAAACAAGGTTTTGATTTAAGAGAGACAGATTCTTCGTCCAGGTTCGAAAGGTTAAATATTTCTGGTGTTTAGGAGGTTTGAAACAAGAATGCCTCACATCATCAGTAGGGTTTTTTATTCAAAAGCATACAACGAGAGATCCTGCATTTTACTTCATCATCCTCCCTCCAATTATTCACCAAAGTGAGATAATTGGGTATAGTAGGCGTTGTAAATTTGAAAAATATTTTACGAGTGAAACGAATGGATTTCTTCAAGACGAACACTTTATTGCATTAATTATTCAAAATAAACAAGCCATACAAGCCAAACATGCTTTTAATCAAAGAAAATGAAATACGCATAAGCAAACGAAAAGAAAACAACCTGATGAGCCCATCTCAGGATTTTATTCAGTCTTTGTATGGAATGAAGAAGCTTGCAGAATAGTCTGCTATGTTGCCTCCAGATTCATTCTTCAGGCACTATATTGATACGAGCTTCTCGAATATCCTTGGATTATGTTCGCGGGGGACGAACCATGTTGAGGTGGCGGATTATCTTGCACATAAGGAATAGAACCCTTAAAGGATAAAATTCCATCCTTAACAAACCTTTGAACGTCTGCCTTCAAACCGTAACAGTTCTCAGTATTGCGGCCTGGAGTACTTTGATGGTATAGGCAAAATTTGTCAGCTTTGTACCAATATGGAAGTTTCTTAGGTACCTTAGGTGGAGCTCTCGTATGGATGTGACCTTTTTGAATCAAAGATGGGAACAAGTCAGCGTATGTGATCGGGATGGGATCGAAGTCTGCTCTTCTGTCTACACGACTCTGATTTTGTTGATTTTGTTGATGTTGCTGCTGCGGATACCCTCTCTTGGATCGCCCCTGCTGTACAACACTTACTTCGTGTTCTCTCTTTTTCATAAAACCACTCCCATACTTCTTAGCATTATTGGAAGCACTCCCTTCCTTGACTAATCTTCCTTCACGAACCCCCTCTTCTAAGCGCATGCCCATGTTTACCATCTCGGTGAAGTCACTGGGTGCACTTGCTACCATCTTCTCATAAAAGAATGGACCGAGAGTCTTTATAAAAATTTTGATCATTTCCTTTTCTTCTAATGGCGGTATGACTTGAGCGGCTAACTCGCGCCAACGCTGAGCATATTCCTTGAAATTCTCTTTGTCTTTCTGAGCCATGGCTCTCAACTGATCACGGTCAGGAGCCATGTCCACATTATACTTATACTACTTAACAAAGGCTCCTCCTAGATCATTGAAAGTACGAATCTTCGCACTATCCAATCCCATATACCACCTGAGCGCGACGCCTGTTAGACTGTCTTGGAAATAATGAATGAGCAGTTGGTCATTGTCAGTTTGGGCAGACATTTTCCGAGCATACATTATAAGATGACTCTGAGGATAGTTGTTCCCCTTGTACTTCTCAAAATCAGGGACCTTAAATTTCGGCGGAACCTTGACATTTGGGACCAAGCACAAGTCATAAGTGCTCTTCCCAAACAAGTCCTTCCCACGAAGGGCTCTCAATTCTTTTTGCATCTCAGAAAATTGACCTTGAAACCCATCCATCCTTTCTTCCAAACCCACAGTTTCGCTGGGTACCCTATGGAAAATTGGTTCGTTTAGGACATATGGAGTAGTATTCACATGTGGAGGTGCGGTAGTCATGACAGCAGTAATTGCAGGAACGGCTTGAACAATGGTTGCAACAGGAACCTCGGGAACAGGTGGACGATAACCGGCCGGAGTGAAATAAGGAGGCATCCCCCACGGGAAACCTGGCGGCATGCTGTAGGTTACTTCAGTAACAGTAGACACCACTGGGATCGGTGCTGATACTACTTTGGAGATAACGGTCCCCTGAACTTCTTGATTGTTGAGTGCAGACTGGTTGGACAGAGCTTCAACTAAACCATTTAACCTCTCCAGATTTTCTTTCAGAGTTGCAACTTCATCACGGAGCACTCTGTTCTCTTGTTCCAATTGATCCATCTTTTGGCGTCGACTGGCTCGAGTGTTGTATTGGTGATTCAGCTTGTTTGTGCAGATGAAGCAAGAGTGAGACCCCCCAGAATGCAAAAGATGCTATGCTGATGCAAAATGCAAAATGCAAATGCAGGAATGCAAAACGAAAGGTTTCATGGAACTCAAGTATTTATAAACGTTATAGAGTACCTAAAGAAAATTCATTTTTATTGGATTACAAGTGAATATTCTCATAAGAGTCCTGACCCAATAGCTAAATAAAAGCTAGTAAAAAGTCCTAAGGAAGTCCTTCATCGCGCTTTTTTGATTTGTTCCTCCACTTGGACCTTCTTGAAAATAAGTGGTCCATAATCGTCTTCTAAGGAGTAACGTGATAGAGAAAAATAAATCCTCTATCTCTTGTTGGATGCCCTTGTTTACTTGGTTCTTCAATATTGATGAAAGTCTTTCATTTGATCCTCAATAATAAAGGGAAGCCCCCTTGTATTTGGAGTATTCTTGATTCTTCGATATGAGCTCCTACTTCCTTAGGTCATCCAGGTTAAGACTCTTAAAAGAATATTAAAAATATTTTTTTGTAATCCTTATGGTTCTTTGTAATGTTTATAAATAAAACTCGAGATCCCATGAAACCAATACAATATGATGCTATATGAGTGCAACAAACACAAGTAAGCACATAGAGACATAAAGATAAACAAACAAGGGGACCCTAGATTTGCAACGAGCATGGAGCAAAGGTATACCCATTCCCAAAGGTTGTGGACTAAAGGTTGATTGTACCTGCAGAACAAAGGTTCTAAAGAGGTTCCCAAAGTCATTAGTCCATCTTTCGGATGTTATCAACTTCCCAACTAACTCGGTGATTAATAATATTCTCAAGAGAACTTCATTTGAGTGTAGCATCGCGTAGCACAATTTCGGGTGTACTCCCTCATAGTCCCGCACTACGTCCTAATAAAGGCCAAAGTGGGGTTAAAGGTAACTACGGTCCTAAATATCATAGACTCCAATCGAAAATAGTAAAAGTCTTCACAATTACTCGTTCAACCGAACCATTTTCGAAAGGGTCTCAATTACTTGTGTGAGTGAATACGTGAACAGGGTGTGCACGATTGAGTTGGATGTGATGTTGATTTAAGTTGATTAAGGGTGTGATTGATCTTAAGAGAGATGTTGTATTTGATTTTAGGAAGATTAATGAGGAATTATTTTAAAGGGATAAATTAGTTTTTTATGAAGGTTGTTATTAACAAAAAGCTAAGTTATTTAAATTATAAAAATAGATTCGATTAGTTTATTATAAAAAGGGTTTTCCTGTTATTAGGTAGATTTTATTATATGAAAGCTATATTAAAATGGAATATATTTCTATTATTAAGTAAACAAATAATTTAGTTATTATTATAAAAGATAGATGTTAATTTAAGTTGAAAAAGGGGTTGTTTATTATTTATTTTAAAAGTTATTTTAAATAAGAAAAAAGTTTATCAAGTATTACGAATTGATTATGAATTGTTTTGAATTATATGAGAATTGTCTTTGTATTATTTAGAATAGAAATAAATTATTATCTCATTATTAATTAATTTATTTCAAAAAAAGGTTTGTTATTACAAAATAGATTTCTATAGCTTACCTGAATTTAATTTAGAGATAAATAAAAATTCTTATTATGTAAAAGTTTGTTTCATTATATAGAAGTTATTTTAAATATGATAAAAAGGGTTTTAAATAAATTATATTAACAAAAGGGATTTCTATTAAAATAGTTAAATTATTTTATTTGTTTTATTACAAATATAAAGATTATTATTAAAGTTATCATAAAAGATTATTATATTCTTTTTTTAAAAGGATTGCCATGAGTGAGTTTTTTATAAAAAGAATAGTTGCTTAATTATTAATTATGAAAAGAGTTTTTATTATATAAAAGTTTATTAAAAGAAAACTCTTAATTATTATAAAAGTTAAAAGTTAATTTTACAATAAAAAGAGGTCTATTATTATATAAAAGCTATGAATAATTTCATTATGAAAAAAAATAATTAAATTAATTAAGGAATTATTTAAGAGGTTAAAAAAAAGTTTTAGTTATTAATAAAAAATGAGATTTATTTTAAAAGGTTTATTAAGATAAAATGATTTTAATTATTATTATAGGAGCCAATTAAATTTGGAAATATCTTTCTGAATAATGTAAAAAGGGTTTTATAATAACATGATATATTAAAAAGTTAGTGAAATATTAGATTAATTAAATAAATTACCTAATAAAAGGGGGTTAATTAAAAGATTATTAGTTTAAAAAAGAGTTAATTAAGGTTTGATTACAGGTTAATTACTTTAAAAAGATTAATTAATTAGATATTAGACAGGTAATTAAACTAATTAAAAACAGATTAACGGTTAATTGGTTGATTAGGAGAGGATTTGGAGTTAATTGGGAGATGGCGTGTGATCGAGTGCTACGCGGGTGCAGGCTTACGGTGAACACGCGTGTGAGGGTCGCGAGATGTGAATCACGTGGTTGTGATTGTGATGGTGCATGGTGATACCGTGTATGTGTGTGCACAGGATTACAATATAAAAATTAAAAGGAAACCCTAAATCCCCCCAAAAATTCCTAATTTCTCGATCGTCCCCTTTCTGCTTCTGCAATTCTTTCTTGATCTCACGTATCGCCCTTCACGCCGTCTTCCCCGTCTTATTCTTTGAACCTTCTCATCTTCTCCATTTTCTATCAGACAAAGACCTGCAAAACAAACATCAACCCCAAATGAAAAACACCAATTGAAGAGAACATTACTTGCGATGACGATAACGAAGGCTTGCAGGTGACTTCGCGGTGGTGACATCGACTATGGGGATTGCCGGCGAAGGTGTTTTGTTGAGGGTTCATGTCGAAACTTGAAGAGGTAGATCTTTTTCTTTTACGCTTTCTAGGTTTTTTCTGATTTGGGATTCTTGGGATTTTTCGACCGCCTGTTTCTTGTTTATGGATTTTTATGTGTTTCTACTATGTGTAATTAGGCGTGAATTTTCTTCTTCTTTTATAGTTGATTTCCAAAACGAATTGAAAGAGGTTTTAATACTACTTGAATGTGCTGAACGTGTACAATATATTTAGATCTTCAATAAGTTCCAACTCTGTTATTGGAAACTAACAAAGTTATTTGATTTTGTAGGAGACAACATTAGAGCTCCTTCCATTTTAGGCTCAAATACGCCGGGTCTGACTTGGAAAGGAAATCATAACTGTCTGATTTGTGCCCTTTTGTCGGTTCCGGTTTTGGTAAGGAGATGACTCGGTGGCTCATGTTGTTCAAATTGCTGATGCTTAGTAATTCTCCATTAATGGCCATTAAAGTTCATCATATTTGGTCTGATTGAATCTTGCTATTCTGACTTATTTTGTCTGATGCTGTTGTAGGTCCAACAAATTAGTAATCACTGCAATCAATGTTGGGAGTTTAACAGCTTGCATTTGCATTGCATCGTGGGAATTTCGATCTTTATCTCTTCCTTTGGACAAATCAAAGTTCGGTTGCAAAATTAATTAAAGATTCAAACTAATTAATAGTTTGATATCCGATTTTCACCGCGACACTCAGCATGAGACGACTACTCGACAATGAAAAGGAGGCCATCATGTTCAGGTGTCGAGCTTGCTCACACGTCTTGGTCAAGGACAAGTTATACAAAAGGAGATTTTTCATTCCCCTCCTCAAGTGCGTCAACGAATCCAAGGTACCAAGCATACTCTAAGAGATCCACGAATGAATCAACGCCCAACACCTCGGTGGGCAATCACTCACTCGTAAGGCTCTACAAGCATGATATTATTGGCTCACCATGCAGCAAGATACCAAAGATCACATCAAGAAGTGCGACAAATGCCAATGACACATGGACATGCACCTGACCCCGCCTAATGAGCTCAAAACGCTCTCATCCCCGTGGTCGTTTTCTTGGTGGGGGATGGACATCCTCGGGCCCTTTACCATAGGGTCATACAAAACAAGTATTTGATAGTCGACATCGACTACTTCACTAAGTGGATAGAGGCCGAAGCCTTAACCAAAATCACGACCCAAACCATACTCCGTTTCTACAAAAAGAATATACTTGTATGGTTCGGTGTACCCCAAGCAATCATCACCGACAACAGGACTCAATTTACCGACAAGAACTTTCAGGACTTCATTACCAAGCTAAGCACGAAGCAACACTTCACATCGGTAGAGCACCTACAGACGAACGGGCAGGCTGAAGCCGCGAATAGAGTGATTCTTCCTGGCCTAAAACGAAGACTGTAAGACGCCATAAAGAGGTGGGTCGAAGAGCTACACATCGTGCTCTAGGCCTACAGAAGAGACCCCATTCTGACTAACCTATGGGACCGAAGCAGTGATTTCGATAGAAATAAGGGAGCCCTTTAGAAGAACTGAATCTCCTCTCGACGAGGAAGCGAACGACGTGGCCCTATAGGAGGAACTCGACCTAGTCGAGGAAATCCGATCGAAGGCATCCCTCCGTGAAGCCTCGCTGAAATAAAACATAACTCTGTGGCATGACAACAAAGTTATCAAGCGCGAGTTTCAGGTAGGCAGCCTGGTCCTACGACGGGATCAGAAGGACTCACGCGAGGGAAAAATCTCCACAAACTGGAAAGGTCACTACCGGGTCCGAGACAAAACAGGCAACGAGGCCTATTACCTCGAAAACCTACATGGGGAGGAACTTGCTCGACCATGGAACACTGAAAAGCTCAAACAATACTACAGTTAGAAACTTCCTGTGACCTACTAGCGTCACGACCACAAGGACTCGACAAGGTACAAGTGTGACTCTTAAATTCAAAACAAAAAGACAAGAGTTTGCCCTTTGTGTGTGCGAGCAGACTCTTGATCCGACGGGGACCCCTCAATGGAGCTCCACCGTTGTTGTACCAGTAAGGCAGAACGCCCAACTCGCGATGGGAAATTCACACCACGAAGCAAAGACTTCGATCGAGATCTTAGCTCTGTTTTCGATCGAGTTCCAACTCCGATCACCTGACCTGTTCCCTACACGGTCGGTCATAATATATATCGAGCAAAACTCCGATGACGAGCAAACAATAATGATATTTCATACATACATGAAAAAAAAAATAAGGCACACACAACATAAAATTGAAATTCTACATTTCTAAAATGTGGGTAGATCCCATTGTTCAAATGTTACAGAATATGGCACGTAGGCCAAAGACAATTACATCAAAACAGGCACGCAGGCCAAAAAAGAAAAACAAGAAAACAGAGCTAGACAACTACATCCTTCTCAGGTTGGTCGCCCATAACGACTTAACCATCATCTTTATCTTCAGCTTCAGGCGCGACCATACGACCCTCGACGATCTGGTGATAAGGGCTTGTTCCCTCGGTGACAAGTTGGACGCCAGAGTTCACGAGTTGGAGTTTCTCCACTCCATAATTAAAATCCACCTCGAGAGTCCCCAAGAAATCTTGCTCGAGCTCCCGGATCTTCGACACCAGGTCAATCTGATATTCCATAAGTTTCTCTTTGATGGACTCGTCCTCAGCAGGCCTTGCAACTGCCTCCAACTCAACGATCCTAGTCAAGAGCCTTGTCCTCTCCTTGTCGGCATCTTTCATCTTCTTCTCCATCTCACCATAGAGCTTGACCTGGGTTGTATTCCTCTCTTTGCACTCGTCAAGGTCAGTCGCTAGCTTGTTTCTCTTAGCCTCGATGGTTGTGAGGTCATTCTGCAGCTTGGTCAGATCAGCCGAGGGGCAAGTCTCATCGTTGAGGAACAAAGTCGTTTCAAAGACTTGTATCATCACGTTCATATCCTTAGATAAGACTTTCCTCCTCGCCTTCTGATCAACACCCAAGATGGATAAAATTCTCGTCCGAAGTCACACATTTTGCAGGGATGAAGTCGGAGACAAGCTCGACCAGCTTTTGGTAGGCCAGCCAGGCCACATCGTTCAACGAGCCGGACTTGACTATGTAACTATTCGTGCCCTTTTTGAAATGCTCCTCCATCTGTTCCAACAAAAATTTCGATTGTTGATCGCGACTTTCTATGTCTAATACAACTTAACTGCAAGTGCACAGTCTATCGCGTAGTAATAAAAGATATCGATCCCACAAGGACTCGTAATCAAACTAGTGTTCTCGGGAGTTACTATGTTTAGCTAGGTAGATAATGTTTAAGGGAATAATTTCTATCACTAAAGGGAATTAAAGACGTTACTTGAATTATAATTACGCGAATCGATATGCAATAATTATGTTCTTCGGGGATTTGACAAGTTACCGGTATATAAAATATTTTTTTCAGAATTTATTTAAGAAGAAAATAGTGATCTGAAGACTTTCGTCTCACGATGGTTGTTGACGCTAGTCGCAACTCTAAGGCGGAACGTATGTTGTCGCTATCCCGTTCGGGGTTAAAATCGCTTTTTGGAAATCTCTAAGTTCTAATCTATTTTAAAGTGCTTTCGCTGTTATTAAAACAAATGCCTAGTGTTTACTATCTGGTCTTAGCCACAGCTGTCGCTTGTTGGTTTGTACCTTAATTAATTTCCCATTGTCGTGGCAAAACTACGTTTAAATAAGTTCTCGCTGTCGCAACGAACATTTACTTAGGAAATACGTTTAAACACTCAGGCAATAAACAACTTTTGAAAAAGAAATTTTTAAACTGGTTATTATCAAATCCCGTCTGAATTATTATTACATATTGATTACTCTGGTTTAGCTAGACATGGATTTGGGAGAAGTAAAACATAAATAAAAGCAGAAATTTAGAACATTCATATTACTGGGAATTAAAGTTACAATTAACGAAATAATGAAAAACCTGTAACGTATCCAAATGGCTTTTGCGCGAATCCCAACGATGTCGGCATGATTGTGTCTTCAAACCAATAGAGCGCACAAATGAATATTGTAGAAATGGAATACAGGAATAAGGAAAGGAAACAAAAACAAAAAGAATGAAACTAAATTTGCTCTGGAAAATAATTTGGGCAGCACTTCGTTATCTGAATGCGGCTCCCTTTCTCAGCTCCCCTCCTTCCCCTTTTATAGAGGTAAAATTCTAACGGTTGTAATTTGAAGAAGGTGGACTTGGAGTCAGAAAAATTAGGGAGTAGTGGTCCATTATTTGGGACTTGGAACTGGCTTTTGCACGTTTAATTGAAGTTTTGCGTTTTTGCCTGCATGACGGTCGTCATGGTGTGTGACGGACGTCACCCGTGTGACGGTCGTCATGGTTGTGTGACGGTCGTCACAGCAACAAAATGCGCATTCTATGTTTTTTCATGTTGTTTTCATCTGGTTTTCGTCCATATTTCATCTGTAATTGCTTCTTTTCTTCATATTGCTTTGTTTAGACATGATCTTCAAATACCTACAAAATATCAGACAAATAACATGGAAAGAACTCGAAATCGGATTGAAACCAGTCAAACATTAGTTGAATTATGCATCAATATATATATATATATATATATATATATATATATATATATATATATATATATATATATATATATATATATATATATATATATATATATATATATATATATATATATATATATATATATATATATATATATATATATATATATATATATATATATATATATATATATATACGATTTCGCGTTATCAAACTCCCCTAAGCTTGAATCTTTGCTTGTCCTCAAGTAAAACAGAAAGAATAGAAGTCGGCAAGCACGAGGCAGCTTCCTCATTTAGAAAGTTGGGAAAAACCGGGATTCTAAATAGGAACAAAACGAGTACGGTGACGACATTGGACTATAAGTCTTCGGAGGTCTCCTTTCTATGCAAATCGGTCCCAATCACGCTACTGCAGCTCGGTACCAAGGTTCTCGCGTCAAGTTTACCCTGTTTGTTCTAGCGCAATCACATTAAGCCCGTTGTCCATACACTTTCATGGCAAGTCAACCTGTTAGTGATTATGATCTCGTTGCTGTTTTGATCTTTTCATTCCTCATAAGCTTATACTATTGATTTTTTCAATGAGTTTTTGTACCGTTGGGCTAAATGCTCGGGTGAGGAGCACCTAACTTAGAAGGAACATGTCTCTATACTTGGGCTATATGGCTTTCTTTTCATGATTTTTCATCTTTTTGGAGATCATACACTTATTTGCATTGGTCGCTCGCTTAGAAGTGTTTAGGATGGTGCTGACTGCTTATATAAACTGCTTGGGGCTGAGTTTGCGTAGAAACTTGAAACTTTGGTACACGTAGGTAGTGAAACCGACTCGCATAAACCGGAGGTCTAAGGTGTCAGGACGGTACTGGTTTTGTTAGAATTTTCGTCTCGGAGTTTCAAAACTTGGTTTGAACTTTGGCGCATTCTCGTGATGCTTTTGCTTTTGAGGAACGACTGAAAAATTTTGTTTATGTCGAATAAAGTGGGGATATTTGCGTAACGGAAGAAGATATATAAAAGAGCTTTTATTTGCTAAAACGGGAAAATGTTTGAATTGAAATTACTGAATTAAAAGTGCAAGGGAATGGGAAATAAATGCTCCGCTCCCACACTATCTCAATCAGTGTCCCCGCTAATTTGAAAGAATGCGAGAGGGAAATACAAGGGAAATGAAAATACAAGAAACGGAAAATATAGTAAACAAATAAGGAAAGAAAAAACTAAGCACGGCCTCTGCCTCTGTCACGTCCTCTGTCTCATCCTCTACCTCTGGCTTGGTTGACTCGGGCCTCAAAGTTCAGCGCTCCGGTGTGATAGACATAATCTCGGAGTCCTTCGAACTGCAAGGTAAGATTCGCCAAGTTCTCAATGATGGTTTCCTGGCCAATTTGGAGTTGTTGCATCGTGGTCTGATGCCAAGCTTCGAACTGCTCTGCTCGCTAATTCTGTTGCTGCATCATAGCGAGTATCTGTACTTGTTGATCGAAGGATCGGCAGAGGTCTTCTTCAGAGTAGTCGGGCTCTGGGCGGTGGCGGCGGCGACGGTAGGATGTGCCTTCAGAAGGAAGTGGTTGTGATGCCTCCGGTTGCTCAGTTCTGTCCAACTCATCTTGCATTTCGTCACCAGAACCTTGGGTGTGGGTTTGAGTTGGGGCAGCTGAAGCAGCAAGGGCATTGAGGTCAGAAAGCCAGTTGGCACAATCCTGTGGGTGCATCCGGGTACGTGACGGCATGATGATACTTCTGACGGTTTTGCCACGCACGACCGGGTGGTAATTTCCATCGGCCCAGGAGCGGATGAGGTGAGAAGCTCTGCAATGGTCGGTGTCGAGAAATACCGAGGGGATTGTATGGAGATGCTGGAGTCGGTCACCGAGGTTCAGCCCGAGTGCAATGGAGGTAACAATCCCGCCAAAGTAAAATGGCTTAGAGCCACGATTGCAGTTGGCCTGAATGTGGGCCAGGAGGAATGGAGCAGCGTTGATGGGCTCAGAATTGAACACGCAGCGGAGAAAGAAAAGTTCTTTAGAGTTCACCTTATGGTTGCTATCCCTTGTGAAGATGGTGTTGCTCAGTGCTCGGTGGAAATACCGGATGGTCGGGTTGCGGATGTGTGTTGCATGCAGAGAATCCCAGCTGTCGGCATTGATTCCGGTCAATTGGTACCAGAGCGCAAAGGCTTCATGCTGAAACTGTTCGGTAATGCGGAGGTGAGCATCGTCGCCGCGAGGGAAATGTAGGATGTCGGAAATCTGATTTTGGTTCAGTTGGTAGTTCTTGTCGAACATACGGAAGTAGGCGGCGCCGGAATGTTGGCTGAGGTCGCCGCTGGAAGTGAAGTAACTGAACAAACTGAGGAACTCAAGGGTGAGTTGTTCGTAAGTCGACTGCGGATTTGTGCACAGATGCCAAATGCCGGCTCTCTGGAGCATCCAAGTGACGCCGTCAAGGAGGCCGAGCTCTGTGAGGGATGGTATGTGCGGATAGTGGGTCGGCTTTAGTGACCGTTGATGGAAGGCGATATAGTTTGCTCTCTGTTTCTCGCCGGAGTCGCCGTCGCTGAACATGATGTTGCTAAGGTCTGGGGTTTCTTTGTTTCTCGCCATGGTTGGAGGATGCTGAGGAAATGGGGATTAAGTTGGTTCTGTGGAATGAAAAATGTCACAGAAGGGGATTAGGAAGTTGAAATGGGAGTTAGGATTATATGTAGCAAGGAGGGTAAACGAAAGTTGGAAGTGGGGTTTGAGTGTGTGATGATTGGAAGTTGAATAGATGGGAGTGGGTGAGAAAACGCAACCTCTGTTATAGCAGATAATAGTTTTGGACTCGTGACGGTCGTCACGCATCTGTGACGGTCGTCACCCGTGTGACGGGCGTCAGGCTTCTGTGATGGTCGTCACACCAGCAAATTCTGTAGAACGCAAAATTTTGCTATAGGGGTGCTCTTGTCATGGTTTTAAGGCTTATATTTGACATGGCAATGTATTAAATCGGCCAAGAAACATATGATAACGTAAAAACAGAATAAAGGAATAAAGAATAAAATTGAAATAATATGTAGTTAAAATGATTGTTTGTAATGTAATACATAAGGGAAATTAAACAATGCGAAAATCAAAATAATTGAAACGGACGGAAAACAGAAAAATTAAACTAAACTAAAGCTAAGATCTCAGTTTTTTTGTCCCTTCAATTCGTCAAACTTCTGGGCGTAGTAATCGAGCTGGTCGCAAACTAAGTCCATGAAAACTACGAGTTCGTTGTGTATGCTTGTGATGTCTTCTCTTACGGTGGTCAGAGCTGCGTCGACGTTGTCTAATCAGTTCAGAACAGTATCCATTTTATAAGTGGTTTCCTCAAGAATGGGCTCAGGATAGGTGTTGTAATGTGGAGGGGTCGCAGGGTCTACCTTAGCTTCTGATACAACATCCTCATAGTACATATAATCATGTGCTTCAGAGATGTGGTCACTGTCGTACATGTAATTATGTGGTGTTGATTGAGGTGAAGGATGTCCCATAGGCTCATCCAATTCATAAACCCAATTGTCCTTGTTATGGATACTTGTCATCTGATGATTTGGCAATGTGAATAGCTGGACAGGTTTGTCATTGATGAGGTACTCGTAAGGTCCAGGTCCCATGGTTCTTAAAATGCGCCTGTTAAAGCAAAACTGGATATTCATGGGTCAGATGGTGCCAAAACTAGTGCTTGCATTTAGGTGGAATCTAAGGCCAAGCTCGTGGGTAATCATTGTCACGAGGCCTCCTATTAGAATAGTTGATTGTGGTTCCTGAGTGAGGCGTAGGAAGGATCGCATCATAAAAGGTACGACATTCACTGTACGGCCCTGAGAAGCACAGAACATGATAAATAACTCTTCTTTAGATATTGTAGTAATGTTTTCTTCTTTTCCGAAAAGGGTGTGAGCTAGGATCTTATGAAAGTATCTGAAAGCTGGGTTATGAATCTCATCATTATACATGCCATTTGGGTCAGGGTAATAGTCGCCTGTGATTCTACCCTAGAACTGGTTTAGTTCAAAATCAAGATCGTCATCTTCGGCACTGATGAACACATGTGGTCCGCTAGGAAATCCTAGGAGATTAGCCAGTGACATCCGGCTATGGGTTTGGTCCATTCCAAACATCCTAAAGGTGATCAGCTCTGTGTTGGATCCAAAACCATAGTTGGGTAAGTACCTGAAGGAACTAAGGAATTCGTAGGTGAGGTCCTTATAGGTAGCAAAACGGGTTTTCAGGGAGTTGTTCTCCCAGCCTAATTGATTAAATAGGAATTGAATACTATTAGTAATTCCTAGTTTCTCCATGGTAGACTTATCATAATACAGTGTTAAGGCTATGTCTCTCGCAGTTAATGCTTCAAATCTTGCCTTTTGGGCTAATCCTCGAAAATGAACCTTTGTGAAGTCGTACGTGGCCATACTCGTAGGTTAGTCGGAGAAAAACAGGAGGAAGGTTTGAAGGCTTTTAAAATCCTAAAAAGTTTAAAACAGAAATTTTAAGTCAGAATTTTTTAGAAACACGAGGTTGTAGAAATAAAACAAAGTTTAAATAAAAGAGAAAAATAAAATAAAATAAAATAAAATAAAATAAAATAAAATAAAATAAAGTAAAAATAGTAGCAATTTTAAGTTTATAATTTTTGTTAAAATTTCAAAGTAAGATTTCAAATAAAAATGAGAATGAAATACAGTAAAGAGGGAAATACGGGAAAATTGGGTTGCCTCCCATTAAGCGCTGTTTTTAACGTCTAAAGCCTGACGATAGCTTGGTGACAAGCTATTCGGGTGTTTGAGCAGGAAGCTCAAGCAATGTTATACTGCTGACTTGAGGGCTGTTTTCGTTCTTATTATAATGTTTTAGACGTTGCCCGTTTACGATAAACGGTGCATTCGTCTTATCGGTAATTTCAACAGCTCCGCTTTAAAGTACTTTAGTCACTTCAAAAGGTCCAGACCACCTAGATTTTAGTTTACCTGGGAAGAGTTTTAATCTTGAATTAAATAGAAGTACGATGTCTCCCACACTGAATTGTTTCCGGACTGAATGTTTATCATGCCATTTTTTAGTTTGTTATTTGTAGATACGGGCATTTTCGTAAGCGTCCAATCGAAGTTCTTCTAATTCGTGTAAGTTCAAGATTCGTTTCTCTCCTGCCTCAGTGTAGTTGAAATTAAGTGTTTTAATTGCCCATAAGGCTTTATGCTCTAATTCTACAGGGAGATGACAGGATTTACCGTAAACTAATTTGTAGGGTGTAATACCTATTGGTGTCTTAAAAGCGGTCCTATAACCCCATAAAGCTTCATTTAGCTTTGATGACCAATCTTTCCTTGAGGTAGCGACAGTCTTTTCCAATATTTGTTTTATTTCCCTGTTCGAGACCTCTACTTGTCCGCTAGTTTGCGGATGATAAGGTGTAGCTACTCGGTGTCGGACTCCATATTTAGAAAGAAGTTTGTCAAAGATTCGCGATATGAAATGTGATTCGCCGTCACTAATGACGAGTCTAGGTACACCGAATCTAGAAAAGATTGTGTTTTTGAAGAGTTTGATTACTATTCGTGCGTCATTTGTTGGAGCAGCAATGGCTTCTATCCATTTAGACACATAGTCTACAGCGACGAGTATGTAGTTATTACCAAAAGAAGACGGGAAGGGTCCCATGAAATCTATTCCCCATACATCAAAGATTTCTACCTCTAAGATTCCTTTCTGAGGCATTTCATCGCGTCGTGAGATGTTTCCAGTTCGTTGGCATCGATCACATTTTAGCACAGCGATGTGAACGTCTTTCCAGAGGTTAGGCCAGAATAGGCCGGCTTGGAGAATCTTAGCGGACGTCTTGGATGTACTGGCATGGCCACCATATGGTGTTGAATGGCATTGGGAAATGATATTTTCTATTTCTTCCTCTGGGACACAGCGACAATATATGTTGTCGGCCCCTATCTTGAAGAGTAGAGGTTCGTCCCAATAATAGTGTTTCAGATCGTGGAAGAATTTATTCTTTTGCTGATAAGTGAGATCCGGTGGAAGCACGCCTGCAGCTAGGTAATTAACGATGTCAGCATACCAAGATAATGTGACTTGGGCATAGACGGCTTCTACGGCTTTTTCGAGTTCTGGATCTTCCGATATTAAGTTAGGCATGTCACTTTCTAATTTGGCTATCGGATGTTCGTACGGAAAATCGTCATTTATCGGTACTAGTTCATGTTTGATGCCTTCTATTCGGGATAAGTGATCTGCAACAACGTTCTCGGTTCCTTTCTTATCTTTGATTTCTAAATCAAACTCTTGTAGTAACAGGATCCATCTCAATAATCTTGGTTTGACATCCTTTTTGCTTATTAGGTACCTAATGGCAGCGTGGTCTGTGTATATGATAATTTTTGCTCCTACTAAGTAAGAACGGAATTTGTCAAGTGCAAATATAACTGCTAGAAGTTCCTTTTCTGTTGTAGCGTGGTTCATTTGGGCAGGGTCTAAGATTCTACTGGCATAGTTGATGGCATGGAGCTTCTTGTCCTTCCTTTGTCCTAGAACTGCGCCTACAGCATAATCACTCGCATCGCACATGATTTCGAACGTCAGTCGCCAATCGGGTGGTTGCATAATCGGTGCGGTGATAAGGGCTGATTTTAATGTTTCGAATGCTTTTAGACAGTCGTCGTCAAAGACGAACTCAACATCTTTCATCAACAGGTCGGTCAAAGGTTTTGTGATTTTTGAAAAATCTTTTATAAATCTACGGTAGAAATCGGCATGTCCTAGAAAACTCTGTATTTCTCGTATGGATTTTGGAGGTTGGAGGTCTTTTATAATCTCTATTTTAGCTTTGTCGACCTCAATTCCTTTATTTGATATGACATGTCCTAGAACTATTCCTTGTCGGACCATAAAATGGCATTTTTCCCAATTTAGGACGAGGTTCACTTTTACACAACGTTCTAATACCATTTATAAGTTTTGTAGGCATCCTTCGAAACTTTGTCCACATACTAAGAAATCGTCCATAAATACTTCCATGATGTCGTCTATGAAATCTGCGAAGATTGCCATCATGCATCTTTGGAAGGTTGCTGGAGCATTACAAAGTCCGAATGGCATTCAGCGGTAAGCAAAAGTACCATAAGGACATGTGAATGTAGTCTTTTCTTGGTCATCAGGATGAATGGGAATTTGGAAAAATCCTGAATAGCCATCTAGATAGCAGAAATATGAATGTTTGGCTAATCTTTCCAACCTTTGGTCTATGAAGGTTAAGGGGAAGTGATCTTTTCGTGTAGCTTTGTTAAGCTTTCTATAATCAATGCACATTCTGCTTCCAGTCACGACTCTTTTTGTTATTGATTCACCTTTTTCGTTCTTAACTACTGTGACTCCTCCTTTCTTAGGTACGACATGAACTGGGCTAACCCATTCACTATCGGAGATTGGATAAATGATTCCTGCATCTAGCAATTTCTTTACTTCGTCTCTGACAATAGTGCTTAGGATGGGGTTCAGTCTCCTCTGATGCTCTCTAGAGGTTTTACAGTCTTCCTCTATTGTGATTCGATGCATACAGATCGAAGGGCTTATACCTTTTAGATTGCTTATGTTATAGCCTAACACGGAGGGGTACTTCTTTAGGACTTCTAATAGCTTTACGGTTTCTAATTGTCCTAAGTCAGCATTGACTATCACTGGTCTTTTTAGTTCATCGTCTAGGAATTCATGTCTAAGGTTTTTGGGTAGTGTTTTAAGTTCTAAAGATGGGTTCTTCGGACCTGGCATATGGTTTAGGGTTAGTGCTAAGCTTTCGCTTAGGCTGTCGTCTTTATACGGTTTACGTCAATCATCGTCTTCAGAAATATCGGGTATTTGAATCTTTATTATTTCTTAATATGCGGTCTCTTCATTTTCAAGTTCTCTTATGCATTCATCAATTACATCTACTAAATAGCAGGTATCGTCTATGGCTGGTACTTGTAAGAACTTGGTGAGAATGAACTCTATCTTTTCTTCTCCTACTTCGAATGTTAGCCTTCCTTTCTTCACGTCTATAATAGCTCCGGCTGTAGCTAGGAACGGTCTTCCTAGGATAATTGGGGTAACAGAGTCCTCTTTGATGTCCATGATTATGAAGTCTGTTGGGATGTAGAATTGTCCTATGCGTACTGGAATGTTTTCCAATATTCCGACGGGATATTTTACTGATCGGTCAGCCAATTGTACGGACATTTTGGTTGGTCTTAGGTCTCCCATATTCAGCTTTTTGCATATAGATAAAGGCATAACATTGATACTGGCTCCTAAATCGCATAGAGCTTTGTCTATTACGAACTTTCCTATGACGCAGGGTATGGAGAAACTACCTGGGTCTTTTAATTTAGGAGGCATGCGGTTTTGAATAATAGCGCTACACTCTGCAGTAAGTCTAACTGTTTCGTTATCCTCGATCTTTCTCTTATTTGACAGGATCTCTTTAAGAAATTTAGCGTATGACGGCATTTGAGTTATCGCTTCTGTAAAAGGAATAGTGATATTCAACTGCTTAAGGAGCTCTACAAATTTCTTAAATTGTCCTGAAGTTTTGGAGTTTATTAATCTTTGAGGATAAGGGATAGGTGGTTTATATGGCGTTGGAGGTGCTTGCGTTTTTTCACTTGCGGTATCCTCCTTCTCGTTGTCTTCCTTCTTCTCTAACTCGGATTCCTTTTCTGCTTGTTCAGTTGGTTTTTATTGCATGGCTGAGCTTTCGGTTCTCGGATCGATCGGTTCGTCCAATTCTTTTCCGCTTCTTAATATGACAGCATTTGCTTGTCCTTTTGGATTTTGTTCGGGTTGTCCAGGAAATGTGCCAGCGGGTGCGGCAGTAGAGGCTTGTTGTTGAGCCACTTGTGATATCTGTGTTTCTAGCATTTTGTTGTGGGTGGCTAAAGCGTCTACTTTTCCGGTAAGCTGTTTAATTTGCTCGCTAGTGTGTATGTTTTGATTCAGGAATTCTTTGTTTGTTTGAGCTTGAGTAGCTATGAATTTTTCCATCATCAACTCGAGGTTTGATTTCCTAGGTGCGGTCTGAGCAGCAGCTGGTTTCTGATATCCTGGCGGAGCAGCAGGCATCTGCAATGCGTTATCGCTTTTGTAAGAAAAGTTTGGATGATTTCGCCAACCTGGGTTGTAGGTATTTGCCTAAGGATTTCCTTGAGCATAATTTACTTGGTCTGGTGGGATTCTGGCCAACAATGGGCATTCGGGCGCATTATGAGTGGCGATTCTGCATAACTCGCAGTTTGGAGTTACGGCAGCGACGGTTGCAGTGGGGTTAACAGTCAGACTGTCAATTTTCTGTGCTAGAGCATCTACTTTAACGTTGAACTTTTCAAGGTTGCTGATCTCATACATCCCACCTTTCGTTGCGGGTTTCTCTGCTGGAATGCGTTCACCTCCCCATTGGCAGTGGTTCTGAGACATGTTTTCGATTAGTTGATAGGCTTTGTCGTATGGCTTATCCATAAGTGCACCACCCGCGGCGGCGTCTACCGTTAATCTGGTGTTGTATAAAAGCCCATTATAGAAAGTATGAATCGTCACCCAGTCTTCTAGACCGTGGTGAGGACATGTTATCATCATATCTTTGAATCGTTCCCATGCTTCGTAAAGAGATTCAGTATCTTTTTGTCGAAATCCGTTGATTTGAGCTCTAAGCATAGCAGTTTTGCTTGGCGGAAAATATCTTGCTAAGAAGATGTTCTTCAAATGTTCCCACGTCGTAATGGAGTTGGATGGTAAGGATTGTAACCATGTCCACGCTCTGTGTCTAAGAGATATAGGGAAAAGACGAAGTCTTATTGCGTCTGGAGTTACTCCATTTGCTTTCACTGTGTCTGCGTATTGTACAAACTTCGTTAAATGTTCGTTTGGATCCTCAGTTGCATTTCCTGAGAATTGGTTTTGTTGTACAACTGACAGCAGTGACGGTTTCAGCTCAAAATCGTTTCGAGTAATAGCTGGGGCAGCAATGCTACTTCTAGGCTCCATCTGAGAGGGTGTAGCGTATGCCTTCAGCGGTTTGTTTTGAGGTCCTTCAGCCATCTTTGGTTCTTCTTCGGATTTGGGAATGTGAGTGAGAGGATCGGGAATGTTATGTTTTTGTTGGTACTCAATGATGCGACTTCTTAAATGTAAGAAGCGCTCTAGTTCTGCGACTGAAGGTTTTAAGATATCGCCTTGTGGGCGATTACTTGGCATACAATCGACAGAACCAGTAAAGGGAAAATAAAATTGTTAACCTAGTCTATACGGCGTAACAGAAGGTTACACTATTGACTAAACGAGTCCCCGACAACGGCGCCAAAAACTTGATCGCGACTTTCTATGTCTAATACAACTTAACTGCAAGTGCACAGTCTATCGCGTAGTAATAAAAGATATCGATCCCACAAGGACTCGTAATCAAACTAGTGTTCTCGGGAGTTACTATGTTTAGCTAGGTAGATAATGTTTAAGGGAATAATTTCTATCACTAAAGGGAATTAAAGACGTTACTTGAATTATAATTACGCGAATCGATATGCAATAATTATGTTCTTCGGGGATTTGACAAGTTACCGGTATATAAAATATTTTTTTCCAGAATTTACTTAAGAAGAAAATAGTGATCTGAAGACTTTCGTCTCATGATGGTTGTTGACGCTAGTCGCAACTCTAAGGCGGAACGTATGTTGTCGCTATCCCGTTCGGGGTTAAAATGGCTTTTTGGAAATCTCTAAGTTCTAATCTATTTTAAAGTGCTTTCGCTGTTATTAAAACAAATGCCTAGTGTTTACTATATGGTCTTAGCCGCAGCTGTCGTTTGTTGGTTCGTACCTTAATTAATTTCCCACTGTCGTGGCAAAACTACGTTTAAATAAGTTCTCGTTGTCGCGACGAACGTTTATTTAGGAAATATGTTTAAACACTCAGGCCATAAACAACTTTTGAAAAAGAAAGTTTTAAACCGGTTATTATCAAATCCCGTCTGAATTATTATTACATATCGATTACTCTGGTTTAGCTAGACATGGATTTGGGAGAAGTAAAACATAAATAAAAGCAGAAATTTAGAACATTCATATTACTGGGAATTAAAGTTACAATTAACGAAATAATGAAAAACCTGTAACGTATCCAAATGGCTTTTGCCCGAATCCTAACGATGTCGGCAGAATTGTGTCTTCAAACCAATAGAGTGCACAAATGAATATTGTAGAAATGGAATACAGGAATAAGGAAAGGAAACAAAAACAAAAAGAATGAAACTAAACTTGCTCTGGAAAATAATTTGGGCAGCACTTCGTTATCTGAATGCGGCTCCCTTTCTCAGCTCCCTTCCTTCCCCTTTTATAGAGGTAAAATTCTAACGTTTGTAATTTGAAGAAGGTGGACTTGGAGTCAGAAAAATTAGGGAGTAGTGGTCCATTATTTGGGACTTGGAACTGGCTTTTGCACATTTAATTGAAGCTTTGCGTTTTTGCCTGCATGACGGTCGTCATGGTGTGTGACGGTCGTCACCCGTGTGACGGTCGTCATGGCTGTGTGACGGTCGTCACAACAGCAAAATGCGCATTTTATGTTTTTTCATGTTGTTTTCATCTGGTTTTCGTCCATATTTCATCTGTAATTGCTTCTTTTCTTCATATTGCTTTGTTTAGACATGATATTCAAATACCTGCAAAATATCAGACAAATAACATGGAAAGAACCCGAAATCGGATTAAAACCAGTCAAACATTAGTTGAATTATGCGTCAATATATATATATACGATTTCGCGTTATCAAACTCCCCTAAGCTTGAATCTTTGCCTGTCCTCAAGTAAAACAGAAAGAATAGAAGTCGGCAAGCACGAGGCAGCTTCCTCATTCAGAAAGTTGGGAAAACCGGGATTCTAAATAGGAACAAAACGAGTACGGTGATGACACTGGACTATAAGTCTTCGGAGGTCTCCTTTCTATGCAAATCGGTCCCAATCACGCTACTGCAGCTCGGTACCAAGGTTCTCGCGTCAAGTTTACCCTGTTTGTTCTAGCGCAATCACATTAAGCCCGTTGTCCATACACTTTCATGGCAAGTCAACCTGTTAGTGATTATGATCTCGTTGCTATTTTGATCTTTTCATTGCTCATAAGCTTATACTATTGATTTTTTCAATGAGTTTTTGTACCGTTGGGCTAAATGCTCGGGTGAGGAGCACCTAACTTAGAGGGAACATGTCTCTATACTTGGGCTATATGGCTTTCTTTTCATGATTTTTCATCTTTTTGGAGATCATACACTTATTTGCATTGATCGCTCGCTTAAAAGTGTTTAGGATGGTGCTGACTGCTTGTATAAACTACTTGGGGCTGAGTTTGCATAGAAACTTTAAACTTTGGTACACGTAGGTAGTGAAACCGACTCGCATAAACCGGAGGTCTAAGGTGTCAGGATGGTATTGGTTTTGTTAGAATTTTCGTCTCGGAGTTTCAAAACTTGGTTTGAACTTTGGCGCATTCTCGTGATGCTTTTGCTTTTGAGGAACGACTGAAAAATTTTGTTTATGTCGAATAAAGTGGGGATATTTGCGTAACGAAAGAAGATATATAAAAGAGCTTTTATTTGCTAAAACGGGAAAATGTTTGAATTGAAATTACTGAATTAAAAGTGCAAGGGAATGGGAAATAAATGCTCCGCTCCCACACTATCTCAATCAGTGTCCCCACTGATTTGAAAGAATGTGAGAGGGAAATACAAGGGAAATGAAAATACAAGAAACATAAAATATAGTAAGCAAATAAGGAAAGAAAAAACTAATCACGGCCTCTGCGTCTGTCATGTCCTCTGTCTCGTCCTCTACCTCTGGCTTGGTCGACTCGGGCCTCAAAGTTCAGCGCTCCGGTGTGAT
Source organism: Lathyrus sativus (assembly GCA_963859935.3). Classification (NCBI taxonomy): domain Eukaryota; kingdom Viridiplantae; phylum Streptophyta; class Magnoliopsida; order Fabales; family Fabaceae; genus Lathyrus; species Lathyrus sativus. The sequence goes on along the minus strand of OZ012739.1, from coordinate 429,897,701 downwards.
AGACATAATCTCGGAGTCCTTCGAACTGCAAGGTAAGATTCGCCAAGTCCTCAGTGATGGTTTCCTGACCAGTTTGGAGCTGTTGCATCGTGGTCCGATGCCAAGCTTCGAACTGCTCTGCTCGCTGATTCTGTTGCTGCATCATAGCGAGTATCTGTGCTTGCTGATCGAGGGATCAGCGAAGGTCTTCTTCAGAGTAGTCGGGCTCTGGACGGTGGCGGCGGCGACGGTAGGATGTGCCTTCAGATGGAAGTGGTTGCGATGCCTCCGGTTGCTCAGTTCTGTCCAACTCATCTTGCATTTCGTCACCAGAACCTTGGGTGTGGGTTTGAGTTGGGGAAGCTGTAGCAGCAAGGGCATTAAGGTCAAAAAGCCAGTTGGCACGATCCTATGGGTGCATCCGGGTACGTGACGGCATGATGATACTTCTGACGGTTTTGCCACGCACGACCGGGTGGTACTTTCCATCAGCCCTGGAGCGGATGAGGTGAGAAGCTCTGCAATGGTCGGTGTCGAGAAATACCGAGGGGATTGTATGGAGATGCTGGAGTCGGTCACCGAGGTTCAGCCCGAGTGCAATGGAGGTAACAATCCTGCCAAAGTAAAATGGCTTAGAACCACGGTTGCAGTTGGCCTGAATGTGGGCCAGGAGGAATGGAGCGACGTTGATGGGCTCGGAATTGAACACGCAGCGGAGAAAGAAAAGTTCTTTAGAGTTCACCTTATGGTTGCTATCCCTTGCGAAGATGGTGTTGCTCAGTGCTCGGTGGAAATACCGGATGGTCGGGTTGTGGATGTGTGTTGTATGCAGAGAATCCCAGTCGTCGGCATTGATTCCGGTCAATTGGTTCAAGAGCGCAAAGGCTTCATGCTGAAACTGTTCGGTAATGCGGCGGTGAGCATCATCGCCGCGAGGGAAATGTAGGATGTCAGCAATCCGATTTTGGTTCAGTTGGTAGTTCGTGCCGAACATACGGAAGTAGGCGGCGCCGGAATGTTGGCTTAGGTCGCCGTTGGAAGTGAAGTAACTGAACGAACTGAGGAACTCAAGGGTAAGTTGTTCGTAAGTCGGCTGCGGATTTGTGCACAGATGCCAAATGCCGGCTCTCTGGAGCATCCAAGTGACGCCGTCAAGGAGGCCGAGCTCCGTGAGGGATGGTATGTGCGGATAGTGGGTCGGCTGTAGCGACCGTTGATGGAAGGCGATATAGTTTGCTCTCTGTTTCTCGCCGAAGTTGCCGTCGTTGAACATGATGTTGCTAAGGTCTGGGGTTTCGTTGTTTCTCGCCATGGTTGGAGGATGCTGGGGAAATGGGGATTAAGTTGGTTCTGTGGAATGAAAAATGTCACAGAAGGGGATTAGGAAGTTGAAATGGGAGTTAGGATTATATGTAGCAAGGAGGGAAAACGAAAGTTGGAAGTGGGGTTTGAGTGTGTGATGATTGGAAGTTGAATAGATGGGAGTGGGGGAGAAAACGCAACCTTTGTTATAGCAGATAACAGTTTTGGACTCATGACGGTCGTCATGCATCTGTGACGGTCGTCACCCGTGTGACGGGCGTCAGGCTTCTGTGACGGTCGTCACACTAGCAAATTCTGCAGAACGCAGAATTTTGCTATAGGGGTGCTCTTATCATGGTTTTAAGGCTTATATTTGACATGGCAATGTATTAAATCGACCAAGAAACATATGATAACGTAAAAACAAAATAAAGGAATAAAGAATAAAATTGAAATAATATGTAGTTAAAATGATTGTTTGTAATGTAATACATAAGGGAAATTAAACAATGCGAAAATCAAAATAATTGAAACGGACGGAAAACAGAAAAATTAAACTAAACTAAAGCTAAGATCTCAGTCTTTTTGTGCCTTCAATTCGTCAAACTTCCGAGCGTATTAATCGAGCTGGTCGCAAACTAAGTCCATGAAAACTGTGAGTTCGCTGTGTATGCTTGTGATGTCTTCTCTTACGGTGGTCAGAGCTGCGTCGACGTTGTCTAATCGGTTCAGAACAGTATCCATTTTATTAGTGGTTTCCTCAGGAATGGGCTCAAGATAGGTGTTGTAATATGGAGGGGTCGCAGGGTCTACCTCAGCTTCTGATACAGCATCCTCATAGTACATATAATCATGTGCTTCAGAGATGTGGTCACTGTCGTACATGTAATTCTGTGGTGTTGATTGAGGTGAAGGAGGTCCCATAGGCTCATCCAATTCATAAACCCAATTGTCCTTGTTATGGATACTTGTCATCTGATGATTTGGCAATGTGAATAGCTGGACAGGTTTGTCATTGATGAGGTACTCGTAAGGTCCAGGTCCCATGGTTCTTAAAATGCGCCTGTTAAAGCAAAACTGGATATTCATGGGTCGGATGGTGCCAAAACTAGTGCTTGCATTTAGGTGGAATCTAAGGCCAAGCTCGTGGGAAATCATTGTCACGAGGCCTCCTATTAGAATAGGTGATTGTGGTTCCTGAGTGAGGCGTAGGAAGGATCGCATCATAAAAGGTACGACATTCACTGTACGGCCCTGAGAAGCACAGAACATGATAAATAACTCTTCTTTAGATACTGTAGTAATGTTTTCTTCTTTTCCGAAAAGGGTGTGAGCTAGGATCTTATGAAAGTATCTGAAAGCTGGGTTATGAATCTCATCATTATACATGCCATTTGGGTCAGGGTAATAGTCGCCTGTGATTCTACCCCAGAACTGGTTTAGTTCAAAATTAAGATCGTCATCTTCGGCACTGATGAACACATGTGGTCCGCTAGGAAATCCTAGGAGATTAGCCAGTGACATCCGGCTATGGGTTTGGTCCATTCCAAACATCCTAAAGGTGATCAGCTCTGTGTTGGATCCAAAACCATAGTTGGGTAAGTACCTGAAGGAACTAAGGAATTCGTAGGTGAGGTCCTTATAGGTAGCAAAATGGGTTTTCAAGGAGGTGTTCTCCCAGCCTAATTGATTAAATAGGAATTGAATACTATTAGTAATTCCTAGTTTCTCCATGGTAGACTTATCATAATACAGTGTTAAGGCTATGTCTCTCGCAGTTAATGCTTCAAATCTTGCCTTTTGGGCTAATCCTCGAAAATGAACCTTTGTGAAGTCGTACGTGGCCATACTCACAGGTTAGTCGGAGAAAAACAGGAGGAAGGTTTGAAGGCTTTTAAAATCCTGAAAAGTTTAAAACAGAAATTTTAAGTCAGAATTTTTTAGAAACACAAGGTTGTAGAAATAAAACAAAGTTTAAATAAAAGAGAAAAATAAAATAAAATAAAATAAAATAAAATAAAGTAAAAATAGTAGCAATTTTAAGTTTAGAATTTTTGTTAAAATTTCAAAGTAAGATTTCAAATAAAAATGAGAATGAAATACAGTAAAGAGGGAAATACGGGAAAATTGGGTTGCCTCCCATTAAGCGTTGTTTTTAACGTCTAAAGTCTGACGATAGCTTGGTAACAAGCTATTCGGGTGTTTGACCAGGAAGCTCAATCAATGTTATACTGCTGACTTGAGGGTTGTTTTCGTTCTTATTATAATATTTTAGACGTTGTCCGTTTACGATAAACGGTGCATTCGTCTTATCGGTAATTTCAACAGCTCCGCTTTGAAGTACTTTAGTCACTTCAAAAGGTCTAGACCACCTAGATTTTAGTTTACCTGGGAAGAGTTTTAATCTTGAATTAAATAGAAGTACGATGTCTCCCACACTGAATTGTTTCTGGGCTGAACGTTTATCATGCCATTTTTTAGTTCGTTCTTTGTAGATACGGGCATTTTCGTAAGCGTCCAATCGAAGTTCTTCTAATTCGTGTAAGTTCAAGATTTGTTTCTATCCTGCCTCAATGTAGTTGAAATTAAGTGTCTTAATTGCCCAGAAGGCTTTATGCTCTAATTCTACAGGGAGATGACAGGATTTACCGTAAACTAATTTGTAGGGTGTAGTACCTATTGGTGTCTTAAAAGCGGTCCTATAAGCCCATAAAGCTTCATTTAGCTTTGATGACCAATCTTTCCTTGAGGTAGCGACAGTCTTTTCCAATATTTGTTTTATTTCCCTATTCGAGACCTCTACTTGTCCGCTAGTTTGCGGATGATAAGGTGTAGCTACTCGGTGTCGGACTCCATATTTAGAAAGAAGTTTGTCAAAGAATCGCGATATGAAATGTGATCCGCCGTCACTAATGACGAGTCTAGGTACACCGAATCTAGAAAAGATTGTGTTTTTGAAGAGTTTGATTACTACTCGTGCGTCATTTGTTGGAGCAGCAATGGCTTCTATCCATTTAGACACATAGTCTACAGCGACGAGTATGTAGTTATTACCAAAAGAAGACGGGAAGGGTCCCATAAAATCTATTCCCCATACGTCAAAGATTTCTACCTCTAAGATTCCTTTCTGAGGCATTTCATCGCGTCGTGAGATGTTTCCAGTTCGTTGGCATCGATCACATTTTAGCACAGTGATGTGAACGTCTTTCCAGAGGTTAGGCCAGAATAGGCCGGCTTGGAGAATCTTAGCGCACGTCTTGGATGTACTGGCATGGCCACTATATGGTGCTGAATGACATTGGGAAATGATATTTTCTATTTCTTCCTCTGGGACACAACGACGGTATATGTTGTCGGCCCCTCTCTTGAAGAGTAGAGGTTCGTCCCAATAATAGTGTTTCAGATCGTGGAAGAATTTATTCTTTTGCTGATAAGTGAGATCCGGTGGAAGCACGCCTGCAGCTAGGTAATTAACGATGTCAGCATACCAAGGTAATGTGACTTGGGCATAGACGGCTTCTACGGCTTTTTCGAGTTCTGGATCTTCCGAGATTAAGTTAGGCATGTCACTTTCTAATTTGGCTATCAGATGTTCGTACGGGAAATCGTCATTTATCGGTACTGGTTCATGTTTGATGCCTTCTATTCGGGATAAGTGATCTGCAACAACGTTCTCGGTTCCTTTCTTATCTTTGATTTCTAAATCAAACTCTTATAATAACAGGATCCATCTCAATAATCTTGGTTTGGCATCCTTTTTGCTTATTAGGTACCTAATGGCAACGTGGTCTGTGTATATGATAATTTTTGCTCCTACTAAGTAAGAACGGAATTTGTCAAGCGCAAATATAACTACTAGAAGTTCCTTTTCTGTTGTAGCGTAGTTCATTTGGGCAGGGTCTAAGGTTCTACTGGCATAGTAGATGGCATGGAGCTTCTTGTCCTTCCTTTGTCCTAGAACTGCGCCTACATCATAATCACTCGCATCGCACATGATTTCGAACGGCAGTCGCCAATCGGGTGGTTGCATAATTGGTGCGGTGATAAGGGCTGATTTTAATGTTTCGAATGCTTTTAGACAGTCGTCGTCAAAGACGAACTCAACATCTTTCATCAACAGGCCAGTCAAAGGTTTTGTGATTTTTGAAAAATCTTTTATAAATCTGCGGTAGAAACCGACATGTCCTAGAAAACTCCGTATTTCTCGTACAGATTTTGGAGGTTGGAGGTCTTTTATAATCTCTATTTTAGCTTTGTCGACCTCAATTCCTTTATTTGATATGACATGTCCTAGAACTATTCCTTGTCAGACCATAAAATGGCATTTTTCCCAATTTAGGACGAGGTTCACTTTTACACCACGTTCTAATACCATTTCTAAGTTTTGTAGGCATCCTTCGAAACTTTGTCCACATACTGAGAAATCGTCCATAAATACTTCCATGATGTCGTCTATGAAATCTGCGAAGATTGCCATCATGCATGTTTGGAAGGTTGCTGGAGCATTACAAAGTCCGAATGGCATTCGGTGGTAAGCAAAAGTACCATAAGTACATGTGAATGTAGTCTTTTCTTGGTCATCAGGATGAATGAGAATTTGGAAAAATCCTGAATAGCCATCTAGATAGCAGAAATATGAATGTTTGGCTAATCTTTCCAACATTTGGTCTATGAAGGGTAAAGGGAAGTGATCTTTTCGTGTAGCTTTGTTAAGCTTTCTATAATCAATGCACATTCTGCTTCCAGTCACGACTCTTTTTGTTATTGATTCGCCTTTTTCGTTCTTAACTACTGTGACTCCTCCTTTCTTAGGTACGACATGAACTGGGCTAACCCATTCACTATCGGAGATTGGATAAATAATTCCTGCATCTAGCAATTTCTTTACTTCGTCTCTGACTACAGTGCTTAGGATGGGGTTCAGTCTCCTCTGATGCTCTCTAGAGGTTTTACAGTCTTCCTCTATTGTGATTCGATGCATACAGATCGAAGGGCTTATACCTTTTAGATCGCTTATGTTATAGCCTAACGCGGTGGGGTACTTCTTTAGGACTTCTAATAGCTTTACGGTTTCTAGTTGTCCTAAGTCGGCGTTGACTATCACTGGTCTTTTTAGTTCATCATCTAGGAATTAATATCTAAGGTTTTTGGGTAGTGTTTTAAGTTCTAAAGATGGGTTCTTCAGACCTGGCATATGGTTTGGGGTTAGTGCTAAGCTTTCGCTTAGGCTGTCGTCTTTATACGGTTTACGCCAATCATTGTCTTCAGAAATATCGGGTATTTGAATCTTTATTATTTCTGAATACGTGGTCTTTTCATTTTCAAGTTCTCTTATGCATTCGTCAATTACATCTATGAAATAGCAGGTATCGTCTATGGCTGGTGCTTGTAAGAACTTGGTGAGAATGAACTCTATCTTTTCTTCTCCTACTTCGAATGTTAGCCTTCCTTTCTTCACGTCTATAATAGCTCAGACTGTAGCTAGGAACGGTCTTCCTAGGATAATTGGGGTAACAGAGTCCTCTTTGATGTCCATGATTATGAAGTCTGTTGGGATGTAGAATTGTCCTATGCGTATTGGAACGTTTTCCAGTATTCCGAAGGGATATTTTACTGATCGGTCAGCCAATTGTACAAACATTTTGGTTGGTCTTAGGTCTCCCATATTCAACTTTTTGCATATAGATAAAGGCATAACACTGATACTGGCTCCTAAATCGCATAGAGCTTTGTCTATTACGAACTTTCCTATGACGCAGGGTATGGAGAAACTACCTGGGTCTTTTAATTTAGGAGGCATGCGGTTTTGAATAATAGCGCTACACTCTGCAATAAGTGTAACTGTTTCGTTATCCTCGATCTTTCTCTTATTTGACAGGATCTCTTTAAGAAATTTAGCATATGACGACATTTGAGTTATCGCTTCTGTAAAAGGAATAGTGATATTCAACTGCTTAAGGAGCTCTACAAATTTCTTAAATTGTCCTGAAGTTTTGGAGTTTATTAATCTTTGAGGATAAGGGATAGGTGGTTTATATGGCGCTGGAGGTGCTTGCATTTTTTCACTTGCGGTATCCTCCTTCTCGTTGTCTTCCTTCTTCTCTAACTCAGATTCCTTTTCTGCTTGTTTAGTTGGTTTTTGTTGCATGGCTGAGCTTTCGGTTCTCGGATCGATCGGTTCGTCCAATTCTTTTCCGCTTCTTAATATGGCAGCATTTGCTTGTCCTTTTGGATTTTGTTCGGGTTGTCCAGGAAATGTGCCAGCGGGTGCGGCAGCAGAGGCTTGTTGTTGAGCCACTTATGATATCTGTGCTTCTAGCATTTTGTTGTGGGTGGCTAAAGCGTCTACTTTTCCGGTAAGCTATTTAATTTGCTCGCTAGTGTGTATGTTTTGATTCAGGAATTCTTTGTTTGTTTGTTTGAGCTTGAGTAGCTTTGAATTTTTCCATCATCAACTTGAGGTTTGATTTTCCATCATCTGGTTTATGATATCCTGGCGGAGCAGCAGGCATCTGCAATGCGTTATCGCTTTTGTAAGAAAAGTTTGGATGATTTCGCCAACCTGGGTTGTAGGTATTTGCGTAAGGATTTCCTTGAGCATAATTTACTTGGTCTGGTGGGATTCCGGCCAGCAATGGACATTCGGGCGCATTATGAGTGGCGATTCCGCATAACTCGCAGTTTGGAGTTACGGCAGCTACGATTGCAGTGGGGTTAACAGTCAGACTGTCAATTTTCTGTGCTAGAGCATCTACTTTAGCGTTGAACTTTTCAAGGCTGCTGATCTCGTACATCCCACCTTTCGTTGCGGGTTTCTCTGCTGGAATGCGTTCACCTCTCCATTGGCAGTGGTTCTGAGACATGTTTTCGATTAGTTGATAGGCTTCGTCGTATGGCTTATCCATAAGTGCACCGCCCGCGGCGGCATCTACTGTTAATCTGGTGTTGTATAAAAGCCCATTATAGAAAGTATGAATCGTCACCCAGTCTTCTAGACCGTGGTGAGGACATGTTCTCATCATATCTTTGAATCATTCCCATGCTTCGTAAAGAGATTCAGTATCTTTTTGTCGAAATCCGTTGATTTGAGCTCTAAGCATAGCAGTTTTGCTTGGCGGAAAATATCTTGCTAAGAAGACGTTCTTCAACTGTTCCCACGTCGTAACGGAGTTGGATGGTAAGGATTGCAACCATGTCCACGCTCTGTCTCTAAGAGAGAAAGGGAAAAGACGAAGTCTTATTGCGTCTGGAGTTACTCCATTTGCTTTCACTGTGTCTGCGTATTGTACAAACTTCGTTAAATGTTCGTTTGGATCCTCAGTTGCATTTCCTAAGAATTGGTTTTGTTGTACAGCTGACAGCAGTGACGGTTTCAGCTCAAAATCGTTTCGAGTAATAGCTGGGGCAGCAATGTTACTTCTAGGCTCCATCTGAGAGGGTGTAGCGTATGCCTTCAGCGGTTTGTTTTGAGGTCCTTCAGCCATCTTTGGTTCTTCTTCGGATTTGGGAATGTGAATGAGAGGATCGGAAATGTTATGTTTTTGTTGGTACTCAATGATGCGACTTCTTAAATGTAAGAAGCGCTCTAGTTCTGCGACTGGAGGTTTTAAGATATCGCCTTGTGGGTGATTACTTGGCATACAATCGACAGAACCAGTAAAGGGAAAATAAAATTGTTAACCTAGTCTATACGGCGTAACAGAAGGTTACACTATTGACTAAACGAGTCCCCGACAACGGCGCCAAAAACTTGATCTCGACTTTCTATGTCTAATACAACTTAACTGCAAGTGCACAGTCTATCACGTAGTAATAAAAGATATCGATCCCATAAGGACTCGTAATCAAACTAGTGTTCTCGGGAGTTACTATGTTTAGCTAGGTAGATAATGTTTAAGGGAATAATTTCTATCACTAAAGGGAATTAAAGACGTTACTTGAATTATAATTACGCGAATCGATATGCAATAATTATGTTCTTCGGGGATTTGACAAGTTACCGGTATATAAAATATTTTTTTCAGAATTTATTTAAGAAGAAAATAGTGATCTGAAGACTTTCGTCTCACGATGGTTGTTGACGCTAGTTGCAACTCTAAGGCGGAACGTATGCTGTCGCTATCCCGTTCAGGGTTAAAATCGCTTTTTGGAAATCTCTAAGTTCTAATCTATTTTAAAGTGCTTTCGCTGTTATTAAAACAAGTGCCTAGTGTTTACTATCTGGTCTTAGCCGCAGTTGTCGCTTGTTGGTTCGTACCTTAATTAATTTCCCACTGTCGTGGCAAAATTACGTTTAAATAAGTTCTCGTTGTCGCGACGAACGTTTATTTAGGAAATACGTTTAAACACTCAGGCCATAAACAACTTTTGAAAAAGAAAGTTTTAAACTGGTTATTATCAAATCCCGTCTGAATTATTATTACATATCGATTACTCTGGTTTAGCTAGACATGGATTTGGGAGAAGTAAAACATAAATAAAAGCAGAAATTTAGAACATTCATATTACTGGGAGTTAAAGTTACAATTAACGAAATAATGAAAAACCTGTAACGTATCCAAATGGCTTTTGCCCGAATCCTAACGATGTCGGCAAGATTGTGTCTTCAAACCAATAGAGTGCACAAATGAATATTGTAGAAATGGAATACAGGAATAAGGAAAGGAAACAAAAACAAAAAGAATGAAACTAAATTTGCTCTGGAAAATAATTTGGGCAGCACTTCGTTATCTGAATGCGGCTCCCTTTCTCAGCTCCCCTCCTTCCCCTTTTATAGAGGTAAAATTCTAACGGTTGTAATTTGAAGAAGGTGGACTTGGAGTCAGAAAAATTAGGGAGTAGTGGTCCATTATTTGGGACTTGGAACTGGCTTTTGCACGTTTAATTGAATCTTTGCGTTTTTTCCTGCATGACGGTCGTCATGGTGTGTGACGGTCGTCACCCGTGTGACGGTCGTCATGGCTGTGTGACGGTCGTCACAGCAGCAAAATGCGCATTCTATGTTTTTTCATGTTGTTTTCATCTGGTTTTCGTCCATATTTCATCTGTAATTGCTTCTTTTCTTCATATTGCTTTGTTTAGACATGATCTTCAAATACCTGCAAAATATCAGACAAATAACATGGAAAGAACCCGAAATCGGATTGAAACCAATCAAACATTAGTTGAATTATGTGTCAATATATATATATATATATATATACATACGATTTCACGTTATCAATTGTAAGACCTTTTCCCGCTGCTCGTTTTCCTCCCTGGCCACAAGGTCATACAACGAGTCGACGACCATGTGGTGATGGGCTTGACAACGAAGTACCGATCTTTGAAAGTACGAACATAATATAAGTACACCTGAAACAGTATCCTCGGCTACTTTAGGGACACCCAGTTGTGTCGACCCTCGAACGTCTGTCGTTGCAGGTGGAAGATGCGGAAGAAGAGAGGTAGCATGGTCTCGACATTAAGGTGCCGACATACAAGCTCGTACTCTCTCACGAATGTGATCACATTGGGATGGAGCTGCGAAGACGCCAGGTGCAGCCAGTCGAACAGTCTCTACTGGAAATCACTGAAGGGTAGATGCAGGCCCGCTTCCTGAAAAGTGAATTCATACATGGGAAACTATCCCTTCAAAACACAAGCATATCCGATGATGTTCTCGGGGTTTGTACACCTGCTAGTTCAGAGAGGAGTCTTCACAATGGTCATCGACAATAGCGTAAGCATCTGAGTCATCCACGAAAAAACGAGAGGGGACGCTCAGGGGCTCCTGCCCGACCTAATCCTCGGCAGTCCAATTTCGGACCTCTCTGGTCTGTGCGACCGGGGAATCAGGCTCATCATTAATCTCGATGACCTCTTCGATCCTTACATCCATTTTACTTGGAAAGTAGAGGAAAATGGTGAATTTGACATTCCAGATCAAATCCACCCTTCCATCGCAAATCAAGTGAAAAAGCAAAGAGATGGACACATAGCCACTGGACAGGCCTCCCCGATCGAAAACACCCAACTAGGGTACTCATTTAGAGGAAGTTCCTCTTTGATGTCGAGGCCCCGCTCGATCAGAGGAGCCACCTGGACAAGGATCACCTCACCACGTCAACAAGAGGACAATGATAAGACCCCAAGACCTTCATCACAGGTCCTTAGAACCCTTATCAGGTTCTCGGAGCCTTCATCTAACGTCCTTGGGGCCTTCATCCCAGGTCCTCGGGACCTTCATCAGGTCCTCGAGACCTTCATCTAATGTTTTTAGGGCCTTCATCCCAGGTCCTTGGGACCTTCATCAGGTCCTCGAGGCCTTCATCTCATGTCCTCAGGGCATTAATTGCAGGTCCTCGAGGCCTTCATCAAAAACTTCTTAAATTTGAAAGTTCTGGCGTATTCGCCAGAAACTTCATAGTTTCCCCAAGAACTTCATCAACTCATTAGAAAAACCACTGAAAATGCATAAAACTAAAATAACGATGCTAGAAACTTAATAGGACGCGGTGGTTTTGGAGTGACGAGACGCCGACAGACGGCGGATGAACGGAAACAGATAGAGAAAACGTGAAAAAAGAGTAGGGGAAACACTTGAAAAGAAGGGGGAAAGCGTGCGAATGAAACAGATTCACCCCTATTTATAATCCTAGCACGAGACTCGAGGCGTCCCTAGGCACTTGAGTGCTCCTACTCCTAGCCGCCATATGCATTAATTTCCCTGACATGTGACGTCACCAGACACCTCACACATCCATTTAGATTTCTCTCCTGCCCAGAATTATACGGGCCTGTCCCCTCAAACGTCTCCCACGCAGGCGGGCCTACGATTTTAGTACCCCGTTGAGGACACGAAGAGCAGCGCATGGCCGTAACAAGCGAACACGGCTCCACGAGAGCACCCACGATATGGAGAAGCTCGACACCTGGCCGCATCCATCATCCCCGACAGATATTACGGCAAAATAACACGGATTTCAGAGTAAAATATTAACTTTCATAAAAAGCCACAAAAGGGCGCACATTTCTCAAAGTCATCAATATAGGATCCATACTCCGTAACTACGGGTTTTCCCAAAAATACATCAAAACATCATAAACAGCGGAACTCAAAACATAAATCAAAGTTTTCCTCAAAGAGAGAATTTAATCAAAATAACTTCAATAGTACAAAATCAACTCAAGGAACCCAACCCGATGTTATATATCAGAGCAAGACCCTCTAAGCTAACCAAAAGACTAAAACACTCAAAAACTTCATAAATGAATCCTCGGCGGCGTCCACGACTAAACTGGCTCATCTGCATGTTACCCACATGGAGGTAACATTCAAACAGGTAGGGTGAGTAAAACAATTCATAATTATCAATGTATAACAATTAATGCATAAACGACATATTACTCATAATTATATTCAACACATTGATATCCTTCAAATAGGCCTCAAAGGCGATAACGTCATAATTCATACAAAGAGACTCATAGATGCAATGCGACACAACTCAATGCATGTGATACCAATCATCACAGCGCGATGGACACTGGGCTATCAACCCTCCATAGATCTCCATCAATAGGATCGATTCTACTAGAGAACCGGAGCACATCAAAATACTTCACATCCGCACAGTGGGATTGAAGCCAAAGTAATCAAGGTCCTGAACCGAAGTCCGGATGCACATGAATGCATGATGCACACGTCACAATAATCCTCATAATAATAACATATGATGCATCATCATTCATCATATTCATCATCATCATATAACTCACATAAACCACCGTATCTCATGTTATCATATCTCATCAAAACAATCCTCATCATACAACATATCATCATATCTCATCATAATAATCGTCATACATCATATCATCATATCTCACTATAATAATCAACATACATCATATTATCATAATTCATCATATTAATCATCATACGTCATATTATCATAATTCATCATATTAATCATCATACATCATATTATCATAATTCAACATATTGATCATCATACGTCATATTATCATAATTCATCATATTAATCATCATACGTCATATTATCATAATTCATCATATTAATCATCATACGTCATACTCCTATTAATCCATCATGTTATCCCCCATTATCACATATTAATTCATGATATTATCTCATCTTATCTCATAGTAACTCATCAAGTTATACTCGCGTTAATCCATATACTTTCTTCTATTAATCACATTAACCTTACTGTCATACTCATATTAACTCATCTCAGGAATCTCAGAATCAAACATCAAAGCATCGTTGTACACGATCACTCATTCGCGAACTCTGCTACGTTCGCTGGCTTACTCGCTAGGCGAGTCTGTGGCGAGTGCTTGCTCGCTTGCTCGCTAGGCGAGTCTTGTGGCGAATGCCCGCTAGCTTGCTCGCTAGGCGAACAACGCGATGTCAGCACAACCTGCTACGACCAGAACTGATCCTTGCCTAAATACTCACACGATTCACTTACCCAATGCCCCCAAAACATCTCTAAATCATCCCTAAGGTCATACGGCGATAACGGTACAAAATCTATGGTTCATTAGGCCAATCCGGCAACATTTGCAATGCCTAAATCACTACTTTCCTGCAATTGTTCTGAGCGCATCAGAGTTACTCACATTCAGATATTCCTATTCTACAAGGTCAAACATATCACAATTAAAGGTTTTGGCCACAAAGGCCTAAGGTTTCCCTTCTCACATTAATATTCAGTGATTCATACCATAAACCATAATCTCAGAGTTCTATAATCGATTCCCTTAGTTTTCTCAATTCAACTCAGAATCCCTTAAATCCTAAATCCACCATAAACACATCAAAAGGCATACATGGAAAATCCTGAACAAAAATACTCCTCATACCTTAGCCGATTCAAAGCTTTCACGATTATCTTCGGGCATCTTCCAAAGCTTTTGCCTCCACTTCTCCCTCCTCAGAGCTCTGGCCTCCATTCTTTTCACGGTCAAACTTAGACTTAGGCCACACAATTGAACTTTTCCCATAATATCCTCACTTACTCCTCTTAATTGTCCAAATTGCCCTTATCCAACTTACATTCATTTTAATTCATAATAATATTAATATATCCATATTACATACTATTATTCCAAAATAAATACTCCAATTATGCATAATTCCTCAATAATTCCCAAAACCACCGAAAACACCGAAAACACCAAAATACGAATATTCTCAATTAAATAATTTAATTAAAATATTCCGATTAAATTTGGGGTGTTACAACTCTCCCCCACTTAAAAGAATTTTCGCCCTCGAAAATTACTGCAAGAAAACAGAGTCGAACACGACTCCCTCAACTGATCTCCAAGTCCCCAATTCCAACTTTCCCTAGTTGGTCCTCCCAAAACCACCTCTTCCAAGGCAATCTCTTTACCTCAAAGTTGCTTCTCGTTCATCAATCCGAACAAGCAACGCCTCAACAGTCAAATTACCTCTCACTTGTACACCATCCATCCGAATCAATGTACTTCTTCAACTTAGGCACATGAAATACATCATGCAATTTCACAAGCGACAGCGATAAAATAGTCTAACATGGTACTTATCCCACGCTTCCGCTGCGCTACTCTGATACAAACCAACAAAACACGGTATGAGCTTCCGAGACTTTAAAGCCCAACCAACACTAGTCACCAGCGTAACTCTCAAAATCCATCCTTCCTTGGATTCTCTTGATCTTCTCAATCGTTTCTTGCACACTCTCAGGTCCGAGCACATCACTCTCGCCTGACCTATACCAACACAAAGGAGTCCTACACCTCCTGCCATACAAAGCCTCATACGGTGTCATTCTGATACTATAATGATAACTGTTATTATAGGTAAGCTCAACCAACGACTATGACTATCCCACGATCCACTTTGATCCAACACACAAGCCCTCAACAAATCCTCTAAAGACTGGATAGTTCTCTCTGTCTGTTCATCCGTCCGCGGATGATAGGTAGAGTTCAACTTCAACATGATACCCAAAGCGTCTGCAAACTCTCCCAAAATCTCAAACTAAATCCCAAATTTCCATCTGATACAATATTCGATGACATCTCATACAACTTCACAACTTCCTAAATATACACCTCATCTAGCTTCAACATGGAATGATCAATCCTCATTGGTATAAAATGAGTTGATCTAGTCAATCTATCCAAAATCACCCAAACTGAATTATATCCCTCTCATAGTCTTCGACAAACCCGACACAAAATCCACGGTAATACTATTCTATTTCTAATCTGGAATATTCATCATTTGCATCAGATCCAACAGTCTCGGATGTTCAATCTTCAACTTTCGACAAGTCTAACCAGCATATACAAACTCAACCACTTCTTTCTTCATCTATGGCCATCAAAATAATTTCCTCAAATCCGATTACCTCTTCATAGCACCGGGATGGATACTCCATCTACCTCAGTACTCTTATTCCACTCAATAATATCAAAAACACAAACTCTATCACGACATCTCCTGATACCATTTCCATTAATCTGAAAATCATCCCTTCGACTTTAATTCATCAAATTCAACCAATCTACCAACTCAAACCAGAGTTCTGACCTTATCGAATCTCATCAAGAATACCAATAGTAAGGTCCAACATACTAAGCTTAACTTCATAAGAAGTCTATTCACACACCAAACTCATATCACAAAATTGCTCAATCAGTTCTAACTCTTTTCACCATCATCATCGGTATATGCAAAGGTTTCCAAATCAATGCATAAGCTACCACGTTTGCTCCACTCAAATGGTAATTCAATCCCAAAACCATAATCCTTCAGGAGTCCCAATTATTTTCTCTGCCTCATATTCAACTCTTCCAAATCAAGCAAATACCTTAAGCTCTTGAGATTACCAAACATTTCAAATCTCAACTAACCAATTGAAGCCTCCAACTCCGGCACAAACACAACAATAACCAACTCTAAATCACTCGTCAGATAATCCCTCTTATGTACTTTAAATTTCCTTAAAGAATAACTAAAACTCGCTGATGTTGCACTTAACATATCTCCCAATCACATCAACAAGGCATCACACAACACAACGGATAGTCTGTCGGATTCGGCAAAAATCAACACACAAGCTGTTGACAGCTATCCCAACAACTCTTTGAACTTTCTTCACAGTGGCATATCCCTTCTTCTTCTCCAAAACTGATAACTCAAGTTCCCGATGATCAACATGATCCTCTATACTCTTCGAATATATCAAAATATCATCGGTTAACACAACCACTGACTCGCTCAAATAAGTATGGAAAATCTCATGCCAAACGGACACTCAATTTGCGAGTTATGGCGAAAACACGAACCGCACCTTCTGCACTTACCACAATATCCAAACAAATTCCATCAATAAATAACTTAATTCCATGCCACTACTTCACCATCATATAGAGCATTGAAATAGTTTCCCAACACTTCGAACCGTGCGTCATTTTGAGTTACGGTTCTCCCGTTACGACAAAAATGCGAAAACAACATTCTTCTGCCCAAGACATGTTCGCTAGGCGAATACAGAGGCGAGCGGCCAATTCCTCCTGGAGTTGTTCGCTAGGCAAATCGGCTAGCGAACTTGACAGTCTGAAATCCTATTTTTGACCGTTACATGACTTCCGGGTGTCCGATTTCAATTTCGTAAAAAGCTGCAATCTCGGAATTCAACGTACAACACACAATTTCACACCTAGGAAGCCATTCAACACATTTCCAATTTTTGAAATATTTAAAAACCCAGTTATACCAATATCGCATTCCACATCTGGCTCCTCTAATAATCACCCGAAATCACTGTCCCCTTTAATATACTCGACCTTACAATCTGTTGCTTTAGCACACACACCAGACATAAGTCTCAAAACTACTCAATCAGGTTAATTCCTTGACCATCCAAATAGACATATAGTATAGAGCTCTCAATCTTGAACTAGTTTTCGTACTAAGTCGATCACAAATCCACTTAACGTCCTGGCTGTATATCACTATCTTGTCAGGATAACTTCCAAACAACCACAATTAATCGGCAAACCGCCAACTTCCCCACTTTCATTAACACTCAAAATTCCCATCAAAATTAAACATCTCAACACTGTCCTGCGCCGACTCATCAAAACAATTCGTAAGCACTTAGCTTAACTCAAACAATTCTCGGCACACACCATCTAAGCTTGCAAGACACGTCTATCCCATCCAACATGACCCCGTCTACTATCAACAAGAGATTAAGGGTGATCAGTTCCTCAATTTGTCAATAGACAGCCGAAAATCATGATGGAGTATAAACCATCTTTACCAAACTATAAGAGCGTTCAACCACATACTGAGCTACAACTCCACACTTGCAACATCCTAGAGAAGCACGAGCTTCTCCCCCACTTAAATCATTCCCACTTCTGCAGACAAAGGTTAGACAACAAACATGTACCGACAGTGTTTTCACACACATGTTGCATACAGGGGAACATCAAACATTATACAACTTGGCCGGACGGACCGACCTGCTCTGATACCACTAATGTAACACCCTTTTTCTACCCCACCTAAAATGGGCATGCAATCCCTATGGAAAAGCCAATATTCCAATTGGGGTAAATTTCCACCCTCTGATGATCCATTCCGCTCTTCCGTATAGCCAGAAAGGTATGGAATCTTATGGATGACGATATTACGACAAAATAACACGGATTTCAGAGTAAAATATTAACTTTCATAAAAAGCCACAAAAGGGCGCACATTTCTCAAAGTCATCAATATAGGATCCATACTCCGTAACTACGGGTTTTCCCAAAAATACATCAAAACATCATAAACAGCGGAACTCAAAACATAAATCAAAGTTTTCCTCAAAGAGGGAATTTAATCAAAATAACTTCAACAATACAAAATTAACTCAAGGAACCCAACCCAAGGTTACATATCAGAGCAAGACCCTTTAAGCTGACCAAAAGACTAAAACACTCAAAAACTTCATAAATGACTCCTCGGCGGCGTCCACGGCTAAACTGGCTCATCTGCACGTTACCCACGTGGAGGTAACATTCAAACAGGCAGGGTGAGTAAAACAATTCATAATAATCAATGTATAACAATTAATGCATAAACGGCATATTACTCATAATTATATTCAACATATTGATATCCTTCAAATATGCCTCAAAGGCCATAACGTCATAATTCAGACAAAAAGACTCATAGATGCAATGCGACACAACTCAATGCATGTGGTACCAATCATCACAACACGACGGACACTGGGCCATCAACCCTCTATAGATCCCCATCAATAGGATCGATTCTACTAGAGAACCAGAGCACATCAAAATACTTCACATCCGCACAATGGGATTGAAGCAAAAGTAATCAAGGTCCTGAACCGAAGTCCGGATGCACATGAATGCATGATGCATACGTCATAATAATCCTCATAATAACAACATATGGTGCATCATCATTCATCATATTCATCATCATCGTATAACTCACATAAACCATCATATCTCATGTTATCATATCTCATCACAACAATCCTCATCATACAACATATCATCATATCTCATCATAATAATCGTCATACATCATATCATCATATCTCACTATAATAATCATCATACATCATATTATCATAATTCATCATATTAATCATCATACGTCATATTATCATAATTCATCATATTAATCATCATACGTCATATTATCATAATTCATCATATTAATCATCATACGTCATATTATCATAGTTCATCATATTAATCATCATACGTCATACTCCTATTAATCCATCATGTTATCCCCCATTATCACATATTAATTCATAATATTAACTCATCTTATCTCATAGTAACTCATCAAGTTATACTCGTGCTAATCCCCATACATTCTTCTATTAATCACATTAACCTCACTGTCATACTCATATTAACTTATCTCAGGAATCTCATAATCAAACATCAAAGCATCGCCGTACACGATCAATCATTCGCGAACTCTGCTACGTTCGCTGGCTTACTCGCTAGGCGATTCTGCGGCGAGTGCTTGTTGGCTTGCTCGCTAGGCGAGTCTTGTGGCAAATGCTCGCTAGGCGAACAACACGGTGTCAGCACAACCTGCTACGACCAGAACTGATCCTTGCCCAAATACTCACACGATTCACTTACCCAATGCCCCCAAAACATCTCTAAATTATCCATAAGGTCATATGACAATAACAATACAAAATTTATGGTTCATTAGGCCAATCCAGCAACATATGCAATGCCTAAATCACTATTTTCCTGCAATTGCTCTGAGCGCATCAGAGTTACTCACATTCAGATATTCCTATTCTACAAGGTCAGACATATCACAATCCAAGATTTTGGCCACAAAGGCCTAAGGTTTCCCTTCTCACATTAATATTCAGTGATTCATACCATAAACCATAATCTCAGAGTTCTATAATCGATTCCCTTAGTTTTCCCAATTCAACTCAGAATCCCTTAAATCCTAAATCCACCATAAACACATCTAAAGGCATACAAGGAAGGCTATAGACAATCTACTTCTGATTATTCTTTGTTCCCATTAAAATCTGACTCTGATTTTACTGCACTCTTAGTATATATAAATGATATAATAATGGAAGGTACTTCTCTTGTTGAATTCCAAAGAATCAAGAATATCCTTGATCATCAATTTAAGATCAAAGATTTAGGAATTCTCAAGTACTTCTTGGGTTTGAAGGTGACTCACTCTAAATGTGGTATCACAATTTCCCCAAGGAAGTACTGCCTTGATTTACTCAATGATTCAGGCCTTTGGGGATCTAAATCGGCTCATAGTCCACTTGATCCATCTGTCAAGCTGCATCAAGATAATGGCAAACCATTTGAAGACATAGCAACTTACAGACGACTTATTGGGCGTTTACTATACCTTAATACCACCCGACCTGATATTACTTTTTCCACTCAACAGTTGAGCCAGTTCTTGCATGCTCCCACCATGAAACACTTCCATTCTTCCTGTAGAGTGGTCAAATATTTGAAACATAACCCTGGCAGAAGACTTCTATTTCCAAAGCACTCTGAAATTCAGCTCCTAGGATACTCAGACTCTGATTGGCCAGTTGTCTTAATTCAAGTAAATCTATATCAGGTTATTGTTTCTTTATTGGGTCTTCTCTCATATCTTGGTGTGCCAAAAAGCAACAAACCATCTCCAGGTCTTCGTCTGAGGCAGAGTATATAGCCCTTTCTACTGCTACTTGCAAACTGGTATGGCTATTGCATTTGCTCTAGGATTTGCACATTACATCCATGAGACAACCTGTCCTTTACTATGACATCCAGAGCACACTTCACATTGCCTCTAACCAGTGTTTCACGAGAGAACCAAACATCCCGAAATTGATTGTCACTTGGTTCGACATAAGGTACAAGATGGAACCCTTCAGTTACTTCCAATTACGTCTCAAGATCAGCTTGCTAATTTTCTCACTAAGGGTTTGACACCTCATAAGTTCAACATGTTCATCTCTAAGCTTGAGATGATAGACATTTATAATGCTCAGCTTGAGGAAGGCTATTGAGATATTGTATCTAATCTAGTAGTTAATTGAATTATTTATATTTTTTATTTAATTATTTGGTGTTTGGTGTGTCTTTAAATACAATTATGTAATCATATGTGTTATTGGGGTGTAGTGGCAATAGTAGGTGTGATGAAAATGTAGTAGCTTGGTGGAATAAATTAGAAAATAAATATAATAATTAGCATTTTAATTAATAATAGAAATATATTGATAAAATTGGTAAAAAAAATAAATAAGGAATTTGATCAATTATCTAATTTGAGGGCAATATGTGGCAAGAGAAAAAAAGTTAGGGATAAATTGGGCAAAAACCATAATTTTGAGAAATAATTAGAATAATATATATTCTAAAAGTTTGGAGAAAATTAGGTGAAGGAGAATTTTTGTTAGAACGTGAAAACAATGAGGCAATAAGAACAAGAGCAATTGGAAGAGAGTTGGGATTTTGAAAGGAGAATCCATAGGAACAACTTGTTTTGCTATTGTTGTTGAAAATATAAGGTAAGGGGGGAGAAAGGACTATCAATATGTGTGTATTGCATGGTGAGGTAGATAATAGAGGTCCTTACTCTCATTAGGGTTCCATGATTTGCTTTGATGAATTATTGTGTGTTGGAAATCTAGAATTTGTTGATTGATTATGTGTACACATGTATTTTTATGACTGAATTTATGTTTGAACTATCATAAATATGCATGTATAAGATTATGCAATAGATGAATGTTTGAATGCTTAAGTTTTGTTCATGAGTGTTGATAAAATTGTTGTTGGAATTGTTGACGAATTACTATGAATCATAATGAAACATATGTTGTAATATGTGATGGTTGAGATTACATGATTCACTGTTAAATTTGTGTTTGGTTGATCAATTTTAGGAAAAATTGGTTGGGATCTTGTATGGAAGATTAGGGGCGAAGAAGATGAAGAACGAATAATGAAAACTTTTTTTTTTGGAAAAAGTTGCAGTGATAATTGATTGTCACCTTATGACAATCGATTGCAACTAGTGTATTTTTGGAAAACTTTGATATGACAATCGAATGGAGGGGGTGTAACTGATTAACTGTCTGTTTTTGGAAGCTAGTAGCGAAATTCTCTTGATGACAATCGATTGTCATAGGTCAATTTGTGAAAAATTATACTTTACCCTTTGTTGCATTGTCCGACGATTTTGGTCGTAACTTTTATTCCGTAAGTCCAAATGATATGCCGTTCGAAGCATTATAAAGCTAAGTGCAGAGCTACCTCGTGACAGTGCTGGGTGAAATATTTTATTTGTAGTTATTTGTATAATTTAGGAATGTATGTGATGACATGTGTGATCGATTAGCGAATCATTGTGTTTGACTAATGATTTAATTGATGTTATAATGAATTAATATGATTGGATGCTTGTGAATATGCATTTGTTGAGTTGCTGTTGTTTGGTGTTGTTTATTGAATGTTGTTACATTGATTAATTGTTGCGTATGATGAACTATGTTGTGCATAACAATGATAAATGCATGGTGATTATTTTGGTGAACCTTTTGGTGATAATACATGTTGTTGAGAGTCATGCATCGTGGTGTAGGGACTTCGATCTAGTTCTGGTATGCTCTGATCCTATGGTGGGGATTCAGGAGCGAGTAGATAGTTTAAGATGTATATTGTATAAATTTGATCTACTTAGTAATATCTTTTATAATATTTGTGTTAATTGAACCGCCATATTGATTTAATTCATTTCTTATGCATAACTATTAACAAATAAAAAGTCTAATGGAAACGTACTCCAATTTGATAATGTAAAAATGTTTTACACTATCATTTAATGAGAATATATCACTTTCTCATGTCATAAAGGTAATTTAAAAATTTCAATCTAACTTGACAAAATAAATAATCGTCATTGATTGACAGTGTAAAATTAATTTATACTGTCAGAACATCATCCATTTTTTAAAAAATAAATATGTTAGATTTTCGATATATATAACATTATGAGTTCGTTTGTTGTTTTTTTTAATGACTTTTATAATGCAACATAATTTAGTGTAAAAATAAATTTAAAAATAAACTTTTCATAAAATTTCCAAATAAAAATTTGAAAATTTTGTTTTAAATAATTATTCATAAAATATTATTTTAGATATATTATTATTTATTAATTTTTTTTATTATTATCAAATTTTTAAGAAATTATTTAATTTTAAAATTATTTTAAATAGATTTTTTTAAAAATTATTTTTAAAATTTAATTTTTTTAAAAAAACTGCGATGTCAACTATATTTTAAAATTTATTTTTCTGTTATAAAATGTTAAAATTAAATTTTCAATTTAAAAAAAAAGTAATATAAAAAATTAACATTGAATTGGTTTTTCCGGCATTGTTGTCTTTCAACTTTCAAGTTGACACGTTGTTGAGTAAAAAATTAAAATTTAAAAATGACACGTTTTCATCAATATTGCGTAAAAATTTATTCAACGAAAAGAACGAACAATGAATCCAAATCGTACCTGAACCCAATCGAACTTCAAAAACCTCCGATTCTCTCTGCCACAACCACAATCGTCTCCGTAGAAAAACCATTTTTGTATCAGTATGATGAGGAACGAGGCTAGTAGTAGCAGCACTAAAGCCCCACGGGAAAGCGTTGTTGTTGATTGCGGAAAACGTCGAAGCTCTTGTGGTTATTGTAGATCTCCCCGTCACAACAGTATCTCTCACGGTTTGGTTTCTTTCTCTTAAATTCCCCTAAAATTCTTTCTCAACTTCTTTGATTCTGTTCAATTTGTGAGCTTTTATGCTGAAAAATTGAATCTTTTTTATTGTAGTTGGTGGGTTATTATGAGTTTGGATTTTTTTTTGAAAATTCTCACTGGGTTGTTTGGATTTTTTGTTGTTGTCTTCTGGGTAGTTACATTTCTGTGATGAATCGGTTTTGTAATTAGTTCTTTGTTTGGTTTTCTCTTGTCAAAGGTATGCTGGCAGAAAGTCTTACAGTGGATGATTACCAAGGTTGGTGTTGTTTACTATTTCTGTGTTGGTCACTCTTCTCAATTTGATAATGCTGACATTTTGCACTATTGAGAAAGAGCTTTGATTCAACGCTCTAAACTAAGTTAATTTGCTGATATGACCTTGTTCGGGTTAACTCAATTTCATTTTCTTTTCTTTTGATAGCCCTTCTTGACCAGGGCTGGAGAAGATCTGGATGTTTTCTTTATAAGCCAGAGATGGAGAAAACATGTTGCCCTTCCTATACAATCCGCTTGAAAGCAGCTGACTTTGTTCCCTCTAAGGAACAACTTCGTGTATCTAGACGAATGCAAAGGTATGCTTACTTCATTTGATATTTCTCGAGTCGAGATACATACAAATTTTAATTTTTCAATTGATGGTATTGAAATTAGTAACCTTTATTGCTTTTATTCTTCAACTTCAAAACCTTTGTTGACATCATTATAGACATGATATGGGAGTATATTATACAATTATCTTGAATAAAATAGAATTGGCACTCATTTGACTGATATAGTTTACTGTCATTCTCTTTCTCCTTGTGACACTTAGCTTGAACAAATACTTCTATTTTAATCTCTTGTATAAATTTCATACGCGTATATATGTATAGTAAATTAGAGTACACTCTTTTGAGATTGACTTAATCTCATAGTGTTCTCTCACTTAAATATATTTCATCTTTGATATTTTCTCTTAAATATAAATGCATAAATTTTAGTTATTTATCATCCATATGTTATTGTTAAACATTTTTTCTTTTCAATATTTCCCCTTTATTTATAACTTTGAATATTGCCAAGTCAACTTAGTTTTGTTGAGTCACTTATTTTGTCTTGTGAAGGGAAGTTGCCTTGTGAAACTTCAGAATGTTGGGCTGTAAAGAACCAACACAAAAATAAACTAAATGTAGAAGAGATGAGGATGTTGCGTTGAATGTGTGGTAAGACCGGGCGAGATAAGATTAGAAATGACAATATCAGTGAAAGTGTTGGCGTATCACCTATAGTAGAAAAGATGGTGGAAACTAAACTTAAGTGGTCTGGGTTGGACATATAAAGAGAAGACCCGTGTATTCTGTAGTAATGAGAGGAAATTAGATGGAGGGTAGTCAAACCGCTAGAAATAAATGAAGACCTAGAAAAACTATAAGAGAAACTTTTAAGAAAGATCTAGAGATTAATGAGTTGGATAGAAACATAGTTTTTGATAGAACATTATGGCGTAGTTTGATCCATGTAGCTGACCCACACTTAGTAGGCTCAAGCTTGGTTGTTGTACTGTTTTAGGATTGCCAGAAGTTCAGCAACATTGGAAAAGGCTCTGTTAATCAGACTTTAATTGTTATGAAGGAAGCTCAACGGGAGGAAGAGTTCAATGTTAGTAGTCAATTTCTCATGACAAGACTTGAGAACAAGTCTGTTTTTCTAGCAGCGGATCGTGATAGGACTGGGTTTGGGCCTAAGCCCAATGACTAAGCTGAATAGGGAAGTTAGTTGCTGACGTGGCATTATAGCCACACAGTTCTGTTGAGTGAAATGTCTATATGGTTAGGGAGAGGGGTGAGAAAGAATGATGCAGAAATATTGTAAGAGTTTGTTCGGAGTGTTTTTCTCTAGTAGGAGCATATTGTTTTGGTTATGAGTTCTTGAACTCTGGTTTACCCCTTTATGAGCTGTTTCCACCACTGTAGAGCCAGAGCTCATCTTTACCATTCAATAAAGTAGAGTTTTGTTAAGTGATACTTGCCAGTTATTATACAAAAGGAACATTTCTGTTTACAATTGATTTCTATTCATTATCAATAAAAGAATAAACTTTTGGGATACGTGTCACCTCTCGGTGAATGGTGACTTGGTTTTTTCGCGAAACACTTTCTTGTATACTAGTGTCTTTTTAATATAAATAAGTGTAGGTGAGTTGGGTCTTGATTGCTAACGAGAGTCATGGAAAGTTTTGAAGTTCATTGAGTGCTTATAAAAATAAAGGTGTACTACTAACATAGTGTGTACCAATGGAATCCTCACATCGACAACGACATTCAAACCCACTTTTTTTCTATTTTCTTTGGAGGTGGGGGTGGGTGAAAATTTGAATTGCATTGCCTCAATGTATTACCATAAGATTCTGTTTCTCCTTTTCTTTATATTAGTAGGAATTTTCAAGGAGGTTAAATACATGGGATAATATATTTTTCTATTATAAGCAATTCACTTCATTTGATATTTGTAGTCCATAAATGTTCAAATTTATTTGTTCCGCTTTTCACCAATTATTGTTCTTTTTTCCTAGGTTTTTAGATGGAACCTTGGATGTTAAAAGAGTTGATGCCATGGAGGAATCAAATACCTCAAAAAATTCAGGAAGTCTTGTCCATAATAATCCTTCATCATCCATGTCAGAAGAATCTCTATCTGTTGGCAACAAAGAGGTAGATGAAGTTGAAAAATCTTTGCATTATTTATCGGATCAGATTGATAATGTAGTACAGATGTTCACTGAGAACGGGGAATTTTCATCTGGTATTCAATTACCAAAAGCTTCAGTCAGAATGGTTTCACAGGGGAAAAAGAAGTTATTAACCAATGGATCCGAGGATCTCTTGTATAGTAGCAATATAGCCTTTCAAGTTGCTGCATCTATAAACCGAGCACAGTCAAGGGACAAGGATTGTAATGATTCCAAACCATCAAGAGATAGTCAGAAGGAGAAAGAATTTTCTCCTAAAATTATTGCAGAAAAGCTGGTAGTGGCTTTAGACTCAACAGTGAAATTATCTGGTTTGTCTACCAAGGCTTGCAATGGTCATATCAATTTTTATGCTTCTAGCAAGCAAGTTTCCCAAAATGGAACTGTTCAAAATGCTACAATTCCTAAGAAGTCTGGTATGAAGCTTGATAAAGGAGGAAATTGTTTGATTAGTCCTCAACATTGTCAATTTAAAAAGCGAAAGCTTGAGATCCGTTTGAACAGAACCAGTTTTGATCCAAAAGAATATGCTTTATATAGAAAATATCAGAGCAAAGTACATAATGATAAACCACAAAATTACACGGAGAGTTCGTATCGCAGATTTTTGGTTGATACTCCATTATTATATGTTTCACATACTGGGGATAGCACAGTTCCTCTTTGTGGTTTTGGCTCTTTCCATCAACAGTATTTAGTGGATGGCCAGTTAGTGGCAGTTGGGGTTATAGATATCCTTCCTAACTGTTTATCCAGTAAATATTTGTTCTGGGATCCAGACTTTGCCTTTCTATCACTCGGCAAGTACTCTGCACTTCAAGAAATTGGTTGGGTGAAAGATAACCAGGTTTATTGTCCTAGTCTCCAGTATTATTATCTTGGTTACTATATTCACTCTTGCAACAAGATGAGATACAAAGCTGCATATCGCCCTTCAGAGCTTTTATGTCCTCTTCGTTATCAGTAAGTTATTCACTTCGGAGTGCACATGAAACCACTTCACCTACTATATTTACTCTTGTAGTTTAGTTATGAACTTGTAGAGCATTTAGTCATTTACCTAGTCTCTTGCTTTTTCGATAACAATTATTGGTGCATTCTGTTTGCATATGAAATAGGTAATTCTGACTTCATTCTATAGGTTGTTGTCTGACTTTTTCTACTGAATTCTGACCATATTTTGCATGCTCGCTATATCATGTGAGACAAGGCTAACATCATTGCACGATCTCCAGGTGGGTTTCATTTGACATTGCAAGGCCTTTACTTGACAGAAAGCGTTATGCCGTCTTATCAGATGCTTCCATTTTACCAAATGGAGAGTCATCCCCACTTCATGTTACTGACGTTCAAGATGCAATGTTAATCCAGCTTGATGATAATGGTCAAGACGATGCAAATGATGTTCCAATGAATGAAGATGAAGAAATGGTTGAGTTTGAATCGGAAAGCTCTGACGATGAACCTGATTTACAAACTAATTGTGAAGCAGAAAATTGTGAGTTCAGCAAAGTTTTGCTAGAGATAAAAGGATCTCGTGTGAGATACAAGGTATGATTAGTTCTATGCAAATAAATATTGAGTTGTTTCCTATGCTTTAAGCAAAATATTGTAGAAAATAGTAATACCGATATACAAAATAGCGGGTATGTTTCAAACTGGTGAGTTTCAGACATGTTGTCATCAAATCCTTTATTGCTGCTTTTTCCTAATCCTGAAAGTAGTTATGCTGCAGATTTAGGTAGACATGCATGTTTAACCATAACAAACTCCTGCATGTTTATTTCTGTCTCTTACTGGTCTGACTTGTTTGTCCACTTATACTTTGCATGTACTGTACTATTCGTGTCTGAAGAATCTTCAAAGTGTGTTGGGTCCTGAGCAGCAGAGATACTTGGAGTCACAGTTGCAGAAATACAGGAGGGTGGTGGGTGCAGTGTTATCTGAGCGCATGGTTTACTCTCTTGGTTAATTTATATGTTGGAACTTCAATATAATGACATGCTACTGCTACGCTCCCCAGCAAATAAGATCATGTATCCCGCCGATGGAGCTGAATTTGATCCCCGGTTTTCTTTGGGAATTGTGTAAACTTAATAACTTTTTGGTAAATGGTTTGTTTTTATTTAACATGGAGGATTTTCATCAAATTTCTTGTGCATTTGCATATATGGAACTTAATTCAACGGCGTATCTCTTTGCCAGCTTGATGGTATTTATGCAAGTTTAAAGTTCCTTCAATCAATTTTATGTTCTATGAAAGCGTAGTTAATGGTTAGATCAATGGATATGGATATGATGAATATATCCTGTTAATGGAAACGATGGTTAGACCAACTGGTACTGCCAATACATATAACCGCACATCAATCAATAATATAAAAACATTGAGAAATTTTCAATCCATAAATATTTCATTTTAATGTTGTCTAAAAAATCTTATGGAGCATGACTTTTGGCAACATTGTTGTTGAAAGGTAGAAAACTCTTGTCAAATAAAAGGCAACAAAAAATTCTATTCAAAAAGATACTTTCATCATAACGAGGAATCACAATTGAGGAAGGTGCCATTTAGAGTCTTGAATAAAGTCTGCTACCTTAGAGGATAGTTGACTATGCTGTAGAATGTTTAGTTGTTCCACCAATGGTCTGCCACACTAGTGATCCGTCCAAAAATAAATAGATTTGCCATTGCCAATATTCCAATTAGTGTTATCCACCACCACATGGAAATAGTTCTTGATACCAGATCAGATTGAGGAAAAAAGGTGGTATTTTATAGGATGTTTGTTTCTGAGTACCCTGGTTCTTAGAAAGATTGTCCACTCTTTGTCTGATGTTGAGTTCCCAACACAACTTTAGGTTTACAACAATATTAATTTTAGACTGCGACCTGATGCCAAGGCCTCCCTTTGATTGAGGTGTGCCAACTTTGTGCCAGACAACAGTGATTAGTTTCCTTTTGCAAGTATCCCCACTCCAAACAAAGTTCCTCATATAATTTTCCAAATCTTTGATGAGTGATTAGTTTCCTTTTGCAAGTATCTCCACTCCAAACAAAGTTCCTCATATAATTTTTTAAATCTTTGATGAGACTCATAAGCCAAGAATAAATAAGGAAACTATGAAGAAGCATGCCATGCATACTGCTCTTGATAATTTGTACCCTATGGACAGTAAGGAAGCCTTCCAAGTAGAAAGTTTGGCTTTAATCCTATCAATAATGGGTTGGAGGTGTAAACCTTTTTACTTTTGAAAATAGGAACTCCCAAGTATTGGAAGGGGAGGGAATCTTCAGAAAAGCCAAGGGTTTGAGCCTGATGAGAAGATCTTTGAGGAGAGATAGTTCCTGCATAGATAATAGATTTGTGAGGGTTTACATTCTGTCTCGAGCAATCAACATACCTATTGAATAAAGACTTAAGAGCTTCAATATTGGAATTTTCGGCCTTGCAGAATAGCATAATGTCATCAACATAAAAAGCATGGGAGAGAACCTTAGAGCTTTTAGGTCCTTTAATGAGATCCAACTTGCCTTGCTCTACTAGCATAGAAATGGCCCAGCTGAGAACATCTTCAGCAAGGTAGAAAAGAAGGGGGGAAAGAGGGTCTCCCTTCTTGACCCCTCTTTTGCAACCAAAGTATCCAGTCTGAGATCCATTAATGGAAATAGATAGTTTAATTGAGTAAAGTAAGGCCTGGAAATAGACAATTTTGTGATGTCTACTTTATCTACAATGTTGCCACCAAAGGAATTGAGATGCAGCATATTGATGACTTCAGATGTAAGATAAATGCAGTCTGCAATAAATCTCCCTTTGATGAAACCTCTTTATTTAAGGAAAATGAGAATAGGCATGATCAAAAAGAGTCTCTCATCCATGATTTTGGAAATAATTTTAAACTTGAAATTAGATAGAGCAATTTGTCTAAAATGATCCACAAGAGTGGCATTAGAACATTTAGGGATTAAGACAATATAGTTAGCATTCTAGTTTGGAAGAATCCATCCCGAGGTGAAGAACTGCAAAACTGCACTAATCACATCTGCTTTGATGATATCTCAATATTCATGGAAAAAGAATCCTCCAAAACCATCTGGTCCAGGAGAGGCATCTTGGTTCAAAGCAAAAACCGTTTTTTTTGGATTTTCTCTTGGCTAAGGAGGATGGTAAGCAAGGAATTTGTTTGGTCAGTAATCAAGTTTGGAAAAACCTCTTCCACCAAACCATTATTTACACAGGAATTGTCAGATGTAAATAACTGTTCAAAATGGTTAGAAAAATTCTTGAAATGTCCTCATGATATGTGTAGAGCTCATCCCCTTGATGAATAACACTGATTAGTTTGGTACAATGTATAATTTTAGCCATCCTATGAAAATAAGAGGTGTTTCTATCTCCTTTTGTGTACCATTTAACTTTATATTTTTCCTGCTAGTTCAATTTGAGCAGTTTGTTCCATGGCTAGTAATTCTTCAGTTTGAGTCAGCCTCTGTAACTAAGCTTGGATATCTTCAAGCTTGGAAGAAGCTTTCCTGAGGTTTTCATGCACATTACCAAAAACATCCTTGTTCTAATCCTTTAGAGTCTTTTTCAGGAGTTTGAGTTTTTGCGACACAGTGTACATGGGGCAGCCATAGAAAGTAGCATTCCAACATGATTTGATAATATTAATGCAATCGGGGTGTACATACCACGTCTTTTGAAATTTGAAAGAAGAGGCTTTGTTGATATTTTGGTGACAGAAGATAAAACGGATAAGGTGATGATCAGACTTGTGTCTAACTAGAGTAGAACACAAAGAATTACTGCAAAGGTTTAGCCAATCTTGGTCACAAATGACTCTATCCAATTTCTTTTAATCAGTTGGTTTCCCCTCCTACCATTGCTCCAGGTGAATTCTGCACCTCTGGTGGGGAGATGAATAAGACTATTATTATCACTCCAATGTTGGAAATCCTCAATAAGAATTCTAGAAGTGTTAGTTCTTGATTGACAACAATTTTGGTAAAACTCGGTGTTTATCACAAGATGTCCTATAGGTGTCTTGACATATGATCTTAACATTCTGCAGGTGGTTATTCTTAATGTTGTAGGGTTTTAGTTCATGATGTCAAGCATGATGTCCTGACATTTGTGAACAAAATATTCAGTGAGAATGTTATGTTTGACTGTTGCGTTTTTGTACAACCTTTTTCACTTTTGTGATAAGAGATTTTGGTGGTACAAATCAGCGTGGAAATCTTCCTTATACAAAAGAGCTTCTGCTGCATAATTCGTGGAGTAATTGTGAAATATGTTGTCTATTTTTCATGCAGAAAATCTTGAGAAGATTTGGAGGTTAATTTGATTTGATTAGATTTGATTTGGTTCTATTTCTATGCTGTTAATTATGAAAAGATTTGAAGAATTATCGGATTTGATTTTATCAAATCAAAGTTAGTTTTTGCTATGGCCCAAGCCCATTCAAAGTGTTTATATAAAGACTTTGCAATCCTAATTGAAGATCAGAGAAGCTAGGGTTGTAAGAGTGCGTTGCTTAAAGAATAAGGTCTTACCTTCGTGTGTTATTATTATTTGTGAGCCATTCACTCATCACCTTGACGTGTGAATTGTACTGAGTCTTTGCGTTGTAAGTTGTCCACTCTAAGCTTTTAAGCAAGAGTGCATTGTTCTTGATTGAAGCTTTTAAGCAAGATCAAGTATTGTCCTTGAAGAGTGTCTTCTATGTTTTATTAATCTGTTTTTATCACTGCTGTGATTGAGGGGGAGTGAGAGGTGTCTCATATTTAAGAGTGTCTTAGATAGAAATTGCAGGGGTAGAGATTAGGTGCGAAGATTGTAAATTAGAGAGAGTTTGTTGTGCATCTTCAATCTAATTCTATTTAGTGAATTTCCTTTCTAGCTTGGTAGCCCCTAGACGTAGGTGTGTTTGCACCGAACTGAGTTAACAATTGCTTGTGTCTCTTTACTATTGTTAACTGTTTTTTTATCTTGTTCATATATTGGTAACTGTTCAGATATTAGTGTTGTGAGATCTCTTTCGACATCTCATATCTGATACCAGAATTTCAATTGGTACCAGAGCAGGCATCCTACCCTGGTTCTGGGTGAGATCTAGGGACGATACTTTCTGATACTATGGACAAAGAAATGGGGTTTCTGAACAGGCCACCTGTTCTGGATGGGAATAATTATGATTATTGGAAACCTCGCATGGTGACCTTCTTGAAATCATGGGATAGTAAGGCTTGGAAAGATGTCATAAAAGGATGGGAACACCCTGTGACTGTTGAGAAAGATGGAAAAGCTACATCTGACCTGAAGCCTGAGGAAGAATGGACAAAGGAGGGGGATGAATTGGCTCTTGGAAATTCTAAAGCCTTGAATGCCTTGTTCAATGGAATTGATAGAAATATATTTAGATTGATGAACAATTGTGAAGTTGCTAAAGTTGTTTGGGAGATACTCAAAACTACTCATGAAGGTACTTCTAAGGTAAAGATGTCAAGACTTCAATTGCTAACTACAAAATTTGAAAACCTAAGGATGAAAGATGATGAAAGTATACATGATTTTCATATGAATATCCTTGAAATAGCCAATGCTTCAAGTGCCCTAGGTGAAAAGATGTCAGAAGAAAAACTTGTAAGAAAGATTCTCAGGTCTCTTCCTAAGAGATTTGATATGAAAGTAACTGCCATAGAAGAAGCTCAAGACATCTGCAAGATAAGGGTGGATGAACTTATTGGATCTTGTTACGGTGGAAATAGGATATCAAACTATTAATTAGTTTGAATCACAATTCTTAATTCACAACCGCTCTTTGATTTATCCGAAGGAAAAGGTCAAAAGAGGGAAAACCTATTTTTGCATCGTAAACACAATGCGGGGAGAGACCTAGGTAAGGGGTTGGTTAAGCTTAGAGAAGGTACTAGCACCCTAAACTTCTGTAGTACTCTACAGGAACCTTTTGTTTATTGTATGTTTTTTTATTTTTATTCATTATCTACTTTAATATATATTGAGCTAAGGGATAGAGTGACCTAAAGACCTAAGGGTTAGTCCTAAGTTTACTCGGCAAGATTCGCATCTTGTGCCTATGTATCCTGAATAGGGAATGAAATCAGAGTAATCGTAGTTCCCCTCGAAAGGGAGGTTAGAAACTTCTTGACTCTGGTCAAGGTTTCAATGGGGAATAAACATATCTTAAAGACATGCTTACGTGGAGTCTTAAACTCCTATTTCTACGTTGAATTTGTTAATTAAATTAGGGTTAAATTAGAGATTCCACGGCGGGAAACCCTGAATAGAGCACGACGACTCTTTGACCTAAAAGCTAGGATAAAAGGCGTTTTCGTCCATGGCGGGATACCTAGGCTATTAGGGTTTTTAAATGGTTGAAACTAGGGTTATTGACTCGGCGGTCAAACTGTTAATCCTAATTCCTTCGGAGGGAACATAATGATAAAAAACATGCGAGCAACAGAATTATTACATGGCAGGCATTAAAAAAATATGAAAAATAAAGCAAGCAGAAAAGGAAAGCAGCGCGACCACTCGCGTAAATTACAAATTCCCAAAAAAACTGCAAAATAAAAATAAACCGCGACCATGGCCTCGCGCAAATTACATCCATGCCAAAAAATAGTACGTAGAAATGAAACGACAATAAGTTGAAACAACTTATGGGGTTAGACGGAACTGAAACGGCTAATTTATGAATTCTTCTATTTTTAGTATTTAATTTAAAAGAAAATTAACTATTAGTTTTAAAGAGAAACCTCTACTTCAATCCTAACATCTTACTTATAATATTCGTTTTAATTTAAATAAAGGAAATGAAAGGAAAATTATTCTCGAATTCCACCTAAATACTTAAGTAACAATAATAAGAACAACATTGATTTAAAAAACAAAATGCTTCTAATTTTAATGTCTCCCCTAATTCAAAAGGTTTACTTTTTGTTTGTGCTTATTTACATGAGAAAAAAACTTTAATCAGGAAAGGGAAGGTTTAAATTTAATTAAGAATGACTAAGCATCAGCTACTTAAAAAACTTTAATCAGGAAAGGGAGGGGTTAAGTTTAACGCAACGTATACTGAAGAATATCAAACAATAAGTGAAATGTGGAAAACAAAAGCTAGGGTTATGAAACCCTATTTCGACAGCCACGACGCCGTCTTCTTAGCTCTTCTTCTTCGATTTGCATGCCCTTCCTGAGATACCCCTCATGGGCGCCACCTTCCATTATTGCTCACTTGTGTTTGATCTCTCCGTGGCGAACCTGAAAGGAAAACAAAAGAAACCATGTTATCGACAACAAACTCACTTTTACCTTCAGGAAAGAGGTCGAGGCAGTTGATGGCCGTTGATGGGGGATAGAGGTTCTTGGTTTAAACTCAAATGATGATTAGTTGAGGGGATCCTGCGATTGTCGAAGACGATGACCCACGGTTGTGTTTGGTTGAAGCCGATGATATGGGTTATGGGTTCCTCTTCTTCTTTCAAAATGGGCAATGATGATGAGCGGTTGAAGCTCTCTGAACCTCCGTCTCTCTTTCGGCGCCGTTATGGTTTTCGTTTTGGTGAGATCTCCCCTTAGGGTTTTTTGTTCCCTTTCACTATCTCTTTTTATATCCCCCCTTTTGATTTTTGTTTGTGGACGTTTTGCAGAGATTTTGTGTTACCGTTGCGCTTCTTTTCTGGAGATATTAAAGCTGAGTTTGTGGACTTTTACAAAAACTTTGACTCCCCCCTCTTTCTGGTTAGCGATTCCTTTGGTATTGATCTGAGGAATTTGTTTGAGATTCTTCCGTTGGCTTATTTGGTGCACCAGTTTGTGTTTGTTTGAAACGTTAAAGAACTGGTTTCGTTTGAACTTATTTTGAACGGGTTTCTGAACTGGTTTCTGAACTGTTTTGTGAACTGGTTTTTTAGCTTGTCGGTTTAGAATTGGTTTTTTCGGATGATTGTCGTTAAGGTCCTAACGGGCAAACCGTCTTTCGGAAAAATCCACTTCCCAAACCGGCTTTCGAACAAAAATCCTTTCGGCAAAATCATTTTGACCCACACTTCTTTTTTCACTCTCTTCCTTGGCTGTCCCAACAATAAGAACGGGTGCTATCGGTTTATAGCCGCGGTCGAGTTTGGAAATGGGAGTTCGGCTGCGGCATCTGTCGTACCCTCCCGACACCCAATGATGATTTTTCTGAGGGTGTCAACATACTTTCTAACTTCTATTTCTATTTGGCTCTGCTTGTTTGTTTTGTTTCTTTTTAAACAGGTTTCCAATTGATTCTGCATAACAACAATCTTATAGTACTGACAGCGGTACACCTTCTTTTGTGCATTACTGAAGGAACTCTTGTGAATGCAGCTCTAGGTTGAAGTCGATCAGGTCCATCCCCTGTAACATAGGTAAGGCAAAATGAACTTTGTCACCCCCCTTATGCAGTTCAGCTGAAAGCTCAACAACGTAACCATCTATTCTCAGTTGTATATTAACCTCATCCAGCGTGTTATAAATTTCCACCTTTCTTGACCGTGAACTAACCTGTGACTTTAGTTTCCACTGTTTTCGCAGACTACTGATCTTATCTGGAGATAATGGATCTCAGAAAATGTTAATGATGTTATCTGCCTCTTATCACGACTAGCAAAAATTAAGGCTGATACAACTTCACTTGAATTGGTTGCCTCTTATCTTGACGATTTGATTGGCAAGTGGGAGGTTCTGCATCCCCCAGGAGCAATTAATCTCTCCAAGTAACCGTATTTCAGTATTAGCGGCATTGACATTCTTGGTATCAAAATCTTCCAAAATCCTTGATATGGCTTTAAATAGACTGATATAATGCTTCTTTGCTTGTTCCAGGTTTAACGGCGGCGGTGCTGCCTGATTCAACCCCTTCTGCTGCTGCACCAACTCATCCTCCATTCTTGAACATCGTTCGGAGGTCATGGATGCCGAATCTACTCTTGGAGAAATACCAGATGAATTCTTGGATCCAACTCCAATACACTTTGCTGAATGATCCGGTTATCGCAGTTGATCGTCCTGTCATCCAGAGGTATCTTCTCAATGATAGCAGTGGCCCATTTAACCGTTCTCACCTTACCACCGACATGCTTGTTCCTGATGTTGAACTCAAAACAAGAATTGAGAAGTTTATCAAGTCACCAGAAATGAAGAAACACAGTGGTGAAGGCCTAAACATCATAGCTAATTGTAAACCCACATGGACACTCTACTACCCCCAGTATTAGTTCCATGGGATCGAGTAGAAATTGGTTGTACACAGCTATGCCTTACGCTTGTTAAATGACCTTTGTGGGACACCATGTTATATTAGAAACCTCGCACACTGAACTCTGTATTGTCGAAAACCGTCGGCATGCTTACTGGCTCATCATTACCTTGCGAGAATATTAGTTTTGATTTTGCACTGGATTTGGGCATTGTTTTCATTTAGCATAATGTAATAAGAACATATAGAATAAATAAATTCTATTTTCCTTAACATTGAATTTATTTCCGATCACATTTCTCCGCGTAAACTCACCCGATAAATCCACCTGATTAATTTCATCCTGCTTACAACTCGTCTGATGAAATTCAAACGACCAGATTTCTCCCGATTAAACCTGTCAATCTAATTAAATTCTTCTAATGAGATTCAT
The DNA here is from genome assembly GCA_963859935.3 of Lathyrus sativus. Lineage (NCBI taxonomy): Eukaryota > Viridiplantae > Streptophyta > Magnoliopsida > Fabales > Fabaceae > Lathyrus > Lathyrus sativus. The sequence continues at coordinate 429,860,650 of OZ012739.1, read as the reverse complement.
TTGGTTACGCAAAATTTTGCCGTTCCTTTAAGGTCAGCTGTTGATTAGCAGAAAGCAGGAAAACATGCGTCCATCACACTAAATTCCTCAAGGCAACTTATCGCCCCGATTTAACCCGAACCCAATGACGTCCCCCAACTCAGTCTCGGCTCTGACTAAAATGTACAGCGTCCTAGATTAACGACCATTTTGCCCTTCATCAATTAAGCTGCACACCCCGTGATTTTTCCTGCCAAAATCAACCACCTGCACCACCTTGTTAATGATTGATTAAAATGACGCGAAATGAAATGGGACGCGAAACGAAAACTACCAATCTTAGGGCAAAATTTGGGGTATTACAGATCTCTTTTAACCTTTGAAGTGGGGATAAGTGACAAATATGATAAGAAAAGAGCATAGCCTTTGTGTCTAATGCTGAAAATAGAGAGGATGAATCTGATGGGGATACTGATGAAAGCTTATCCAATGCTATAATGCTCCTTGGAAGACAGTTTAACAAGGTAATGAATATGATGGATATGAAGTCAAGACCAAATGTCAAGAACAACTCTTATGACATCAGCAGGTCTAATGATGCTGGTAAAAGAACAAGGTCTGAAGAAAAACCCACTCAAAGCAAAGGGATTCAGTGCCATGGATGTGAAGGATTTGGTCACATTAAAGCTGAATGTCGTACTTATCTCAAGAAACAAAAGAAGAGCCTAGCTGTTTCTTAGACTGATGAGGATTCTAAAAGTGATCTTGAAGAAGAATTTGCTAACATGTGACTGCTTTGACTGGGAGATACAACTTGATGAAGACTCTAGTGATGATAAATTAACCTTTAAAGAACTTGCAACTTCCTACAAAGAGTTGTGTCTTAGAAGTGAAGAAGTATGTCATCAAGGAGAAAAACAGAAGAAACTTATAATCAAACTGAAGGATGAAAAAGAAGAATATCTTAAAACTATGTCTGAATTGAATGATGAAGTTACACTGCTGAATTCCCAACTTGATCAAATGTCCAAGTATGTTAGAATGCTAAACAGAGGTACTAACACTTTTGATGAAATCTTTAAAGCTGGAAAAAGGGCAGGAGACATGACTGGGGTAGGGTTTGATAGAGAAAAGAAACCATCTTCAGAATGTAATCCCTCTTCACACCACAATCCTTCTGGGCCTAAGAGAAATATGTCACATCAGATGTCTCAACATCATGGTAGAAGACAACCCAACCACCCAATAGGAAGATTTCAAAGATGGAGATGTCATTATTGTGGACGTTTTGGTCACATAAAGCATTTCTGCTTCAGGCTGCATGGATATCCTAAACTTATTCCTCAATCTAGACCCAATCACAACATTCCTTCTAATAAGAAGCAATGGGTTCCTAAAGCTGCTGCTACCAGTTTGATAGCTCATATGTCCTTCAAAGTCTCAGCTAAGGAAGATTGGTATTTTGACAGTGGGTGCTCCAGACACATGACATGAATTAAAAATCTCTTAGTAGACATCAAATCTCATTCTACTAGCTATGTGACTTTTGGTGATGGAGCCAAGGGTGAAATCAAGGGGGTTGGAAAATTGAACTGCTCAGGAGTTCCAAACCTTGACAATGTGTTGCTGGTTAAAGGATTAACTGCCAACTTAATTACCATCAGTCAACTGTGTGATCAAGGACTCAAGGTTAACTTCACTAAATCTGAATGCTTGGTTACAAATGAGAATAATGAAGTGATCATGAAGGGAGTCAGATCTAAGGACAACTGCTATCTATGGGTTACTCAAGATTCTAAATGTGCTCTAGCCAAAGAAGATGAAGTGAAGCTGTGGCACCAGAAACTTGGTCATTTGCATCTAAAAGGAATGAAGAAGATCATCTCTATGGAAGCTGTCAGAGGAATTCCTAAGCTAAAGATTGAAGGAAAAGTCTGTGGCGAATGCCAAATTGGAAAGCAAACTAGGATTTCACACCATAAGATCAAACATCTCACTACTTCAAAAGTGTTGGAACTCCTCCACATGGACCTAATGGGACCTATGCAGGTGGAAAGTCTTGGTGGAAAGAAGTATGACTATGTGGTGGTGGATGATTTTTCCAGATATACTTGGGTGAATTTTATAAGATAAAAATATGAAGTGTTTGATGTGTTCCAAGATCTCTATCAAAGAATTCAAAGAGAAAAGGAAAGCAATATTGTTAGAATCAGAAGTGATCATGGAAAGGAATTTGAAAATAAAAATTTTGCTGAATTTTGCTCATCTGAAGGGATTAACCATGAATTCTCTTCTCCCATTACTCCACAGCAAAATGGAGTTGTGGAAAGAAAGAATAGAACTATCCAAGAATTTGCTAGAGCTATGATCCATGCAAAGAAGCTACCTTACCACTTCTAGACTGAAGCTATGAACACTGCCTGCTATATTCATAATAGAGTGACCCTTAGAACAAGAACCATGACCACCTTGTATGAGATATGGAAGGGAAGAAAGCCTACTGTCAAATACTTCCATGTGTTTGGAAGCAAATGCTACATATTGGCAGATCGTGACCAAAGAAGAAAGATGGATCTAAAAAGTGATGAAGGAATATTTTTGGGCTATTCTACTAACAGTAGAGAGCCTATAGAGTATTCAATTCTAGAACTAAAAATATGATGGAGTCCATCAATGTTGTTGTTGATGATGTGCATTAGGAGACTAATGTCCTAGAGGATGTTGGAACATCCCTTGATACCTCGGCAGAGTCTGCAAACAAAGGCACTGATCCCAATCCTGCTAATACTGAACCTGAACCTGAACTAGTTAACAAAGGACCCTCTACTAGAATTCAGAAAGACCATCCTATGGATCTTATCATAGGTGATATAAATAAGGGGGTTACTACTAGATCCAGAGAAGTTATTACAAGCTCTTGTTTTGTGTCTAAAATTGAGCCAAAAAATATCAAAGAAGCATTAACTGATGAATTCTAGATAAATTCCATGCAAGAAGAGCTAGGGCAATTCAAGAGAAATGAAGTATGGGATCTTGTTCCAAGGCCTGAAGGAACACGTGTGATTGGAACAAAATGGATTTACAAGAATAAGTCTGATGAAAAAGGAGTGGTCACCAGGAACAAAGCCAGATTGGTTGCACAGGGATACACTCGGATTGAAGGGGTTGACTTTGATGAAACTTTTGCTCCTGTAGCTCACCTTGAATCTATCAGTTTGCTTTTGGGAGTTGCCTGCATTTTGAAAATTAAGCTGCTTCAGATGGATGTTAAGAGTGCCTTCTTAAATGGACACCTAAATAAGGAAGTCTATGTGGAACAACCTAAGGGATTCATTGATACAAATTTTCCCAATCATGTTTATAAGTTGAAGAAAGCTCTGTATGGACCGAAGCAAGCTCCTAGAGCTTGGTATGAGAGACTAACAAAATTTCTTGTTAATAATGGATACAGAAAAGGTGGCATAGATAAGACATTGTTTATCAAGGAAAAAGAAGGAAAACTCATGATTGCTCAAATATATGTTGATGATATTGCGTTTGGTGGGATGTCTGATGAGATGGTTCAACATTTTGTCCAGCAAATGTAGTCAGAATTTGAAATGAGCCTTGTTGGTGAATTAACCCATTTTCTTAGGTTGCAAGTCAAACAGATGGAAGATTCTATATTCTTATCTCAGAGTAAATATGCCAAGAATATAGTTAAGAAGTTTGGGATGGAGAATGCAAGTCACAAGAGAACACCTACACCTACCCATCTTAAGTTGTCTAAATATGAAAAAGGTGTTAATATGGATCAAAGTCTCTATAGAAGTATGATAGGGAGCTTGTTATATCTTACAGCAAGCAGGCCTGACATTGCCTTTGTTGTAGGTGTATGTGCTAGCTATCAAGCTGAACCTAAAGTGAGTCATGTCAATCAAATAAAGAGGATTCTGAAGTATATTAATGGAACAAGTGAGTATGGAATGCTATACACTCATGGATCTGGCTATGTGTTGTCTGGTTATTGTGATGCTGATTGGGCTGGAAGTGCTGATGATAGGAAAAACACATCAGGAGATTGCTTCTTTTTGGGGAACAATCTCATATCATGGTTCATCAAGAAGCAAAATTGTGTCTCTCTATCTATTGCAGAAGCTGAGTATCTAGCTGCTGGGAGTAGTTGTTCTCAACTAGTTTGGATGAAGCAAATGCTGACTGAATATAATGTCAGATAAGATGTCATGACATTATATTGTGACAGCTTAAGTGCTATAAACATCTCCAAAAATCCTATTCAACACAGTAGGACCAAGCATATTGATATCTGTCATCACTTTATAAGGGAGATCGTTGAAGATAAAATCATTACTTTAGAACATGTTACTACAGAGAAGCAGCTAGCTGATATCTTCACTAAGGCATTGGATGCTAGTCAATTTGAAATCTTAAGAGGGAAATTAGGGATTTTCATTTATGAGGATTTGTAGCAATAATTGTTTAGTGGAAATATCATTCAAGAGCTTTAGTATTTTCCAAAAATAAAGATGTCTCAACATCACTTATTATTAAAAGTCACTTCCACACGCTACCCTAACCACACTTTTCACTCCAACTGTCCGTTCATCTCCCATACCTTCACAAAACCTCTGCTTGAACCCCATTATCTCACTCACAAAAATCTCAAGATGTTTCCAAAAAAAGTTTCTACCTTGTCCAAATCCGCTAGGTTTGATTCTAAGACAAAGGCTCAACCTGTGAGCATCTCATTTGATGACGTGCTTGATGTAACTCCTCTAGCCATGGTTCCATGTAACAATGTTGAAGTGATAAAATCCACAACCACACATGCAAGCGGTTCCAAACGGACCCCTATAGGTAAATATTTTGATACTCCTCTTGATTCAACAACTGAAAATAGGAACAAAGAGGGTAGTGTATATGTCGATAGAGACATTAGGAAGTTAGTTACTAAGGTTTTGTATGAAGTCCATAATGTTCCTGGGATTTCTACCCCACTGTCTCGAATGGATGCTATTCCCACTATTGATGCTAGCCAAGGTGAAGAGAAAGATATTGATGTCTCTCATTCTGAAAAGAACACTGACACTGATAATCTGCACAAGTTAGCTAACTCTGTGCTTAAAGAAGGAAGGATGAAAGGTGATGTTAATAAGGATGCTGGTACCTCTGGTGTGGAGAACAAAACTGGTAGTTCAGGTCAAGGTAAGAAGAAGGTTAGTGTCTCTAAGGATGTGGTGGATCTTAATAATGTTCCATCTGATGATGAATTGATTAGGAATGTGGCTCCTGGAATTTCCAAGAGGCTAAAGACTAGGAAAGGTAAATCTGTGATTTATCAATCTCCCTCTAAGAGTAATAAGAAGAAAATTGTTGTTGGCCCCCATAAAGCTTGGAGCAAAGTCACCCCTGTCTCTAAGAAAAGAAAGGCTAGGTCTGAAACTGAATCTGAAGAAGATGTTGAGGATGATGTCCAGGACATCACACCTGTAAAAAGATTTGCTACCAAAAGAGCAACATATATTGTGCCTACTGCTCCTTTAGACAATGTGTCTTTCCACTCCATTGACAATATGGCAAAGTGGAAATTTGTGTATCAGAGAAGAGTTGCTTTGGAGAGAGAATTAGGCAAGGATGCTCTTGAGATCAAGGAAGTCATGAAGCTAATCTCTGATGTTGGGCTGATAAAGACTGTGGTTGGTTTTTCAAAATGCTATGATATGCTAGTTAAGGAATTCATTGTGAAGATTCCTGAAGACATTAATGACAAAAAGAGCAAGGAATTTATGAAGGTGTTTGTGAGAGGAAGATGTGTTGAGTTTTCTACTGATGTGATTAACAAGTTTCTAGGTAGGGATGAGGAAGAAGCTAGTGAACTGGAGGTAACTGACAATCAAGTTTTCAAGGTGATAACTTCTAATCAAGTTACTGCATGACCCTCAAAAGGTAAATTATCTGTTGGCCAACTGAGTGTGAAGTATGCTATCCTGCATAGGATTGGAGCAGCCAACTGGGTACCTACCAATCATACTTTCACCATTGTTGTTGGTTTAGGAAGGTTTATTTTTGTTGTTGGTACCAAGGTAAAGTTTGACTATCGCAACTACATCTTTGATCAAATTGTGAAGCATGCAACCACCAATGCTGTTAAGCTACCCATTGCTTTCCCTTCTCCGATTTATGGGATTATTTTGAGCTAGTATCCTGGTATTCTTTCAAGTAATGATATGGCCTGCAAAAGGGATTCTGTGCTGTCACTCCACTATAAGCTGTTTGCAGGAAGACATCTCCTAGACATTGTCTTGACATCTTCTGAGAAGACATCCACTACAAATACTGGGGTTATCCCAGAGTTAAAGAAGACCTGCAGGGAATTGGGAGAAGTTATTAGTGTGGCTACTGCAAGGAAACTAAAGTTGGAAGCTCTGATAAGAGGTCTGAAGTAGAATAAAGAAAATGATATGGATGCTGCTGATTCTCAGGAAGAGGAAGATGAAGAGGTTTCTGCCTCTGGTGAGAAGACTGATGATCATGTTTCTGGGTCTACAACTGATGATGAAGATGACAGTTCTGGGTCCGAGGAAGAAAATTGATGGTGCTTGGCTTTGGTGTTCTTTGAATTTATGGTTGTTTTATTTGTTGTTTCAGAATTTGTTCTTCTTGCACTTAATGTGCTTTTGACTTGTATTATTTGGGTTCTTACTGCACACTTAACTCTATTGCTTCTGTATAATGGTTCTATGTTATTGTGTTTCCCTTAGTATGATTCCTTTATTTATGGCTAAAAAGGGGGAGAAAGTTTATGAGGAGTTGCTCTGTTGGTGAGATTTGAGGAGGTTTGGTTTGAACTACTGTTGATTACGATGTTGAGGGGGGATTTTGTTTTTTTCTTACACTTTGGTTTGAGGGGGAGGGAGCTATATCTGTTCTTCTGCTGCTGTGCTCTCTGATATGTTCTAGAAGCTCTTGTGATCAATTGGTTGGTTTTGCCAAAGGGGGAGTTTGTTAGTTCTTGATTGGCATAAATTTTGGTAAAACTTGGTGTTATCACAAGATGTCCTATAGAATGTCTTGACATATGATCTTAAGATTCTGCAGGTGGTTATTCTTAATGTTGGAGGGTTTTAGTTCATGATGTCCTGACATTTGTGAACAGAACATTCAGTGAGAATGTTATGTTTGACTGTTGCGTTTTTGTACAACCTTTTGTGCTTTTATGATAAGAGATTTTGGTGGTACAAATCAGCGTGAAAATCTTCCTTATATAAAAGAGTTTCTGCTGCATAATTCGTGGAGTAATTGTAAAATCTGTTGTCTATTTTACATGCAGAAAATCTTGAGAAGATTTGGAGGTTTATTTGATTTGATCAGATTTGACTTGGTTCTATTTCTATGCTGTTAATTATGAAAAGATTTGAAGAATTTTCTGATTTGATTTTATCAAATTAGAGTTACTTTTTGCTATGGCCCAAGCCCATTCAAAGTGTTTCTATATAAATACTTTGCAATTCTAATTGAAGATCAGAGAAGCTAGGGTTGTAAGAGTGCGTTGCTTAAAGAATAAGGTTTTTACCTTCGTTTGTTATTATTATTTGTGAGCCATTCACTCATCACCTTGATGTGTGAATTGGACTGAGTCTTTGATTTGTAAGTTGTCCACTCTAAGCTTTTAAGCAAGAGTACATTGTTCTTGATTGAAACTTTTAAGCAAGATCAAGTATTTTCCTTGAAGAATGTCTTCTATGTTTTATTAATCTATTTTTATCACTGCTGTGATTAAGGGGGAGTGAGAGGTGTCTCATATCTAAGAGTGTCTTAGATAGAAATTGCAAGGGTAGAGATTAGATGCAAAAATTATAAACTAGAGAGAGTTTGCTGTGAATCTTCAAACTAATTCTATTTAGTGAATTTATTTCCTGGCTTGGTAGCCCCTAGACATAGGTGTGTTTGCACCGAACTGGGTTAACAATTTCTTGTGTCTCTTTACTATCGTTAACTATTTTTTATCTTGTTCATATATTGGTAAATGTTCAGATATTAGTATCATGACATCTCTTTCGACATCTCATATCTAATACCAGAATTTCAAGAAGGATTAGAAAATCCCTTGTGTTCATAAGCTCCTAGGATGATATTGAAGTCTCCCGAGTATCTCCATGGAAGGTTGAATTTATTTTTGATTGAAGCAAGGGTAGTCCAAAGGTTTCTTCTTTGAATATGGCTGGTGGAAGCATAAATTGCAGACACACCAAAGGAAAACGAACCGTTGTTGATAATGAAATAGACTTGTTGGACATCACTAAGAGAAACTTAAGGGTCAAGGTGAGAAGCATAGAGGCACCAAAGATTTGGGATCAAGTCTTGTCTACTGTTAGAGCAGAATACCTTTAGACTCATCCTAGAGAAAAATCTTGGGTGAATCTTATCTAGAGACATCCAAGGTTCTGCTATAAAGCAGAAATCTGGCTTATGTTTTAAGATGAGATTCTTGAGGGATAATTTTGTGGGGGAATTAGCCAACACTTTTACATTCCAAAAAAAGCACTTCATTGGGCAGATTTGAATGAAACTACCTTGGCAATGGTGCTAAGTCCACTCATAACCGATTTTTGCACATATTTTTCCTTTTTCTTGGACTGATTCGACATAACCATTTGGAAATCAGGAGGGTCAACTGGTTCTTCAACCATGTTTGCCAAAGATTGCTTGAGAAAAGCCATATCTTTTATAAAATTGTCAAGAAAAGGTTCTTCTTCATGAACTAACTCAAGTTGTGTTGCTTTTACATAATCTGACCCATTTGAGCTTTGTGCATCCTCGTTAATCAAATTCCCATCTAAGTTGATTTGATGAGCAAGGGTATCATGAGGTTTATCTAGGGATTGCTTATCTCCCAATTGTTGTTCTGAAAAGACAACCAATGAGCCGGTAGGGGGAACAATGCATGAAGCCTCATTGTGGATAGGAGGCACATTACCCAATTGATCTTCCAAGGCCACAAAATTGTTTCTAGCTGGACTTGTAGAAGATGCATTCCCAGAAGATGTTTGTTGGTGAAAGCTCCTGAGGTTTGACTAAATTTTGGTAAAACTTGATGAAGAACAAGATGATCCAAAATAAAGAATTCTGCCAGAAAACAAAGATGTCGAATGAAATGTCACAACATGAAGACTTGTTATCTGGGCAGATATAATAAGTTTTGATTTTAAATCTGTTCCAAGATTCAAGGCGAGTTTAGCAGTGGATCAAGGATAGAAGATTTGAAGCCCAAGGCAGCTATAGATTATAAAAGAAGACTTAGACCTAGGGGTGAATAGTGAATCCTTGTGTAATACTTGTAAATTAGAAACTAAGAGTTTAGGGTTTTGAGAGTCGTAGGCTTTCTTGTGTTGTAAGTCTCCCTTTGTATTGGTTGGATACATTGTGGCAGACATAAATGTTTATACAGATTCAGAAATCTGTAGGTAATGAATTGTATATTATTCTTGGATGAAGCTTTGAAGCAAATCCAAGTAGGTTTGCTAGTCAAGGTTGCTTGGCTAAACTTTGTATTGAAAGAGGTGTCTTTCAAGTAGGATGATGCAGTTTCTGTCGATTGTAACTATTAGATATCACAGGTAGTGATAAAGGGAGTGAGATGAGTTTCTCTTATCAATTAGATGCGACTTCTAATGATAAAGTTTTCATTGGGTGGCAATAGCTAAACCAATGTAGGTGAATTGCACCGAACTGGGTTAACATATCTTGTGTTATTTATCATTATGCAAATTTACAGTTCATTATTGGCTTATTGATTAACACGTTGTAACAAATGTTGAAACATCTGTCGTAATTCTGTTGCTGATATTCAGAATGTCAGCTTTTTTATTCTGTCATTATTTTAAAGTTATGCAGAGAACAATGTCGTGACATGTTGTTAGGACATCTGCAATCTGCTTGCCAGAATTTCAGTTGGTCAGTATCTTTCTTAGAATTTTCTTCATGTTGTTTCTCCACAAAGTTCTTTTTCTTATCCTGCATATTGATTGTTTTGCCTAAATCTACATTTGATTTTCTGCAGTTCCCAACAATGTGCCCTACAATTTTGCATTTGTCACAGAAATCATGAATATTTTCATAAGTCACATCCATAAAGAAGACGAAATTTGCTCTTTCCACAAGAATATTGTTCCTCAATTTTGCAGTCAGGTCCAATTCAACAAGCACTCGAGCAAAGTGTCCAAAGAATCTATCAAACATCGATTTTATGACTTCTCCCTTATTTTCAATGACAAGTACCTCAGGTTGAGATGAAGAACCCTGCGTCTTCCTTCTTATCTCCTCATTAAGAATACCACTCTTAGTTGTTTTCAAAGAAACAACACCTCTAGGTGCAAAACTTGTGATATAAACCCTAAACATCTCCCAAGACTCTAGTAAAGATACAAATAGAAATAGTCCAAAAGTTCATCATTAAATTTGGTACTCAAAAAATTTCAAAGCACAAAACACTTACATAGAATTTCATGGAACTTTTGGATGATGAAACCATGGAGGATATGGGGTACTTAAACTAAAACAAAGCACAGAACACTTACATGGAATTACTCCTTGGGCACCTGCAACATAAGTGAGAAATTTGACCATAAAACTGTGGAGCTTGTTGTCACGACTTACCATGCGTCGGTGTTTGCTTCTTTCTTTCTTTTTTTAATTCCTTTGATAAACTGAGTTATACCCAGATAATAACTCAGTTAAAAATATATCAACTCATGTGTCATCCCAAATTATATTATTTTATTTTATTAAGACGAAAACATTTTTCAAAATAACTATTTTATAAATTTTACTGTAGACATTACTTTGTTGGTTGTTATAATTTTGGATACCAACTTTTATTAAATCTATTAAATTTAAGATCTTTTCGCATTTATGATTTTACGTTTGCCTCCTTCATATAGTTTACCCACTAAAACATAACAAATTTTAAAATTTCCAATAAGACAAAAAGATCAAATGGTAACACCCCAGGTGATTGAGATTTCATCATCAGCAAGTATGAGGTATAACAATCATTAATATTTTTACCATTTGTAAATTTTGTATTCTTCATTTTGTAATGTTTTATGAATTTAGAAATGATGTTATGTATATCACGGTTACCACAAATAGAAATGTGATTTCAAGTTTTTCTATCATTTTGTGATTATAACATATTAGTGTTCGTAATTGACCATGAAATGTTTAATAAAAAATCTAATAAACGAATAAAAGTTTTATAACTTATATTGGTATTAGTATTATGGGTTTTCATACAATTGCATTCATAAGATGAATTTTTAGAATTTGTTGATAATTTCTGAATACCTAAATATTTAGACTTATTGATATTTGACATTGTTATATTTGTTATATTACTGTTTCAAGTTCATATGTGACTCTGATGAAAATCATATCAGATGTTGACAAGTTATGCAAAAAAACAAACTGCTACACAAACATCTTTACCAGATTAACAACCAAAATCATATGAAGGTTGTTTATGAACCTGGCCATCAAGACAGATCTTGTAGTCACACTTCTGAACACAAACAATCCAACATAGTTGAAGCTGAAAATGGTGAAGGGTCGAAGACTAATGAACGTCTTAATAAGGGAAATGGTGACAACATAAAGGTCATTCCTGTTACAACAAAGAATGCATCTCTAGAGAAGGATAACTAATTCCAAAAAGAAAAATTCAAAATATGTTTTGATAAGACTAACTCAATCCTTATCCTACTTGATTAATCATATTTTTTTCACGCACTTTACTAATAACTCAATACTATGTTTAAATGTTTTCCAACACTTTCCCAGAAACATTAACAAATATTATATGGTGTTTAAACTATTTGGCTATTTGGTTGTCTTGGATTGTGAAAAAATGGTCATACTTTATTATGTAAGTATAAGTATGATATATTATTATGTTTGGTATTTTTAAAGTTTGGTGTGATTCAATTTCTTTTATTTCTTATAATTTGACAAACAACACGAGCACAAACATATTAGGTCATCAAACGTCTCCATGCATAGGCAAGGATTTATTATTAGTTAAATCATAAAACAGAAAAAAATTTATGAGATTTTCATTGTTTGCTACGAAACCTGAAGCACAACTCTACTTAACACTATTTGTTATTATTGAGTTAAACTTCTTTCACACTGTATTCATGCAGAAGTATTTGATGTTGCAGCAACATGACGATGATACACAGGTACCTCTTAGCTATGAATCTCATAAATGTACACGACCTATATATGGATTAGCTCATATCCTTACCGCATTTCACATTTGGAACCCAACTTAATTGGTGTGAACAAATCTTTTACAATGAAGAGACTCAAGATCTTGGGTACACAAAAATTTTCGTCTCATCAAATAAAACATATGTTATGTTTTACACTAAAACAGAATAATTTTTTCACAAAAGTAATGATCTCAATTATAGAACCTTAATATTAAAAATTCTCAAAATAAAAATTGAATTATATACGAATAGCTATGATAGTACTTGTTAAATTTTTTAATAATCTTATAATTTTTATCGATATAGAAATTAAGAACAAAACTCTAAATTTATCTATATTCCGATTTGTAGAATTATTTAAGATTTTTTGAATCTCTTTTAATAGTGATGAAGATATAATCCTAATACACCGTATTTTTCTATTTGCTCTCATTTCTTAATTTTCAATATTTTAATTTGACCCTCATAAAATTAGATATTGACTTAATGTCTGTTTGATTGGGGGATTTTGGAGAGGGGATAAAATATTTTAAATTAAGTACGTTTGATACAATTTTTTATAAGAGGAGGAGGGGGATGAAATATTTTTAATTAAGTATGTTTGATTCAATTTTTTATGAGAGAGCGATAAAGGAGAGGAGGTAATCTGAATCCCTCTAGAGTAGTTTTTCATTCTTTTCGAATTGAAGACTTTTGAAAGGGAGGGGAGGGAGAGGAGTTATAATAAAATCTATGTTTATTATATTGACATAATTAACCTTTTTTTTTAATATTATAATCATATCTTCTTCTTAATTATAGGTTAATTTTTCACCTTATTATAATTTCTTCATATTTTTTTAACGACAACTCCATTATTTTTATATTATGATTTAACTTTCTTTTGTTTTATTTTATTCACTTTTATTTATTATTTTATTTGTAATAATTTAATTTGTTTATAAGTTATTGTGTTGTATACATATCGATATATAATTGTAGTATATGAGTTATATATTATTTAAAATTTAATTTCATAAATATTTTATAGGATTAGATGGATCATCAAGATGATAAAATGGTTCAACTGAATATTGATCATACTGTTTCAATGATATTTATAAATATTTTATTTACACTTTAATATATTTTAAAGTATTTGAAATATTATTGTGTTTAATTATCTACGTTGTTTATGAATTAACAGATTTTTATTTTTTTTTGTGAATATTATTTTGTTTGTACTTTATTTAATAAGAGTGTTATAATATTTTAAGGATATAATATTTTAAGAATAAAAAGATAAAATATTTTTAAAAACTCTCCCATCCGCTTGCGAACTAAACATTTTATTTAAAGTTTCTCATTTCCTTTTCATCCCCTCTTTTGAACCAAAGATTTTATTACCTCCTCTCCCCTTTATTAAAATCATTTTCCTTCCCCTCTTTCTATTGAACCGAACGGACCCTTTTGATATCTACGCACTAAACTTATCTTTCATAACATTTATATTTTTAATCACAGACTTATTTTAGATTAATTAAATCTTGACTAATCAACCGATGACCCTAACACTTTAATTATTAAGTTTGTGATCATAAATTCTAAAAGAACTATCCATGCTTCCTTTGTGCTATCCTTTTAGGTTTGATTTTTTGTTATATTGTGGAAGTAATGATCTCAATTTTAAAATCTTAATATTAAAAATTCACAAAATAAAAATTGAATTATAACTTTATAATTTTTATCGATATAAAAATTAAGAATAAAATTCTAAACTAATATGTATTTTAATTTGTAGAATTATTTAAGATTCCTTGAATCTCTTTTAATAGATATGAAGATATAATCCTAATACATCGTATTTTTCTATTTGCTCTCATTTCTTAATTTTTAATATTTTAATTTGACTCTCATAAAATTAGGTATTGACTTAATGTCCGTTTGATTTGATTGGGAGATTTTGGAGAGGGGAGGGGAGTAGTTTTTCTTTCTTTTCGAATTGGAGACTTTTGAAGAGGAGGGAAGGAAGAGGAGTTATAATAAAATTTATTTTTATTATATTACATAATTAACCTCATTTTTATTATAATCCTATCTTCTTCTTAATAAATATTATATGATAATTCTTCACCTTATTATAATTTCTCCATATTTTTTTAATGACAACTCTGTTATTTTTAATTATGATTTAACTTTCTTTTGTTATATTGTATTCACTTTTATTTATTATTTTATTTGTAATAACTTAATTTGTTTATAAATTGTTGTGTTGTATTATGTATCGATATATAATAATAATTGTAGTATATGGGTTATATATTATCTAAAATTTAATTTCATAAATATTTTATAAAATTAGATAGATCATCAAGATGATAAAATGATTCAACTGAAGATTGATCATATTGTTTTAATAATATTTATCAATATTTTATTTACACTTTAATATATTTCAAAGTATTTAAAATATTATTGTGTTTGATTATCTACGTTCTTTATGAATTAACAAATTTTTATTTTTTTGTGTGAATATTATTTTGTTTGTACTTTATTTAATAAGAGTGTTATAATATTTTAAGGATAAAAAGATAAAATATTTTTAAAAACCATCTCATCCGCTTGCGAACTAAACATATTTTTATTTAAAATTTCTCTTTTCCCTTCCATCCCCCTCTTTTGAACCAAAGATTTCTGTAGCTTCTCTCCCCTTTATTAAAATCCTTCTCCTCTCCTCTTTATATTGAACCGAACGGATCCTTATAATATCTACACAATAAATTTACCTTTCATGATATTTATATTTTTAACCACAAACTTATTTTAGATTAATTAAATCTTGACTAATCAACCGATAACCCTAACACTTTAATTATTAAGTTTGTGATCCAAAAATCTAAAAGAACTATCCATGCTTCCTTTATGCTATCCTTTTAGGTTTGATTTTTTGCATCCCCGTATTTAAGTTTGAGAAGTTTGGTCTTTACATCCAACTTATATCAAGTTCTCTTCTTCGTCTATATGTGATATACACAACAAAGAAGTAGAAGAATGAAGTTTTGCATCAACACTTATCAATCCGGTATCAAAATAGTTAATAATGTTGATGAAAATTTTAGACAAGAAAAATTCTAAAAATAAAAACTAATTATAACTAACACAAATATCTATATAAAAACATACATCAGTGTTTATGTCTTGTATTAATACATGGATTTCAATCTTTACAACTCAATCCTGTTGCGTCAGTGATTCAAATTCAAGCAAGTATTATCCATCAAAACAACTGATTCAAATCAGTTTCTTTTCAGTTATACATAATTTTCAATCTTTACATCTCAATTATGTTGTGTCAGTGTTTCATATTCAAGCAATATATCATTTACCATAACTGATTCAAATCAGTTTCAAGAAGAAATCAGCATAAAATCAACCAACAAAAGTTTTGGTTAGATTAATACATAGTTTTCAGAAGTGTTTTATTTCAATTTCAATACATTACATTTACATTTACTTGACGATGCAGGACGCCATGGCACTCGAAAGACTTTCTTCATCCAAATATGATGCTACAAATCGAAAAAACAGGAACAATTAGACGTTCGAAAATAAAAAATTTCTTAGTAAAACAAAACAGAATCGCCACTTAGAAGTTAGATGTACTCAAATTGTGTTACTGATAGAGTATGACAATGCGGATTTGGCTAAATTTCCGTATAAATGCACACTCATGTAACTAGCTAGCTGCAGGTTAAGGAATGTACAATTAGGAATGGCGATGTGGTGGGATGAATGACTATATATCATCTGCATCGCTTCCGCCAACATGTGCTCCATTGTTGATTCGATAATTGCTACCATCAGGACCCGACACCTTGTACCTGCCCAATAACACAATTCATCTAATCTAAACCGCTACAAATTCACAAGTTGCTTCCATAAACTCTCGCAAACAATCTCACAACTGTTTGTCGATAAATAAGTAAATTCAAATAGGCCATATATTAGCAATCTTTTCTAGCATTATTTCTACTGACCGTTCAAGCACAGCTTTTCCTTCCTTGTACTTCTGATCTTTCTCATGGGCAGTTTCCTGAAAAACACCATTTTTGTAACTAAAAGGCTTTGGAGATCTGAAAATTGGTTTTGGAGAACTGAAAATCGGTTAGTTTAATTTCCTTCTTCTCTTATAATCAGCAAATATTGATTGATCCCACAGTTGTTCTTGCAAAAAAACTTAATAATTGACTTGTTGCAATTTTTCAAAAATTTGTCTGACGAATTTTGAATTCATTTCAACAATGTCAAAAGCCCCAATTGGATCCGAAAACCGGTTAATTTATTCTATTAAGTCTTACCTTAATCTACTGGTAAACATATAACTATTAAATTAATTTAAGAAATAGTGAAGAATTGATAATTTGCATTATGATATGATAATTGTAATTTTGCTAATTTTTTCAACTCTTGGATTTTGAATTTTGAATCATATTTTTAGGATTTTAGGATACTATATAAGTCCTTGTTGAAAGTAGCAAATGCTTTATTTGAGAAAAACATCTAAACATATACTACTAAGTGACCCTATTGTAGTCAAACATCTGTATGTAATACAGAATCATATTTTCAGAATTTTAGGATACTATATAAGTCTTTGTTGAAAGTAGCAAATGTTATATTTGAGAAAAACATGTAAACATATACTACACAGTGGCCCTATTGTAGTCAAATATCTGTAGTACAAGGAGGCCTTGTAAATATATTGGATTGAAATATATTTTACAGCATTGTACAGGGTTCTTCAATTGGTGGGATTGAAATATTTGAATAGGATAGGTCTTAGAATACCATACCTGAAACAATAATTCCTACATTGTTGACAAAAGTTGATCTCTTGCTTATGGTGAGTTATAATATACATATCCTACATTTGGTTTTAGTGCTTTCTTGGAATATTGTTATTTGAAATATTTAAGAAGAGAATTAATTTTGTTTTCTAGGATACAAAAGAGAGACAGTCTCTTAAGCTTGTTGCAAGCTTACAAACTCTTGAGGCCCTGACCTGTGAATTAAGTTCTAGAAAAAAGACTCTAATGAGAAACTTCATTTTCAATGATTTCTTAGAAATTGAAAATGGATGAAGAGAGTTCAGCCGTATTAGTTTCCCTTTTCTCTGAAACTTATCAACCAGAAAAGAAAATCTTTGTTTTCAACGATGATGTATCTTTTTCTTTTTGTGCCAAAGAGGTCGTGCAAGTCCTCGGTATTTAAGATATGGAGACTAGTTTAGTATACTCTCCTGCAAAAATGTTTTCTCATTGATTTGAAAAAGAATTCAATTTGCCAGAACCAACAAAAATAAAAACATCAGATGTTAAGATAATTTTAGAAAAAATATTCATAAATGACAAGCAAAGCCAATCAAATTTCAAGCAATTTCTTTCGTTCTTTCTGATTGAACTCATACTGTTATGCTCTCCAAATCCCAAGGTCTCGAGTGTATGGTTTTGGGGAAAACTTGGATGCCTTTGAAAAGGTTAATTGGGCGAAAATCATTTTTGATAACCTATGTGATTCTTTTGCTAAACTTAAGACTACAACATGGCCACTTAGTAGTATATGTTTACATGTTTTTCTCAAATAAAATATTTTGCTACTTTTAACAAGGACTTATATAGTATCCTAAAATCCTGAAAATATGATTAAGAATCCAAAATCTAAGGGTTGAAAAAATTCCCAAAATTACAATTATGATATCATAATACAAATTACTAAATTTTCACTATTTCTCAAATTAATTTAATAGTTATACGTTTACAGTAGAGTAGATTAAGTTAAGAGAATAAACTAACCGGTTTTCGGATCCTATTGGGATTTTTGACTGTCCTAAAATGAATTCAAAATTCATCAGACAAATTTCTAAAAAATTGCAACAAAAAGTCAATTATTAGGGTTCTTTGTTGGAACTCCGAAAATCAGTAAGAATACGCCTAAGCAAGAACATCGGCGGAATCAATCATTATTAGCTGATTACAAGAGAAGAAGGAAATTAAACTAACCGATTTTCAGATCTTATAAATTACATTTGAGGCACTTCCTATTCTTACATATTTCCAACCCACAATCGATCCACAACCGACACAGAAAATGTCAGCCACAGTATGTAACCCAGTCATCATATGCCTCTCCTCCGTTTCTCCAGGAGAAACATTCACACTGTCAAAGAATACAAGGTTTCAAGTTTCAACTATATCCTTAAACAAACCCAACTGCAAAAATATAATGTAACGGTATTAGAGGCCCAATAGGCCACATGTTAAAAGCTAACTGTTTTGGTCAACACTTTGGTTACACAAGCTATAAGATAGACAATGATATGATTTCATATTTGACCGGCATTTCTTGTTAGTGGTTAATTGTTAAAGAGAGAGAGAGAATTCGTTAGCAGCAAGATCGAACTCTGAACTTCTTTCTTAATACTCTTTCAACATTCCAACTATAGTTGTCTCAACTTTTTGGAGACCCTGTATAAGTTAGCCGCAGTTTAACCATGCAAAAAAAATATAGACCCTATTTAAGCATGATTTAACCGTGACAATATTTTATGAGACCCTATTAGTAACAGTTTAACCGTGACAAATTTTAGACTCTACAGAGTAGTCCGTTCTGCACGATTTCAAAGACGGCCCTGATCCCAACCCATACCCCTAGTGCACACCGCCTGCCACTTGATCGACATGTCTTAAATGCAAGAATAAGACGATTCAAATGTGGGAATGCAAAATGTATATATGTATATTCTAAAACAGTTCTTGAATAAACACAATGACATTACCAACAGCATATATGAAGACATTACCATCATTGCAGATGCTTATTTAAGTTTCTTAGGAACCAATCATACAATGCTTAAAGAGAGTATAACTTACACCTTATTGAAGAGATAAGCTTTCCCGTGTCTGCAGTGAAAAGTCTAAAACAACAACATTGGGAAAACAAATTTTGTTAAAATATTTTTGTTCTTATAAAAAACCTCAATTAAGAATTAGGGGACCCGGCAACAAAAGTACCAAAATGTTCCAGAAGAACATGAAAAAACAATTTTTAAGAAACCTAATCTAAGCAACATATGATTGGAATTGTGATGAAAAGGGGACCTTAGAAAGGATGTCTTCGTATGAAGCAAGATGAGTATGACAGAATTTGCAGGTATAGATCCTACCCTCCAAGTTGATGAGAAATAACCTACCCATGAATCTGAAGATGAAAGATGTTGAGATAAAGGTGAAATTGAGAAGATGAAGAAGAGAAGAATGGTTGAAGATTTACCTTACTGGTGTCAGTTGTGGGCACGATGGAGTTGGAAAAAACGTGGACTCACAAGTGAGACTCTATGTATTGCTTTTTGAGATTGAGACGCGGTATCGCTATAGATATAGGTAATATTGCACTTATATTATATGCAAAACTTAGTTTCCCATTACTATAATTATTAACCATTTCTTTTTTTTGAATTGATTATATTAAGCATTAGGTGTTTAACCCCAATACAAAAGAAAAAAATAAAAATAAAAGCCCATTAAAACGAGCAAACAAACAAAAATCACATTAATCAAAAGCACATAATGGACAAGAGAATCAATTAAATCTATTTATCGACAAATGCCTTTTGGCTCTAATATCTAATCAATTTTGAGAGAGGTTTTTAGAATGCAACACAATATCAACTATATCTCTAACGACTCCTTTGAAAAGGATATCAATCCTCACCCGCGGATAACCAGAAGTTAAGATAAAATCTTTTGAGCAATCTCTCTTTTAAAGGTGAGAAAAATACACAAGAAGAATGTTGAATTGTGTTTTTTATTTTCTTAGTTTGCATCTGATCAGAGTTTAGAATCTATACTAGTGTTCAGATTTTGGTTAATTCTTAGCAGAAGGATGTTAATAGAAGCAAATAAATAATAACAAAAGACACAAAGATTTATACTGATTCCTCCTCTAACTGAGAGTAGTTCAGTCCACATGCTTCACAAGAGATTTTCACTATAATCAAAACTGAAGGTGAGAAAAATACAAGAAAGCGGGGGTTTGATTTGGGGTTTTCAAAAACAATTTTTTTTTACTCACTCAATAAAAATCACCGCTAATGAACAACAAAGAGAAAAAACACTTCGATTTTTATACTGGTTCACTTGAAAATCTCAAAATTAACCCAGTCCACCCGCCAAGGTGATTTCGCCTTATACCCAAGGACTTAATCCACTATAATCAACTGGTTACAATTGCACTAGCAACCGCTGGTGACTAACAAATCACAAAGACACACAGTCTATGCCTTCTCAAGGATTCTGACCTAACTGGTCCCTTAAGGAAATACAAACAACAGTTTGATTACAACTGCACTAGAAATTGCTGGTGACTAACAAACCGCAAAGACACATTATTTATATCTTCTCAAGGATTCTGACCTAACTGGTCCCTTAAGGAAATATAAACAACAGTTTGATTACAAAGTTGTGTTTACAAAGATTGCTTCTACACAAGCAGATATAAACAAGTTAAAAGCATAATACGCTTAAAGAAAATTTCTTCGTTATTTCGCTTGCTTGCTTGCTTTAAAAGCTTTTTTATTTATATCAATTTCTTCAAGTCTTCAAGTCTTTATATAGCCAGTAAAAAAAGATCCGTTGTAGGGTAGATCTGGTATTCTTCATGAACGAGTTGGCGACTTGAGTAACGGTTTGATATGGAGGGGACAAGAATCATACTACCTCAATTTCCTTACTCCATGAAATATGCTTAGTGGAATGAATATTGGTTTGTACCATGTACTATTTTTCCTACGTATAAACTCGTTCTATCTTCTATTTTTCAGTGGCTTCTAGATAAATCGTTGTTTGAAGCATGAGTTAGAAGAGTTGATTTTGCTTGAGTTCAGAAACTTCAATCATCAATCAAAAGCTTGATCACAACAATATCTGACTTGAGATTCTTCAGAGTTTTTAGAACCTTCAACGTTTAATCTTCGGAAGCTTGAGTTCAAAAACTTCAATCATCAATCAGAAGCTTGATCACATCAATATCTGACTTGAGATTCTTCAGAGTTTTTAGAACCTTCAGCGCTTAATCTTTGGAAGCTTGAGCAGTATTTAGAAGTGAATTGATCATAGTAACACGTCAGAACCAAGAGCCAAGAGAACGTTGCAGCTAGGGGTGGCAAAGTGGGCGGCCCACCCCGTTTAGGCCCGCCTCATTTAAGCTCGTCCAAAAGTGGGTCGGGTCGGACCGACTTAAGCGTCCGATCTAAAAAGTCAAGCCCACCCCGTTTACTAACGAGTTGGCGGGCCGGCCCGCTAATTTTTTATTTTTTATTTTACAATTTGATTTACTACATAATTTTTTAAAAAAAATTATTACCAAAGAGGTTGGAAAAAAATGTAACAATGCATAATAGAACTTCAACATGTATTAAGTCCAAACAGTTCAAAAAATAAAATAAATAAATACCAATTACAAAAAAATGAAATAAACTCAAGCACAATAAAAAAAACGTATCAAAATGAATAAACAATTCATATCATCCTAATCCTATTTAAAAACTAACTACTAAAAAACCCAATAAATAATTTACAAAATACAAACAATGATAGCAATTACACTGCATAAAACATCACAATGCAGAAAATAGTAGTGCATAAAATATCAACACTTGACTTTCTCACTCTTTACATCATATAGACTTTTATTTTGACTGATTCTTTAATAGTTAAATCCTAAATTTATCACATGTATACACTAATCAAATCCTTCCTTTTCTTAAAATTAACATCTATTTCTAAAAAAAATATGTGAGCTAATGTTTGACAACTCTTAATAATTCAGCATTTCATACAATTGTTCTTTTATTTCAAGTTTTTCCAATCAACACATGTATTAGAAAGTTATAGACAATAACGTTACAATTATAATTCAATTTATTTGTATAATAATTTATAATACAATTCAATCAATATAATCCTAAGAGAAGAGTGTTATTTTTATAGTTAAAGTTGTTTTAATTTTAAGTAAGAAGATAAAAAAAAGTTTTAACAAAAAGGCAGCGGGCAAAACCTGCCCCGCCCCGGCCCGACCCGCTTTTCAAGTGGGTTAGGCGGGGCAGGCCAACTTAAAGTACTGAGCCGAAAACCTCAGCCCAGCCCGCCAAAAATGGCGCGTCAAATGGGCCGACCCGGAGGGCCCGACCCGTTTTGTCACCCCTAGTTGCAGCAGCAATATACAGATTTCTTAGAAGCATCTTATCCGTGAGTTTGAGCATAAGTGATTTAGATCAATATATTCAGAAACTTGTAATGTTTCACGTTCAAGAGTCAGAATCGAAGATTTTTTCTAAAGACACACAGTAACAAACCATTAGGGTACCAAAATTGTTCTTACATGAATCTTGACTTGTTATCATCAAAATTTATAGATACAGATGTAGAACCAAATATTGTTCTAACAAAAACTTGATTAAAATCGCTTATGCATTCTACATAAGACTTTACAATTGCTCAGACCCAAGGTCCAAGACTTCTGCTCAAGCTCCTCACTCGAGACTTCCAGCTCAGATTCCACAAACTCAATACGTCATTGCTCATGCCCTCAGCCCAAGATTTCTACTTCAAGTCTTATGAAATGAGCCTATCTGCTTGTGTTGCACCCCAAAATTTGACCAACATTTCTTTACCTAGCTTGTGTTTCATTTCATTCACATTAGCATTATCATTTGCATTTCATTGACATATATTCAGGAGATCAAGAGGTATGATTACCAATCAAGAGCTATACAATACTATGAAGCTAGCCAAGAAGGTTATTCAAGTATTCAAGGGTTGATATCTTTGTCAGAGAAGTTAGAAAATCCTCAGAGAGAGTGGTTGAGACCAAGGTTGTGTGCCTCCTAACTTGAGAGTTGTGGGAACTCCTCAGATGATTCTGAAGCCAATAATGTGGACTTGAAGCCTTGAGAGAGCTTATGGGATGTCTTGAAAGCCATCATGAAGCCTAGATAGGTCATTATGCAAGTTTAAGAAGACTCAGCCATGAGTGGTGTAATTAGGGTTTGATAGGGTCAACCCTAGGTCAACTAATGATTTGGAGAAGGTTGAGACCTAGTCCAAGAGCCATGTGATCATGGATTGATACATTGAGATGTTATAAGGATTATTCCAAGGTTAACTCATCATTATTGAAGAGTTTGAGAAGTTTCAAGCTAGGGTTTCTAAGGCTTGACAGTGTAAAATCCCCTAGTTTGACCCATATCTTCAAGGCAGTTTAGCCCAAGATGTGATTGTCATCTCATCTTACCCCCAACATTAATGTTGTAGAGCTTGATCTTAGCTTTAATTTGAGTGCTAGAAGTCCTTGATAGGATTTGTAGAACTCAAGTTATGACTTTGGCAAGTTACAGGTCATCTGAGGTATGTGAATCTGGGGCTTGAAAGTTACCCAACTTGCATCAAACTTTTGCCCAAGAAGGATGATTCCTATGGACTTTTGGTCAACATGAATGTTGTTCCTTATCCTCTTAGATTTCTAGAGAGTACTATAAGTCCTTGATAGGATTTGTATAACTCAAGTTATGGCTTTGACAAGTCAAGGGTATTTTGGTCATTTGGAGATTACAGGTCATTTCAACCATAAGGCATAACTCCTATTTCCAAGCTTCAAATGGAAAAATGTTCAACATCAAACTTGTTCAAAATGATGTTTTAAGGCTAGTAAATAGGTCATGAGATGATGAAAATGCTTGTAGCTCAAAGTTGCAAGAATGGCCTAAAATAAGGGCATAAGTTAAATAAATCAAAGTTGGAAATTGATATTTTCAACCTACACATCCAAACCATGGCATGTAATATATCATTTTGACTCTAGAAAACATTTTAAGAACATTGGTTTAGCCACAATTTTGATTTGAGGTCCAATTTGTGGACTTGCTTTGAAAAGTAATGGCTTGCATATTAAGTAACATTTGCAAAACACACGAGAGATCAATACACAAGCTGCCAAGGCCTTGTAACACCTCTAATATCTCACTTGGGGAGATTTTGGGATCATTACAAGCTGTTGCAACAAGGGAAACAGAATTGGGGTGAGTATGGCATGAGATGAGATTTTGGATGACATGAGAAGTTCAATATCTCCTTGGATGATTCCAGAAGGATCTAGAGAGGTCCAACATGTTCTATATATTGATTAGAAGGGGTTCAAGTGAAAGGTTGGTGAGAATTGATTGAGAGGAGAGAGTTTGCAACTTCACTTTGTTCATTGCAAATTGAAATCGAATTCTGCATTCCACACCATTTTCTTCCTTTCTTTTGATTTCAACAACTTCTATGGAGGATACTGAATGATTCCAGATCAATTCCATAGCCAAAGCCTTGAAGAATCGTGTTCTTGCCATTGAATTTCAGCACCTGCAAGTCATCATCGAGTTTGGAGTTTCAGGCGTTTTCCATCAATTCTCTTGCATACAGAAGCAAGAACCTGATACACTGAATGATTTTGGAAGGTTTGAGAGCTTGAAGTGAAGATTTGGTGCATCTGTTACTCAAGAATTCACAGGTTGGTAACTTTCATCCCTCACCTTAATTTAAGAAGAATTAGGTCAATTTGTTAGGTTAGATTGATAGTATGTGGTTAGGAGATCGTTTCTGGAGACTTAGAGAAGATTTCATGATGATCAATGAGGTGACACAATTTCTGTTTGGATCAAGAACATGATGGATATTGAGAGATAATATGAGTATTATAGCAAGAATTGATCAGTGTAACGTGGTGAACATTTTTCACCTTTCAATTTGGAGAATGGTGACAATTGAGGTCTGAGCATATTTCGGATTCTTGATCGTGTTTTAGGTTAGAGGATGATTCAATGAATTCCGAGGCTAGGGTTGGATTCAGTGTTCAATTTAGAGTGAGTTAGTGCTTTAGATCATGGATTTTGATGGAGATTTGAGGGAGCCCGAGTGAGGAGGAGTTTGAGGTTTGAGCTCTGTTTCAATGGTGTTTCTCCCTCCATTTTTGGTTCAAACGAAGAAGATGATGAGGATACCATTGGATCAAGATAAAGACTTTGATTGAGTGAGTGATCCAACGGCCGTGTTTTACTTTGAAGTTGTGAGAGAATATGAGTAAGTGAAACGATGCGTTTCACTTACTAGTTGGTTGTGGGCTTAATGAGATAACCACTATCCACACCCCCCAGCGAGCCCAATTGTCATAATGAACTGAGCCTGTTTGCTATTTGCACCGCGCGTGTGTTATTTTAATTGGATTTTCATTATTTTTTCATTTATGTTCATGGTTCTTGAAAAAATCATAATAAATTGAAAATTAATCCAATTAATCCCATTCTTTTTGAATTTTACTCATGATTGAGTCTAGTATTTTTTAGAGAAAAAATATTTTCATTTCATGCATTTTCTGATTTTATGGGAATTTTACATTTTAATTGATATTAAAATGGTTATGTTTGATGCATAATTTTGTGGAATTTTTTTTTGATCATATGATGATGATTTTGATCCTAATTTTTTGTGTGTTATTAGGTTAGACATGTATGCTCCCATAGTATTTTTTTCACATTTTTGTGGTAAAAATAGGTGTACTTTCTAGATTGATATTTAGGTGCTTCCTTTTTAGGGTTTAAGGTTGATACCTTAGGGTTTAGATTTTGATTTTAGGGCTTAATAGATGATTTAGTCCCTGGTTTTTGTATGAGGAATTCTTAATTGAATTAGGATCCCTTATGAATTTTTGTATAAATTAATAAGATAGTTTTCTATTTTTGATTGATTTTAGTTTAGGTGCTAGTTTTAGGTGATCCTAACTTACTAACTCAACTAGACTAACTTCTTTAGTTCCCTTAGACTAGGATTTTTGTTTTGTTTGCCTTTGGATGAGATTGAGGACAAGTTAAATACAAGGTGAGGATGCTTGAAGTTGCTTGAAGTTGCTTTGAGCTTTGGAATTGTTTGTGCCTGAAGGTGTCTGATGAAGTTTTAGGAAATAGGAGCCATAGGGAGAGCCTTATAGTTAGAATGATTTCTTTCACAAATATGGAAAACATCTTGTGCTTCCATTCCTCCCAATGACTAAAAGTCCTTCTAAGATATTCACCTCCCTCATTTGGAGGGATGAGTGGCTTTATCTGGGAAGTAGAACTTTGAAGGAACCAGTCTCTCATAATGATGAACCCTTACAGGCTTCCTTTGGTTGTCAGTAAGCTGTTTATCATTTCCACTCATTCTGTTAAATCAATTGTCTCCTGGCTTGAGTGTCTTGAAAGATATTAGACTTGAGTTTGAAGATGAGGAATTCATTGAAGAGTGTGGAAGAGGATGATTCCTTGAGCATTACCATTGCAGCTGAAGCTTGAAGAGTAAGAAGAACAAGTTGGTACTTGAAGACCCAATGGAGATTGAGTGAAGAGCTGAGGCTTAAAGGATTGGAAGATGAAGTTGACACTTCTAGGTGATTGAAGACTATTTTGAGAAGCTGAAGCTTGTAGGAGGAGAAAACCAAGTTGATACTGGTAAAGCATAGAGAGCTGAAGCTTGAAGACTAAGTTGCTACTTATGAAGAGGATTCAATTGAGATTGAGTATAAGGCTGAGGCTTAAGGAACAAAGAATAAGTTGACACTTACATTGATGCTTGGAGAGCCTGAAGGAATCAAGTTGACACTTGTAGTCAGGAGTGGAGCCTGAGGGTGGAATGGACTGAGGAGTTGAGGCTTGGAGAAAAGAGAATAAGTGGATACTTATGTTTGATGGGTTGAAACCTGGAAAAGCAAGTTGATACTTGTCATGGAAGATGATAGCCCTGAAGAGCTGTTGAAGTCTGAAGACTGGATTGCTGTTAGAAGAGCTGAAGCTTGGAATTGAAAGAGGGGTTGATCTGCTTTCTTCCTTGTCTGTTTCCTTTTCTGTATTGATGTGCCTTGTTTGATTTGCTTGATGCATTAGAATAAGTCCATGATTAGACTGACTTTAATCTAGGAGCATGATTGCACTAGAGGTTGAGTGGCTCCCTCTGCTTGTATTTTTACTGTATGGCTTTGCTTGCGGGTATTCGGTAGAGCCCAGCTCCCTTGCCCATGTGGGTTGTTTGCTTGATAGCATTTTATTTCATTTCTTTTGTAAGATTGCAGTTTACTGTGTTTTGCTTGACAGCACTTTATGTTATTTCCTCTGTATGATTACTGTTATTCATATCTGGCTTGAAGTTGAGATGAGCTTGTGTAGGCTGCTGCCCCACACACATTTCCTCCCTCACTTGTATTGCATGCATTTTACAGTCGTTTACTGTTTACTGTTAAAGCTGAGGCTTTATCTGTTTCTGTTTATCATTGACATGATCCCTTAGGAATCTCACTTCCTTTGATAAGGAAGTGATGATAGAACTTTAGGTTGAAACCTATGCATGATAACTTCTAGGAGTTCCCTGTTTCAAACTTCAACCATAGGATGAATCCTTGGCATGACAACATTAGGACTTGATAGTCTCCCCTTAGTTGAGCCTGTTCTCTTCTCATCTCAAAACAGCTTAAAATAAAGTAATCATGAATGATTTCTTTCGTACGTTACGAGCCTTAAGCTATCTGAGAAAGGATTGTTGGAGAGTTTCTTTTCAACAGTCTGGATGTTTAGTATGGCACCCTTTGGGTGACATGCGACGCATTCACTCTCAGGTCATAGTCTCTAATGCGATTAAAATTGCAAACACAATAAAAAACACTTCTTCCGTAAAAGACAGAAAACAAACTTCAAACCTTTTTTGCCCCGTGGGCCCATAATTCAAAGGAAGCTTTTCTGAAGAAAAAAGTGTCGTTAAACTTCAGCGCCATCGCAAACAGGCTTTGTCCCTAACTGCTGGAACTGTTGTTTAACCCTACTCGATAAAACAGATGAATCTGAATCCTCGTAATTCGTATTAGCCCGAACTACGTAAGCTCTGATCTCTCATACCTGTTGAGAGTACGTAGGCACAATACTGACGTATTGGCGAGCCACCTTCCCCATAACCCTGTAGTAAGTCGAACTACGTTGACTCTGATTTCTCATTCTCTGATGAGAATACGTAGGCATAAAGCGCGACGCTTTGCCGAGTCATTTTCTTTTCTTCTAAGCCAGCCTTGATAGGTAGATAAATAAACCAACTCGTCCAGTAAACACAACAAGCGTGGATCCCGTCGAGTACGACGGACGTGGGGGGTGCTAATACCTTCCCCTTGTGTAACCGACTCCCGAACCCAGACAATGGTTGCGATGACCTTGTCTTATACCTTTTTCGTCAGGTTTTTCTGATCGTTTCCTTTCCCGTTCCGAGGGATAAATAACGAAAGGTGGCGACTCTTCTGTCTTGCCGGCACCTTATTTTTGCGGAAGCGACAACTTGCACCCCTCATGTCAAAACTTACTACTCCAATTTCATGTATTGAGCATTCTTGTTCAAGTCCCCCAAGCCCAAGACTTCTACTCAAGGTTCCACGAAACGAGCATCCACTTGCACCTTTTCTGGCCAAGACTTACTGCTCCAAATTTCATTAACCGAGCTATCTTGCTCAAGCCATATTGGCTCAAGACTTTCTTGCTCAATCAATCTACTTTATTAAGACTTTCACTACTCAAGCATATAGTAAGAGACTTACGTGACTTAAGCATCTTGGCTCGAGACTTCCTTCCTTGCTTGTTTCTAAAACATCTACTGCAACACCCCATTCTAACCCACCGGATAAATAAGAAAAACAACAATCAGAGTGCACAAAAACAGATATCACGACGGTCGTAAGGAACTGTCACGACCGTGGTGGTCATGACGACCGTCATGGATGGCACGACCGTGACGGTCATGACGAGCGTCATGGAGTGGTGACGACCGTCACACTCACAAATTCTGGGACGCATCAGAGGTGTCACATTTTCACCTTAACATATAACATACACCTGCAGCAAAACATTTAGTAACATACATAGCACAGATCCGGATGAACAAATGACGACAACTTGTTTAACATCTTAATTACAAGACAACCTGTTATTTTGTAGTGGAATTTAATACACTTCCAACATTTATGATAAACCAAAGCAAGATCAGAAAAGTCTGCAACTAAATTCCATTAAAATTCAGCACGTAATTATTTTGCATCAATTCACAAAACAACTAGTTCTCGACCACGAAATCCTTCCTACCGATTCATCGGTCTAGTGCGTACAACCAACATTTGGCACTATCAGAAGCAATCAATTTAAAGAAAAGTACTTAATAAAATTCAGCAACAAAGAAAACAATTAAAAGCAATAACATTAATCGTTTATCCCCTCAAGAGTGCTACGTATCAGAGCGACCAACGACCTTAAACGAGAAGCGACACTCTATTCTGAGTTACCTGCAAATTACCACCAACGGAGGTAACATACAACGTAAAGGGTGAGATATCAAAATTATAACATAAGGCATGATAAAAGTCATGTCAGGATTATATCACAACAATTAAGATTCTCGCAGTTTCCCAAATAATATCAACAACCAATATCAGGAACTTATCGTTCATATTCACTACAATTAACAAGCAAATTCAACAACAAATCTTCACTTACAACCACATAACGACGCGACACTATGCGACTCAACTATGCATATGTATGTGGTACCAATTTGGAGCAACACTTCACAACCAATTTAATTGCCATTATAGGCCGCCAATACAAGCACAACCAACGCCAATACAGGCCAACCAGGATGATATGCTATGAGATGCAACTATTATGGACTACAACACAACCACAACAACTACGTAACAAGGCATTAAGCCTACAACCAAATTGTCCATAACCGAAGCATCACAATTTCATACGGTTCACGTAACCACAATTTTTGATATAATATAATCAAATAAGGACACCATAACAACCCTCTCAACAAATGGGAAATTAGCGCGTGTCGGCGCCGTTTCCCAATATTATTACATAGAACTAATGACATAAAACACTAATTTAGGCACAGACAAACATTAACCCTTAATATTTCTCAACCTACGAGAACTAACCCCATGATTCAATTCCCTTCATGAAATTGATCATACCCATAGTTATAGAATTGAACCTCACCATTACCTTTGGATTGAGGACAACTCTAAACTCCCGGTTCCAGTTTGCTCTCCGGTGACTCTTCTGCAACTACCTTGAATTCTCTTCGGTGATTAATTCCTCTATTCTCAATTTCCCCCAGCCACATTCCTTTTTCCTTTTGCCCCTTCTCCTCAACCTTTTTCCTTAATTTTGGTTTTGAGCAGTTTATCGTGTTTTTCCTCTTTTTCCCCATAACTTCTCTGATAACTCCCCTATTTCACTTATTTCATCCACTAATATTACAAATAATAATAATAGTAATAATAATAATAATAATAATAATAATAATAATAATAATAATAATATTACTACTAATTATTAAATTATCATCATTATCAATTATATTATATTATTATTAAACTCTATATTTTATTAAATGATTTCCTATACTTTAAGGACACTCACCAACGCTCTCAGACACACTCCCACATAAAGGCACACCAACAATTCATAAATAATTTAATTTAAAAATGAACGGGCGTTACATCTACCATTGGGCCTTTGCCCTCTGCAAGACTCACTTCTAAAGAAGTAACGTCAGCAGCTCCAACATAACCTACAAGAGTAGGTTCATCAGAAGCTGCGATGAAGCCTAGAACAAAAATAATGAAGAGATCAAATATGAGAAGATGATCCAACAAGTTGTTCTACCATCCAATCCCAGAGGCAGAAGATGAAGACATTGATGAAGATGAGCTAGAAATAGGCTATGGCAATTGTTTTCATCATAAGGTTCGGGATGACTTAGATAGGGACATATACTAAGCATTAGCAGTTCCTTACGAGTCAATGTTTTATAATCCTCTACTTTAATTTATGAAAAAGTATTTATTTGACCAAATTTTGTTTATTGCATGCAAATACTTTCAATAACTCCATTAGATATACTGAAAGACAATAATAAAGTAAAACTGACTACAGAAACGACAATTAAATAAGTCAAGTATAAAATTCATAGTTTGCTAAAGAAACTTTAATAGGTTAGACTGTTAGATAACATTTCCAAGATATATCATTTAAGATATTAATAATAGTTAATCAATATAAAAACAACAGATACTTGAAACAATGTATGTAACACATCTATATAAGAACTCATAGCATGGTTACTTTCATAATCACTTAATCCTCAAAACACCAAGATGTACAAACAGAAGTAAATTTGGATTCCAAAGAGAGATTTCAAAAAGACAATCACACTAAATGCAACAACTCAAGCAAGTGAAAGCAAAGCAGCATTTGAAGAATATACTAACAAGCAGAAGACTTCAGAAGCTCTCACCTCTTCAGTATTCTTTGTGAAGACACATAGAAAAGTAAGATCTTCTCGGTCCTGACGTAGAAATTAACTGAGAAAAGAGGATTTGGAATTTGCCAAGGAAGAATAGCAAGATTACTTAGATAATCTGGACATGTCAGATGATTCTGGGGAATACCTTAGGGTCAATCCAACATACTAGAATGTCTAAATAATTTGTAATCCCTTCCTTCTTATTGATGATAAAATTTGCAAGCATTAAGTTCTTACTTCCATTACTATTGATTCTTTTAAACAACCATAAATAAGTATAATCAATTGTTAACTGAACAACAACATGAACAAACTTTCAATTAATAATAAGATAACTTAATACAAAGGTCCTAACAATTACAAGGCATAACTATGCAGAAATCTAACATTAGAGTCTTTCATAGATATCTTCAAACTTGTCTCTCCGAATTTTAGACAAATCAGCCTCTGAACTTATGATAACTCCTTGTTGGACAAGTAATTCTGAAAGAACTCATCCAAAAGGAATGAATAAAATCTTTCCCTTGTGAAAAGAAGAAAAAATCTTCTTCAAATAGTCAAGCATCACTTGAGGAAGATTAATCTGCAAGTCTGAACTTAGAAGTAGAAGCAGATCTTTTTCAATAGGGTCCACAAGGTCTAAATCCTTAGCCTTAGGAAGTAAGTTTGAATTCATAACCTGATTCCAAACAACAGCATCAAGACAAAGATTTGATACCACTGATGTGTTAGATGGATCTACAAAGATACGTCAAGTAGGAAGATAATGTTCCTAAATAAGAGTTCCTGGGATTTCTCTAATTTCCTCACAATTGATCACATTAGCAATCTCTTTAAAGGTTACTGTTATAGAAACACCAGTTACTTTAGAAAAATAGCACACTCAGAATTCAGCTCAATAATGGAAGCATTAATCCAAAACTCTTTGACAAGATCTGGATAAGTAAAACCATAGAGCATCTCAAAGTATCCATTTCATCCATGTTCACACACAGTCTTCTAGAAGTTAAAGCCTGACTTAAACAACTCATAAAAATCCACAAACTTTCCATTGACGATTACCAGTTGATTCAAAGAATAATTGACTAGGAAACTCATCTCAAGTTTGGCTTGATCAACACACAACCACATAAAAAATAAAAAGAAAAAGAATTAAACAAGATTCCTAAAAGAATAAGAATCTTGTTATAAGAGGGACAAAATAATGTTTCATAAGACAGATGATAGTAACAATAAGTATCCAAAAGAAAACATCATTACCCAAAAGTTCTTATCCAACTGATTTTTGAATCCACTAGATGAATTTCACCTTTATGAAAATTTAAGTATTATAAAAGTTTTTGAAAGACGTTTTACTTAAACTGCTTTATCAAAAGTAAATAATCCTCTTCTGAATCTCAGAATCTAACAACTTTCAGAAACTATCATCCATCAGAGCCTAGTAGAACTAGACCGAGAAAGAGAGATATCTTATGTCAATCATAAGTCTCTAAGATTCTATTCAGAGCTAACACTTCCTCTTGAAACAAGAGTCACGAGTGATAGATGAATATTGAATTGTTTCCTTTGACAACTAACAAATAGCAGAAACATCACAAAAAGTGAGGAAACTATTTCCATAAATATGATCCTCATCTAGCTTAATGAAATATTTAGTATAGGTAAATACAACAAAGTTTCTTCTTAAAGATTTATGAAGATCCTTTCAAAGGAGCTTCTCAAGAAATCTAACAGAAATTTTGTATTAACATCTGCACAAATATCTCACTGAATTAAAAGATAAGCCAAAAAAAAACAAGCATACCCTTTTTTTTGTTATTTTCTCGGTCAGACACGTATTAGTATTTAGACTTGACCATAAAGTCTGGACACCGCTTTAAGTGGATTCTAATTCAATGGTTGTTAACCCAATGACTCCATTACTCTCACCAAACTAAGCACCTCTTGCACTTGAATCTGGGTTATGGGCTCTTATTCCATTAAATGTTGTAAGCAAACTTTGATAAATACCATGGAAGATGCCTCTGCTCCTTTCTTTGATGTTTGCAGCAAACACATTCAAAACATGATACTCATATTTCTATGAGACTATATATAAATGTTCAGACATGCGTTTCTTCGCCTTATGCCACATTTTGGTAGCAATACCATGATTCATTCTAGAGTATCAGTCTAAAATAAACCATAATATGAACAAGATCTTATTCTCAAAAGAATCATTAATTTCATTGTCTTGACTCAAGATAATGATATCTTTGATAAGCAAATAACCAGATGATGTTAGCTACCAGAGAATGGCATAAAACAAATTAAAGCACCATCATCTAATTTCCTGTAGAACACAAAGAAAAATTGAAGGTTTCTCATAGACTTATCCTTTAATACAAATTCCATGATGACCCTTAATCAAAGAGCAATAAAGTCTCTTATGATATAACCTTAAAGAGCAGACTCCTTATTATCAAATATTAAAGCAAAAAAAATTGACATATCTTCTTTCTCTTTAATACTTAATTTTTATTTCAGGACTCAGATGCTTCTTCAGAAGCAGTAATGACTGGCAGAGCCAAATTACTCTTTTATCTGAATCTTGCACTAATGTCATCTTCTGTGAAGATTAACTGACATTAGGTTCTGGTAGTGTTTCTATTTGCTACCAGATCTGGAAAATCAGTTGAAATATAAGTATTTCAGAAGCTTCTGAAGTTACTCTTCTAGCAATAGTTAATACAACCTATCCAACTGGTTAGGAAATACTTCTGACAAGAAATATAAGTTCTTTATCATCAAATACTCCAAAGGACCAAACTTTAAGAAAGATGATTTGTTAGATAGTTTTTCATCATCTAATTTCATTTCTTTTCTTCGAAAAATTGCAAGACAAACCAACAGACCGCATTAAATTCAAGTTGTATAACTTCTTGAATAAATGTGACATTAGGTTTGAATCTAAACCAATCTTCTCATAATTTGCTTGAAAGCTCAGATGAAGTGTAACTAGACAAACTTCAAAAACTGACTCCTACAAATCCGAACACAAGGATTCAAAGATAGTCCGAGCATCAGGCATATCAATGATGTTGACATACTTAGAAGTGAGATAGAGCACCTACCAGAATGCAACTACCTATGAAGATATTCAATAAGCTTCTTCTGAGCTAGTAATAGAGACTTTCAAATAGAATATCTCTACACCATCAACTTCTATAGTAACACTTTTTTCAAAGATATTTTATAGACCTTCAGAACCTCTTTTATTAAGACCAGTGAGTTAAAAATATGTTTTACTTTTACATCTTTTAAATTCAATGAAATCACCCGTTGAATATCGTAGGAAAAACAATATAATATTTTTCATGTGGCACTTGATTCCTTCTTGCAGGAAAGTATTTGACAGACATACTTTTCTTATTAGATCATTATTTACGTCACTGTTAAGTGTTATACACAGACCAGACTCTAATACCAATTGAAGGTGAAAAAAGTACACAAGAAGGGGGGTTGAATTGTGTTTTCCGTTTTCTTAGTTTGCATCTGATCAGAGTTCAAAATCTAAACTAGTGTTCAGATTCTGGTTAATTCTTAGCAGTGGAATATTAACATAAGCAAATAAATAATAGTAGAAGACACAAAGATTTATACTAATTCCTCCCCTAATTGAGAGTAGTCCAATTCCCTTGCTTCACAAGAGATTTTCACTATAATCAAAACATGATTATAATCGCTTATACATTCTGCGTAAGAATTTACAATTACTCAGACTCAAGGTCCAAGACTTCTGGTTAAGCTCCTCACTCGAGACTTCCTTCTCAAGTTCCACGAACCCAAGACTTTTTTGCTCAGGCCCTCAGTACAAGGCTTCTTCTCCAATTCCCATTAAACAAGTCTCTCTACTTTCACCCCTCAGGTCAAGACTTACTGCTCTAATTCCATGTAATGAGCATTCTTGCTCAAGCCTCTTAGGCCCAAGGCTTCTGCTCTAGGTTCCATGAAACGAGCCTCTTCTTGCACCATCCAGGTCAAGACTTACTGCTCTAAATTTCATGAATTGAGCTATCCTGCTCAAGCTACACTGGCTCAAGACTTTCCTACTCAATCAATCTACTTGATTAAGACTTTCACTGCTCAAGCACATAGCAAGAAACTTACGTGGCTTAAGCATATTGGGTCAAGACTTCCTTGCTTGTATCCTAATTATACAAGACTTTTGCTCAATCAATCTACTTGATCAAGACTTTCAAAGCTCAATCACATAACAAGAGACTTACGTGGCTCAAGCATGTTAGCTCAAGACTTCCTTGCTTGTATTCCAATGACACAATACTTTTATCTAAACTATTGAATAAGCTCATCAGAATAAAGAACAAGATGGACATGATACAAGTATCAGAGGTACAGGAAATCACCATAATAAAGACCTAAAGCCCTTAAGATTTCTAAGATATACAATGTGTAAGAAATCTTAAGGCTTTTACAATTACAACCCACATCTTAAAAATATGCATATACATTGAGTTGATAATTGAAGATCTTATTACTCCTTCTTCTGGTTGATCCTTGTTAAAGATTCAGTTTGAACCTTCAACCACAATTATAGCCTTTTTAGAAACTAGCTGTTGAGGAGGTAACTTTATCAAGAGTCTTTGTTGTTACTCCATGGTACAATAGTCGTTGAAGATAGATACACCAGAAGATCTTAATCCAATGTGTAACATGTTTGTCCTTTGAGTACTCAAGAGATTATATACTATTATATCCATTGAGAGTAGATATCCATAAAGCATCTCAGCTTTTCTTAAGTCTTGCAATCTATACACTATAGTTAACAAAATGATTTGACAATACAACTTACTTTCTGTAGTACGGACAACTTCAGCTTTATCACCAACTCTAAATGGTACCAGATGTAATACCCCATTTAAATATTTAGTCGTTTTGTGAATTATTTTGTGTGATTATTTTGGCATTGTCTTGGTTAAAGGGATGTGTATAAGGGTGAGTGTGAGAACTTAGTGAAATGAGCTAGTTGGAATAAAACTTAGAATAATATTATAATGATAATAATATAAATGTTAATGGATACACATTTCATTATTACTATTATGACATGGAACAATTATTACTAGTAATAAGGGTAATAATATTATTATTATTACTATTATTAAGGGAAATAACCATAATTAAAGGAAAGTGGAAAAAGGGAGTTAGAAGAATCAATTTCATGGGAAAATAAAAAGAGAAAGAGAAAGAGAGAAGGAAGCAGAGTTAGGGCAAGCAGAGGCGAAGACTCTCCACCATTGTTAGAGAAAAAAAAAGCTTGAGGAAATTCAGGTAAGGGGGAGAATGAGATTCTTTAATAGTGGTTTGAACATGAGAGGATAGTAAGGGTTTCTTTCCCTCTAGAACTTTATATGTATACTATGTGCATTCTCCTTCTTCTTGTATGACTTCGTATCTATGTAATTGTTGTTGTTAAAGCATATTTTGAGTACTACTTTAATGTGAAATTCATGTGGTTCATGCGTTATTGTTGTGCTTTTTCCATAAGAAATCAGATTTGGAAATGTATGGGTTTAGGGGATGACGAAATATGGTTTTAAATTGTGAAAAAAAATTGAATAAAAGGATAGTTTAATGAAGTAGAATGGAACCCTTATCATTAAACTGATACAAATGTTGTTTTGGGTTAAAATTGGGAGCTTGAAAGTGCTCCAATGGGGGAAAATCGCTCTGATGAGAGAACAAGTTTTTGGATGAACAAATGGCCCATACACGTATGCAGGGAGTCCATACGCATATGATGGGACATTCCAGGGGCATACACGTACAGTACACGCCCTGTCCCCATGGCCAACCAACTTCTCTGCTGGTACGCGTATGAGAGCATGGAAATACGCGTATGAGATATTCAATACGCGCAAGGGAAGATTTTAGGAGGGTTCAGAGAGAAACCCCCTCTGGTCATACGTGTATAGCCTTGGCAATACACGTATGGAGGCTTAGGCATTTGAGCCCTACGCGTATGTTACGCAGGCTTGGGGCGAGGAAAAGTGGTAATGCACGTATGGGCAGGGTTGTAGTGCAAATTTCCCATTTTCACGATTTCTGTCTAGATTTCGCATATGATGCAATTCCCCTTGATTTGTAAAACTAAGATGATATAATTGGACATAGGGAAACTGATAGTTACATTAAATAGGATAAAATATGGGATTTTATGTGATTGTTCTTATGAAATGTGTTTGATGCTTGTGCGCCAAGATTGTCGTCATGTGGACGGTCTTGAGCAGTGGTGGTAATTCCGGAGGGAATTACGGTGAGTATGTGGCTCACGCTTGATCATTGAGGATTGTGGGTTACACATGAATGATTATTATATTGTGCATAATTGTGTGTCATGCATTCATGTCATATTGTATGGAGATGAGCTAGGTGGGAATCTATGATGGGTACCTAGTCTCGTCCGGACTCCATGATGGTACCACATGCATTGTGTCGTGTCAGTTGAGTCTCATTGCATAAGTATATGATTGAATGTGGGCTGAATATGCTAAGTATTAATGTGGCACTTGTGTGTGTGTTGTGATGATATGATTGGTGTGATTTGTGTGATAACTACTCCTTAGCATGTGATTTTCACCGTGTATTATTGGATGTAATTCTCACCCCTTTTATGTTGTTTTGTTTGTGCTTCTTGGGGAGTACAAATGATCAATTATCTGAGTAATGCTTGGAGCATGTGTTGCTATTGATCAAGTCTTAGGAGTCGCTCTGATACATAACACGGGAAGGATGGAGATTTCATTATTTTCTTTATATTATTTGTTATTTGTCATCTGTTACGCATCATGATTTATTTAATGTTATTGAACCACAAATTTTATGGAGGTTTGATGTAATTGGAGCCTTATTGAACCACAATTTTTTATCTTTATTAAGAAATAAGATACGAAGTGATTTAATACTTCATGATGATATTTTTGTTGATGTGACATTCTACGTGTGTAACTCTAATTAATTTTCGCAAACTATTTTCATATTTTTAACTTATTAGATAAATGGGTAGAGTAGGGTGTTACAATTGGTATCAGAGAAGGTCGGTCCATTCGGCCAGTGTTATAGTAGAGTCTAACTATAGAGTGCGTATAGTCATGTGTTTCTTCTAACCGGTATTTTCTTTGGAACATGTTATTCCTTGGTCTACAACATGTGTGTGAAAACACGGCCGATGCTTATTTTTTTCCATTTACAGATTAATATTGAAATAAGTTGGGGAGAAGTTGGTGCTTCTCCAAGAGGCTTCAAGTGCGGGTGATGGCTCAGTGTGTCGTTGGACGCTATTATAGTTTGGTGAATATTGTTTATGCCTCATCATGATTGTTGGCTATCTATTGACAAATTGAGGAAATTATCACCCTTAATCTCTTATTGATAATAGACGGAATCATGTTGGATGGAATAGGCGTGTCTTGCCAGCTTAGATGGTGTGTACAGTGAATTGTTCAGAGTTAAGCCAAGTGCTTACAGATTTTCTTGATGAGTCGATGCAGATTCTTATATATGAAGATGAGACAGATTCGAGTTTCTTGTCCATCAATTAAGTTGGGATGTCTCTGAGGGAGAACGATTAGGTATTGTTGATGGTTACTTCTCGGAGAGTAGAGAGCAGGTGACGGATAGAGATATGCCAGTGGTGTGTAATTCCTGATGCTTTTCCTGAAGATATTTGTGACTTGCCTCCAGAGTGTGGATCTAAGTTAAGGGATAGCAGAGATGCTATTTTTGTTGTCTTCTAAGCAAGTGGATGAACTTCTAGAAGATAAAGCATTGATGTTGTAATGTTTGCATCATTGCAAGTGTTGAAAGATAATAAGTTGTTTGCGAAACTTTCAAAATGTGAGTTATGGCTGCATGAAGCGATTTTTGTGGGACATGTTATTTCTGGTGATGGCATATCAGTGGATCCATCCAAAGTAAGTGTTGTAGTTTAGTGGGAACCTCCGAAATCAATGATGGAGATTAGGAGTTTCTTGGGTTTGGCAGGTTATTACCGCATTTTATCGAGGGGTTTTCTAATTTGGCCCTTCCTCTAACTCAGCTGACTAGAAAAGGTCAGGCCTTTGTGTGGGATATCTTGTGTGAATAGAGTTTTAGGGAATTGAATAAGAGATTGACTACGACACCAATCTTGATTCTACCAAAGCCAGATGAACCTTTCATGGTATATTGTGATGTATCTAAATTAGGATTAGGCGGAGTATTAATGCAGGATGGTAAGTTCGTGGCTTATGCCTCACGACAATTGAGGGTACATGAAAGGAATTATACTAATCATGACCTTGAGTTAGCTGCAGTGGTTTTTGTGTTGAAAATTTGGAGACATTACTTGTACGGATCGAGGTTTGAAGTGTTCAGTGACCATAAAAGTCTAAAGTATTTATTTGACCTGAAAGAATTGAAT
The DNA here is from genome assembly GCA_963859935.3 of Lathyrus sativus. Classification (NCBI taxonomy): domain Eukaryota; kingdom Viridiplantae; phylum Streptophyta; class Magnoliopsida; order Fabales; family Fabaceae; genus Lathyrus; species Lathyrus sativus. The sequence continues at coordinate 429,820,493 of OZ012739.1, read as the reverse complement.
ATAAGACAGAGAAGATGGTTAGAGTTCTTGAAGGACTATAATTTTAGCTTAAGTTACCATTTTGGTAAAGCTAACGTCGTGGCAGATGCTTTGAGTCGGAAGACAATTCACATGTCGACATTAATGATAAAGGAGTTGGACTTAATTGAACAGTTTAGAGACTTGAGCATGGTTTGTGAACTGAATCCTGAGAGTTTGATGTTGGGTATGATGAAGGTTAATAATGAGTTATTTAATGAGATTAGAGAGAGTCAAAAACTCGATTTGAAGCTGGTGGATTTAAGGACCGCATGAAGGTTGGATATAAATGGTGACTTTAAGGTAGATGGTTTTGGTGTGTTGAGGTTTCAGGACAAAATTTGTGTACTAGATAATCCTGACTTGAGAAAAATGATCTTAGAGGAGAGCCACAGAAGTAGCTTGAGTATTCCTTCAAGAGCTATGAAAATGTATCAGGATCTTAAGAAATTGTTTTGGTGGCTAGGTATGAAGGAAGATGTAGCTCGGTTTGTGTATGCTTGTTTGACTTGCCAAAAGTCAAAAGTGGAACATCAAAAACCTTTCGGTTTGATGCAACTAATAGAAATACCAGAGTGAAAGTGGGATAGTATTGTGATGGACTTTGTGACTGGTTTACCGAATACGGCAATAGACTTTGATGCTATTTGGGTAATGGTGGATAAACTGGAAAAATTGGCACATTTTATACTGATTAACATAAGTTTTCCTTTATCAAAGTTAACAGAGATTTATATCAGGATAATAGTGAAGTTGCACGGGGTTCCGTCGAGCATAGTTTCGAATAGAGACCTAAGGTTTAATTCCAGATTTTGGAAGAGCTTGCATGAAGCTTTAGGCTCTAGTTTGAAATTGAGTTCTGCTTATCATTCATAGAAAGATGGACAATCTGAGAGGACTATTCAGTCACACTAGAAGACTTGTTGAGAGCTTATATACTCAAACACGGAGGTGCTTGGGATACCTATTTACCATTGATTGAATTTACTTACAATAACATTTACCATTCTAGTATCGGAATAACGTCTTTTGAAGCATTGTATGGTAGGAGGTGTAGGACACCTATGTGCTGGTATGAGTCTGGTGAGAGCACTGTACTTGGACTCGAGATTATGCAACCGACTACTGGGATGATTCAAATGATCGTAGAGAAGATGAAGGCATCTCAGATTAGGCAGAAGAAATGTCATGATAATAGGAGGAAAGAGCTGGAATTTAGAGATGTAAACCATGTGTTTCTAAAGGTCAATCATGTGATCGATGTTGGTCGTGTGTTGAAATCGAAGAAGCTGGATCCTAAGTTCATTGGACCATATTGGATTTTGCAGAGAGTTGGAATTGTTGCATGTAGAGTGGCGTTGCGACCCGAACTTTCGAATTTGTATGATGTTGTCATACCCTAATTTTTGACCCTAAGATTTTGTTTTGCATCATCTGCATAGCATAACATGCACTTCATCTTGCATAGTGTCTAAAATGTCAGTCAGAATAAATTTGTTGGATTTACAAACAAACCGGTCTAAATTTATTTCGAAATCTGACAAAATGCTGTATTTTTCCAATATGTTTATTTCACACTGATTATTTTGGTGTGTCATTTTATTTTTTCGAGCATTTTTTGCCCGACTTTTTATTTCGTTTTTAATTATTTTTATTTAAATAATCATTTAATTTATTTAGATTTAATTAGATATTTAATATAAATTTTTATTTTTATTAATTAATTTTACTTTTAATTTGTTTATTAATATTTTATTTTTTTAAAACATAAGTCTTCGGAGCAAAAGACGAGCTCGAGCGTATCGCTCGGGTTCTTCTATTAGATCAACTAGGTTTCCGGTGTTGCGAGTTCCTCGCATTGACCGACTAAAAAGATGCTTTAGTCTAGACGGTGTAACAACAGGGTAAGAAATTTGACGTAATTGGTCCCCGGCAACGGCGCCAAAAACTTGATGCGTGCTATCCGCAAGTATACGGAGTACGTCAGAGTAACATAAAAGATTATCGATCCCATAGAGACCAATGTCAATCTATTGGTTACTATTGTTACAATGTTTATCAAAAGCTAATGAAAACAGAGCGTAATACACACAGAAAAAATAATAATTAAGGAATGACTTTAAATTCAGAATAAAGCATACTGGAATGTAATTCTCATCGATCAAACAATACTCCTATTGTCTAAGTAGTAATACTTGTGGGACAATAATTTCTTCCTCGAAAAAGAGTTAATGAAAAAGGAACCATTGCGTTAGCGTAATCGGAACCAGACCTGACCTTTAATTTATACCAGCGGCTCACGCTGCACCGGTCGCATATTGCGTTAATGTGAAAAATCCTTTTTAATATAACTACCTCTAAGATTCATTTAAAAAGTGTTTTGATTGGAAACTTTCAATATCAAAGGGTTTCTGGCATATGCTCAGCCAACCGGATCCTAAATCTATAAACACATCCAAAAATAGTTTTAAAATCACTTTCTAATAATATCAAACTTTCCTAATTAATTAATAAAGTGCTTTCGATGTTTTTACCATTTAAATACTAACCAACTCTTATCTAAAGTGTCAGACGACTTTCAATCTTACCCGAGACATAGTCAGAGTTATTACGTAAACAGAAACACAGTCTCGTTCACGTAATGGCCAATCAATTTAAGTTCAGAAAAGTTGCATTCAAATCTGAAAAAGCCCCTAAAGTATTTCTACAAATACAACATATGGAGTACCGTCAAAACAAGGGTCCTCACATCCCAGCACGGCAGAATTACCTAGACATGATGGTGGTAAACATAGTAAAGAATTTGTTTATAGAATAACTCATTTAGGGAAATAAATACGTGCATGATTAGATTTCAAAAGTAAGAACAAAAGTGACACGCTTAGATTCAGTTTAGAAAACAAATCTTTTGAAATAAAGCGATATGTAAATTGTGCAGAAAATTAAATAATTTAAGACAATGTGAATAATAATAAAAGTGTGAATAAAATTAAAAAAACTTGCTTCAAATCGGAGACTTGAATCTGGTACAGTGCTGGAAAGTAAAGTTAACTTGGAAAGTAAAATGACGTCAAGATTAAACTCATATGCTACGATGCTCCAAACTCGATTACAACAATAGTGCGGTAACCCCTTGATGTGACAGATTACCGCTTTTAATAACTAGATTTATGCCTATGCTGAGAACTAAGATTGAATGACAAAAATGAAAAACTGAGTCCTATTTATAGTGAAACAATGCCTTGAATGTCAATCTGAACCTTCAAGAATTGTGGGAGAGAAAATCTCTAGTCATGGCCTCATTGTCCAACCGTCCTTAACTGGACCACCAAAATCAAAGATGGCACCCGCCATCTAGACATGGCATCCGACATGTGTACAAAACATGAGAGACCTGGTCTAGTGACTATTGGAACGTGGGAGAAACCCTAAACATCATCGCTACCCCCACGGTCAACGCCGTGTGGAACGCCATGTGTGTAATTTTTACCGAAAACTCTGTTTTCTGCTCTTTTCGCTCCATTTCTTTGTGGAAGGATCTTATTAGGCAATGCACCTGAAAACAAAACAAAACACAAGCATAATGCAAGAAAATAACAATTAAGCAACAATAAACATATGCAATCCGAGCCAAATATGCAGTGTGTTTTGGTGTCATCAATAACTGTTCACAATATTAAGATTCTGAGGACATATGGAGGTGGAGAATATGTGTCAAAAGATTTCGACATGCTATGCACAAAAGAAGGAATTGTGCACGAGGTGGTGCCACCATACACTCATCAACAAAATGATATTGCTAAGAGAAAGAAAAAAACCATTATGAATATGGTAAAAAGTGTGTTAAAAGACAAGTATCTCCCAAATGAGTTATGAGGTGAGGCTATGTTAACTGTTACATACATTTTAAAGAGGTGTCCAACAAAGAGGCTTGAAGGTATCATACCAAAAGAATGTTGGTCTGGTGTCAAACCTAGTTTAAGCCATTTTGAGGTATTTTGGTAGCACATAGACATGTGTCATATCAGTTAAGAAGATAGATGGATGATAAGTCAAGTCAGATGATCCTGGTGGGATATTATTCGACTGTTAGATACAAACTATTTGACCCAGTGAACAAGTAAGTTGTGATTAGCAGGGGTATGGTCTTAGATGAGCTTAACGAGTGGGATTGGATTGAGAACATCAAGAAGGATTCGGTGAGAATCTTGTGTGATGAACCATCTAGTGAAGCTGTTAGAGAAGTTTGACAAGAAGCTATCAAAGGTCAAGTTAGCATAAGCAGACCTCAAAGAACCAGAAACATGCCTACAAGACTGCAGAAATATGCAATCACATCAGATGATGTGGTCGATGGTGAAGGTGAGTTAGTATATACACTATGAATTTTATGCAGATACAGAGCCAGTCGATGCAGTTGAAGCATTAAAAGACTCAAGGTGGATGAAAGCTATGATGGATAAGGTAAAATCCATAGAAGACAATGGTACCTAGACACTAGTCAAATTTCCAAAAGGGAATAAGGAAATATATGTGAAGTGGGTATACAAAGTCAAGATGAATCCAAAAGGTGAAGTAACTCAACACAAGGCAAGACTTGTAGCCAAGGGGTATCTTCAGAAAGAATGAATCAAATATGATGAATTCTTTGCACCAGTAGATAGAATGAAAAAAAATCAGGTGGGTTGTTGGTCTAGCGAATATGCATAACTGTTCACAATATTAAGATTCTAAGGACATATGGAGGTGGAGAATATGTGTTGAAAGATTTCTACATGCTATGTACAAAAGAAGGAATTGTGCACGAGGTGGTGCCACCATACACTCATCAACAAAATGATAGTGCTAAAGAAAGAACAAAACCATTATGAATATGGTAAGGAGTATGTTAAAAGGCAAGTTCTCTCAAATTAGCTATGGGGTGAGGCTATGTCAACTGTTACATACATTTTAAATAGATGTCCAACAAAGAGGCTTGAAGGTATCACACCAGAAGAATGTTAGTCTTGTGTAAAACCTAGTTTAAGCCACTTGAAGGTGTTTGGATAGCACATAGACATGTGACATATCAGTTAAGAAGAAAGATAGATGATAGGTCGAGTCAGATGATCCTGGTGGGATATCATTCGACTGTTAGATACAAACTATTCGACCCAGTGAACAAGCAAGTCTTGATCAGCGGGGATATGATCGTAGATGAGCTTAAAGAGTGGGATTGAACTGAGAACGTCAAAAAGGATTAAGTGAGAATCTTGTGTGATTAACCAGCTAGTGAAGTTGTTAGAGAAGTTCGACAAGAAGCTGTCGAAGGTCAAGCTAGCACAAGCAGGCCTCAAAAAACCAGAAACATGCCTGCAAGACTGTAGAAATGTGTAATCGCATTAGATGACATGGTAGATGGTGAGGTGAGTTAGTACACAATGAATTCTATACAGATACAAAGCCAGTCGATGCATTTGAAGCATTAAAAGGCTCAAGGTGGATGAAAGTTATGATGGATGAGATAAAATCCATAAAAGACAATGATACCTAGACACTAGTCAAATTGCCAAAAGGGAATAAGGCGATATATGTGAAGTGGGTATACAAAGTCAAGCTAAATCCAAAAGGTGAAGTAACTCGACACAAGGCAAGACTTGCAGCCAAGGGGTATCTTCAAAAAGAATTAATCAAATATGATGAACTCTTTACACCGGTAGCTAGAATGAAAAAAATTAGGTGGGTTGCTGGTCTAGCCAATATGCATAACTGCTCAATGTGTTAGATGGACGTAAAATGTGCATTTCTAAATGGCCACTAGATAAAGAGGTGTATGTAACACAACCAATTGGGTTTGTGAAAAGGACCAAGAAAGAAAAGCATACAAGTTGCATAAAGCTCTGTATGGACTAAAACAAGCTCCAAGAACTTGGAACTATAAATTAGGCAGCTTTCTAAGAGAGAAGGAGTTTGACAGGTGCACGACAAAGCATGATGTGTATGTCAAGAGAAGCAGGAGTGAGCTGCTTATACCGTGTCTCTATGTCGATGACTTGTTGATAACAGGCAGTTGCAAGAAGGAGATTGAAGATTTCAAATATGACTTAAGTAAGAAGTTTAAAATGTCAGATTTGGGAAATCACTCATACTTCTTTGGTATCGAATTCTGCAAGAGTATTAGGGGCTTCATGATGCACCAAAGAAGATATGCAGGACAAATACTCAAGAGATCGAGATGCAAGGTTGTAACCCAACATCGACTCCAAGTGAGCCCAGATTGCAACTGATAAAAGACTTAACTGAAGATGATGTTGAAGACTCATTGGATCAGTTAGATACCTTTGCCACACAAGACCAGATTTAACCTATTGTGTAGACATGGTCAGTAGATTCATGCAGAAGCCAAAGGTATCCCATCTTGCAGCCACCAAGAGAATACTAAGGTATCTGAACACTCAACTATGATATTTTGTTTCCTTCAGTCGATGAAGGAAAATAATGCAGGCTTGTGGGCTGCATTGAATCTAGTTGGTGTGGTGATGTTGAAGATAAAAAATCGACAATAGGATATGCGTTCATGTTAGGTGGTGCGCCAATCGCTTGGAGTTTAAGAAAGGAACCGATGGTAGCTTTATCATCACATGAGGCAGAATACATAGCAGTTTCACTATGTACATGTCAAGCAACATGGATGATGAATCTAGTCGAAGAAATTATAAGGAAAAATCATGGAGCAATGACCATGAAGATCGAAAACATGCAAGCTATCAACATGGCAAAGAATCCGACTAAACACGGAAGAAGCAAACACATCAAAATGAGGTCACATTACCTGAGAGAGTAGGTAGCGAGTGAAAAGTTGAGTGTGCAACATTGCAAATCAGAGAATCAGATTGCAGATATAATGGCGAAGGCTGCGTAGGTTGAATTATTCAAGAGATTAACAACAATGATGAATGTAGATAGCCTAGACACAATGAATTACGTGGTGTGTAAATATGTAATTTCTTGTGTCAAGCCCTATAGTATTCAACGGGTGTCGAAGGATGTTTTAGTTTTGTCGAATGAGTTAAACTCGACGGAGTTGAAGTTGACTAACTTAGCTTAGTTTTAGTTGAGTTAGTTATTTTGTATTTACTTGGAATGCAAGTAGTCACATTATAAATAAAGAGGAACTCTATTTTATTAAGAGAGAATTATGTAGTAGCATTGTGTAGTTTTAAGAAATCACATATGTGATTGACACATATTGTAATAAACATTTTAAGTGCAGTTTGCACAACAATACAATCTTTTTCTTCTTCTTCTAAATTTTTTCTCTCATTTCAATTGTCTCGTTTTCATCTTTCGATTCTCTATGTAATGTAAAAACATTTTACAATCAATGAATAATTGTTTAACCTAAATAAATGATAAAGATCAAAAGGCGTTATCAATAAAAAAGAAATTGATTCAGGTAACTTTAAGATTTTAGTTTTTTCAACATCTAGGATAATAATTTTTCTTTAAAAAATTAAACTAATTACCCAACTATTAATTTGTTTGTACTTCCACTTTATTTATATTTAAATACAATTTATTTATAAAACTAGATTGATTTTCCTTTTAAAAAAATCACATTAAAGTTTAAACGTACTTATAAAAAGATAAAAAAGAAACCATGACAAGAAAAAGTGAAACTGTACAAATTAAACAAAAGAAGATTGAAATTAAGATCCACACAATAAACCAACTATGCAGATAAGGCAGCAAGATAGGCCACACCCTTGTGTTTGAGCCTCACATACACTGATACACACTCCATCACAAATATAAATTTCCCACTCTCTCCCTCTAAATTCCAAACATAGATACTATGGCCACCACCACAACCGCCGCCGTCACGTCACACTTTTTCGGCACCCATCTCAGCAAACCAGCCTCAAACACGGGAAGAATCCGCGCATTTTTCAACATCGGCTTCAAAAAAGCAGCACCAAAGAAAAAGGAAGTAAAGAAAGTGAGACAGCCCGAAAGTGACGGACTAGTGTGGTTTCCCGGTGCACAGCCACCGGAATGGCTCGACGGAACCATGATCGGGGATCGTGGATTTGATCCATTGGGATTTTCGAAGCCTGCCGAGTATCTGCAGTTTGACCTTGACTCGCTTGACCAGAACTTAGCTAAGAACCTTGCTGGTGACGTGATCAGGACTAGGGTGGAAGCTACAGAGGTGAAACCGACGCCGTTTCAGCCGTACTCAGAGGTTTTTGGGATTGAGAGGTTTCGTGAGTGTGAAGTTATTCATGGAAGGTGGGCCATGCTTGGTGCTCTTGGTGCTCTGGCTGTTGAAGCTTTCACTGGTGTAGCATGGCAAGATGCTGGAAAGGTAACTTTTTTTATTACCTTTTCTTTCTTTCTAGTTTCTACTAGTTGCTAGTGCTATGGTTAATCAGTACAGAGACACTCGACTTCACAGCGACACCTAACATAGATAATAATTTTGATGCATATATTTTTTTAGAGATGTCGGTGTTACATAGGTTAATTATGTGTATACAATAATTAAATTTAATCAGAGTAAAATAAAGTGTCACAACTCATTAACATCAATAGGATGGGATGAGACATTAGAATGTGAGGAAACTAGAACGCTTAAACTACGGGACAAGACAGTGGAATTTGTATTTAGATGTTGATGTTTTTTAATAATAGATTACGCCATATATGGACGATGTAATATGGTCCCATGTTATGTATGTGACTATGTGATAGTGTTGCAAATATTCCTGGTTAAGCTTGGTGTTTTAGTATGATAATATGGCTGAAAATGATCAAGACTTTTGAACCAACAACGATGAAGACAAGAATTCACATTATTATTTGATTTGAAGGAGATTGTGTCATACAAACAAAGCGTCACACAAGATAGTTCTACACAAATCCAAACTCAATTAGTTGAAGTCGATATTGCTAAGTTGGACGTCATCACCAGGGTTTGAACCCTAATATTTATGGCTGTGTATGTGAGTTTCTAGTGGTTATTACCACTGCGTCTATAAAAAAAAGAAAAACAAATTCTTGTTCCGTTAACTGCTATCTAATTATATTCAGGTGGAGCTGGTGGAAGGGCCATCCTACTTTGGATTTTCTCTTCCTTTTTCATTGACCACATTGATATGGATTGAAGTATTAGTAATTGGATACATCGAGTTTCAAAGGAATGCAGAGCTTGACCCAGAGAAAAGGTTATACCCAGGTGGAAAATTCTTTGATCCTCTTGGTTTGGCCAGTGACCCTGAAGAGAAAGAAAGACTTCAACTGGCAGAGATTAAGCATTCTCGCTTGGCCATGGTGGTTTTCCTTATCTTTGCAATTCAAGCTGCTGCTACTGGAAAAGGACCTATTGGTTTCATTGCTACCTTCAACCAGTGACATAATTCTATATATGAAATGAAACCTTTTTAGCTCAATATCTTCTCTATCATGTATAAGTCTCGTCAATATCACTCATTCCATGTTAAAATTTTAATTTTTTTCTTTCTATATCCGCCGAAATTAAGAACTTCTATGTATGTAATACCATAAATGACCCTATATGTATGTACTGTGTTTTATGCTTTTCTGTAGTACCATATTATAATATAGAGGAGTGCTATGCTTGCACCACAATGTTTTTATATTATAATATATGTATGTAATGTTGCGCATAGCAGCAATACATAGTTTACTTTTACACCCTTCTATAAAGAAACATTCACCGACCCTTTTCAAACCCTTTTCAAACAAGTTAATGTAATAGAGTAAACTTGTCACAAATCTTCGTCTTTGAATTTGGTCTTTGATTATTGAATTTAGGATTAAATATGTTTTTGGTCTTTATAAAGTTATTAAGTTTTGCTTTTTTGTCTCTATAAAAAAAATAAGGTGTTTTCATCCTTACAAAATAATTATGTATGTAGTTTTAGTCCTTACTTTTAAATCAACGTGTATTTTTGAATGATTATTTTGTAAATATATTAAGAACGTTATACAAAATGTTTCGAAAAAAAAAATTCAAAATTTAATTTATAAGTCGAAACTTTCATTACTTTTATCATTATTTTTTAAAATTAAAAAAATTTATATTTATTTTTTTTCATTTTAAAAAATTATATAATTTGATAAAGAATTTTATAGTAATTTGAATACGTTTAAAAAAATTATTCAAAAATTTAAAAGCTTATGAGTAATATAATAGTTTTCAAAATTTTTAAAAATAATAAGGATTAAAACTGCATCCATAAAATTTTTGTAGAGACTAAAATATATTTTTTTTTTATAAAAATTTAAAAATGAAATATGAGATATTTGTTGGAATCAAAAATATATTTAACCTTTAATTCTATATAATTTTTTTTCCATGTATGTTACTAAAGGATATTAACGGTGTGGAAGTTTTACCCCATACCCCTACACTTATACCTATACCCCTACATTAAAAAAATTTGGACCAAAATATCCTCGTATAAAAATTTATTATTTTTTAATTTTTTTAATATTTTTTTATTTGTTTACCGGAAGACTTTTTGGAAGTCTTCCGGTTCACATTTTTTTAGTATGTTTACCGGAAGACTTTTTGGAAGTCTTCCGGTAAATATTTTTTTTCGTTTGTTTACCGGAAGACTTTTTGGAAGTCTTCCGGTTCATGTTTTTTTTTAATTTGTAATTAATATTTAAGATTTATTAATTTTATATAAAGACCAATTTAGTAAATTTTTGGATATTATACTTAAAATATAAAAATTCTATAAATAGAGAATCATTTTCAGAATATTTTCTATTTACTATAATTATTAGAATACTAGGATTAAAATCATTTATTTTAAATGATCATAATAGTAGAATTTTCTCAAATATCTTATTAATCTTAAACATTAATAAATAAAATAAATTTAAATATAAGATATAAGTTTACATTATTCAATATATTTAATCAAATGAAAACATATGTGATAAATAAATAATGTATTTTAACTTAAAATGATCACAATAAGTTAACTTGCAAAATAATATAAGTAATAAATTAATAATGTATTTTATTTAAAATAATCACAATAATAAAATACGCAAATAATGTGTTTTATTTATAGGACTGATATAGTTTTATTGATTATTTAATTTTGAATACTACTATGAATATACTATTTAATCTATACTTTAGAACTCACATAATTATAAATATAAAAAATATTGTTTTATTACCCATATTTTTATTTAATTAAAAAAAATAAGAATATAAATTTATTATTTGTTTTTCATTTTTGTTTGATCTTTTTAATTATTTCACTTTATTTAATATTTTTAATAAAATAAATAATATATTTTATTTAAAGTAAGCACAGTATAGAATATGCAAAAATTTATAAATAAATAAAAAGATCAAACGAAAATATAGTAAATAGAAAATATTCTATTTATAGTAAATTGGTCATAGTATTCTAATAATTATAGTAAATAGTAATTTGATCTTTTTTTTATTTATAAATTTTTTGCATATTCTATACTGTGCTTACTTTAAATAAAATATATTATTTATTTTATTAAAAATATTAAATAAAGTGAAATAATTAAAAAGATCAAACAAAAATGAAAAACAAATAATAAATTTATATTCTTATTTTTTTTAATTAAATAAAAATATGGGTAATAAAACAATATTTTTTATATTTATAATTATGTGAGTTCTAAAGTATAGATTAAATACTATATTCATAGTAGTATTCAAAATTAAATAATCAATAAAACTATATCAGTCCTATAAATAAAACACATTATTTGCGTATTTTATTATTGTGATTATTTTAAATAAAATACATTATTAATTTATTACTTATATTATTTTGCAAGTTAACTTATTGTGATCATTTTAAGTTAAAATACATTATTTATTTATCACATATGTTTTCATTTGATTAAATATATTGAATAATGTAAACTTATATCTTATATTTAAATTTATTTTATTTATTAATGTTTAAGATTAATAAGATATTTGAGAAAATTCTACTATTATGATCATTTAAAATAAATGATTTTAATCCTAGTATTCTAATAATTATAGTAAATAGAAAATATTCTGAAAATGATTCTCTATTTATAGAATGTTTATATTTTAAGTATAATATTCAAAAATTTACTAAATTGGTCTTTATATAAAATTAATAAATCTTAAATATTAATTACAAATTAAAAAAAAAACATGAACCGGAAGACTTCCAAAAAGTCTTCCGGTAAACAAACGAAAAAAAATATTTACCGGAAGACTTCCAAAAAGTCTTCCGGTAAACATACTAAAAAAATGTGAACCGGAAGACTTCCAAAAAGTCTTCCGGTAAACAAATAAAAAAATATTAAAAAAATTAAAAAATAATAAATTTTTATACGAGGATATTTTGGTCCAAAATTTTTTAATGTAGGGGTATAGGTATAAGTGTAGGGGTATGGGGTAAAACTTCCTGTTTGAAAATGTGCTACTACAAGTCCACAACCATTTTAATTGTCAACATTACGCTTAATGAGCATGTCAACACCGTTAGGAAGTTTTACCCCATACCCCTACACTTATACCTATACCCCTACATTAAAAAATTTTGGACCAAAATATCCTCGTATAAAAATTTATTATTTTTTAATTTTTTTAATATTTTTTTATTTGTTTACCGGAAGACTTTTTGGAAGTCTTCCGGTTCACATTTTTTTAGTATGTTTACCGGAAGACTTTTTGGAAGTCTTCCGGTAAATATTTTTTTTCGTTTGTTTACCGGAAGACTTTTTGGAAGTCTTCCGGTTCATGTTTTTTTTTTAATTTGTAATTAATATTTAAGATTTATTAATTTTATATAAAGACCAATTTAGTAAATTTTTGAATATTATACTTAAAATATAAACATTCTATAAATAGAGAATCATTTTCAGAATATTTTCTATTTACTATAATTATTAGAATACTAGGATTAAAATCATTTATTTTAAATGATCATAATAGTAGAATTTTCTCAAATATCTTATTAATCTTAAACATTAATAAATAAAATAAATTTAAATATAAGATATAAGTTTACATTATTCAATATATTTAATCAAATGAAAACATATGTGATAAATAAATAATGTATTTTAACTTAAAATGATCACAATAAGTTAACTTGCAAAATAATATAAGTAATAAATTAATAATGTATTTTATTTAAAATAATCACAATAATAAAATACGCAAATAATGTGTTTTATTTATAGGACTGATATAGTTTTATTGATTATTTAATTTTGAATACTACTATGAATATAGTATTTAATCTATACTTTAGAACTCACATAATTATAAATATAAAAAATATTGTTTTATTACCCATATTTTTATTTAATTAAAAAAAATAAGAATATAAATTTATTATTTGTTTTTCATTTTTGTTTGATCTTTTTAATTATTTCACTTTATTTAATATTTTTAATAAAATAAATAATATATTTTATTTAAAGTAAGCACAGTATAGAATATGCAAAAAATTTATAAATAAAAAAAAGATCAAATTACTATTTACTATAATTATTAGAATACTATGACCAATTTACTATAAATAGAATATTTTCTATTTACTATATTTTCGTTTGATCTTTTTATTTATTTATAAATTTTTGCATATTCTATACTGTGCTTACTTTAAATAAAATATATTATTTATTTTATTAAAAATATTAAATAAAGTGAAATAATTAAAAAGATCAAACAAAAATGAAAAACAAATAATAAATTTATATTCTTATTTTTTTTAATTAAATAAAAATATGGGTAATAAAACAATATTTTTTATATTTATAATTATGTGAGTTCTAAAGTATAGATTAAATAGTATATTCATAGTAGTATTCAAAATTAAATAATCAATAAAACTATATCAGTCCTATAAATAAAACACATTATTTGCGTATTTTATTATTGTGATTATTTTAAATAAAATACATTATTAATTTATTACTTATATTATTTTGCAAGTTAACTTATTGTGATCATTTTAAGTTAAAATACATTATTTATTTATCACATATGTTTTCATTTGATTAAATATATTGAATAATGTAAACTTATATCTTATATTTAAATTTATTTTATTTATTAATGTTTAAGATTAATAAGATATTTGAGAAAATTCTACTATTATGATCATTTAAAATAAATGATTTTAATCCTAGTATTCTAATAATTATAGTAAATAGAAAATATTCTGAAAATGATTCTCTATTTATAGAATTTTTATATTTTAAGTATAATATCCAAAAATTTACTAAATTGGTCTTTATATAAAATTAATAAATCTTAAATATTAATTACAAATTAAAAAAAAACATGAACCGGAAGACTTCCAAAAAGTCTTCCGGTAAACAAACGAAAAAAAATATTTACCGGAAGACTTCCAAAAAGTCTTCCGGTAAACATACTAAAAAAATGTGAACCGGAAGACTTCCAAAAAGTCTTCCGGTAAACAAATAAAAAAATATTAAAAAAATTAAAAAATAATAAATTTTTATACGAGGATATTTTGGTCCAAATTTTTTTAATGTAGGGGTATAGGTATAAGTGTAGGGGTATGGGGTAAAACTTCCTTTCAAACATTTCAATTTAGCAAAGAGAAAGCTAAGGGAGGCGACAACCTCTATATAGTAAAAATAAGAGCATTTCTCAATCATCCCATATGTTTGTTAGACACTATGCGCGTTTTTTAAAATACTTCACATTTTTAAAATATATCTCCGAACAAATGCATTATATTTAACCTTCAATTTTACAAATAAATTTATTTTAAAAATATATCTTCGAAAAATTTTCGAAAATATATTTTCGGAAACAACTTTTAACTTTTTTAAAGCAGGAGTTTTTATTTTTATAAACAAAAATTGTATTAAATAGATATTAGAGGGATCTTTACCCCAACAATATAACTACAATCAAAAACTCCAAAACCGCCCCAACTATTCTATAAAAAGTCTAAAGGAAATTTTGTCCGGTCATACAAACTACAACTACTTCGATAATTCGACACAATAGGTAACCACCACCAAGACAATACAAGAATAGATTGGAATATAGATTCACATTACAAATTTCATCATTAAACAAAATATTATTAATAGTCTTTCAAGTGCACCAACATATTACGAACCATATTGAATTTACAACTTCTAGTTTAAACCTACCAATCAACCTTAAGAATCATACCATAATATATTTCCAATTTGTCGATTCGTCGATCCAAGGCAAACCAATCCAATTAAAAACCTTCCGTCAAACCAATCTTACTTTAGTACAAGTGAGAAAAAGATGTGAAATGTCCTCTTGCTCATTAAAGTAGAAAATACATACGTTTTCATGTCGATTTACTATTATATCCCAATTAGCAAGATTCTTGCGTGCCAGTAATCTGTTTAGGAACATACGCCACACAAATATCTTAATTTTTAAAGGAATGCAAGTCTTCCAAAAAAGTCTCCAATGCAGTAAGAATTGGTGGTTAAAACATAGAATAGTTTCCAACAACAATAATATAATCATAATACAACTTAACCGAAAACTCTTTATTATTATTCTCAACTTGCCATAGCCATCTATCATCAATGTTAATTTTAGGTTGAACTGAGAAGAGCAGATGAGTAGTTCTGAATATACTTCACCTTGAGCTTCTAGCTATAAGCAAGTTCCTTACTAACCATATAATTGGACTGTGTAAGAAATAACACTAGTGTAATAGATTATAAATGAATTACATAGCAATAAGAATATATACTAATGTCGACATACTACCTCATATATAGATACTATATAATACTATTGTAGATTAATAATAATAATAATAATAATAACTACTTCTTGCATTTTATATTATTTGTTATATTTAAATATTTTTTATTGTTTATTGAGTTCAATATATTATTAATTATAAATTTGTTAAAAATATTTTAAGTTATTTACTATAGAGAAAGAAAGAAATAAAAATAAAAAATAATTAAATTTACTATTGTACTACTGTATTGTATTAATAAATTATATATATATATATATATATATATATATATATATATATATATATATATATATATATATATATATATATATATATATATATATATATATATATATATATATATATATATATATATATATATATATATATATATATATATATATATATATATATATATATATATATATATATATATATATATATATATATATATATATATATATATATATATATATATATATATATATATATATATATATATATATATATATATATATATATATATATATATATATATATATATATATATATATATATATATATATATATATATATATATATATATATATATATATATATATATATATATATATATATATATATATATATATATATATATATATATATAATATTTCATTTATAATTGTTACATTAGTGTTATTTCTTACACAACCCAATTATATGATATTACATAATTAAATACTCTTTTAAAACAGTTAAAAGGTGTTTTCGGAAATATATTTTCAGAATTTTTCGGAGATATATTTTTGGAATAAATTTATTCGTAAATTTGAGGGTATGACTAAAAAACTAATGAAATGTGTGTATTAGGGTGCGTTCGAAGATATATCTCCGAAAACAAGAAGTATTTTCAGAAATTCGTACGGTGTCTAAGAAACACATGAGTTGTGTTAAGAAATTGTCAAAAATAAAACCCAAGGTCCAAAGAAAAAAAGGAGGTCTCTCTTATCACTTTTTCAGCTGGATCACTAACAACTAATGTCCTGCTTCTAGTGAGGGTAGTTATGGCTAACTTTGATGTTGACATAGTCCTAAGAGAATTTCTTATTACACTCTAAGTAGTTCTTAGGCACCAAAATTATTTAAATGTTTCTAGATTTCAGAGATGCATCTCCAGACGCATCTATTTCTGAATAAACATTGTCATATTTCAGAGATATATCTCTAGAACCATTTTAAACATTCAAAACAAGTCACTCAGAAGTCTTTACATTTGAATTATTCTGAAGATGCATCTCCGATAATATTTCAAAGATATATCTTTGAAGTGTATCAGAACAGGTGTTATTCACTATGAGTTGTGTATTTGTTTTCATATGAAGTATGGCGCACGATCCAAAATAAAAAATAGGCGTACAAAATAATAAGAGACTAATATTGACTGTGTCAAAAATAAAATAGCAATATATGTAAAAAATATCGTACAATCGAGATTCAAAATGTAATAAAATCGTAAAAATAAAATAAAGAGTATAGTATTACAACAAAATAATAACATACTACTATTGTGTGTGTCTAACAACAGCTCATCTACCTCATCTGCCTGCTCTGCCTCCTCAGCCATCAATCCCCCCATTCTCCAGCGATGTCTCTGATACAACAGTACCCCCTGTGCCTCCGACATGATGGCATCCAAGACTCGCCTGACACCAGACCCGTCAGGGAAGATACTCTCGTCAATGTCTGCCCGCACAATCTCCATTGTGCGATAATTCCTAGGCAAGACATCATCAGTATGATCTAGCTAAGTCTGCTCTTCCTTCTGTATCTCCTGATGAGCTGGTCTTGGTGGATCTCCTGGAGCAGCACGCACCATGTACGGATGTGACACCCTGAAGAACCATCTAATGTACCTCTCGACGTAGCTCCAGACGTTTAGGGCTATGGTAGCTCGTGCCTCCTCTGGTACCAGATGAATCTCATAATCAACAAACATCTCATCCATTTATCTATAAGTCAAGGCAGAATGAGCATAGACATCAGGGTGTCTGGGGATGATCTGGGTGTACCTGAACTTCCGCATGACGCGCTCGGGCAGATGAGAAGCAGTGATACGTGATCTGTCGGCCAACCATAAGGAGTATAAAATTATCTCGCCAAATGGTCGCATTTGACGGTGACCCACATAGTTGTTGAAGTGCATGTCCTCAGCAATCAAATAGTCAAGATAGACTCTGAAAGGCTCGACCATCTGGTTCCCTCTGAGATGGATAAAAGCACAAGCACGCGTTATATCCTTGGTGTACTCATCCACACTTTCCCAACCAACGATGCACGGGAAGTGCTAGAGAATCCAAGCCAAAAAAAATATTTGGAACAAACGAATCATCAGCAATGGTTTCGAAAATATGAAATTAAAATGACAAAAAAAATTCAAGGATCGAGAAATATTACCACTAGTAGTGTCATGCTGCTTGTGACCTACTTCGTCTTCCACCAACATCTCTCTCTCAACTTTGAATAAAGATAGATCATACAAGCCACCCCCAGTTGTACTCATGGATCTGAGTGAGATCCAAGAAGTACCAGAGGTATGCAATGTCAGTATAAGTAGCACTCGTGTTCGCAAAAATTAAAGTGCCAACCCAAAAAAAGAAAGTATCCCCTCAAAGAATGAGCCCTATGTACCGCCACCTGCTTATCATCACCTATAGTCTGTTGTGCTCTCAGAATCTCATATGTATATACCTTCTTCAGGAACTCAAACCTAGCATGAACACCCCTGATCTTATCCACCTTCTTCATCGTCTTCTCTGGATCAGCCCCTAGATGCTCTACCATCATCTCGACTGCCTCGTCTTTGGTCATCCTTTCATAATCGAGGAATCTCCCCTGATGGAAATATGTAACAAACACGAGACTTTGTCCAATGTGATAGACATCTCACCACGTAGGAGATGAAACAAAGAGGTATCAGAATGACATCTCTCCACAAATGCATTAAGCATCTTGTGGTTGACCAGAGTATAACCAGTCATGCATAGGTCCTTCAGGCCAGATAATAACAGAACTGACTGAAACGAATCCTCCTCCTACTGAGGCAATACAACAATCTTCCTCCCATTGTTAAGAAACTTTTGGGGATCACGCTCATGAAATTTGTCATAAATAATCAATGTCAGTAACAATCAATATCATAAATAATCAATGTCAGCAATTAAAATTAACATAAAAAAAAAATAATCCAACTAATGCTACCTCCCCATCTCAGATATGTCTGGCAGTTGGTCTAGATACATAGGAAGTAAGGACAAATCAGATAGACCTTCTCTAAAATCCTCTGGCTCGGTATTTTCACCCTCTAGAGGTGGAACTAGATTAACATCATCATCAGCAGGAGGTGGGCCTCGATCGGCAGTATCATCCCTAAGTGCACTCTAAAGTTCACCTATAGTGGTAAGAGGATTAGATGTACTCTCGGATTCTGAGGGGAGCTAGTATAAACCTACTATGTTATTTATTTTTGTACATTTTACAGCCTTTATAACCATCATCAAACCAGGAAAATAAAGTAACATTCTGCTAAAACCAAAAAATACTTTAAAGTACCTAATTCACCCCCTCTCTTAGGTGCACTCTTTTCATCCATCTGTTGGCTTATCATTGCTGCAAAATTATTGGTAATATTAGGCATTTGGGTAGGAAATCTTGTCCCTAATGACTGGCTAATTCGACCCATATTATTAATGCCTGAACTAGATCCTTGCAATGGCGAAGTTACATTCACCATCAGGTCTATGAATACTGATATTATATTATGCAAACTGGCCATCATTGATGTTGACATGCCGTAAGGCTGTTCGCGACCTATTGGGGGCATTGAGAATCCATGCATATAAGGCCTGAATAAATTACTCCCCACTAGAAGGGAGGTGATCGCGACTTTCTATGTCTAATACAACTTAACTGCAAGTGCACAGTCTATCGCGTAGTAATAAAAGATATCGATCCCACAGGGACTCGTAATCAAACTAGTGTTCTCGGGAGTTACTATGTTTAGCTAGGTAGATAATGTTTAAGGAAATAATTTCTGTCACTAATGGGAACTAAAAACGTTACTTGAATTATAATTACGTGAATCGATATGCAGTAATTATGTTCTTCGGGGATTTGACAAGTTACCGGTATATGAAATATTTTTCAGAATTTATTTAAGCAGAAAATAGTGATCTGAAGACTTTCGTCTCACGATGGTTGTTGACGCTAGTCATAATTCTAAGGGCCGAATATAGCTTTCACTGTCCCATTCGGGATTAAAACTACTTTTTGGAAATCTCTAAGTTCTAATCCATTTTAAAGTGCTTTCGCTGTTATTAAAACAAATGCCTAGTGTTTACTATCTGGTCTTACCGCAGTTGTCGCTTGTTGGTTCGTACCTTAATTAATTTCCCACTGTCGTGGCAAAACTACTTTTAAATAAGTTCTCGCTTTCGCGACGAACGTTTATTCAGTAAATAAGTTTAAACACTCAGACCATAAACAACTTTTGAAAAAGAAAGTTTTCAACCGGTTATTATCAAATCCCGTCTGAATTATTATTACATATCGATTACTCTGATTTAGCTAGACATGGATTTGGGAAAGGTAAAACATAAATAAAAGCAGAAACTTAGAACATTCATATTACTGGGAATTAAAGTTACAATTAACGAAATAATGAAAAACCTGTAACGTATCCAATTGGCTTTTGGCCAAATCCCAACGATGTCGGCAGGATTATGTCTTCAAACCAATAGAGCGCACAAACGAATATTGTCGAAATGGAATGCAGGAATAAGGAAAGGAAACAAAAAGCAGAAAGAATAAAACTAAATTTTTGCTCTGGAAATAAAATTGGGCAGCACTTCGTTGTCTGAATGCGGCTCTCTTTCTCAGCTCCCCTCCTTCCCTTTTTATAGAAATAGAATTCTAACGGTTGTAATTTGAAGAAGGTGGACTTGGAGGCAGAAATATCAGGGAGTAGTGGTCCATTATTTGGGACTTGGAACTGCATTTTGCACGTTCATTTGAAGTTGTGCGTTTTTGCCTGCATGACGGTCGTCATGGTGTGTGACGGTCGTCATGGAGGTGTGACGGTCGTCACAGCAGCAAAATGTGCATTCTGCGTTTTTCATGTTGTTTTCATCTGGTTTTCGTCCATATTTCATCTGTAATTGCTTCTTTTCTTAATATTGCTTTGTTTAGACATGATCATCAAATACCTGCAAAATATCAGACAAATAACATGGAAAGAACCCGAAATCGGATTGAAAACAGTTAAACATTAGTTGAATTATGCATCAATATATATATATATATATATATATATATATATATATATATATATATATATATATATATATATATATATATATATATATATATATATATATATATATATATATATATATATATATATATATATATATATATATATATATATATATATATATATATATATATATATATATATATATATATATATATATATATATATATATATATATATATATATATATATATATATATATATATATATATATATATATATATATATATATATATATATATATATATATATATATATATATATATATATATATATATATATATATATATATATATATATATATATATATATATATATATATATATATATATATATATATATATATATGATTTCGTGTTATCAAACTCCCCTAAGCTTGAATCTTTGCTTGTCCTCAAGTAAAACAGGAAAAAGTCGGCAAGCACGAGGCAGCTTCCTCATTCACAAAGTTGGGAAAAACTGGGATTCTTAGTAGGAACAAAACGAGTACGGTGACGACACTGGACTACAAGTCTTCGGAGGTCTCCTTCTTATGGAAATCGGTCCCAGTCATGCTACTGTAGCTTGGTGTCAAGGTTCTCGCGTCAAGTTCACCCTGTTTGTTCTAGCGCAATCACATTAAGCGCGTTGTCCATACACTTTCATGGCAAGTCAACCTGTTAGTGAACATGATCTCCTTTCTGTTTTGATCTTTTTCATTGCTCATAAGCTTATACTATTGATTTTTCAATGAGTTTTTGTACCGTTGGGCTAAATGCTCGGGTGAGGAGCACCTAACTTAGAGGGAACATGTCTCTATACTTGGGCTAAATGGCTTTCTTTTCATGATTATTTTCATCTTTTTGGAGATCATACACTTATTTGCATTGGTCGCTCGCTTAGAAGTGTTTTAGGATGGTGCTGACTGCTAGTATAAACTACTTGGGGCTTAGTTTGCGTAGAAACTTAAAACTTTGGTACACGTAGGTAATGGAACCGACTCGCATAAACCGGAGGTCTAAGGTGTCAGGACGGTACTGGTTTTGTTAGAATTTTCGTCTCGGAGTTTCAAAACTTGGTTTGAACTTGGGCGCATTCTTGTGATGCTTTTGCTTTTGAGGAACGAACGAAAAAATTTTGTTTATGTCGAATAAAGCGGGGATGTTTGCGTAACGGAAGAAGATATATAAAAGAGCTTTTATTTGCTAAAACGTGAAAATGTTCGAATTGAAATTACGGAATTAAAAGTGCAAGGGAATGGGAAATAAACGCTCTGCTCCCACACTGTCTCAATCAGTGTCCCCACTGATTTGAAAGAATGCGAGAGGGAAATACAAGGGGAATGAAAATACAAGAAACTGAAAATATAGTAAACAAATAAGGAAAGAAATAACTAATCACAGCCTCTGCCTCGGTCACGTCCTCTTTCGCGTCTTCTGGCTCTGACTTGGTCGGCTCGGGCCTCAAAGTCCAGTGCTCCGGTATGATAGACATAGTCGCGGAGTCCTTCGAACTGCAAGGTAAGATTCGCTAGGTTCTCAGTGATGGTTTCCTGGCCGGTTTGGAGTTGTTGCATTTGGGTCCGATGCCAAGCTTCGAACTGCTCTGCTCGCTGATTCTGCTGTTGCATCATAGCGAGTATCTGGGCCTGCTGGTCGAGGGATCGGCGGAGGTCTTCTTCAGAGTAGTCGGGCTCTGGACGATGGCGGCGGCGGCGGTAGGATGTGCCTTCAGAAGGAAGTGGTTGCGATGCCTCCGGTTGCTCAGTTCTGTCCAACTCATCTTGGATTTCGTCACCAGAACCTTGGGTGTGGGTCTGAGTTGGAGTAGCGGCAGCAGCAGGGGCATTGAGGTCAAATATCCAGTTGGCACGATCCTCTGGGTGCATTCGGGTGCGTGATGGCAGGATGATACTTCTGACGGTTTTGCCACGCACGACCGGGTGGTACTTGCCATCGGCCCTGGAACGGATGAGGTGAGAAGCTCTGCAGTGGTCGGTGTCGAGGAACACCGAGGGAATGGCATGGAGATGCTGGAGGCGGTCACCGAGGTTCAGCCTGAGTGCAATGGAAGTAACAATCCCGCCAAAGTAAAATGGCTTAGAGCCACGGTTACAGTTGGCCTGAATGTGGGCCAGGAGGAACGGAGCGGCGTTGATGGGCTCGGAGTTAAACACACAGCGGAGAAAGAAGAGCTCTTTCGAGTTCACCTTATGGTTGCTATCCCGGGCGAAGATGGTGTTGCTCAGTGCTCGGTGGAAATACCGGATGGTCGGGTTGTGGATGTGCGTTGCATGCAGAGAATCCCAGCCATCAGCATTGATGCCGGTTAACTGGTACCAGAGCGCGAAGGCTTCGTGCTGAAACTGTTCGGTGAGGCGGTGGTGAGCATTGTCGCCGCGAGGGAATTGTAAGATGTCGGCAATCTGGTTCTGGTTCAGTTGATAGTTCGTGCCGAACATACGGAAGCATGCGGCACCGGAGTGTTGGCTGAGGTCGCCGCTGGAAGTGAAGTAGGTGAACGAACTGAGGAACTCGAGGGTGAGTTGTTCGTACGTCGGCTGCGGATTGGTGCAGAGGTGCCAGATGCCGGCTCTTTGGAGCATCCAAGTGACGCCGTCAAGGAGGCCGAGCTCCGTGAGGGATGGGATATGCGGGTAGTGGGTCGGTTGTAGCGACCGTTGATGGAAGGCGATATAGTTGGCCCGCTGTTTCTCTCCGGAGTCGCCGTCGCTGAACACGATACTGCTGAGGTCTGGGGTTTCGTTGTTTCTCGCCATTGTTGGAGGATGCTGAAGAAATGTGGATTGAGTTGGTTCTGTGGAGTGAAAAATGTTACAGAAGTGGATTAGGAAGTTGAAATGGGAGTTGGAATATATGGAGCAAGGTGGGAAAACGAAAATTGGAAGTGGGGTTTGAGTTTGTGATGATTGGGAGTTGAAAGGATGTGAGTGGGAGAGAAAACGCAATCCCTGTTATAGCAGATAACAGTTTTGGGCTCGTGACGGTCGTCACGTATCTGTGACGGTCGTCAGGCTTCTGTGACGGTCGTCACACCAGCAAAATCTGCAGAACGCAGAATTTTGCTATGGGGGTGTTCTTGCAATGGTTTTGAGGCCTAGGATAGATGTGGCACTGCATTATATCGGCCAAGAAACATAGGATAACGTAAAAAAACAGAATCAATGAACAAAGAATAAAATTGAAATAACATGTAATTAGAATACTTGTGTGTAATGTAACACATAAGGTAAATTAAACAATGTAAAAATCAAAATAATGGAAAACGGACGGAAAACAGAAAAAAGGTAAACTAAACTAAACTAAATCTAATAACTCAGTCTTTTCGTGCCTTCAATTCGTCGAACTTCCGGGCGTAGTAGTCGAGCTGGTCACAGACTAAGTCCATGAAGACTACGAGTTCGCTGTGTATGCTTGTGATGTCTTCTTTTACGGTGGTCAGAGTTGCGTCAACATTGTCTAATCGGTGCAGGACAGTATCCATTTTGTCGGTGGTTTCCTCAGGAATGGGCTCAGGATAGGTGTTGTAATGCGGAGGGGTCGTAGGGTCTACCTCAGCTTCTGATACAACATCTTCATAGTACATATAATCATGTGCTTCAGAGATGTGATCACTGTCGTACATGTAATTATGCGGTGTTGATTGAGGTGAAGGAGGTCCCATAGGCTCATCCAATTCATAAACCCAGTTGTCCTTGTTATGGATACTTGTCATCTGATGATTTGGCAATGTGAATAGCTGGACAGGTTTTTCATTAATGAGGTACTCGTAAGGTCCAGGTCCCATAGTTCTTAAAATGCGCCTGTTAAAGCAGAACTGGATATTCATGGGTCAGATGGTGCCAAAACTAGTGCTTGCATTTAGGTGGAATCTAAGGCCAAGCTCGTGGGCAATCATTGTCACAAGGCCTCCTATTAGAATAGGTGATTGTGGGTCCTGAGTGAGGCGTCGGAAGGATCTCATCATAAAAGGTACGGTATTCACTGTATGACCCTGAGAAGCACAGAACATGATAAATAATTCTTCTTTAGATACTGCAGTAATATTTTCTTCTTTTCCGAAAAGGGTGTGGGCTAGTATCTTATGAAAGTATCTAAAAGTTGGGTTATGAATCTCATCATTATACATGCAGTTTGGGTCAGGGTGATAATCGCCTGTGATTCTACCCCAGAACTAGTTGAGTTCAAAATCAAGATCGTCATCTTCGGCACTGATGAACACATGTGGTCCGCTAGGAAATCCTAGGAGGTTGGCTAATGACATCCGGCTATGGGTTTAGTCCATTCCAAACATCCTAAAGGTGATCAGCTCTGTGTTGGATCCAAAACCATAGTTGGGTAAGTACCTGAAGGAACTAAGGAATTCGTAGGTGAGGTCCTTATAGGTAGCAAAACGGGTTTTCAAAGAAGTGTTCTCCCAGCCTAATTGATTGAACAGGTATTGGATGCTATCAGTAATTCCTAGTTTCTCCATGGTAGACTTATCATAATACAGTGTTAAGGCTATGTCTCTTTCAGTTAATGCTTCAAATCTTGCCTTTTGAGCTAATCCTTGAAAATGAACCTTTGTGAAGTCGTACGCGGCCATACTCGCAGGTAAGTCGGAGAAAAAACAGGAGGAAGGTTTGAAGACTTTTAAAATCCTGAAAAGTTTAAAACAGAAATTTGAAGTCAGGATTTTTAAAAACAAAAGGCGGTAAAAACAAAAAATAAAAGAGAAAAATAAAATAAAATATTAAAATAAAAGAAAGTAAAAATAGTAGCAATTTTAAATTTATAATTTTTGTTAAAGTTTCAAAGTAGAATTTTAAATAAAGATGAGAATGAAATACAGTAACGAGGAAAATGCGGGAAAAATTGGGTTGCCTCCCAGTAAGCACTGTTTTTAACGTCTAAAGTCTGACGATAGCTTGGTGACAAGCTATTCGGGTGTTTGATCTGGAGGCTCAAGCAATGTTATACTTGAGATTTGAGGGCTGTTTTCGTTCTTATTATAATGTTTTAGACGTTGCCCGTTTACGATAAACGGTGCATTCGTCTTATCGGTAATTTCAGCAGCTCCACTCTGGAGTACTTTAGTCACTTCAAAAGGTCCAGACCACCTAGATTTTAGTTTACTTGGAAAGAGTTTTAATCTTGAATTAAATAGCAGTACGATGTCTCCCACACTAAATTGTTTCTTGACTGAACGCTTATCATGCCACTGTTTAGTTCGTTCTTTGTAGATACGGGCATTTTCATAAGCGTCTAATCGAAGTTCTTCTAATTCGTGTAAGTTCAAGATTCGTTTTTCTCCTGCCTCGGTGTAGTTGAAATTAAGTGTTTTAATGGCCCAGAAGGCCTTATGCTCTAATTCTACAGGGAGATGACAGGATTTACCGTAAACTAATTTGTAGGGTGTAGTACCTATTGGTGTCTTAAAAACGGTCTTATAAGCCCATAAAGCTTCATGTAGCTTTGATGACCAATCTTTCCTTGAGGTAGCGACAATATTTTCCAATATCTGTTTTATTTCCCTGTTCGAGACCTCTACTTGTCCGCTAGTTTGCGGATGATAGGGTGTAGCTACTCGGTGTCGGACTCCATATTTAGAAAGAAGTTTATCAAAGATTCGCGATATGAAGTGTGATCCGCCGTCACTAATGACGAGTCTGGGCACATCGAATCTAGGAAAGATTGTGTTTTTGAAGAGTTTGATTACTACTCGTGCGTCATTTGATGGAGCAGCAATGGATTCTATCCATTTAGACACATAGTCTACAGCGACGAGTATGTAGTTATTACCAAAAGAAGGCGGGAATGGTCCCATGAAATCTATTCCCCATACGTCAAAGATTTCTACCTCTAAGATTCCTTTCTGAGGCATTTCATCGCGTCGTGAGATGTTGCCAGTCCGTTGGCATCGATCACATTTTAGCACAGTAATGTGAACGTCTTTCCAGAGGTTAGGCCAGAATAAGCCGGCTTGGAGAATCTTAGCGCATGTCTTGGATGTACTAGCATGACCACCATATGGTGTTGAATGGCATTGGGAAATGATATTTTCTATTTCTTCCTTTGGGACACAGCGACGGTATATGTTGTCGGCCCCTCTCTTGAAGAGTAGAGGTTCGTCCCAATAATAGTGTTTCAGATCGTGGAAGAATTTCTTCTTTTGCTGATAAGTGAGATCCGGTGGAAGCACGCCTGCAGCTAGGTAATTAACGATGTCAGCATACCAAGGTAATGTGACTTGGGCATATACGGCTTCTACGGCTTTTTCGAGTTCTGGATCTTCCGAGATTAAGTTAGGCATGTCACTTTCTAATTTGGCTATCAGATGTTCGTACGGGAAATCGTCATTTATCGGTACTGGTTCATGTTTGATGCCTTCTATTCGGGATAAGTGATCTGCAACAACGTTCTCGGTTCCTTTCTTATCTTTGATTTCTAAGTCAAACTCTTGTAATAACAGGATCCATCTCAGTAATCTTGGTTTGGCATCCTTTTTGCTTATTAGGTACCTAATGGCAACGTGGTCTGTGTATATGATAATTTTTGCTCCTACTAGGTAAGAACGGAATTTGTCAAGTGCAAATATAACTGCTAGAAGTTCCTTTTCTGTTGTAGCGTAGTTCATTTGGGCAGGGTCTAAAGTTCTACTGGCATAATAAATGGCATGGAGTTTCTTGTCCTTCCTTTGTCCTAGAACTGCGCCTACGGCATAATCACTCGCATCGCACATGATTTCGAACGGTAGTCGCCAATCGGGCGGTTGCATAATCGGTGCGGTGATGATGGCTGATTTTAATGTTTCGAATGCTTTTAGACAGTTTTCGTCAAAGACGAACTCAACATCTTTCATCAACAGGCCGGTCAAAGGTTTTGTGATTTTTGAAAAATCTTTTATAAATCTTCGGTAGAAACCGGCATGTCCTAGAAAACTCTGTATTTCTCGTACGGATTTTGGAGGTTGGAGATCTTTTATAATCTCTATTTTAGCTTTGTCGACCTCAATTCCTTTATTTGATATGACATGTCCTAGAACTATTCCTTGTCGGACCATAAAATGACATTTTTCCCAATTTAGGACGAGGTTCACTTTTACACAACGTTCTAATACCATTTCTAAGTTTTATAGGCATCCTTCGAAACTTTGTCCATATACCGAGAAATCGTCCATAAATACTTCCATGATGTCGTCTATGAAATCTGCGAAGATTGCCATCATGCATCTTTGGAAGGTTGCTGGAGCATTACAAAGTCCGAACGACATTCGGCGGTAAGCAAAAGTACCATAAGGACAGGTGAATGTAGTCTTTTCTTGGTCATCAAGATGAATGGGAATTTGGAAAAATCCTGAATAGCCATCTAGATAGCAGAAGTACGAATGTTTGGCTAATCTTTCTAACATTTGGTCTATGAAGGGTAACAGGAAGTGATCTTTTCGTGTGGCTTTGTTAAGCTTCCTATAATCAATACACATCCTGCTTCCAGTCACGACTCTTTTTGTTATTGATTCGCCTTTTTCGTTCTTAACTACTGTGACTCCTCCTTTCTTTGGTACGACATGAACTGGGCTAACCCATTCACTATCGGAGATTGGATAGATGATTCCTGCATCTAACAATTTCTTTACTTCATCTCTGACTACAGTGCTTAGGATGGGGTTCAGTCTCCTCTGATGCTCTCTAGAGGTTTTACAGTCTTCCTCAATTGTAATTCGATGCATACAGATTGAAGGGCTTATACCTTTTAGATCGCTTATGTTATAGCCTAACGCGGTGGGGTACTTCTTTAGGACTTCTAATAGTTTTACGGTTTCTAGTTGTCCTAAGTCGGTGTTGACTATCACTGGTCTTTTTAGTTCATCGTCTAGGAATTCATATCTAAGGTTTTTGGGTAGTGTTTTAAGTTCTAAAGATTGGTTCTTCGGACCTGGCATATGGTTTGGGGTCAGTGCTAAGCTTTCACTTAGGCTGTCGTCTTTATACGGTTTACGCCAATCATCGTCTTCAGAAATATCGGGTATTTGAATCTTTATTATTTCTGAATACGTGGTCTCTTTATTTTCAAGTTCTCTTATGCATTCGTCAATTACATCTACTAAATAGCATGTATCGTCTATGGCCGGTGCTTGTAAGAACTTGGTGAGAATGAACTCTATCTTTTCTTCTCCTACTTCGAATGTTAGCCTTCCTTTCTTCACGTCTATAATAGCTCCGGCTGTAGCTAGGAACGGTCTTCCTAGGATAATTGGGGTAACAGAGTCCTCTTTGATGTCCATGATTATGAAGTCGGTTGGGATGTAGAATTGTCCTATGCGTATTGGAACGTTTTCCAGTATTCCGACGGGATATTTTACTGATCAGTCAGCTAATTGTACGAACATTTTGGTTGGTCTTAGGTCTCCCATAGATAAAGGCATAACACTGATACTGGCTCCTAAATTGCATAGAGCTTTGTCTATTACGAACTTTCCTATGACGCAGGGTATGGAGAAACTACCTGGGTCTTTTAATTTAGGAGGCATGCGGTTTTGAATAATAGCGCTACACTCTGCAGTAAGTGTAACTGTTTCGTTATCCTCGATCTTTCTCTTATTTGACAGGATTTCTTTGAGAAATTTAGCGTATGACAGCATTTGAGTTATCGCTTCTGTAAAAGGAATAGTGATATTCAACTGTTTAAGGAGCTCTACAAATTTCTTAAACTGTCTTGAAGTTTTGGAGTTTATTAATCTTTGAGGATAAGGGATAGGTGGTTTATATGGCGCTGGAGGTGCTTGCATTTTTTCACTTGCGGTATCCTCCTTCTCGTTGTCTTCCTTCTTCTCTAACTCGGATTCCTTTTCTGCTTGTTCAGTTGTTTTTGCTTCATGGCTGAGTTTTCGGTCCTCGGATCGATCGGTTCGTCCAATTCTTTTCCGCTTCTTAGTATCACAACATTTGCTTGACCTTTTGGATTCTGCGGGTTGTCCAGGAAATGTGCCAGCGGGTGCGGCAGCAGAGGCTTGTTGTTGAGCCACTTGTGATATCTGTGTTTCTAACATTTTGTTGTGGGTGGCTAAAGCGTCTACTTTTCCGGTCAGCTGTTTAATTTGCTCTCTAGTGTGTATGTTTTGATTAAGGAATTCTTTGTTTGTTTGAGCTTGAGTAGCTATGAATTTTTCCATCATCAACTCGAGGTTTGATTTCCTAGGTGCAGTCTGAGTAGCGGCTGGTTTCTGATATCCTGGCGGAGCAGTAGGCATTTGCAATGCATTATCGCTTTTGTAAGAAAAGTTTGGATGATTTCGCCAACCTGGGTTGTAAGTATTTGCGTAAGGATTTCCTTGAGCATAATTTACTTGGTCTGGTGGGATTCCGGCCAGCAATGGGCATTCGGGCGCATTATGAGTGGTGCTTCCGCATAACTCGCAGTTTGGAGTTACGGCAGCGACGGTTGCAGTGGGGTTAACAGTCAGACTGTCAATCTTCTGTGCTAGACGATCTACTTTAGCGTTGAACTTTTCAAGGCAGCTGATCTCGTACATCCTACCTTTCGCTGCGGGTTTCTCTGTTGGAGTGCGAAGTTGGATGGTAAGGATTGTAACCATGTCCACGCTCTGTCTCTAAGAGAGAAAGGGAAAAGACGAAGTCTTATTGCGTCTGGAGTTACTCCATTTGCTTTCACTGTGTCTGCGTATTGTACAAACTTCGTCAAATGTTCGTTTGGGTCCTCAGTTGCATTTCCTGAGAATTGGTTTTGTTGTACAGCTGACAGCAATGATGGTTTTAGCTCAAAATCGTTTTGAGTAATAGCTGGGGCAGCAATGCTACTTCTAGGCTCCATCTGAGAGCGTGTAGCGTATGCCTTCAGCGGTTTGTTTTGAGGTCCTTCAGCCATCTTTGATTCTTCTTCGGATTTGGGAATGGGAGTGAGAGGATCGGGAATGTTATGTTTTGGTTGGTACTCAATGATGCGACTTCTTAAATGTAAGAAGCGTTCTAGTTCTGCGACTGACAGTTTTAAGATATCGCCTTGTGGGCGATTACTTGGCATACAATCGACAGAACTAGTAAAGCAAAAATGAAATAGTTAACCTAGTCTATACGGCGTAACATAAGGTTACACTATTGACTAAACGGGTCCCCGGCAACGACGCCAAAAACTTGATCGCGACTTTCTATGTCTAATACAACTTAACTGCAAGTGCACAGTCTATCGCGTAGTAATAAAAGATATCGATCCCACAGGGACTCGTAATCAAACTAGTGTTCTCGGGAGTTACTATGTTTAGATAGGTCGATAATGTTTAAGGAAATAATTTCTGTCACTAAAGGGAACTAAAAATGTTACTTGAATTATAATTACGTGAATCGATATGCAGTAATTATGTTCTTCGGGGATTTGACAAGTTACCGGTATATAAAATATTTTTTAGAATTTATTTAAGCAGAAAATAGTGATTTGAAGACTTTCGTCTCACGATGGTTGTTGACGCTAGTCATAATTCTAAGGGCCGAATATAGCTTTTGCTGTCTCATTCGGGGTTAAAACTACTTTTTGGAAATCTCTAAGTTCTAATCCATTTTAAAGTGCTTTCGCTGTTATTAAAACAAATGCCTAGTGTTTACTATCTGGTCTTACCGCAGCTGTCGCTTGTTGGTTCGTACCTTAATTAATTTCCCACTGTCGTGGCAAAACTACTTTTAAATAAGTTCTCGCTTTCGCGACGAACGTTTATTCAGTAAATAAGTTTAAACACTCAGACCATAAACAACTTTTGAAAAAGAAAGTTTTCAACCGGTTATTATCAAATCCCGTCTGAATTATTATTACATATCGATTACTCTGATTTAGCTAGACATGGATTTGGGAAAGGTAAAACATAAATAAAAGCAGAAACTTAGAACATTCATATTACTGGGAATTAAAGTTACAATTAACGAAATAATGAAAAACCTGTAACGTATCCAATTGGCTTTTGGCCAAATCCCAACGATGTCGGCAGGATTATGTCTTCAAACCAATAGAGCGCACAAACGAATATTTTCAAAATGGAATGCAGGAATAAGGAAAGGAAACAAAAAGCAGAAAGAATAAAACTAAATTTTTGCTCTGGAAATAAAATTGGGCAGCACTTTGTTGTCTGAATGCGGCTCTCTTTCTCAGCTCCCCTCCTTCCCCTTTTATAGAAATAGAATTCTAACGGTTGTAATTTGAAGAAGGTGGACTTGGAGGCAGAAATATCAGGGAGTAGTGGTCCATTATTTGGGACTTGGAACTGCATTTTGCACGTTCATTTGAAGTTGTGCGTTTTTGCCTGCATGACGGTCGTCATGGTGTGTGACGGTCGTCATGGAGGTGTGACGGTCGTCACAGCAACAAAATGTGCATTCTGCATTTTTCATGTTGTTTTCATCTGGTTTTCGTTCATATTTCATCTGTAATTGCTTCTTTTCTTAATATTGCTTTATTTAGACATGATCATCAAATACCTGCAAAATATCAGACAAATAACATGGAAAGAACCCGAAATCGGATTGAAAACAGTTAAACATTAGTTGAATTATGCATCAATATATATATATATATATATATATATATATATATATATATATATATATATATATATATATATATATATATGATTTCGTGTTATCAGGAGGGGGTCACTGGTGGACCCTGTGTTCCTACATAAGATAAAATAGGTCCACTTTGGGCAATTGACTGCACATGCGTCATACTTGTCGTGGATGGTACAGTTTCAGACACTGACGCTGGAATCGTATTTCCCCTGTCAAAGATGAAGATGGCGGTTCTCCATTATTTGGTGGATTTTGATTATTTGGTGGATTTTGATTAACCATCCTCCTTACGTGTCTTCTCCTTGGTCTCTCTTAGTTGTTTATGGCTACTTTACCACTTCTAAGTCTCATGCAACAAAGTTTAGAGAGATAGTAAAAATGACGAACTTATCCAAAAAAATTTAGAAAGAAAAACATCTTTTAAACAATAGCATTGTCCCATTTAGGGCTGGCAATGAACCAAACCAACTCGAAGATAGTTCGGAATTCGACTCGACAATTAAATCGTTGAACTAGGTTCATGAACCAAATGAGTTGAGTATGAGCGAAAAATTAAGTTCGTTAACTAAATGAGCTGAACATGAACTATACATAGTTCGACTCGTTAG
The DNA here is from genome assembly GCA_963859935.3 of Lathyrus sativus. Lineage (NCBI taxonomy): Eukaryota > Viridiplantae > Streptophyta > Magnoliopsida > Fabales > Fabaceae > Lathyrus > Lathyrus sativus. The sequence goes on along the minus strand of OZ012739.1, from coordinate 429,787,190 downwards.
GTTCATGAGTCAACTCGATTACATATGAAAATAATTATACTGTCTTTAAGATTAGGTTTAAATATTTACTTCAAATCTTAGACAAATTTAATCTTCAATTTAGTAGTTTTTGAATTAGACTCTTAAATGTATCTCTTGAAAGTTGTGTAGCTTTTGAATTAGTAGATTTCGAAGATAAAGTTAAATTTCAATATGATAACTTTTATTTTATTTTAATATTTTATTTAAAAAATATATATTTATTTAAAATGTCAAATATACTAAAAAATATATATATTTAAAAAAATAGTTTTTAAGTTCGTGAACCATGTGAGCTGAACCTAATGAGATGAACCTAACGAGTCGAACCGAACTGTTCGTGAACTTATAACGAGTCGAGTTTGAGCTTAAAAAAAAGTTCGTGTCGAACTCGAACTCGAATTCAAACAATTCTTAACGAGTCGAGTCGAGCTGAGGTGAGTTCGACTCGACTCGACTCATTTCCAGCCCTAGTCCCATTGGACGTGGCAATTTATTTACCGTGAAAATTGGTAAACAAGCGCCGGTATCGAAAAAATGGTTTACTTGCAAGATCAACTAGTGAATTCTAGGACATGGCTATCGTTTAAACTATTTCTGAAAATCTTAAGAACATTACGACAATGCTCATACTTGTAAAATATTGTTAAAAGTTTAAAAGATAAATTTTCAAAAATTGATAAAGAAATTGCAATGAAGAAACTTCAAAGTAAAATTCAATAAAAAGAAGTAATTTATAGAACTGAAAATAATGGTGTTTCAGACATATATTCTCAACAAAAACTCTTTTCTTAATTAACTTAGATACGTTAAGTGACTTGTGAGTATCTGTACAACAAATCGAACACCCATAAATCCTATGCACTAAGACTCCTATTTATGATATGTCAAAAATAACTGTTATCAATGGGCTCTTCTCCAGAAAATGACACGTTTTACTATGCATGTCTTCAATTCGCTACAGCTTTACACGCGTCATTTCTAGGAAACAGATAAAGACAAAAGACTATTATTATCCTTATTTAAAATTCAAACTCTCTATCAAACGCAAGCTCCATATTGTCTCCGTCGAAATTGCCATCAAAACTTAGAAATATTTCTAAGTCTCGTTTCAACCCAGCGTATCCTTCATAAAGGACCACTTTGACTAGAATCTTCACCAACTCCTATCGAAGTCCAAAACATTTCAAAAAATGTTTCTTTTTTCTTTTCACACTTAAAGAAAGCTTGGCGTTGAAATTCCCAGCCAACACCAAGACTGCCCGGATTTATAATAATCTTGAGCTTGAATTGTTGGGGACTGAACTAATTGAGTGCAATTCTGAATCTTCACGTGTTAGCTCAGAAGCAACAACCTGATATTATATTTATTTTAGAGACTATATCTAAAGGGAGGAATATGGAACAACTTAGGGTGATGCTGAAATATGATTTGTGCCTCGCTGTTGATGTGGAGGGTAGAAGTGGTGGATTAGCAGTGTTATGGATGAATATTATAAAGTGTAGTGTGATGAATTTCTCACGTAATTTCATAAACTTGTGAATTGAGGATGTTGAGCATGGATAATGGAGGTTAACTTGCTATTAAGGTTATCCGGAAATGGGCAAAAGAAGACTCGTGTGGAACTTACAGCGGGATCTCTGTGATATGTCCAACTTACCTTGGTGCATCATAGGGGACTTTAATGATCTTCTAACTTAAGAAGATAAGAAGGGTAGTCACCCTCATCCTAACTGGTTGTATGAGGGATTCAAGAATGTAATTAGTGATTACAATTTGTCGGACATTAATCTTGAAGGGCACCCTTTTACCTGGATACGAAGTAGAGGATCTCCTCATGTCGTTTAGGAACGTTTGGACAGAGTCGTGGCATACACAGGATGGCTGCATATTTTTAACAGTGTTAGACTACTAAACTTGTTTTCATTTCACTCGTATCACAATTCAATCCTTCTTCAGTGTGATGCAGAACACCTCAGTCACTACAAATACTCCTTTAAATTTGAAAAAATTTGGTTGCAGAAAGATGATATCATAAAGGTCGTTACTGTAGGATGGGTTCCTACCAGAGAAATGGAAATCACAGATCATATTTTTGATTGTGAGGAGGAACTTAGAAGGTGGACTCGGAGGAAACGATCTCGATTTAGAGAGTTGGTGACAGAAAGTATGGATAAAATGGAGAGAAACCAAAACTGGCATGAACAGGGGAACACAAAGAGGTTCATTAAAGCATAGAAAAGACATTCCAAAACTCTCATACATGAGGAAACCTTTTGGAGATGACGTGCAAAGATGCATTGGCTTAAAGAGGCTGATTTAAATACAAAGTTATTTCATTTGTCGGCAACGACAAGAAGCAAGTTCAAGAGTATTAACATGATATTAAATGAAGATAATCAAGGTGTTAAAGACCAAGTAAGACTTTGCGATGTTGCCAAGATATATTTCAATAAGTTATTTGCAGCAAAAGAGGGAGTTTATGATGCAGTTCTGACTCACATTCAACTGAAGATTAACATGGAAGATAATACAAAGCTACTGGCTCCGTTTACAAAGGCAGAGTTGTACGAAGCCATGAAGCATATGCATCAGGACAAGTCATCGAGGTTGGATGGTTTTAATCCCACATTTTATCATAATTTTTGGGAAGTGTGTGGAGATGATTTGATGACAGCAACAACAATGTAGATATAGAGGGGTCTTTTTCCACCATCTATAAGTGAAACAAACATATGCCTTATTCCTAAATGTGAGAATCTGATTAATATGAAGGAGCTTCGTCCGGTCTCCATGCGCTATGCTATGTGCATGATATATTCCAAACTGCTTACAAACAAACTTACGTGCTGCTTAGCCAAATGTGTGGCGGAAGAACAATAGATGTTTGTGGAAGGAAGATCAATATTTAATAATGCCTGAAATTCTGGTATGCATATCTCAAATGCCCTGATAACATTGATCTCTGCTAAGACAGAACAAGGACAGAACATGACCATTTTAAATTCCTTTAAGAATTAACAATGTCATGACATCGGTTGTAACATTAACAGACTGACAAAACTATTTATCTAACCATTTAAGTTGTACAGAATTGTAAATGCTGAAAGATAAATAACACAATGAATTGTTAACCCAGTTCGGTGCAACATCATCTACATATGGGGCTACCAAGCCAGGAAGGAAATCCACTATTAGCATAATTAATTTAGAGCTAAACTCCCCCGTTTACAACCCCTCACTTAATCTCTACCCAATGCAATTTCTGACTAGAACCCACTAGACAAGAGACACCTCTCACTCCCCACAATCACAACAGTGATAAACAATTCAATACAAAAAGGAAGACTTTGGAAGACACTCTTCAAAGTCACAATACTTGATTTTGCTTAACAGCTTCAATCAAGACCAATACACTCTTGCGTAAAAGCTTTGAGTGAACAATTAACATTGTACAAATAACAGCCTAAACATGTCTACCACGATGCATCCAAAGATAAAAAGGGAGACTTACAAGGTCACACACAAAAGACTCTCAAATCCCTAAACCCTTATTTTACACTCAAGTTTTTCTTGTTGTGAGTGCTTAATTTCCCTTGCTTCTGCGCCTCCTTAAATAGTAATGCAGACTGGGCTTGGGCTGGTCAAAAGTAACATAAATTAGGTTTAACCAAGTTAAACCACTTTCCATAATTCAAGGTGCTTTCAAATAGGTCATAGGAGTTTCATGATAAGCTCAGCACTGCCTAGAATATCGTCTGAGAACTAAGGAACCCTAACAAGTTCCCTGAAATCTAGCCTAAGCTTACTCATGCATTATAACCGAAAACCAACATGCGTCCTTGTTGTCAGCTACCTGATGTCATGACATTCAGTATGATATCCAATTCACTTTGTGCTAGCTAACTAAACTTACACTGCAATACACGACACACGTATGTCATGTCATTAGTCAAGACATCTACACACACAGTAGCTACTAGCTACTACACCCACTCAACACACATGTTGTACTACCAAATTCGAGTCAGCTACACTACCAATTACACATACTAACAGTATCAGTTTCCTGTCAATAACCAGTTACTCAGGATCAACCTGTTCACACATAATCAAGTAGTCTGTTCTGGATTTATGGATGTCATGACATCCAGGATGACATCCTAAAGCACACCAGTTCCATAACACAATACTATCACCTGTTAGCCTAGACTACATATGTCACAACATTTTGTGTAACATCCTATGTTACTCCCTCTCAACTGATGCATACCACATCAGCCAAACACAACCTGCACAACACACAAACTCCCAGCAACCTGCAGACACACACAGTACCACCAACAACTAGGATGCACCTAAGTTCCAACCAGGAACACACAAACATATTCATGACAGACAGATGTCACGACATCCTGTATAACATCGACTAGTGATTACACTTAATTTTACCAAAATGCCTGCCAATTAAGTCAAACTCCAAATCTTCTGCAGAATCTTCTTCATAACAGTAGAAAAAAATATTTCATAGTTTCCTAAAAAGTCTCAAAGATCCTTTTTATTAAATCCAATTAAATCTGTACTTTGTTCCTAATCAATCTCTTTGACCTGCACATACTGATGAGGTACCTCTATCAAAATAGCAGCTCCTATTGTACCAGACAAGGATGTCATGACATTCAACATGACATCTTGATTAAAACACATGATAGCGATTCTGTCATAACAGTAGATGTAGGTGTTTTGACATCTTGCTTAACATCAGTGCAGAATCATGTTTTACCAAAATTTAGTCAATCATATAACCATGGACAATCATAGAGTCATGGAACTAACAATCTCCCCCTTTGGCAAATTTTGGCTAAAACAACCAAACAAACATCAGGGCAACAGTAGTAGTTTTCTCACAAACATCCAGCTTCACAAACTATCATGCTCCCCTTTAATAGTTGCATTCAGCAAGCAACTACAAAATACTAATGTTTCCTTAGCATTAGTAACAGATAACAACACTTTACCCCCCCTTGGTTTAGTCAAAAATTGACAAAAATTGGAGTAAATGTACATACATATGCTCATAACACATCAAACAGAGCCAATCCTAAAAACTGAATCAGAAACAACATGCTTCAAAGCAAGACTCAGTTGTCAAAATGCACATGGTGTCCAAACATTTAGTCATCTCACAATCTCCCAAGAGATACACAAACTGCTTGATCCTCCATCAATATAAAGACTGCACCACTGTAGCGACAATCCATGGACCAAGACTTAATCCCCCTGTTGAACACACTCAAACATAGTAAGCTCAATCTTGATTAGTACAGATCCAAATACCATAGCTCCTTGAGAATACATCCTTAGTTCTTAAGACACCAAACATATGATTTATCATTTCCACAAAAATTCACATGAAGATCTCAGAAGGGCACAACAGCAACAGCAACAGCAACACAAACACCAGAACATCATAGAGAGAAATAAACTCTCATGTAGCTTTACCCCATAGACACCTTGTCAAGGTAGAAAGGTACAACAAACATCACAATGTCATGCCAACCTCACCAGTGGACCAAAAGCACAAGATTGCATGAGAATCAACAAACGCTATACAGGTTACAACACTGCAGCTACACATTAGACAAGTACACAGCTCCCCATGTCACGCACACTCAGTACTCCTCCTAAAAGAGAGAACCCATACACGTGAAGACTTACTTCAACATCTTCATATTCACACACTGGAAGCACATGCAACTTTACACCCCTTGATTCACAACCCATACTAGAACAAATAATAGAAGTAGTTGCAGGATTACTATCTGGAAGATTTCTCAAATTCAGCTTTGAAAGACTAGAAACATCTCCAAAATGTCAGGGTTAGAGTCCTTCCATATGCATAAGATCAAGGCTGATGATGTCTTGATCTTCATCTTCACCAGTCATACAAATACAAAACACTTTGATAGAGACCCAAAAACCTGATTATTGATACCCAATGACAGAACCAAAGAAAATACATTATCAGGTTCACCATGAGCTAGAGCAGTAACATAATGTCACAACATCTTGTCTGACATTCCATCCTCATAGAGGTATATAATCACAACCTGCTTGAGACCACAAACAATCTTGAAATTGTACTATTGCAGCAACAAATCCTAGAAGTATAACTAATGCTCTTTTTCTAGAAGCACGTGAATGGAAAACATAAGACTCATCTTCCTGTCTTCAAGAGCTCACTCTTTGTTCAACACACCTGCTGAATGCATTCACTTACGGCTTGAACCACAAGCAACTAGTACACCCATTAGACAGAAACTCTCCCCCTATCTTTTATAAAAGATGCTCCAAGATCACCACAGTATCTCAAGACCAACCTCATGCTCATACAGTGAGAAGGTACCAAACTGCTCCATTTCTTACTAGAGTTACCACTTATCCACAAGACTTCTGGCCTGAGTCAGAGAACAGGATAGACACCCCATAATCCAATACATTCTTTCCTCATCATTCTCCCATATGATAAGTTAGAACACTTCTGGTTTAACTGGTGAATATTCACTTCCATATAACACATCATAATCCAGAATTTCATGCAATCAACCAATGATCCACTCCAGTCTTGTATAATACCTTCACATCATACTCCAAGACAGTCCTTTTACCTCGTCATTCTCCCGTATGACAAGATAGAGTACTTCTCAGTCAAAATTTGAATCACAAGTTCCACAACAGATCTTCAAGTCCTTCTCCAAGGCAGAATAAACCAGATGATACATATCACAGACACAACATCTAAAGGTTCTTTATATGCCCACAACTGGACTTACTACTGCCTAGTAATCCAACTAAAGATCTTCAGAGAACACAGCTCCACCAGCTTGATCAAATACATCTCCAAAAGAAGGTAATCTTCCATAAGCAACTTAGGGCTTCTACCACAAACACCAATATATGAACAGAACCAGAACCTTATTTGATCTTCAACCAACTACCTTCTACACAAGAGTAATTAATTACAAGCTCTCTACTTGGAATCACATTAGAGACCAACCAAATGCCACTGTTTGGTTAACTCAGCTTCTTTCAGAGCTCTGGAACATCTAAGCAAACTTGATCTTCATATCCTACACGCTCCAAGGCAACGTAGATACACAAAGACTTGGACCTGTTACATCTACTTCTTCTCACAGCTCCTACAAACTGAAGTTTCTGCTTGATGTCACAACATCTGATCAGACATCCTGCTGGAGAGTTCAGGCTTTCATTCTGCCACTTAGAATAACCTTCTCCATATAACAGAAAAAGAGTTCCATGTTCTCATATACTTGATTAATGATATCAGGTTTGAGTGGACAACCTCTATTCTGCAATAGCTACCTTTGAAATGCATTTGCTCCAGAAAATCCTCTTTAGAGAAACCAAACATGCCAAAGATTGATTCTTCCGGGAAGATTAGTCACAAGAGATCTTTATAGAAGGAATCTCGCTTTCCTTAAGTAGAGACTTCTTCAGAAAGTCAGAGATAACTGCCACTTATCCCTGACCTCCAAGATGAGCAAGGTCACATGCTCCTATGTACTTAGATCAGAAATAAATTGACCCAAGCAGTGCTATCACCAACACCATATTCTAGACAAGTTTCTTGCCAGGAAACTTTCTAGATAAATATCAGATGCTTCTAGTAGAGACTAGAACACATCTACTGCACTCCAATAAACTGATCCAAGAAAAATGTCTTCATCCTTACTTCCATCAGCACTACCTTCTAGCCTTAGTTTCTTACCAAGAACCTTACTAGACTAAAGACAGATCCTACCACACATGTGTATGGTACCAAGATCATCAACTATATCTCCTTTGATCTAGTGATTCACTCCTTGAATCAACATAATTTTGCACAATCTCTGCTGATGGAATGTCTCAACATCTGGTTGAACATTAGATCCTCAAATAGATCAAGGGCCTGATACTTGTACTACAACTGATGAGACAACTTGATCATCAACTAAGGATAATCCATTAAATATTTGAGAATATCTCAAATAGAAATGAATCTTAAATCCTTATAATAAATCCTTCTCTGAACTTCATGGATAACCAATTAAATATGTGTGTAGTCCACAAATAGCAATTGATCTTAGATCCACACAACTTGTTGAGAAGACCATCTGATAGATATTTACACTTCACTAATACCAAAAGTATTCTTTAGTATAAGTATCTTTAATGTTGAAACAACAAGGCTGCCACCCTTGACTCAATATGCCTATGACTTCCTAATAGAGCTCTTGCAAAACATGAATGGTGAAAATAAATCACCTCCCATTATATCATTTATCAGCACCAGAGACCTTCAGAAATCCTTTTTCAGCATGAGAACCAGATTATCTCCCTGAAAGAGCTCTTCTCTTCAAATTGACTTCAAGGTACATGAAAAAAAAACAATCTTCCATGTATGAAGTCAGCAATAACATATATCAACAAACAACTCTCTTCATTCCATTGCTACCGACGTTGGAATGACTAGAGCTTTCAGAAACGTTGATATTAGAGTTCTTTCATCATAAAAATATGCAGCGGAACTACCAAAAGAACCTCTTCAACATGCCCTGAACAAGATGTTAGAACATCTTATAAGACACCATACAGAGGAACAAGCCACTCCTCCTTGAGTATATGATTTGATCTATCCAAGAAGAACATTAAAAAAATCACATAGGCTCCTATATCAGAGAGCAGAGCAGCAGATACACTGAATCTTTCAAAAATAAGAGTAAAAACAAACTCCCACTTAACTCCATAAGCAGCAACTCAGATATTTAGCAAGATCAGCAAGTCAGCTACCATTTTTCCTTGTTCAAAACACCAGAAAGTTTGTCCCAGGATCTCATCCAGAACAGACAGGATGCCTGCTTTGATACCAATTGAAATTCTGGTATGCAGATCTCAGATGTCCTGAGAACATTGATCTCTGCTAAGACAGAACAAGGACAGAACATGACAATTTTAAATTCCTTTAAGAATTAACAATATCATGACATCGGTTGTAACATCAGCAGACTGACAGAACTATTTATCTAACCATTTAAGTTGTGTAGAATTGTAAATGCTGAAAGATAAATAACACAATAAATTGTTAACCCAGTTCGGTGCAACATCACCTACATCTGGGGGCTACCAAGCCAGGAAGGAAATCCACTATTAGCAGAATTAATTTAGAGCTAAACTCCCCCGTTTACAACCCCTCACTTAATCTCTACCCAATGCAATTTCTTCCTAGAACCCACTAGACAAGAGACACCTCTCACTCCCCACAATCACAGCAGTTATAAACAATTCAATACAAAAAGGAAGACTTTGGAAGACACTCTTCAAAGTCACAATACTTGGTTTTGCTTAACAGCTTCAATCAAGACCAATACACTCTTGCTTAAAAGCTTTGAGTGAACAACTAACACTATACAAATAATAGCCTAAACATGTCTACCACAATGCATCCAAAGATGCAAAGGGTGACTTACAAGGTCACACACAAAAGACTCTCAAAGCCCTAAACCCTTATTTTACACTCAAGTTTTTCTTGTTGTGAGTGCTTAATTTTCCTTGCTTCTGCGCCTCCTTAAATAGTAATGCAGACTAGGCTTGGGCTGGTCAAAAGTAACATAAATTAGGTTTAACCAAGTTAAACCATTTTCCATAATTCAAGGTGTTTTCAAATAGGTCATAGGCATTTCATGATAAGCTCAACACTACCTAGAATCTCGTCTGAGAACTAAGGAACCCTAACAGGTTTCCTGAAATCTAGCTTGAGCTTACTCATGCATTATAACCGAAAACCAACACGCGTCCTTGCTTTCAGCTACCTGATGTCATGACATTCAGTATGGCATCCAATTCACTTTGTGCTAGCTAACTAAACTTACACTGCAGTACACTACACACGTATGTCATGTCATTAGTCAAGTCATCTACATACACAGTAGCTACTAGCTACTACACCCACTTAACACACATGCTGTACTACCAAATCCGAGTCAGCTACACTACCAATCACACATACTATCAATATCAGTTTCCAGTCAATAACCAGTTACTCAGGATCAACCTGTTCACACAGAATCAAGCAGTCTGTTCTGGGTTTATTGATGTCATGACATCCAGGATGACATCCTGAAGCACACCAGTTCCACGACACAATACTATCACCTGTTATCCTAGACTGCAGATGTCACAACATTTTGTGTAATAGCCTGTGTTACTCCCCCTCAACTGATGCATACCACATCAGCCAAACACAACATGCACAACACACAGACTCCCAGCAACCTGCAGACACACACATTACCATCAACAACTAGGATACACCTAAGTTCCAACCAGGAACATACAAACATATTCATGACAGACAGATGTCACGACATCCTGTATAACATCGACCAGTGATTACACTTAATTTTACCAAAATGCCTGCCAATTAAGTCAAACTCCAAATCTTCTACAGAATCTTCTTCATAAAAGTAGAGACAAATATTTCATAGTTTCCTAAAAAGTCTCAAAGATCCTTTTTATGAAATCCAATTAAATATGTACTTTTTTACTAATCAATCTCTTTGTCCTGCACATACTGATGAAGTACCTCTGTCAAAATAGCAGCTCCTGTTGTACCAGACAAGGATGTCATGACATTCAGCATGACATCTTGATTAAAACACATGACAGCAGTTCTGTCATAACAGTAGATGTAGATGTTTTGACATCTTGCTTAACATCTGTGCAGAGTCATGTTTTACCAAAATTTAGCCAATCATAGAACCATGTACAATCATAGAGTCATGGAACTAACAATGCCCTTATTTCCATAGAGGTAATTCATACTTTAAAACAAAATACTAGGGGAAGTAGAGGGGAGTTGGCTCTTGAGATTGATATTAGTAAAGCGTATGATAAGGTGGATTGGGGATTTTTGTGAGGTATGTTGTGTAGTTTAGGTTTTGCAGATAGATGAATCCATTGGGTGATCATGTGTGTGACCTCAACGCACTACTCAATTCTAGTCAATTCGGACATAGTTAGATCAATTCAACCTGGAAGATGATTGAGACAACGAGATCCCTTGTCACCATATTTTTTCATTTTGATAATAGAAGGATTATCTACACTCATGAGAAAAGCAGTGTCTAGAGGAGATATATATGGACTGAGGACATGTACAGGGACGCCAATGGTGTCCCATCTGCTTTTTTATGACGATTATTTTCTATTTTGCAGAGCCAAAATTGCGGAACTTAACCAACTTATGGACATTCTCCGTATTTATGAAGAAGCTTCGGGACAAGAAATCAACATGACTAAGTCAGAGGTTTTATTTATTAGGAATATCAGTCCACCAATTCAGGAGGATATATCTCGTATTATAGGGGTTCGCCATGTGTTTGGTATGGGAACTTATTTGGGGTTTCCTTCCATGATGGATAGAAGCAAAAAAGAAGAAGACATTTGCCTTCATCAAGAATAGCATATGGAAGAGAATTAACTCTTAAAGAGGAAGGTTGTTATCTAAAGTAGGGAAAGAGGTCATGATCAAGTCAGTGCTTCAAGAAATACCATCATATATCATGGGTATTTATGATATTCCAGATGCCATTGTAAGTGATATTGAGATAATGTTGAATTCTTTTTGGTATGGGGAGGCAATAATAACAAAGGGATAAGGTGGCTTGTGTGGGAAAGATTGACTTGTACTAAGATTGAAAGTGGACATGGATTTTGAGACTTTAGAGCTTTTAATATGGCGGCGGTGGCAAAGCATGGGTGGCTGATTATGACTAGGCCGAATACTTTGATTGCTAGAATTTTTAAAGCAAGGTACTTCCCATGTCTTCTTTCTTTGATGCTAGTCTTGGGAATAATCCTAGCTTTGTGTGGAGGAGCTTGTGGAAATCCTGTTGTGCTTTAGATCTTGGTTGTAGATGGAAGATTGGGGATGGTAGTAGAATCAAGTTTATGAATAACCCTTAGTTAAGAGGTGCTGGGAAAGGGTGGGTGAGTGCTCCGCGAAATAGAGAGGTATACAATATTAATGTGAAGGACCTAATGATGAATGGTGTTAAAAGGTGGGATGAATGTAAAATTAGACACCTTTTAACATGGGAAATCGCTATGACTATTTTGGATGTCTCTTTGTTGGAGGGGGTGGGCGAGGATGCATTGGTGTGGAGAGAGGAACAAAATGGGGAATATAATGTTAAATTTGGTTACAAGATTTTGAAGAATCAATTAAGGGAGAGGAAGGGTCTTAATGTAAAGGGGGAATGAAGTTGCTTGTGGAGAATTAGAGCACCACATAAGGTGAAACACCTATTATAGAAGATTTGTCGTGATTGCCTCTCAACTCGGGTGAGGCGTAGCCAACACGACGTCCCTTATCCCGCGGTGTGTCAGTTTTGTGATAAAAATGTAGAGGATGATTGACATATTTTCTTTGGTTGCGTGGAAACCTTACAGTGTTGAAATAGAGCAGGTCTAAACTCTGTTATCGAACACAAGATGCGTACTTTTACTGACACTAAGGAGGTGATCCATGATATTTGTAGGAAAGAGGACCGTAGAACATCATGTAGAGTGGTTGTGCTGTTAAAAGCCCTTTGGGACAATCGAAATTATTGGATTTGGCATAATGAGAAGTTGGAACCTAATAATTTAAGTTTGCATACATTCTATATTTGGAATGATTGGTATCTAGCTCATAACTTTCAGGAAGACATCGAGATAGAGCAAAGTCAACACCATTGGAGCCACCAATTCAAGGGTGAGTGAAATGTAATGTGGATCCTGTTTTTAATACAATTAGAAATACAACGAATATGGGGTGGTGTTTTAGAGATAACTATGGGAGGTTTATTAATACAAGATTATCTTAGGACTTTGGTTTTTACTCAACCTTAGAAGCTGAAGCAAAGACAATAAAAAAAAAGCAATCCAGACAGCCACCTACTTTCATTTGGATCGGGTCATTTTCGAGAGCGATTCACAAATGGTGGTCCAAGCGATTCATTCGGATAAAGGTGGTAATTATGAGTTTAGTATGATTATATCTTGTATTAAAAATTTATTAGTTTGTAATCCCAACTTCGAAGTGAAGTATATTAAGCAACAAGCGAACTCGATTGTCCATTTATTAGCGAAAGCGACTGATTCTTAATATAGATATAATAATTTTCCTCTTTGTATTGAATCATCTCTAATTAATGAAATAAATTGTTTTCTTTAGTAAAAAAAATGTACACCTCATTTCATATATCTTGCTTTGATACTTTACAATAAATAATAACTTCAAACCCAAAGCATATTTTTTCTATATCCACTTCCCTTCCTTTTTATCTCATTTCTTTTTTCTTTTCTTGCATATTTCTTCACTCTCTTCTATTTCATTTTTTTTTCTCATCTTACTTTTTAAATCTCCTTTAACACATTGATGATGACATGAAGTATAAATTTCTTTTTACCACATGAAGTATAAATTTCTTTTTACCATTGTCATTGTATCGGATCTTAAATTTTCAAGTTTATTTTGTGTTTTATTGACTTTTTTTTATTTGTAACATTTACTGATTTTTAATTACATTTTGTTTTCTAATAATGGTTTGGTGTGTGTATTTTTATTTTATTTTTTGTGTTTGATTATGAAAAAATTTGTCTCCAATTTATCATTAAAGTCAAGTAAATGAATGTTTGATTTGCGGTGGTTTTATTTGTTTGAGGACTTAACTTAGCACTTTTTACTTAGATCTGACACCTCTTTAATTATATTACTTTGTTATCTTTTAATTTTTTTTTAAAATTATAAAATTTACAATGGTATATTAAAAATTTCACGATATATATAAGAAATTTTTTATTTTTTATTGAAAATTTTGAAATTTTTGATAAAACATAAAAAATTTCAGAAAAAAATATGATGAATATCAAAAATTTCATTTTTCTTATCAAAAATTTTAAATTTTCTAAAAAAAAGAATTTTTTTTTACACTAACAGGAATTTCGAAATTTAGTGTTAGAAATTTTTTATAAAAAGTTTGAATATTTTACTATTAGAAATTTTAAAATTTTCGATACAATACTAAAAATTTTAAAATTTCTGATATTCTAGGTATTTTTTATTAGAAATTTTGAAACTTTTAATAATTTAAATTTTTTTTATTTGTTTAAAATATTTTTAAAAACAATTTTAAAATTATGAAAATTTTAGAGGGAGCTAGATATAATTTTAAAGGAAACAGATTAAATTCACCATTTGTTTTTAAGTTCATCACTTATTTTATAAAGTTTGCTATCTAAAAGTTCTATACCTCTTTTATTCAATTTTTATGAAGTCTTCGTATTCTTTCTACTCTTATAAAATAACTTGTATTTTTTTATTTTTAAATTTAATTGTGTGAACATTTGATTTTGTTCAATGAATTGGGAAGTCTTCCGGTTACATTATTATTGTCTATAATTTTTATGATGATTTGATATTTCTTTCATGCATAAAAAAGTTCTAACAATCTTTTTTAGTGCTAACTTGTGCTAATGTTAATTAATAATTAAAAAGTAGAAATGTTTATTTTTAAAATTATATATTTATTTTATAAAAAATTTAAATTATTTATCTTATTATTTTTTTCAATATTAAATTTTTTTATTTGTTGGTTTCTTAATATGTGTTTCTAGGACAAGAGTTAATATTACTCTTAAATCTATACAAATAATAAAACTCAAAATTATATTTTAAGGTAGCCTGTTAACAAATTTACTCTTCTTTAAATACATTTATTTCATTAAACTGATAGCAGCCTATAAAATATTATATATATATATATATATATATATATATATATATATATATATATATATATATATATATATATATATATATATATATATATATATATATATATATATATATATATATATATATATATATATATATATATATATATATATATATATATATATATATATATATATATATATATATATATATATATATATATATATATATATATATATATATATATATATATATATATATATATATATATATATATATATATATATATATATATATATATATATATATATATATATATATATATATATATATATATATATATATATATATATATATATATATATATATATATATATATATATATATATATATATATATATATATATATATATATATATATATATATATATATATATATATATATATATATATATATATATATATATATATATATATATATATATATATATATATATATATAAATAAAAGTGAGGATCCATTTTCCAAAAGTAAACAATCATAATTTTTAAATTAGATTTAATCGAATGATTGTAAGTAAAAATACTAATTTAACTATTAAATTAGATTTAATTTAAAGACTATGATGTGAAGTAATTTAAAAAAAATTTGCTCTTAAAATAAGTTGATCCCCACTATATATATATATATATATATATATATATATATATATATATATATATATATATATATATATATATATATATATATATATATATATATATATATATATATATATATATATATATATATATATATATATATATATATATATATATATATATATATATATATATATATATATATATATATTATGAATGTTTAAATAACCATAATTTTTTAAATTATATATTAAAATAATCATATTTTTAATTTATTTATCAAACTAAATGGACGAAAAGAGAAGGTGCCAACTCTTATGACGCATGGGCATCATTCATCATCATGGCGCATATATATATATATATATATATATATATATATATATATATATATATATAGAGAGAGAGAGAGGAACGTGCGTCATTGTATGTAACTACATCTTTATTCTTTTTTACATGCATACGCAACTGCGGTGGCGCATGCTCCTATGTCTGCATGCATGTGCCAATTATTTTAACGTCTGTGTGTAAAAATTTAATACATGCACCATAAGAATTAGCACCTCCTCTTAAAAAATAATTAATTTAATAAATAAATTAAAAATATGATTATTTTGATATATAATTTGAAAAAGTTAATTATTTTTGAAAAAAGAGTACTAAAACATATTGAAAATGAAGATATATTTGTTAGAAATGAATTCAAATTAGTAATGCTTTATAAAAATATATTTTCTAAATATCAGTTAGACTCATGCATAATGCAAAACTAAATTAGGATACTAAGGCAACGCAAAGTCGGTCTTATCATTAACATATTATTCAACATTAAAATAAAAAATCAATCAAATTTAGTCTTTTTAAAATTAGATATTAACCCAAATTCAACTACCATAACTTCTTCGGTTGAACCAAAACGTAATGTGAATAATATTATTTATTAATTAAAAAAGATAAACAAATTAAAGAACAATACTATAAACAAATTATAAGGATAAACAATTCAAGATGTGATCATTTATCTTCAATAATATGTTTTTAGTCATCAACAATTAATTGCTAAAAGTGTTTTGTAGATTTTTACCCGTGAGTGCAATAAAAAAAATTGACATAAGAGCATGAAAATATTCGTCTGAATGATAGTGATAATTATAAAACTTTCACTTAACTTATGTTTTTTATTAGTTAAGTTGAAAAAAAGCCATTATGTAAGTAATTAAAGAAAAAAAAATCGCCTTAAACAATTGAAAGCATAAAATGAATATTAATTTATGATAAGAAGAAATAGAAGAATATAATTTTATTAATTATTATTATTTTACTAATTAATTAGTAGGAAAACATAATTTATATCAAATGGATCCATAGCTGTTATATTAAGGATCATGAAACCCTGCATGTGTCCATCAAGAGCTCCTCATCGTGGATTCTCAAAGGAATTCTCAGTCAAAGGGACATGCTCAGTCAACTCCCTGATTAGAACCAAATGGTGCAACAACCAAAATTCTATATTTTGCCTTGAAAGAACAGACTGTTAGTGTGGATTGGAGGCATCTGATCCTTAGAAATTTTGTCAGGCCAAGAGCAGTTCATACCCTGTGGATGGCTTGTCACAAGAGTCTTACCATAAAGGATAGACTATGCAGAATGAAATTTTTGAGTGAGGATAAATGTTGCTTCTGTATGGAACAAGAAACAATTCAAAACTTATTCTTTGATTGTGTGGCAACAAGACAATTCTGGAATGACATCCTTGACTAGATTCAAATACCTCATAGGGTGCAAAACTGGGATGATGAACTAGTGTGGCTTATGAGGTATTGCAAGAGCAAAAATTGGAGAACAACTGTGGTTAAGAGTGCTATAGCTAAAACTATACATTTTGTGTGGATTTATAGAAATGAGGTCTACTTCAAGGGCTCTAGTAACAGAGAAAATGTTGTTCCCAATATAGTGAATTGTTTGGTGCAAAGGCTTTGGTTGAACATCAAAATTAGGAAACATGTTAGCATGCTTGTGTTACCTTAATGAGTGGTTAGAGCAATGGTGCAACCTATTTTTGGGTTCTTTGTGGGACCCACTCTTTTAAAGCAACTCATTCAATTTTCACTCCAATGGTGCAACTTCAAAGAACCCATATTGGGTCCCACCACTTTATTTAAAATATATTATTTATATTAAATTTATTTTATTTAAAATTTTAATTAATATAAATACAAATTAAACATAAAATTAAAATTAAACATAAAATTGAAAATAATAATTAAAATTAAATTTAAATACATGTCACATAATTAAAAACAATAAAAATAAATAACATCACATAATTAAAAACAATAAAAATAAATAACATCACATAAACAAATGTAATTTGAAATAAAAAGATGAAAATTTGGCCTATACAAATGTAATTTGAAATAAAAAGATGAAAATTTGAAATAAAATGATAATGAGAAGAAATTGTTGGAAAAAAATTAAATATTTATGAATAAAATGATGAAATTGTGAGAGAGAAATTTGAAATTAAAGAGCAAATAAAAAGGAGAGAAAATAGGAATAAAAAGGAGAGAAAATAGGAATGATATAAATTTTTTCCAACAAACCTATATTTATAATAAATAAAAAAGTTAAAAAAATAAAATAAAGCTAAATGATTATTTTAATAATAAACCAAATGAAGAACCGTTGCTTATGTTTGTAACGTTCTACACCTGGAATAACATTTTGTTGACATTTTCAATGCCAAGCTGGCAAACCAATTTGAAAAACCACCGTTGGAGTTGGTCTTAGTGTCTTGTTAGGTTGGTTGGGTGGCTGGATCGTTTGATCACCGTGCTTTGTATCGTTTTTTTGGTATAATAATATATTTGTGCTCTTTAAAAAAAAAACACAATTTATAGTATGTGTTAATATATAAACCACATTTATAGTTGTAATAATAGTACAAGTGAATTGTTCTTTAAACAATCTATAATAGCATTACCATTGGGCCTTACAGGACAATCTATAAAGTCCAATTTCATGGTGATACACAGGTGGTTTATTCTTAATCTGTATGTTAGCATCATACAAATTAAGGGCTTTTAAAATGTAGACCCTATCTTTTATATATGAGAATTTCTTACTGCACCCCTTGATATTCTTAGGCATCATGTGCGCTGAATAAAATGCCCTCTGATTTCGGAGTTGTATCTTCGGACACACCTTTTTTCAGTTTTTATATTTAATTCTGTAGGTGCATCTATGAAATCCTTCCGTGTTCATACTTACGGAAAAAAAAAATCAGAAACAGAATACCAGAAAATCAACATTGCAACAATAATAATCAACATTTGTAAAATAAAATTGGCGTTACATTGATGATTTTGACAGAAATTTAAATATTACATTTCAATAGCCCGGTGGACGCTTGCACATCTCTAAGATGTCATCGACCGTTCTTCGAACCGTCACCTCCAACTCGAGCATAATTTTCTTTTCGAAACCGAAATACGTTCCCCACATCTCCCTAACATCGTCTTGATTCTTGAGCTCAAACTTGTTGTAAACAATGTTCCCTTTGTTGTCAGCTGAAGGTGAACGATACTCAAGCTTCACAGCCTTTCGTTTGTCATTGTAAGGTAAACGATATTGGATCTCGTCTATGATATCGGCGAGGGGGGGGGGGGTGAGATCCATGAGCTTGAACGTCCTCCCGGGTGTTTTGCCATCGAAAAAGGAGACACTTGCGACATACCAACAGATCTTGATTTGAAACAATTGAGACATTTTTATATTTATGTGAATGATAACAAATGAAACCCCGAATTTATAGAAAATCTAGGTGAATATGGACCAACCATATTCTGTCAATATTTTTCCGGAGCTATATCCACAGAACGAACCCTTAATTATTGTTTCTGGAGGTGTATCTCCAGAACTTTCCCTGATACTACAAAATTAAGAACCTTCTGTAGATGCATATTCGGAACTTTCTCTGCTACATTTTAAAACCAGAACTCAATATAGAAGCACATCATAATAGACAAATAAAAGGCATAAGTGCATGAATAAGGCATAAGAATAAAAAGTGACTATTTTACACTTCAAAATTTTTACAATTAGTTGTCCGATTATACAAGAATTTAAAACGAATTAAAATAAGTGTCGTCGGCTAAATCTATTGGTGGTACCCCTTTGTGTAACACCCTTCTAATACATCTTAGTAGTCCACCAAAATATTTTCCTCAAATCCTGGTACATCTTAGTAGCACCCGGATGAATACTCAATCCGCTACGATGACCTTCCTCAAGAATACTCTTTTTCAGCTTAACAATATTCGAAACACAAACTCTATCACGACATCTCATGATACCATTTTCATCAATCCGAAAATCACCACCTCGACCTTGATTAATCAAAGTCAACCGATCTACCAAACTCAAATCAGATTTCTGACCTTCTCGAATCTCATAATGAATACCACTAGTAAGCTTCAACATACCAAACTTAACTCTATAAGAAGTCTCTTCACAAACCAAACTCATATCTCATAATTGCTCAATCATCTCTAACTTTCTTACCATCATCATCAACATATGCAAAGATTTCTGACTCAATGCAATAGCTATCACATTTGGTTTACCCGGATGGTAATTCAAACCAAAATCACAATCCTTCAGAAGTTCCAACCATCTCTTCTGCCTTGCATTCAACTTTTTCTGATCAAAGAGATATTTCAAGATCTTATGATTACTAAACACTTCAAATCTCGATCCGAACAAATAGTGCCTCCAAAGCTTCAACAAAAACGCAACAATAGCCAACTCTAAATCATGTGTCAGATAACTCCTCTCATGCACTTTAAGTTTCCTTAAAGTATAAGCTACAACTTGGTGATGTTGCATCAACACACCTCCCAATCCCATCAACGAACCATCACAATATACAACAAACAGTTCTGCCAGATTAGGCAAAATCAAAACAGGAGCTATCGTCAACCTTGTTTTAAGCTCTTGAAAACCTTCTTCATAGTTTTCATTCCAAACATAAGCTTGAACCTTCCTAGTCCACTGCATCAAAGGCAAAGATAACTTGGCAAATCCTCCAATAAATTTCCAATAATAACCTGCCAAAACAAGAAAACTTCTAATCTCAAAAATTGATTTCGGAACTTCCCACTGCGATACAACTTCAACCTTCGACGAATCAACTACAATACATCTAATCAAAATCACATGGCCAAGGAAACTCACTTCCTTGAACCAAAACTCACACTTAGAAAGTTTAGCATACAACTGCTTTTCTTTCAACACTAATAACACAATTTTCAAATGCTCAACATGATCCTCTTCACTCTTCGAATAAATCAAAATATCATTAATGAACACAATGAAAAACTTGTCCAAATATAAACGGAAAATCCTGTCCATGTACTCCATAAATACACTTGACGCATTAATCACACCAAACGACATCACATAATACTCATAACGACCATACCTGGTTCTAAAAGCAGTCTTCTGAATATCTTCAGCCTTCACACAAATCTGACGATACCCAGACGTCAAATCTACCTTACTGAACACACATGCACCAACCAACTGATCCATCAAATCATCAATCCTCGAAATTGGATACTTATTCTTGATATTCACCTTGTTCAATTATTTGTAATCTACACAAAGCCTCATAGAACCTTCTTTCTTCTTAACCAACAAAACTGGTGCACCCCACGGTGACACACTCGGACAAATAAACCTCTTCTCAAGCAGATCTTGAAGTTGACTCTTCAACTCTTTCAATTCCGATGCAGACATACGATATGGAGCCATCGATACCTGACTAGTTCCAAGAACTAAGTCGATCACAAACTCCACTTCACATTCCGGTGGTAAATCACTTCTCTCATCAGGAAAAACTCCCGGAAAATCACAAACAATTGACAAAACACCAATTGCCCCACTTTCACTAACACTTAAAGTTGCCATAAACATAAACATCTCAGCACCGACTCATCAAAGAAATCTATAAGCAATTGGCTTAACTCCAACCAATTAACTGCACACACCATCTAAGCTCACAAGACACGTCCATTCCATCCAACATGATCCCATCTACTATCAACAAGAGATTAAGGGTGATCAGTTCCTCAACTTGTCAATAGACAGCCGACACTCATGATGGGGCATAAACCATCTTTGTCGAACAATAATAGTGTTTAACAACACACTGAGCCACCACTCCACACTTGAAGCATCTTGGAGAAGCACAAGCTTCTCCCCCACTTGTTTCAATCCCACCCATGCAGATAAAGGTTAGAAAAACAAACGTGTACCAACAATGTTTTCACACACATGTCGCATACTAGGGAACAAACAACATTAGACAACCTGGCTGGAAGGACCGAACTGCTCTGATACCACTAATGTAACACCCTTCTAAACCCCGCAGAATATATATAAATAATCAGAGTAAATTATCATGCATCTCAAATAAGGGTGTTACATATAATTCAAAACATTACACATATACTTGTCATGCTCAATAACACTCAAAATAAATTCATATTTTTCATATACTTTCACATAGCATGTAGCAACAAAATTACTTCAATCGTAAATTAACATAATGAAATCCCCATGATCAACTCATTCATAATCATCACTTAGGCATACAAGTCTATACTTCACATAATTAAAATAACAATAACAAAATAAAGTAGATCACATAAAGTATCTTTCCAACATAAATCAAAACGATCCCAGTGTTACATGATCGAGCACGACTCGGCCCAACATAAATAAAGAAACTAAATTAGTTACTCCAACGACTACCTAGCACTAGAAGCAACTCCACTCCTCGGTACCTGAGCGATGTTGTAGAAAACATCATTCCAACAGAAGGGTGAGAATTCACATAATTATTGAAATTATAAGATAATATATAATTTAACGCATACAAGCATAATCATAATTATTCTCACACTTCAAAAGTTTCATCAATATATTATCACTCAAGTTACAATACTATTCATAATTACATACTCACAAATCCACAATTTCACCAATTCATCAATTTCACATATTTAACATAATCTCATATTTCAACCACAATGCAATAACAATGCAACACAATGCAACTGGTCATTTGGTTCATATAGAACCTATCAATTCTCATCAATTCCTGTTCGGAATTATGGATACATCGTTTATACCCCACTAGGAACGACATCTCAATCATTCTACCCCAGTGAGTACCCCACTAGGAATGACATCTTGGTCATTCTACCCCAGTGCGTACGACTATATCACTTATACCCCACTATGAACGAAATCTCAGTCATTCTACCCCAGTGAGTACCCCAATAGGAACGACATCTTAGTCATTCTACCCCAGTGCATACGACTATATCACTCATACGTCACTAGGAACGACATCTCAGTCATTCTACCCCAGTAAGTACGAGTCTTGTCCAAGTCTTATGTAATACAAACCATGATAACTGACTCACGACAAACATATGTATACACACGCAATTCAACATAATGAATTACTTACCACATACATTGATATTCATTTATATAATGTTTTCACGTCACAAAGGCCATCATCAATAATCACATTTTCATAATCATAACATTCTTACTTCAAACATTACCACCATACATAGTAAATAATACACAAAGTATTAACACAATCCAATCTCAATACACACAATACACATTACCGATTAATCATAGAATAATTAATTCATTATCAATAATTAAATTCACTATTCAAATGGTATACAACACATTTTACAATACCACCACAACTGTATTATCATTACAACAAGCAATAAATATCATGAATTTCATGTTGTCACACACCAAAATATGCTTATACAAGCATACACAAGTATTCAATAAATTATCCACAATTAATTTCACAACTGACAGCAAACAGTGCAACAATTCATTAATAAAACATATACACAATTGACTTCCCAAACATATTAGATATAAAAATATTGAGAAACCAATTCTCTTATCTATAATATGTTATAGTCATGTTCATTAGCTTTCCAACTCTTCAAACGGAGACCAAAACGGACTTACGGATCAAAAGTCACGTCCAAAACGATTTCGACCGAAAATATGAACAGTCGTGACAGACAGCATGCAAAATTTTCTGTGTTTTTCACCGTTGGAGGCCTTCCGGACCTCTGATTTCGATTCCGTAAACACCCAAACTCTCAGAAAATTACAACTCATCCAACACTGTAATTATCTCAAGTAAATTTACAATTTTAACACAATCCTCCTCCTACTGAGGCAATACAACAATCTTCCTCCCATTGTTAAGAAACTTTTGGGGATCACGCTCATGAAATTTGTCATAAATAATCAATGTCAGTAACAATCAATATCATAAATAATCAATGTCAACAATTAAAATTAACATAAAAAATAAATAAAAAATCCAACTAATGCTACCTCCCCATCTCAGATATGTCTGGCAGTTGGTCTAGATACATAGGAAGTAAGGACAAATCAGATGGACCTTCTCTAAAATCCTCTGGCTCGGTATTTTCACCCTCTAGAGGTGGAACTAGATTAACATCATCATCAGCAGGAGGTGGGCCTCGATCGACAGTATCATCCCTAAGTGCACTCTAAAGTTCACCTATAGTGGTAAGAGGATTAGATGTACTCTCGGATTCTGAGGGGAGCTAGTATAAACCTACTATGTTATTTATTTTTGTACATTTTACAGCCTTCATAACCATCATCAAACCAGGAAAATAAAGTAACATTCTGCTAAAACCAAAAAATACTTTAAAGTACCTAATTCACCCCCTCTCTTAGGTGCACTCTTTTCATCCATCTGTTGGCTTATCATTGCTGCAGAATTATTGGTAATATTAGGCATTTGGGTAGGAAATCTTGTCCCTAATGACTGGCTAATTCGACCCATATTATTAATGCCTGAACCAGATCCTTGCAATGGCGAAGTTACATTCACCATCAGGTCTATGAATACTGATATTATATTATGCAAACTGGCCATCATTGATGTTGGCATGCCGTAAGGCTGTTCGCGACCTATTGGGGGCATTGAGAATCCATGCATATAAGGCCTAAATAAATTACTCCCCACTAGAAGGGAGGGGGGTCACTGGTGGACCCTGTGTTCCTACATAAGATAAAATAGGTCCACTTTGGGCAATTGACTGCACATGCGTCATACTTGTCGTGGATGGTACAGTTTCAGACACTGACGCTGGAATCGTATTTCCCCCTGTCGAAGATGAAGATGGTGGTTCTCCATTATTTGGTGGATTTTGATTATTTGGTGGATTTTGATTCACCATCCTCCTTGCGTGTCTTCTCCTTGGTCTCTCTTAGTTGTTTATGGCTACTTTACCACTCCTAAGTCTCATGCAACAAAGTTTAGAGAGATAGTAAAAATGACGAACTTATCTAAAAAAATTTAGAAAGAAAAACATCTTTTAAACAATAGCATTGTCCCATTGGACATGGCAATTTATTTACCGTGAAAATTGGTAAACAAGCGCCGGTCTCGAAAAAATGGTTTACTTGCAAGATCAACTAGTGAATTCTAGGACATGGCTATCGTTTAAACTATTTCTGAAAATCTTAAGAACATTACGACAATGCTCATACTTGTAAAATATTGTTAAAAGTTTAAAAGATAAATTTTCAAAAATTGATAAAGAAATTGCAATGAAGAAACTTCAAAGTAAAATTCAATAAAAAGAAGTAATTTATAGAACTGAAAATAATGGTGTTTCAGACATATATTCTCAACAAAAACTCTTTTCTTAATTAACTTAGATACGTTAAGTGACTTGTGAGTATCTGTACAACAAATCGAACACCCATAAATCCTATGCACTAAGACTCCTATTTATAATATGTCAAAAATAACTGTTATCAATGGGCTCTCTCCAGAAAATGACACGTTTTACTCTGCATGTCTTCAATTCGCTATAGCTTTACACGCGTCATTTCTAAGAAACAGATAAAGACAAAAGACTATTATTATCCTTATTTAAAATTCAAACTCTCTGTCAAACGCAAGCTCCATATTGTCTCCGTCGAAATTGCCATCAAAACTTAGAAATATTTCTAAGTCTCGTTTCAACCCAGCGTATCCTTCATAAAGGACCACTTTGACTAGAATCTTCACCAACTCCTATCGAAGTCCAAAACATTTCAAAAAATGTTTCTTTTTTCTTTTCATACTTAAACAAAGCTTGGCGTTGAAATTCCCAGCCAACACCAAGACTGCCAGGATTTATAATAATCTTGAGCTTGAATTGTTGGGGACTGAACTAATTGAGTGCAATTCTGAATCTTCACGTGTTAGCTCAGAAGCAACAACCTGATATTATATTTATTTTAGAGACTATATCTAAAGGGATGAATATGGAACAACTTAGGGTGATGCTGAAATATGATTTGTGCCTCGCTGTTGATGTGGAGGGTAGAAGTGGTGGATTAGCAGTGTTATGGATGAATATTATAAAGTGTAGTGTGATGAATTTCTCACGTAATTTCATAAACTTGTGAATTGAGGATGTTGAGCATGGATAATGAAGGTTAACTTGCTATTAAGGTTATCCGGAAATGGGCAAAAGAAGACTCGTGTGGAACTTACAGCGGGATCTCTGTGATATGTCCAACTTACCTTGGTGCATCATAAGGGACTTTAATGATCTTCTAACTTAAGAAGATAAGAAGGGTAGTCACCCTCATCCTAACTGGTTGTATGAGGGATTCAAGAATGTAATTAGTGATTACAATTTGTCGGACATTAATCTTGAAGGGCACCCTTTTACCTGGATACGAAGTAGAGGATCTCCTCATGTCGTTTAGGAACGTTTGGACAGAGTCGTGGCATACACAGGATGGCTGCATATTTTTAACAGTGTTAGACTACTAAACTTGTTTTCATTTCACTCGGATCACAATTCAATCCTTCTTCAGTGTGATGCGGAACACCATAGTCACTACAAATACTCCTTTAAATTTGAAAAAATTTGGTTGCAGAAAGATGATATCATAAAGGTCGTTACTATAGGATGGGTTCCTACCAGAGAAATGGAAATCACGGATCATATTTTTGATTGTGAGGAGGAACTTAGAAGGTGGACTCGGAGGAAACGATCTCAATTTAGAGAGTTGGTGACAGAAAGTATGGATAAAATGGAGAGAAACCAAAACTGGCATGAACAGGGGAACACAAAAAGGTTCGTTAAAGCACAGAAAAGACATTCCAAAACTCTCATACATGAGGAAACCTTTTGGAGATGACGTGCAAAGATGCATTGGCTTAAAGAGGCTGATTTAAATACAAAGTTATTTCATTTATCGGCAACGACAAGAAGCAAGTTCAAGAGTATTAACATGATATTAAATGAAGATAATCAAGGTGTTAATGACCAAGTAAGACTTTGCGATGTTGCCAAGATATATTTCAATAAGTTACTTGCAGCAAAAGAGGGAGTTTATGATGCAGTTATGACTCACATTCAACTGAAGATTAACATGGAAGATAATACAAAGCTACTGGCTCCATTTACAAAGGCAGAGTTGTACGAAGCCATGAAGCATATGCATCAGGACAAGTCATCGAGGTTGGATGGTTTTAATCCCACATTTTATCATAATTTTTGGGAAGTGTGTGGAGATGATTTGATGACAACAACAACAAGGTAGATATAGAGGAGTCTTTTTCCATCATCTATAAGTGAAACAAACATATGCCTTATTTCTAAATGTAAGAATCTGATTAATATGAAGGAGCTTCGTCCGATCTCCATGCACTATGTTATGTACACGATATATTCCAAACTGCTTACGAACATACTTACGTGCTGCTTAGCCAAATGTGTGGCGGAAGAACAATAGATGTTTGTGGAAGGAAGATCAATATTTAATAATGCCTGAAATTCTGGTATGCATATCTCAGATGCCCTGATAACATTGATCTCTGCTAAGACAGAACAAGGACAGAACATGACCATTTTAAATTCCTTTAAGAATTAACAATGTCATGACATCGGTTGTAACATTAACAGACTGACATAACTATTTATCTAACCATTTAAGTTGAACAGAATTGTAAATGCTGAAAGATAAATAACACAATGAATTGTTAACCCAGTTCGGTGCAACATCATCTACATATGGGGGCTACCAAGCCAGGAAGGAAATCCACTATTAGCATAATTAATTTAGAGCTAAACTCCCCCGTTTACAACCCCTTACTTAATCTCTACCCAATGCAATTTCTGCCTAGAACCCACTAGACAAGAGACACCTCTCACTGCCCATAATCACAACAGTGATAAAATTCAATACAAAAAGGAAGACTTTGGAAGACACTCTTCAAAGTCACAATACTTGATTTTGCTTAACAGCTTCAATCAAGACCAATACACTCTTGCTTAAAAGCTTTGAGTGAACAATTAACACTGTATAAATAACATCCTAAACATGTCTACCACGATGCATCCAAAGATAAAAAGGGAGACTTACAAGGTCACACACAAAAGACTCTCAAAGCCCTAAACCCTTATTTTACACTCAAGTTTTTCTTGTTGTGAGTGCTTAATTTCCCTTGCTTCTGCGCCTCCTTAAATAGTAATGCAGACTGGGCTTGGGCTGGTCAAAAGTAACATAAATTAGGTTTAACCAAGTTAAACCACTTTCCATAATTCAAGGTGCTTTCAAATAGGTCATAGGAGTTTCATGATAAGCTTAGCACTGCCTAGAATATCGTCTGAGAACTAAGGAACCCTAACAGGTTTCCTGAAATCTAGCCTGAGCTTACTCATGCATTATAACCAAAAACCAACATGCGTCCTTGTTGTCAGCTACCTGATGTCATGACATTCAGTATGATATCCAATTCACTTTGTGCTAGCTAACTAAACTTACACTGCAATACACGACACACGTATGCCATGTCATTAGTCAAGACATCTATACATACAGTAGCTACTAGCTACTACACCCACTCAACACACATGGTGTACTACCAAATTCGAGTCAGCTACACTACCAATTACACATACTAACAGTATCAGTTTCCTGTCAATAACCAGTTACTCAGGATCAACCTATTCACACATAATCAAGTAGTCTGTTCTAGATTTATGGATGTCATGACATCCAGGATGACATCCTAAAGCACACCAGTTCCACAACACAATACTATCACCTGTTAGCCTAGACTACATATGTCACAACATTTTGTGTAACATCCTATGTTACTCCCCCTCAACTGATGCATACCACATCAGCCAAACACAACCTGCACAACACACAAACTCCCAGCAACCTGCAGACACAAACAATACCACCAACAACTAGGATGCACCTAAGTTCCAACCAGGAGCACACAAACATATTCATGACAGACAGATGTCACGACATCCTGTATAACATCGACTAGTGATTACACTTAATTTTACCAAAATGCCTGCCAATTAAGTCAAACTCCAAATCTTCTGCAGAATCTTCTTCATAACAGTAGAAAAAAATATTTCATAGTTTCCTAAAAAGTCTCAAAGATCCTTTTTATGAAATCCAATTAAATCTGTACTTTGTTCCTAATCAATCTCTTTGACCTGCACATACTGATGAGGTACCTCTATCAAAATAGCAGCTCCTATTGTACCAGACAAGGATGTCATGACATTCAGCATGACATCTTGATTAAAACACATGATAGCGATTCTGTCATAACAGTAGATGTAGGTGTTTTGACATCTTGCTTAACATCAGTGCAGAATCATGTTTTACCAAAATTTAGTCAATCATATAACCATGGAAAATCATAGAGTCATGGAACTAACAATCTCCCCCTTTGGCGAATTTTGGCTAAAACAACCAAACAAACATCAGGGCAACAGTAGTAGTTTTCTCACAAACATCCAGCTTCACAAACTATCATGCTCCCCTTTAATAGTTGCATTCAGCAAGCAACTACAAAATACTAATGTTTCCTTAGCAGTAGCAATAGATAACAACACTTTACTCCCCCTTGGTTTAGTCAAAAATTGACAAAAATTGGAGTAAATGTATATACATATGCTCATAACACATCAAACAGAGCCAATCCCAAAAACTGAATCAGAAACAACATGCTTCAAAGCAAGACTCAGTTGTCAAAATGCACATGGTGTCCAAACATTTAGTCATCTCACAATCTCCCAAGAGATACACAAACATCTCGATCCTCCATCAATATAAAGACTGCACCACTGCAGCGACAATCCATGGACCAAGACTTAATCCCCCCTGCTGAACACACTCAAACATAGTAAGCTCAATCTTGATTAGTACAGATCCAAATACCATAGCTCCTTGAGAATAAATCCTTAGTTCTTAAGACACCAAACATATGATTTATCATTTCCACAAAAATTCACATGAAGATCTCAGAAGGGCACAACAGCAACAACAACACAAACACCAGAACATCATAGAGAGAAATAAACTCTCATGTAGCTTTACCCCATAGACACCTTGTCAAGGTAGAAAGGTACAAAAGACATCACAATGTCATTCCAACCTCACCAGTGGACCAAAAGCACAAGATTGCATGAGAATCAGCAAACGCTGTACAGGTTACAACACTGCAGCTACACATTAGACAAGTACACAACTCCCTATGTCACGCACACTCAGTACTCCTCCTAAAAGAGAGAACCCATACACGTGAAGACTTACTTCAACATCTTCATATTCACACACTGGAAGCACATGCAACTTTACACCCCTTGATTCACAACCCATACTAGAACAAATAATAGAAGTAATTGCAGGATTACTATCTGGAAGATTTCTCAGATTCAGCTTTGAAAGACTAGAAACATCTCCAAAATGTCAGGGTTAGAGTCCTTCCATATGCATAAGATCAAGGCTGATGATGTCTTGATCTTCATCTTCACCAGTCATACAAATACAAAACACTTTGATAGAGACCCAAAAACCTGATTATTGATACCCAATGATAGAACCAAAGAAAATACATTATCAGGTTCACCATGAGCTAGAGCAGTAACATAATGTCACAACATCTTGTCTGACATTCCATCCTCATAGAGGTATATAATCACAACCTGCTTGAGACCACAAACAATCTTGAAACTGTACTATTGCAGCAACAAATCCTAGAAGTATAACTAATGCTCTTTTTCCAGAAGCACGTGAATGGAAAACATAAGACTCATCTTCCTGTCTTCAAGAGCTCACTCTTTGTTCAACACACCTGCTGAATGCATTCACTTACTGCTTGAACCACAAGCAACTAGTACACCCATCAGACAGAAACTCTGCCCCTATCTTTTATAAAAGATGCTCCAAGATCACCACAATATCTCAAGACCAACCTCATGCTCATACAGTGAGAAGGTACCAAACTGCTCCATTTCTTACTAGAGTTACCACTTATCCACAAGACTTCTGGCCTGAGTTAGAGAACAGGATAAACACCCAATAATCCAAGACATTCTTTCCTCATCATTCTCCCTTATGATAAGTTAGAACACTTCTGGTTTAACTGGTGAATATTCACTTCCATATAACACATCATAATCCAGAATTTCATGCAATCAACCAATGATCCACTCCAGTCTTATATAATACCTTCACATCATACTCCAAGACAGTCCTTTTACCTCGTCATTCTCCCGTATGACAAGATAGAGTACTTCTCAGTCAAAATGTGAATCACAAGTTCCACAACAGATCTTCAAGTCCTTCTCCAAGGCAAAATAAACCAGATGATACATATCACAGACACAAAATCCAAAGGTTCTTTATATGCCCACAACTGGACTTACTACTGCCTAGTAATCCAACTAAAGATCTACAGAGAACACAACTCCACCATCTTGATCAAATACATCTCCAAAAGAAGGTAATCTTCCATAAGCAACTTAGGGCTTCTACCACAAACACCAATATATGAACAGAACCAGAACCTTATTTGATCTTCAACCAACTACCTTCTACACAAGGGTAATTAGTTACAAGCTCTCTACTTGGAATCACATTAGAGACCAACCAAATGCCACTGTTTGGTTAACTCAGCTTCTTTCAGAGCTCTGGAACATCTAAGCAAACTTGATCTTCATATCATACATGCTCCAAGGCAACGTAGATACACAAAGACTTGGACCTGTAACATCTACTTCTTCTCACAACTCCTACAAACTGAAGTTTCTACTTGATGTCACAACATCTGATCAGACATCCTGCTGGAGAGTTCAGGCTTTCATTCTGCCACTTAGAATAACCTTCTCCATATAACAGAAAAAGAGTTCCATGTTCTCATAGACTTGATTAATGATATCAGGTTTGAGTAGACAACCTTTATTCTGCAATAGCTACCTTTGAAATGCATTTGCTCCAGAAAAATCCTCTTTAGAGAAACCAAACATGACAAAGATTGATTCTTCCGAGAAGATTAGTCACAAGAGATCTTTACAGAAGGAATCTCGCTTTCCTTAAGTAGAGACTTCTTCAGAAAGTCAGAGATAATTTCCACTTATCCCTGACCTCCAAGATGAGCAAGGTCACATGCTCCTATGTACTTAGATCAGAAATAAATTGACCCAAGCAGTGCTATCACCAACACCATATTCTAGACAAGTTTCTTGCCAGGAAACTTTCTAGATAAATATCAGATGCTTCTAGTAGAGACTAGAACACATCTACTGCACTCCAATAAACTGATCCAAGAAAAATGTCTTCATCCTCACTTCCATCAACACTACCTTCTAGCCTTAGTTTCTTACCAAGAACCTTACTAGACTAAAGACAGATCCTACCACACATGTGTATGGTACCAAGATCATCAGCTATATCTCCTTTGATCTAGTGATTCACTTCTGGAATCAACATAATTTTGCACAATCTCTGCTGATGGAATGTCTCAACATCCGGTTGAACATCAGATCCTCAAATAGATTAAGGGCCTGATACTTGTGCTACAACTGATGAGACAACTTGATCATCAACTAAGGATAATCCATTAAATATTTGAGAATATCTCAAATAGCAATGAATCTTAAATCCTTATAATAAATCCTTCTCTGAACTTCATGGATAACCAATTAAATACGTATGTAGTCCACAAATAGCAATTGATCTTAGATCCACACAACTTGTTGAGAAGACCATCTGATAGATATTTACACTTCACTAATACCAAAAGTATTCTTTAGTATAAGTATCTTTAATGTTGAAACAACTAGGCTGCCACCCTTGACTCAATCTGCCTATGACTTCCTCTTGCTAATAGAGCTCTTGCAAAACATGAATGGTGAAAATAAATCACCTCCCATTATATCATTTATCAGCACCAGAGACCTTCAAAAATCCTTTTTCAGCATGAGAACCAGATTATCTCCCTGAAAGAGCTCTTCTCTTCAAATTGACTTCAAGGTACATGAAAAAAAACAATCTTCCATGTATGAAGTCAGCAATAAGATATATCAACAAACAACTCTCTTCATTCCATTGCTACCGACGTTGGAATGACTAGAGCTTTCAGAAACGTTGATATCAGAGTTCTTTCATCAGAAAAATATGCAGCGGAACCACCAAAAGAACCTCTTCAACATGCCCTGAACAAGATGTCAGAACATCTTATAAGACACCATACAGAGGAACAAGCCACTCCTCCTTGAGTATATGATCTGATCTATCCAATAAGAACATTGAAAAAATCACATAGGCTCTTATATCAGAGAGCAGAGCAGCAGATACACTGAATCTTTCAAAAATAAGAGTAAACACAAACTCCCACTTAACTCCATAAGCAGCAGCTCAGATATTTAGCAAGATCAACAAGTCAGCTACCACTTTTCCTTGTTCAAAACACCAGAAAGTTTGTCCCAGGATCTCATCCAGAACAGACAAGATGCCTGCTTTGATACCAATTGAAATTCTGGTATGCAGATCTCAGATGTCCTGAGAACATTGATCTCTGCTAAGACAGAACAAGGACAGAACATGACCATTTTAAATTCCTTTAAGAATTAACAATATTATGACATCGGTTGTAACATCAGCAGACTGACAGAACTATTTATCTAACCATTTAAGTTGTGCAGAATTGTAAATGCTGAAAGATAAATAACACAATGAATTGTTAACCCAGTTCAGTACAACATCACCTACATCTGGGGGCTACCAAGCCAGGAAGGAAATCTACTATTAGCAGAATTAATTTAGAGCTAAACTCCCCCGTTCACAACCCCTCACTTAATATCTACCCAATGCAATTTCTGCCTAGAACCCACTAGACAAGAGACACCTCTCACTCCCCACAATCACAGCAGTTATAAACAATTCAATACAAAAAGGAAGACTTTGGAAGACACTCTTCAAAGTTACAATACTTGGTTTTGCTTAACAGCTTCAATCAAGACCAATACACTCTTGCTTAAAAGCTTTGAGTGAACAACTAACACTATATAAATAATAGCCTAAACATGTCTACCACAATGCATCCAAAGATGCAAAGGGTGACTTACAAGGTCACACACAAAAGACTCTCAAAACCCTAAACCCTTATTTTACACTCAAGTTTTTCTTGTTGTGAGTGCTTAATTTTCCTTGCTTCTGCGCCTCCTTAAATAGTAATGCAGACTAGGCTTGGGCTGGTCAAAAGTAACATAAATTAGGTTTAACCAAGTTAAACCATTTTCCATAATTCAAGGTGCTTTCAAATAGGTCATAGGCATTTCATGATAAGCTCAACACTACCTAGAATCTCGTCTGAGAACTAAGGAACCCTAACAGGTTTCCTGAAATCTAGCTTGAGCTTACTCATGCATTATAACCGAAAACCAAAACACGTCCTTGCTTTCAGCTACCTGATGTCATGACATTCAGTATGACATCCAATTCACTTTGTGCTAGCTAACTAAACTTACACTGCAGTACACTACACACGTATGTCATGTCATCAGTCAAGTCATCTACACACACAGTAGCTACTAGCTACTACACCCACTTAACACACATGCTGTACTACCAAATCCGAGTCAGCTACACTACCAATCACACATACTATCAATATCAGTTTCCTGTTAATAACCAGTTACTCAGGATCAACCTGTTCACACAGAATCAAGCAGTCTGTTCTGGATTTATTGATGTCATGACATCCAGGATGACATCCTGAAGCACACCAGTTCCACGACACAATACTATCACCTGTTATCCTAGACTGCAGATGTCACAGCATTTTGTGTAACATCTTGTGTTACTCCCCCTCAACTGATGCATACCACATCAGCCAAACACAACCTGCACAACACACAAACTCCCAGCAACCTGCAGACACACACATTACCATCAACAACTAGGATACACCTAAGTTCCAACTAGGAACATACAAACATATTCATGACAGACAGATGTCACGACATCCTGTATAACATCGACCAGTGATTACACTTAATTTTACCAAAATGCCTGCCAATTAAGTCAAACTCCAAATCTTCTACAGAATCTTCTTCATAACAGTAGAGACAAATATTTCATAGTTTCCTAAAAATTCTCAAAGATCCTTTTTATGAAATCCAATTAAATATGTACTTTTTTACTAATCAATCTCTTTGTCCTGCACATACTGATGAAGTACCTCTGTCAAAATAGCAACTCCTGTTGTACCAGACAAGGATGTCATGACATTCAGCATGACATCTTGATTAAAACACATGACAGCAGTTCTGTCATAACAGTAGATGTAGATGTTTTGACATCTTGCTTAACATCTGTGTAGAGTCATGTTTTACCAAAATTTATCCAATCATAGAACCATGGACAATCATAGAGTCATGGAACTAACAATGCCCTTATTTCCATAGAGGTAATTCATACTTTAAAACAAAATACTAGGGGAAGTAGAGGGGAGTTGGCTCTTGAGATTGATATTAGTAAAGCGTATGATAAGGTGGATTGGGGATTTTTGTGAGGTATGTTGTGTAGTTTAGGTTTTGTAGATAGATGAATCCATTGGGTGATCATGTGTGTGACCTCAACGCACTACTCAATTCTAGTCAATTCGGACATAGTCAGATTAATTCAACCTGGAAGATGATTGAGACAACGAGATCCCTTGTCACCATATTTTTTCATTTTGATAACAGAAGGATTATCTACACTCATGAGAAAAGCAGTGTCTAGAGGAGATATATATGGAGTGAGGACATGTACAGGGACGCCAATGGTGTCCCATCTGCTTTTTTATGACGATTGTTTTCTATTTTGCAGAGCCAAAATTTCGGAACTTAACCAACTTATGGACATTCTCCGTATTTATGAAGAAGCTTCGGGACAAGAAATCAACATGACTAAGTCAGAGGTTTTACTTAGTAGGAATATCAGTCCACCAATTCAGGAGGATATATCTCGTATTATAGGGGTTCGCCATGTGTTTGGTATGGGAACTTATTTGGGGTTTCCTTCCATGATGGATAGAAGCAAAAAAGAAGAAGACATTTTCCTTCATCAAGAATCGCATATGGAAGAGAATTAACTCTTAAAGAGGAGGGTTGTTATCTAAAGTAGGGAAAGAGGTCATGATCAAGTCAGTGCTTCAAGAAATACCATCATATATCATGGGTATTTATGATATTCCAGATGCCATTGTAAGTGATATTGAGATAATGTTGAATTCTTTTTGGTATGGGGAGGCAATAATAACAAAGGGATAAGGTGGCTTGTGTGGGAAAGATTGACTTGTACTAAGATTGAAAGTGCACATGGATTTTGAGACTTTAGAGATTTTAATATGGCGGCGGTGGCAAAGCATGGGTGGCTGATTATGACTAGGCCGAATACTTTGATTGCTAGAATTTTTAAAGCAAGGTACTTCCCATGTCTTCTTTCTTTGATGCTAGTCTTGGGAATAATCCTAGCTTTGTGTGGAGGAGCTTGTGGAAATCCTGTTGTGCTTTAGATCTTCCTGTTGTGCTTTAGATCTTGGTTGTGGATGGAAGATTGGGGATGGTAGTAGAATCAAGTTTATGAATAACCCTTAGTTAAGAGGTGCTGGGAAAGGGTGGGTGAGTGCTCCGCGAAATAGAGAGGTATACAATATTAATGTGAAGGACCTAATGATGAATGGTGTTAAAAGGTGGGATGAATGTAAAATTAGACACCTTTTAACATGGGAAATCGCTATGACTATTTTGGATGTCTCTTTGTTGGAGGGGGTGGGTGAGGATGCATTGGTGTGGAGAGAGGAACAAAATGGGGAATATAATGTTAAATTTGGTTACAAGATTTTGAAGAATCAATTAAGGGAGAGGAAGGGTCTTAATGTAAAGGGGGAATGGAGTTGCTTGTGGAGAATTAGAGCACCACCTAAGGTGAAACACCTATTATAGAAGATTTGTCGTGATTGCCTCTCAACTCGGGTGAGGCGTAGCCAACACGACGGCCCTTATCCCGCGGTGTGTCAGTTTTGTGATAAAAATGTAGAGGATGATTGACATATTTTCTTTGGTTGCGTGGAAACCTTACAATGTTGAAATAGAGCAGGTCTAAACTCTGTTATCGAACACAAGACGCGTACTTTTACTGACACTAAGGAGGTGATCCATGATATTTGTAGGAAAGAGGACCGTAGAACATCATGTAGAGTGGTTGTGCTGTTAAAAGCCCTTTGGGACAATCGAAATTATTGGATTTGGCATAATGAGAAGTTGGAACCTAATAATTTAAGTTTGCATACATTCTATATTTGGAATGATTGGTATCTAGCTCATAACTTTCAGGAAGACATCGAGATAGAGCAAAGTCAACATCATTGGAGCCACCAATTCAAGGGTGAGTGAAATGTAATGTGGATCCTGTTTTTAATACAATTAGAAATACAACGAATATGAGGTGGTGTTTTAGAGATAACTATGGGAGGTTTATTAATACAGGATTAGCTTAGGACTTTGGTTTTTACTCAACCTTGGAAGCTGAAGCAAAGACAATAAAAAAAAAAAGCAATCCAGACAACCACCTACTTTCATTTGGATCGGGTCATTTTCGAGAGCGATTCACAAATGGTGGTCCAAGCGATTCATTCGGATAAAGGTGGTAATTATGAGTTTAGTATGATTATATCTTGTATTAAAAATTTATTAGTTTGTAATCCCAACTTCGAAGTGAAGTATATTAAGCAACAAGCGAACTCGATTGTCCATTTATTAGCGAAAGCGGCTGATTCTTAATATAGATATAATAATTTTCCTCTTTGTATTGAATCATCTCTAATTAATGAAATAAATTGTTTTCTTTAGTAAAAAAAATGTACACCTCATTTCATATATCTTGCTTTGATACTTTACAATAAATAATAACTTCAAACCCAAAGCATATTTTTTCTATATCCACTTCCCTTCCTTTTTATCTCATTTCTTTTTTCTTTTCTTGCATATTTCTTCACTCTCTTCTATTTCATTTTTTTTTCTCATCTTACTTTTTAAATCTCCTTTAACACATTGATGATGACATGAAGTATAAATTTCTTTTTACCATTGTCATTGATGACGACATGAAGTATAAATTTCTTTTTACCATTGTCATTGTATCGGATCTTAAATTTTCAAGTTTATTTTGTGTTTTATTGACTTTTTTTTATTTGTAACATTTACTGATTTTTAATTACTTTTTGTTTTCTAATAATGGTTTGGTGTGTGTATTTTTATTTTATTTTTTGTGTTTGATTATGGAAAAATTTGTCTCCAATTTATCATTAAAGTCAAGTAAATGAATGTTTGATTTGCGGTGGTTTTATTTGTTTGAGGACTTAACTTAGCACTTTTTACTTAGATTTGACACCTCTTTAATTATATTACTTTGTTATCTTTTAATTTTTTTTTAAAATTATAAAATTTACAATGGTATATTAAAAATTTCACGATATATATAAGAAATTTTTTATTTTTTATTGAAAATTTTGAAATTTATGATAAAAAATAAAAAATTTTAGAAAAAAATATGATGAATATCAAAAATTTCATTTTTCTTATCAAAAATTTTAAATTTTCTAAAAAAAAGAATTTTTTTTACACTAACAGGAATTTCAAAATTTAGTGTTAGAAATTTTTTATAAAAAGTTTGAATATTTTACTATTAGAAATTTTAAAATTTTCGATACAATACTAAAAATTTTAAAATTTCTGATATTCTAGATATTTTTTATTAGAAATTTTGAAACTTTTAATAATCTAAATTTTTTTTATTTGTTTAAAATATTTTTAAAAACAATTTTAAAATTATGAAAATTTTAGAGGGAGCTAGATATAATTTTAAAGGTAACAGATTAAATTCACCATTTGTTTTTAAGTTCATCACTTATTTTATAAAGTTTGCTATCTAAAAGTTCTATACCTCTTTTATTCAATTTTTATGAAGTCTTCGTATTCTTTCTACTCTTATAAAATAACTTGTATTTTTTTATTTTTAAATTTAATTGTGTGAACATTTGATTTTGTTCAATGAATTGGGAAGTCTTCCGGTTACATTATTATTGTCTATAATTTTTATGATGATTTGATATTTCTTTCATGCATAAAAATGTTCTAACAATCTTTTTTAGTGCTAACTTGTGCTAATGTTAATTAAGAATTAAAAAGTAGAAATGTTTATTTTTAAAATTATATATTTATTTTATAAAAAATTTAAATTATTTATCTTATTATTTTTTTCAATATTAAATTTTTTTTATTTGTTGGTTTCTTAATATGTGTTTCTAGGACAAGAGTTAATATTACTCTTAAATCTATACAAATAATAAAACTCAAAATTATATTTTAAGGTAGCCTGTTAACAAATTTACTCTTCTTTAAATACATTTATTTCATTAAACTGATAGCAGCCTATAAAATATTATATATATATATATATATATATATATATATATATATATATATATATATATATATATATATATATATATATATATATATATATATATATATATATATATATATATATATATATATATATATATATATATATATATATATATATATATATATATATATATATATATATATATATATATATATATATATATATATATATATATATATATATATATATATATATATATATATAAAAGTGAGGATCCATTTTTCAAAAGTAAACAATCATAATTTTTAAATTAGATTTAATTGAATGGTTAAAAATACTAATTTAACTATTAAATTTAATTTAATTTAAAGACTATGATGTGAAATAATTTAAAAAAAAACTTGCTCTTGAAATAAGTTGATCCCCACTATATATATATATATATATATATATATATATATATATATATATATATATATATATATATATATATATATATATATATATATATATATATATATATATATATATATATATATATATATATATATATTAATTATGAATGTTTAAATAACCATAATTTTTTAAATTATATATTAAAATAATCATATTTTTAATTTATTTACCAAACTAAATGGACGAAAAGAGAAGGTGCCAACTCTTATGACGCATGGGCATCATTCATCATCATGGCGCATATATATATATATATAGGAACGTGCGTCATTGTATGTAACTACACCTTTATTCTTTTTTACATGCATACGCAACTGCGGTGGCGCATGCTCCTATGTCTGCATGCATGTGCCAATTATTTTAACGTCTGTGTGTAAAAATTTAATACATGCACCATAAGAATTAGCATCTCCTCTTAAAAAAATAATTAATTTAATAAATAAATTAAAAATATGATTATTTTGATATATAATTTGAAAAAGTTAATTATTTTTGAAAAAAGAGTACTAAAACATATTGAAAATGAAGATATATTTGTTAGAAATGAATTCAAATTAGTAATGCTTTATAAAAATATATTTTCTAAATATCAGTTAGACTCATGCATAATGCAAAACTAAATTAGGATACTAAGGCAACGCAAAGTCGGTCTTATCATTAACATATTATACAACATTAAAATAAAAAATCAATCAAATTTAGTCTTTTTAAAATTAGATATTAACCCAAATTCAACTACCATAACTTCTTCGGTTGAACCAAAACGTAATGTGAATAATATTATTTATTAATTAAAAAAGATAAACAAATTACAAGAACAATACTATAAACAAATTATAAGGATAAACAATTCAAGATGTGATCATTTATCTTCCATAATATGTTTTTAGTCATCAACAATTAATTGTTAAAAGTGTTTTGTAGATTTCTACGCGTGAGTGCAATAAAAAAAATTGACATAAGAGCATGAAAATATTCGTCTGAATGATAGTGATAATTATAAAACTTTCACTTAACTTATGTTTTTTTATTAGTTAAGTTGAAAAAAAGCCATTATATGTAAGTAATTAAAGGAAAAAAAACCGCCTTAAACAATTGAAAGCATAAAATGAATATTAATTTATGATAAGAAGAAATAAAAGAATATAATTTTATTAATTATTATTATTTTACTAATTAATTAGTAGGAAAACATAATTTATATCAAATGGATCCATAGCTGTTATATTAAGGATCATGAAACCCTGCATGTGTCCATCAAGAGCTCCTCATTGTGGATTCTCAAAGGAATTCTCAGTCAAAGGGACATGCTCAGTCAACTCCCTGATTAGAACCAAATGGTGCAACAACCAAAATTCTATATTTTGCCTTGAAAGAACAGACTGTTAGTGTGGATTGGAGGCATCTGATCCTTAGAAATTTTGTCAGGCCAAGAGCAGTTCATACCCTGTGGATGGCTTGTCACAAGAGTCTTACCATAAAGGATAGACTATGCAGAATGAAATTTTTGAGTGAGGATAAATGTTGCTTCTGTATGGAACAAGAAACAATTCAAAACTTATTCTTTGATTGTGTGGCAACAAGACAATTCTGGAATGACATCCTTGACTAGATTCAAATACCTCATAGGGTGCAAAACTGAGATGATGAACTAGTGTGGCTTATGAGGTATTGCAAGAGCAAACGAACAACTGTGGTTAAGAGTGCTATAGCTAAAACTATACATTTTGTGTGGATTTATAGAAATGAGGTCTACTTCAGGGCTCTAGTAACAGGGAAAATGTTGTTTCTAATATAATGAATTGTTTGGTGCAAAGGCTTTGGTTGAACATCAAAATTAGGAAACATGTTAGCATGCTTATGTTACCTTAATGGGTGTTTAGTGTCTTGTTAGGTTGGTTGGGTGGCTGGATCGTTTGTTCACTGTGCTTTATATCGTTTTTTTGGTATAGTAATATATTTGTGCTCTTTAAAAAAAAAACACAATTTATAGTATGTGTTAATATATAAACCACATTTATAGTGGTAATAATAGTACAAGTGAATTGTTCTTTAAACAATCTATAACAACATTACCATTGGGCCTTACAGGACAATCTATAAAGTCCAATTTCATGGTGATACACAAGTGGTTTATTCTTAATCTGTATGTTAGCATCATACAGATTAAGGGCTTTTAAAATGTAGACCTTATCTTTTATATATGAGAATTTCTTACTGCAATCCTTGATATTCTTAGGCACCATGCGCGCTGAATAAAATGTTCCCTGATTTTGGAGTTGTATCTCCGAACGCACCTTTTTTCAGTTTTTTATATTTAATTCCGTAGGTGCATCTACGAAATCCTTCCGTGTTCATATTTACGGGGGGAAAAAATCAGAAACAGAATACCAGAAAATCAACATTTCAACAATAATAATCAACATTTGTAAAATAAAATTGGCGTTACATTG
The DNA here is from genome assembly GCA_963859935.3 of Lathyrus sativus. Classification (NCBI taxonomy): domain Eukaryota; kingdom Viridiplantae; phylum Streptophyta; class Magnoliopsida; order Fabales; family Fabaceae; genus Lathyrus; species Lathyrus sativus. The sequence goes on along the minus strand of OZ012739.1, from coordinate 429,744,932 downwards.
ATGATTTTGACAGAAATTTAAATATTACATTTCAATAGCCCGGTGGACGCTTGCATATCTCTAAGATGTCATCGACCGTTCTTCGAACCATCGCCTCCAACTCGAGCAGAATTTTATTTTCAAAACCGAAATACGTTCCCCACATCGCCCTAACATCGTCTTGATTCTTAAGCTCAAACTTGTTGTAAACAATGTTCCCTTCGTTGTCAGTTGAAGGTGAATGATACTCAAGCTTCACAGCCTTTCGTTTGTCATTGTAAGGTAGACGATATTGGATCTCGTCTATGATATCTGCGAGGGGGGTGAGATCCATGAGCTTGAACGTCCTCCCGGGTGTTTTGCCATCGGAAAAGGAGACACTTGCGACATACCAACAAATCTTGATTTGAAACAATTGAGACATTTTTATATTTATGTGAATGATAACAAATGAAACCCCAAATTTATAGAAAATCTAGGTGAATATGGACCAACCATATTCTGTCAATAGTTTTCCGGAGCTATATCCACGGAACAAACCCTTAATTATTGTTTCCGGAGGTGTATCTCCAGAACTTTCCATGATACTACAAAATTAAGAACCTTCCGTAGATGCATATTCGGAACTTTCTCTGCTACATTTTAAAACCAGAACTCAATATAGAAGCACATCATAATAGACAAATAAAAGGCATAAGTGCATGAATAAGGCATAAGAATAAAAAGTGACTATTTTACACTTCAAAATTTTTACAATTAGTCATCCGATTATATAAGAATTTAAAACGAATTAAAACAAGTGCCGCCGGCTAAATCTATTGGTGGTACCCCTTTGTGTAACACCCTTCTAATACATCTTAGTAGGCCACCAAAATATTTTTCTCAAATCCTGGTACATCTTAGTAGCACCCGGATGAATACTCAACCCGCTACGATGACCTTCCTCAAGAATACTCTTTTTCAGCTCAACAATATTCGAAACACAAACTTTATCACGACATCTCATGATACCATTTTCATCAATCCAAAAATCACCACCTCGACCTTGATTAATCAAAGTCAACCAATCTACCAAACTCAAATCAGATTTCTGACCTTCTCGAATCTCATAATGAATACCACTAGTAAGCTTTAACATACCAAACTTAACTCTATAAGAAGTCTCTTTACAAACCAAACTCATATCTCGAAATTGCTCAATCATCTCTAACTCTCTTACCATCATCATCAACATATGCAAAGATTTCCGACTCAATGCATCAGCTATCACGTTTGCTTTACCCGGATGGTAATTCAAACCAAAATCACAGTCCTTCAGAAGTTCCAACCATCTCCTCTGCCTCGCATTCAACTTTTTCTGATCAAAGGAGATATTTCAAGATCTTATGATTACTAAACACTTCAAATCTCGATCCGAACAAATAATGCCTCTAAAGCTTCAACACAAACGCAACAATAGCCAACTCTAAATCATGTGTCAGATAACTCCTCTCATGCACTTTAAGTTTCCTTAAAGTATAAGCTACAACTTGGTGATGTTGCATCAACACACCTCCCAATCCCATCAACGAACCATCACAATATACAACAAACAGTTCTGCCAGATTAGGCAAAATCAAAACAGGAGCTACCGTCAACCTTGTTTTAAGCTCTTGAAAATTTTCTTCATACTTTACATTCCAAACATAAGCTTGAACCTTCCTAGTCCACTGCATCAAAGGCAAAGATAACTTCACAAATCCTTCAATAAATTTTCGATAATAACCTGCCAAAACAAGAAAACTTCTAATCTCAAAAACTGATTTTGGAACTTCCCATTGCGATACAACTTCAACCTTCGACGAATCAACTACAATACCTCTAATCAAAATCACATGGCCAAGGAAACTCACTTCCTTCAACCAAAACTCGCACTTAGAAAGTTTAGCATACAACTGCTTTTCTTTCAACACTAATAACACAATTTTCAAATGCTCAACATGATCTTCTTCACTCTTCAAATAAATCAAAATATCATTAATGAACACAACGAAAAACTTGTCCAAATATAAATGGAAAATCCTGTTCATGTACTCCATAAATACACTTGACGCATTAATCACACCAAGCGACATCACATAATACTCATAACGACCATACCTGGTTCTAAAAGCAGTCTTCTGAATATCTTCAGCCTTCACACAAATCTGACGATACCCAGACGTCAAATCTACCTTACTTAACACACTTGCACCAACAAACTGATCCATCAAATCATCAATCCTCGAAATTGGATACTTATTCTTGATATTCACCTTGTTCAATTATTTGTAATTTACACAAAGCCTCATAGAACCTTCTTTCTTCTTAACCAACAAAACTGGTGCACCCCACAGTGACACACTCGGACAAATAAACCTCTTCTCAAGCAGATCTTGAAGTTGACTCTTCAACTCTTTCAATTCTGATGCAGACATACGATATGGAGCCATCAATACCTAACTAGTTCCAAGAACTAAGTCAATCGCAAACTCCACTTCACATTCCGGTGGTAAATCACTTCTCTCATCAGGAAAAACTCCCGGAAAATCATAAACAATTGACAAAACACCAATTGCCCCACTTTAACTAACACTTAAAGTTGCCATAAACATAAACATCTCAGCACCATCCTGCACCGACTCATCAAAGAAATCTATAAGCAATTGGCTTAACTCCAACCAATTAACTGCATACACCATCTAAGCTCACAAGACACGTCTATTCCATCCAACATGATCCCATTTACTATCAACAAGAGATTAAGGGTGATCAGTTCCTCAATTTGTCAATCGACAACCGACACTCATGATGGGGCATAAACCATCTTTGTCGAACTATAATAGTGTTTAACAACACACTGAGCCACCACTCCACACTTGAAGCATCTTGGAGAAGCACAAGCTTCTCCCCCACTTGTTTCAATCCCACCCATGCAGATAAAGGTTAGAAAAACAAACGTGTACCAACAATGTTTTCACACACATGTCGCATACTAGAGAACAAACAACATTAGACAACCTGGCTGGAAGGACCGAACTGCTCTGATACCACTAATGTAACACCCTTCTAAACCCCGCAGAATATATATAAATAATCAGAGTAAATTATCATGCATCTCAAATAAGGGTGTTACATATAATTCAAAACATTACACATATACTTGTCATGCTCAATAACACTCAAAATAAATTCATGTTTTTCATATACTTTCACATAGCATGTAGCAACAAAATTACTTCAATCGTAAATTAACATAATGAAAGCCCCATGATCAACTCATTCATAATCATCACTTAGGCATAAAAGTCTATACTTCACATAATTCAAATAACAATAACAAAATAAAGTAGATCACATAAAGTATCTCTCCAACATAAATCAAAACAATCCCAGTGTTACATGATCGAGCACGACTCGACCCAACATAAATAAAGAAACTAAATTAGTTACTCCAACGACTACCTAGCACTAGAAGCAACTCCACTCCTCGGTACCTGAGCGATGTTGTAGAAAACATCATTCCAACAGAAGGGTGAGAATTCACATAATTATTGAAATTATAAGATAATATATAATTTAACGCATACAAGCATAATCATAATTATTCTCACACTTCAAAAGTTTCATCAATATATTATCACTCAAGTTACAATACTATTCATAATTACATACTCACAAACCCACAATTTCACCAATTCATCAATTTCACATATTTAACATAATCTCATATTTCAACCACAATGCAATAACAATGCAACACAATGCAACTGGCCATTTGGTTCATATAGAACCTATCAATTCTCATCAATTCATGTTCGGAATTATGGATACATCGTTTATACCCCACTAGGAACGACATCTCAGTCATTCTACCCCAGTGAGTACCCCACTAGGAATGACATCTTGGTCATTCTACCCCAGTGCGTATGACTATATCACTTATACCCCACTATGAACGAAATCTCAGTCATTCTACCCCAGTGAGTACCCCAATAGGAACGACATCTTAGTCATTCTACCCCAGTGCATACGACTATATCACTCATACGTCACTAGGAACGACATCTCAGTCATTCTACCCCAGTAAGTACGAGTCTTGTCCAAGTCTTATGTAATACAAACCATGATAACTGACTCACGACAAACATATGTATACACACGTAATTCAACATAATGAATTACTTACCACATACATTGATATTCATTTATATAATGTTTTCACGTCACAAAGGCCATCATTAATAATCACATTTTCATAATCATAACATTCTTACTTCAAACATTACCACCATACATAGTAAATAATACACAAAGTATTAACACAATCCAATCTCAATACACACAATACACATTATCGATTAATCATAGAATAATTAATTCATCATCAATAATTAAATTCACTATTCAAATGGTATACAACACATTTTACAATACCACCACAACTGTATTATCATTACAACAAGTAATAAATATCATGAATTTCATGTTGTCACACACCAAAATATGCTTATACAAGCATACACAAGTATTCAATAAATTATCCACAATTAATTTCACAACTGACAGCAAACAGTGCAACAATTCATTAATAAAACATATACACAATTGACTTCTCAAACATATTAGATATAAAAATATTGAGAAACCAATTCTCTTATCTATACTATGTTATAGTCATGTTCATTAGCTTTCCAACTCTTCAAACGGAGACCAAAGCGGACTTACGGATCAAAAGTCACGTCCAAAACGATTTCGACCGAAAACATGAACAGTCGTGACAGACAGCATGCAAAATTTTCTGTGTTTTTCACCGTTGGAGGCCTTCCGGACCTCTGATTTCGATTCCGTAAACACCCAAACTCTCAGAAAATTACAACCCATCCAACACTATAATTATCTCAAGTAAATTTAAAATTTTAACACAATTAAACCATTTAATCATTGTTTTAAGATTATGCCTAAAATCTTTAAAATTGATGGATATATGTTCAATTCTCAAAAAAGAAAAAGAATACACACATATAAGACACACAAATTCATCATATAACAACCACCATGAAAATTAGAGATTTTTATCCTAAATATGATACTACCCATTATAGACTATCATACAATCCCATAACCATGTAAAGACATACCCTTACCTTGGTTTCTTGATGCACTCTTGAGTTTCCTCTTTAGGTTTTCTTCTCCTCTTTTCCCCTTTTCCTTTTCTCTATGATAACTTCTTTTCCTCTTTTTCCTCATTAACCCTATTTTCTCCTTATATATAAAACCCTTATAACAACTGATTCTAGTAACTAATGGGCTTACTAATTATACCCCCACCTTTACTCTTAACATTCTCATCCAATAGGCCAATTACTCGTTTCTATCATTTTCACATATTATTCCACCAAATAAAATAAATCTACTAAATCAAATAATTCAATTAATTCAATTAAATCAAATAATTCAAATAAATCCAATAAATAAAATATGTATAAAATCACTCAATTAATTAATATAAATAAATAATTACTAAAAATTAGGGTGTTACACTTTGGACTTTTCCACATTTGATTTCTTTTCAACGTTGTTTAATCTTTCGAATTCGTGCATCCTTTCAACAAAATAATCCGGCCACGTCTCGGCACTTACGGTTGAATGAGTTGTTCATTCCGGTGATGTAGGTGGTATGGGGCATCTCGATTTCCAGTAAACTGGTACTAAATGTCTTGATTTTGCAAGCCATCCAATACACACGATGCGATCATTTGGATTTTGAGGTGGTGCGGTGCGGAGTGGAAAAAAGGTTTCCAAAAACCCGTATCGCATCAAGTCAATGCACACCCTATCATATGCACATGCAATAAGATGACCCATATCAGGGAAGGTCATTCATTTCAACATCGGTGCCGAACCACTCAAGCAAGGAACAAGAGATTCATAAACTGCATCAAATTTTTCTTTCTTTCCATACATCTGCGTGTACAATTATTTATGTGTCTTCAACTATTGGATTAATTTATGACGGACAAGCGCATAGATATCCTCTCCTCTACCAAGCAAAGACGAAACGGCTTGGTAACTGCAATTACCATCCCCTTTGAAATTGACGATACGATCGATGTATTTGTGCATAAAAACCGGCATCTCGTCGATGAATGGAATTTTTGGTGGAATCGGGGTCGAAGGCGGTTTGCTTATGCGGGCTCCTTTCATGAAACTTTTTTGAGATTTAGGAGTCGGTAAGCCGGGATAAAGTTTGTCAACATGCTCACAATAAGAAGGAGACCGTGCAGTCGAGTTGTCATTCGGTGTAGGCTTCATTTTCTTCGAAGCACCTTTTGTCTTTACCGATTGAGAATGCGGTTTCATATCGGTTGTTTTGGGATAGGAAATCTTCCTCAATTGTTCTTTGATGTGGAATTTCATGTTGTCATCAACCTTTGAGAATCTCTCTTGTATCGCTTCTCATTCGGTCAAAATAAAGATATTTGGTTTACCTCCTTCCATGCAACCATCATCATCAAAACTAAGTCTTTTCCAATGAGGGCAAACTTCGTCCATTCTTATTGACTCGCCTAGTTTTAACTTTTTAGCAATAACACAAGCACACGGAAGACCATAGGTTTTCACAATAGTGTAACCACACTTTGCACTATCGAAACCTACAGTTTCAGCTCGTTTGGCCTCATGAAAAAGATAATTCAACCCCAACCGAGACATATTGTCGATCAATTGAGAATAAATAATGTTGTCTTTAAATTGATGTTTTAATACCGTTATACTCCGATCAAATGTTGTTTAAATTGATGTCTTTAAATTTACAGAGTCCCAATCTCGACACAAATCCCCCTTGCTATTTCCCAACTAATTTTTCAGACTAGCATGGGTCGAATCAACTCTGTTGGTGGTTGTATTTCCAAGGTGTCAGACATTATCTGTCCACGCACAAACTATCTTTTCCTTCACCTGATCAAGAATGGCGATTTCAACGTATTTCAATAAATTCGAATACTTTTCACACACTTTCCGGAATTGAATGACGAAATCAACATATAATTCTTTTGTGGAAGAATTTAGTATACAATTCCACGCATCCATTATTTTTTCAACAATCACACTGGCCTTCACCAATTTTCCACCTTCGGACTTTACTTGTTTCGCCCCCACCGCAGATTTAATCCGACTTCTCACATTCTTTATCATATGATATTGACAAAGTAATACATCAACACGGTATTGCGGTCGGTAACAACCGCTTTAGACATCTCAACTTGGTCTTTCAAAAGTGACCGATGTAACACCCTTTTCTACCCCACTAATATTATGGCAAAATAATAGAATTTATCAGAGTAAAATATGGAATGCAATAAAATCACCTCAAAGGGCGTACATTTCTCAATAAATTCAAATCAAGGTCAATGCTCTGTAAGCAACGAGTTTTTCTCAAAAGTTATCAAAAATTGCTCAAAAGGCAGCAGAACTCAAAAAGGTAAAAATCCAAAGTTTTCCTTTTACCGCAAGGAAATCAACATAACAAAAACTCAATAAAATAGTTTGACTCAAGGACCCCAATCCGATGTTACACTATCAGAGCAAGACCCTCTAAGTCAACTACAATGGCCGACGACCCAAAAACTTCAAAAGTCCTCGACGACATCCACGACTAAACCTGGTCATCTGCATGTTACCCACGTGGAGGCAACATTCAAACAGACAGGGTGAGTAAAACAATTCATAATAATCAATACATAAAACAACGTCATTTTGATTTTCAACATCATCATAATCATCAAGGAACATCAAAGGTCACAACATTATAAATTACACCAAATTGGCACATAAATGCAAATGTAACAAGACTCATGCATGTGGTACCAATCATCACAGCTTGATGGACATTGGACCATCAACCCTCCATAGATCCCCATCAATAGGATTGATTCTATACAAGAACCAGAGCACATCAAAATACCTCACATCCGCACAATGGGACTGAAGCCAAAGAAATCAAGGTCCTGAACCGAAGTCCGGATGCATATGAATGTATGATGCACACGTCAATATCATCCTCATAATAAACTCATTAAGTGCATCATCATTCATCAAATTCACCATAATAATTATATCATCATATAATCATCAAAAACTCATGGAATTAACATCATAAATCATCATAATTACTCATGGGAATTCATTATACAGTCATATATTAATCACATAGGAATCACATATACTCATAGTAATTCATCATACATTCATTTATTCATATAGAAATCACAGTTACCCTCATGGTAATTCATCAAGAAAATCACAACATCAAAACATCAAGACATGACTGAACCAGAACATAATTCATTAATAAAACATATACACAGTTGACTTCTCAAACATAATTAGATATAAAATTATTGGGAAACCAATTACCTTATTTATACTATGTTATATCCCTGTTCATTAGCTTTCTAACACTTCAAATGGGGACCAAAACAGACTTACAGAACAAAAGTTACGTCCAAAATGATTTCGACCGAAAACATGAACAGTCGTGACGGACATCATGCAGAATTTTCTGCGTTTTTCACCGTTTAAGGTCTTCTGAACCTCCGATTTCGATTTTGTAAAAACTAAAATCTCAGAAAATTACAACCCATTCAACACTGTAATTATCTCAAGTAAATTTACAATTTTAACACAATTAAACCATCTAATCTTGTTTTAAGATTATGCCTAAAACCTTTAAAATTAAGGGATATAAGTTCAATTCCGTATCATATTTACGCCTCTAATTCCCATAATTTCCTTACAGCTACACCATGGTTATTAGAGTACTCACTATCTAATTACCCTACAGGGTTAAAACCTCAACAACAGATTTTGGACACGAAGGCCTAATTTCCTTTACTCTCAAATCAACCTCAAACCTATCAGACCATCAGTTCAAATCCCTATACGGTTAAAATCTCAATAATAGATTTTGGCCATGAAGACCTACTTTCCCTCAAACCCAAATCGACCTCAAACCTATCAGACCATCAGTTCAAACCCTATATGGTTAAAATCTCAATAATATATTTTGGCCATAAAGGCCTAATTTCCTTTACCTCAAATCAGTCTCAAACCCTTTAAACCCTTAAATCAGCCTCAAACCCTTTAAACCCTTAAATCAACTTTAAATACATTGAATCACATATTGAAAACAATGAAGGCAATACTCCCCATACCTTAATTGTCGACTCTAAGCCTTTCTCCTTGATTCTTGGAAACCTCGCGAAGCTTTTGCCTCAATCCTCTTCCTTAGAGCTCTGGCCTTTATTTCTTCATTTTTCACGGTCTAACAAGAATGAATCCTGATTTCCTCAAAATTTATTTTTGTTAAACCTAACTTTGGGTCTATAAATTGAGCTTTTCCAATATTACCCTCACTAACTCCTCCTTAATTGTCCAATTTTCCCTTAGTTAACTTATATTTATTTAAATTAATAATAATACCAATATATTCAAATTATATACTATTATTTAAATAAATAACCTAAAATTCATAATTCACAATATTTCACACCAACCACCGAAAATCATAAAAAATAAGAATATTTATATTTAAATAAATTAAATAAATATTTCAATAAATTTGGGGTGTATTTAAATAAATAACCTAAAATCCATAATTCTCAATATTTCACACCAACCATCGAAAATCACCAAAAATACAAATATTTATATTTAAATAAATTAAATAAATATTCCAATAAGTTTGAGGTGTTACAACCGAAATGCCCATGTAAAATTTTCCTCTTTTTCACACTCAAGAAAAGCAAAACCAACGACATGTGTCTTCTCGATAGATGTAACACCATTCATCTCAAATAAAGGAAGTCTATACTTGTTGGTCTTGTAGGTATAATCAAGAATGAGCATTGTCAGAACGTGTTGAACAACTTTATTGAATCCGGATGGGTCCAAAAAATATCTCGGACCGTAACTCCATCGTCGCAAGTTCTGTACCGGGACACGTAACTGTTATCATCCAACAATTTCAACATTTGTTGCATCTCACTTCTATCTCCCTTAATCGCCTTGTTGGTACGTTACCGAATGTTATACACTTGCCTTATATTTGATATATTGTCAAGTTCCTTCCGTTTTAATGTGGCAAGTATATTTTTCAGTTGGACAAGATTCAAGGTCATGTCACTAATACATGTCTTCTCTTCCGGCTTGAGCCGACATACACTAGGATGATCTTGTAACTTTAAGCACAAATCATGGTTTTGCAAACCACAAATAACACTAAATTTCCATTTTTTTCTACTTAACATGTAACCGTGAAGCTTAAACGGGCACTCACATTTTTTGGTATCTGTGTCTTCTCTCTTAAATTTCCAGAGAGGAGTCTGATATTTCCCGCTTCTTTCACACAACAAAGTAGTAACAAAAGCGTTTCTTCTTTCCGAACCATTATCCGATCTTCCTATAACCACACCAAAACCATGTCTTGTTGCAGTCCTACAAATCCATGTGAGCATACTTTCACGATTATCAAACTCTTGCTTGTTATTAAAGTCAACGCCGACATCTACCGACTTTACGACAATCCCTTGAACATTCGGAGAAACATCGTTTGAAGAAACTAATTCTTTTGAGATATTATCGGAGTGCACCATATCTATTTGTAAATAATAAGAAAAATAAGCAAAAATTACAAAGCTGCTGTGAAAAAACAGACATATATGTTCCGAAGATGCACATCCGGAAGTGTTCATCTTCAACACGTTCCGGAGATACAGCTCCGGAAGCAAAACCACTTTTTCCCCCAAAAGTTTGATGATTAATGTGAGCAATGTAGTGGATAAAGTGGTATCTTCACCTGGAGTTCGATCTTTTCTTGCTCCCTGTGATTTGTTGCACGAAAAAGTTGGAGTTTTGGAATGAAAATGATATTGATAGTATATGATTTTTTAGGTTGGTGAAGTGAGTATGGAAGAAGAAAAGACAACAATGGGGGAGTGATCATGCAGGAATAAAATATAGCAGAAACTTTCGGAGCTGTATCTACGGAGCATTCTGGCACTCAGACGTTCTGGAGTTACATCTCCTGAAGTTTTCTTGAACTGAATTATTTTGAAGTTTCCTCAGTGTATACCAGTAGAAAATGATTTCGTATATATAGCTCCAGAAACAATCAAATTTTAGTAAAAAAAAAAAAGTGTGTCCGAGTATATATCTCTGAAAATAGGAGGCATAAAAAAATTCCACCAAATCCTTAAAAAACTCAAGAGGTGGAATAAGAATTTCTCTTTATATATAAAACAAGAGTAAAATATTGCCAACATATTAAACTTGATTTCTGAACAAGTCTCATGCTTTGTCCATTCATAACCAAAAGGTCTCTTATTTTCCTTTGATCACATCTGGCCATGAATTATTGAAATAACAAGCATACATGGAATTTATATGCACACCTCACCTCACCTTATTTTCACCCCTAGCAAAAGAATAACCATACTACATTTTTTAATATAACAGAATTTGGTTAAATCATATATCAAGAAAAATATGATTTGTTATTGTTTAATATAAAAGTTGTGTGGTGAGCAGGACAAAACCTTTTCTAAATTTTATTAAAACTTGCTATATAATTGAAAAAAAAATTAATTTTTGTTATTTTAAATATAAAATTTCATATTATTATTATTAGAATAGAGATAATTATAAATAAAAATAAAATTTAAATAATTTCACTTAAGCTGTGAAACATCATCATCTGCTATATCATCAAAATTTGGTATATTGGTCGATATATCAATTCTAATAATCTTTTCATGCAATTCAAATGATGAACATCTAAGCATTCTAGAAGATGTCATCATTGTACTTTTTTTTTTTTTCCAGATATTTCACTACAAAGGCTACTAAAACAGTTTTTTATGCATGTTAATAAGTTAAATTAAAATTGAAATGGTTAACATTATTATTTTGTAGGAAGACAAATATGGTTAGAATTTTAAATTTCGTATTATAATTAAGACTTTAATTTAATTAATACAGTGAATTAATTTTAAAAAGTTATAAAAGAATTATTTTTACATATAAAATTCAAGAAAATTTTATTAGTTTGTCTTTACAGCAAAAATTTACCCATTAAAATAATATTTCGTAAGGCAATGCGATTATATTGTCTTATGAATTTGTTATCCTATATTAGGAAAATATTTAATTAAATTCTCTGAATTATTTTTTACAAAAATATTTACATTTCTATATTAATTGTATTTAAAACATTTAAAAATATTATTTTTTATTTTAACTTTACAGATTTTGAATCTTGTCATCATACTCTGTGTATTATACAAATAAACAAACTTGTCATCTACATAAACAAATTCAATAAATTCTAATTTAGATGTTAAAAAAATCAGGATTGTTATTCTAACAGCATATTTTACATCAAATATATATATATTGTATTCACTGTTCATCGTATTTATATGGTGAATAGTATTTTTTTAAATAAAAAAATATTTTTGATGAACAATGCGTAAACAATACTTATGAATAGTGCGTGAACAATATCCATGAAGAGTGATTTTAAATAGTGAAACAAATTTGGTTAATGAAATGTAAAAAGTTGGTTAATAAAGTAATGAAGTTGGTTAATAGACGACATGTTAAAATTATTTTTAGTAGTAAACTAAAGTTAATTAATGAAAAGTAAAAAGTTAGTTAATAAAGATATAAAATTGGTTAATAAATATTCAGATATTAAAAATAATTTTTAGTAAAAAAAAAATTGGTTAATAAAATATAAAAGGATGGTTAATAAAATTTGGTTAATCACATAATTTTATATTAATATTATTTAATTTAAAAATAAAAAATTTTTAAAAAATAAATTAAAATATTAATTTTTTATATTTAAAAAAAATATATTATTATAATATTTTACTATTTATGTTGATGAAAAGTAAAATATAACATAGGTATATAGATTTAGTGCAAGAATATATTCTTTTAAAAAGATTATTCCGTGTGATAAATAGTTTCCTCTGTAGTCCAACCCTTGGATGATATCTACAAGTACTTTGACACCTAATAACTTATGTTTTGAAGATATATTTTTTATTTAGGATATGTATAAGATTTTTTGGTTGTCTCTAATTTTATAGGGGGTTCTATGGTTTTTTAAGGACTTAGAAACTTCATGTGTAGGATAGTTATTTATATGGACAAGTGTTAGAATATAATTCACATGAGGAATTTTATAGCAAATAACAAATAGAATTTCACACGCAAGCATGCACACATTTATATTATTATTAGAATAAAAAATAATTATAAAAAAGTGAAATTTAAATAATTCTACTTAACCAATGAGAAATCATCACTCCATCTGGCATGTCATTAGAAATGACACTAAATGAGATGAGAGACTAAAATTTAGAACTGTCAAATTTGTCAGCTCGGCCTAATTGCTTCAGTCCAATGAACCAACACGTATAAATGAATTAGAGTGGGTTGTCCCAGTTACTTTAAGGGCTTCTAAACCAGAGTCCAATCAATTCTTAATGGGTCATACTCATGTATTTTACAAATAAACAAAGTTGTCATCCATCTAAACAAGTGCAATAAATTTTAGTTTAGATATAAAAAAGATTCAGATAAACTTGTCATCATTCTCATGTATTTTACAAATAAACAAAGTTGTCATCCATCTAAACAAATTCATTAAATTTTAATTTAGGTATTAAAAAAGATTCAGATAGTATTTGGTGAGAAAGGAAGAGCTTCCTTCGAAATCTAACACTTTGAGGAGCGATGATATTTGCATGTAATATGACACTTAAATAAATATTTTTGAAGTAAGATATAATTTTCCATGTAAAGTGCATGTATGTCTTGATTTTGTGGTTATATAGGGGTTGTAAGATTTTCTAAGAATCTAGACCTTTCATGTGTAGGATAATTATCTGAGGTTTTTACACACATGCCACAGTTTGAATGAAAAATAACAAACTACCACAATCTGAAAAAAAAATTATAAAAATGCCACTACTTTACCTTGGGTTCGTCCATTCAAAGGACGGCCCATTAAAGATCCATTTTATATAGTTGGGGTTCGACCATCCAAAGGCCGACCCTATACTACGTGTTTTATTTATTTATTTATTTATTTCAGAAATAAATATATTATATATATTATTATTTTATGTTTTAAATTGTTTTTTATATATTAATTTTTTTTATATAATTTAAAATATTAATAAATAAATAATTTAATTAATTTTTTAATATTATTAAATATTTTTCACATTATCTAATTAATTATTTAGCTAATAAAATTATATAAAACAATAGACATTATCATTTAAATATTAAAAATTGACTACATAATTTAACATATTAATAAATTATATATTACACATTGCAATTTAAGAAATAATTTGAAAAATCATTTGAAAAACAAAAAAAAAAAATTTAGACGGGCCGATTTGACGGGCCTGCCACGTTCGGACATTTTCTCCGCATATGATCAATTTCTCGACAAATACCACATCTTCTCTTTTCTTTCTCAAAATCGTCCATTTCAGTTGTAATTCTTGTACTATTTGAACGCCCTTTCTTATTCCTTCGCATTGTCTCGTCATGGCAAAGAGTGAATCCTTCATATGTTGGTCAATTTTGCTAGTGTGAAAGTCCAAGGAAGCTTTCGCTGTATACTTTGAATACATTCAGAACCTTGAAAACATCTGGTATGTGCATGTTATGGTCCTGTCGTATACTGGCACATGCTGCGATTACATGGGAGCAAGGTAAATGAAATGCCTGAAACCTCCCACAATCGCACCACCCTCTCCTGAGATCAACGCTAAAAGTACCTAATGGTCAGCCATCGCGTTGATTAATGCTTTCCGCAACCATAAAACAGAATCTCTCGCGATCAAATTGAATGACATTATGGCTGCTAGATTTAATCGTTTCGTCGGCCATTCCCTTGTTACAGTTTTGCGTGAAAGTTTGACCGAATGCCAATAGTTTTGTCCAATCGTGTCCTCGTTTTCCAAACAGCGATCCCTGACGATAGTACGTTGACTTGACTAATGCTGTAATAGGAAGATTTCGGGTAGCCTTAAGTACCGATTTCATAGCTTCGACCAAATTTGTTGTCATGTGCCCTCACCGCTGTCCTCCGTCGAACGCCCTCGACCACTTCTCTCTAGGAATATTGTCTATCCACTCCAAAGCTGCTCTATCTGTTCTTCGTAGTTCGCCCCTGTAGTAGTTAAATGTTACCTCTGTTAGTGCATATTCTGTAGATGAAAATGTTTAAACAAATGATCAGTAAAACATATGAAAATCATTAAGTCAAAAAATAAAAATTGAAACATCAACTCGTGAAGATGTAGACATACCCATGTTGACATCTTCATTCACCCAACCCTCATACCAACACCCCCAACCCACACAACCCCAACCAACATATCAACGCACCCATACCACATTCTTTGCCACCTCCTCTCAACAACCAACACCATACACCCCAACCCCACAACCAAACTTCTACTACCACCAACAATACCAGGAACAAACCACATTTTGACCATCTTTTCAATTCTCTCCAATTCCTCAACCTAATTTTGATTTCTCTTACCCCCAACCACAACACCAAATATTTAACCCTTCAATGTCTCGACCGACTTCCACCGACCTCACTGCCGATGTTTATTACCCTCCCATCCAACAGAGTCCTCCAACCACCTTCACCCAACCATCCCAGTCAGTCCCTAACTTTACCCTAACTGATGATCAACTCATGGAATGACCAGGTTTTTCTGTTACTGGTGTGGACATGGTCGATACATCACATCAACCTGAAAATGAAGAGTTGACTTCCGACTCTACCCCATCACCTCCAAGACGGCAACCCAAAGAGTTAGGCAGGGGAAACGCGTGAAAAAGAGTAAAATGTGTGGAACTGACGGCCATTTGCGTAGATAAAAATGATGTATTTTTTTCACTCATAGGTATTAATAAAATTTCCTTTATTTATAATTTTATATAATTTTATTAGTTAAATAATTAATTAGATAATGTGAAAAATATTTAATAATATTACAAAATTATTTAAATTAATTAAATTATTTATTTATTAATATTTTAAATCATATAAAATTTTTTAATATATAAAAACAATTTAAAACATAAAATAATAATATATATAATATATTTATTTTTGGAAACACTACGCCAGAAATGAGTTTTAGCAGCGCACCCTTTAGCAGCGCTTCTTAAAAAAGCGCTGCTAAAGGGTGAGTAAAAAAAAAAGAAAAAAAATTTCCTACCAAAGACAACGCTTCTGAAAAAGCGCTGCTAAAGGGGTACCCTAAGAAAGCGCTTTTAAAAAGCGCTGCTAAAGGGGGCCCATTTAGCAGCGCTTTTTCTATAAAGCGTTGTTATATGGCATTGCTAAGGCACCCTAAGAAAGCGCTTTTAAAAGCGCTGCTAAAGGCCTTTAAAAGCGCTGCTATAGGTATTAGTATTATAATTTTAAAATACCCTCCAGAATTTTAAGAGAAACAGAACAGTTGTGCAATATTTCTTTTCTTCTTTCTTTCTCCTCTGGCGAACGACCCCTTCAAAGTTTCGTTTCTGTTGCCGTCATCCGCCGTCGACCGTCGCCCTCTTCCTTTGGATTGCGCCACCGTCGCCGTTCACCGTCCGTTTTCGAGTCTGCATTGCATTGCATTTCCACCATTGTTAAGGTATGTGAAGTTTTACTATGGTTTTCTTGTTTATTTATCTTTTCACCATTGTTGGTATTTGAAGATATTAAAGGTTTTGAAGGTTTTTCTTAATAATGTTATCTAAATATTGATGGTTTTTCTTTTCACCATTGTTGGTATTTGAAGATATTAAAGGTTTTGAAGGTTTTTCTTAATAATTTTATCTAAATATTGATGGTTTCTGAGTTGTTGACTAAATAGGTAAGAAAAATTATTAATAACTCATAGTAAAATTATTAATGTTGTTTGATGGTTTCTTTGCATAAAATTATTAATGTTGTTGGCTAAATATTGATGGTTTCTGAGTTATTGATGGTTTCTGAGTTATTGATGGTTTCTAAGTTGTTGTTGTTTTTATTGAGTTATTGAAGGTTTAGTGAAGGTTTTTAGTGTTGTTTTGTATTGAAGGTTTGAGGACATGCAAGTAAATTTGAGTTCAAGTATGATACGTATACTATTGTTTTTGTTGTTGTGTAGATATGTTACGTTTGAGGACATGCAAGTAAATTTTAGTGTTGATACGTATACTGTTGTTGAGTTATTGTTTTTGTTGTTGAGTTCAAGTATGATACGTATATTGTTGTTTTGTATTGAAGGTTTGAGGACATGCAAGTAAATTTTAGTGTTGTTGTTGTGTAGAAATGAGTTATTGAAGGTTTAATGAAGGTTTTATATGTTGATATGTTATTATGTTATTATGATGGATTTCTCAATGTTTATATGATATATATGTTATTATGGTTTTATATGTTTAGTTAGGATTTCTCAATGTTTAGTAAGGGTGTCATTTTGGTTTAAGGATTATCTAGTAATTTTAATATGATTTGTTTTGGTGGATTATCTAGTATTTTTAATATGATTTGTCTTGGTTAATTATTAATATGATTTTAATAAAATTTATATTTTGTCTGCTATAGGGGTTACCTGTGAAGAGCAAAGCTGTGATCGTTTTCAAGCATCCTATTGCGTAGCATTCTTAGAAGTTAGTGATTTCCTTACAGGTATTCTCTGTTTTGTTTAACTTTTATAGTTTAGTATAGATTACTCAATTAGTATGGATAAAAAATGGATGTCTGGTAATCGATTGTCAAAAGAGTACGAGAATGGGGTATCGAAGTTTATTAAGTTTGCTGTTGAACACGCCAAAGACCCCAGTAGGATCACATGTCCTTGCTTAGGATGCTGTTATGGGCGTCGAGTTGACGCCGTTCAGTTGGAATCTCATTTAATGAGACATGGAATTGGTCGAAGTTACACATGTTGGACATTACATGGTGAGATAAGTAACGAGAATGTTGAACCCCAGAATAATACGACATGTGCTTCAAAGGACAATGGCAGAGATACATATGATTGTGATCGAGTCGAAGAGATTGCAGAAGCACTTGAAGAAGATCTTCAAGATTGTCCCAAGATGTTTGAGAGGTTGGTAAGTGATGCATAGAAACCGTTGTATAAAGGTTGCACTACTTTCACAAGATTGTCCGCGGTATTAAAGTTGTACAATTTAAAGGCGGGTAATGGATGGTCGGATAAAAGTTTCACAGAGTTGTTAGCCCTACTTCAAGAGATGCTTCCAGAGGATAATGTTCTTCCCAATCGAACCTATGAAGCTAAAAAAATGTTATGCTCTATTGGCATGAGCTATGATAAGATACATGCTTGTCCAAATGATTGCATTTTGTTTCGAAATGAATATGCATCATTAAACGAGTGTCCTAAATGCGGTGTATCTCGGTATAAGAAAAAATTGTCACCAACAAAAGTATTATGGTATTTTCCTATAATTCCGAGATTCAGACGCATGTTTCGTAGTGAAACAGATGCAAAACACCTGACTTGGCATGCAGATGATAGAATTGTAGATGGGAAGTATCGACATCCGGCAGATTCACCACAGTGGATGAAAATTGATAATGATTATCCTGATTTTGGAGAAGAAGCTAGAAACCTTCGCTTGGCATTATCGACTGATGGAATGAATCCGCATGGTCTGCAGAGTATCTCACATTCTACCTGGCCTGTAATTATTATGATTTATAACCTACCTCCATGGTTATGTATGAAGTGTAAGTACATGATGTTATCTATGTTAATTTCTGGCCCTAAACAACCAGGGAATGACATAGACGTATACCTGACACCTCTAATCAAAGACTTAAAGAGTTTGTGGGAGAACGGTGTGGAGGTTTATGATGGATATAGGAAAGAAAGTTTCAATTTGAGGGCGATGTTGTTTGGCACAATTAATTATTTCCCAGCATACGGAAATCTATCGGGGTATAGCATTAAAAGTCAATGTGCGTGTCCTATCTGTGAAGAAAACACAGATTGGACGCGGTTGGAATTTGGTCAGAAGAATGTCTTTCTTGGTCATCATAGATTCTTAAATTCTAGTCATCACTACCGTGGGTGGAGAAAAGCATTCAATGGAGATTCAGAACAACGTAAAGCTCCACCTACATTGACCGGCGAACAAATTTTTGAAAAGGTGAAAGATGTGAGTACTAAGTTTGGCAAGCCTTTTGCTCATACGCTTGTCACGCGTGGGTGGAAGAAGAGGTCAATTTTGTTTGAGTTGCCGTATTGGAAGTCGTTGTATGTAAGACATTTTCTTGATGTTATGCATATTGAAAAAAATGTATTTGAAAGTGTTATTGGTACGTTACTCAATATACAAGGAAAGTCTAAGGATGGCCTTAAAGCAAGAAAGGACTTGGTAGCAATGGGAATAAGAAATGAATTAGGACCCTTGAAGAAAGGAAACCGCACAAATCTACCACCTGCTGCTTATACTTTATCTAGAAAGGAGAAAAAGATACTGTGTAAGTTTCTGAGTGAAGTTAAAGTTCCAGAAGGATACTCTTCAGATATTAGAAGACTTGTTTCTATGAAAGACCTCAAGTTAAAAAGTTTAAAGACACATGATTGCCATGTTATAATGGAACACTTTCTACCAATAGGTATACGTTCTATTTTGCCAGAAAAAGTGAGAGGCGCAATAACTAAATTGTGTTTTTTCTTTAGGTCAATCTGTAGTAAGGTGATAGATCCTGCGATCTTACCAACATTGCAAAGAGAAATAGTTATTACTTTGTGCGAGCTTGAAATGTATTTTCCTCCATAATTTTTTGACATAATGGTACATCTAGTTGTTCATCTTGTGAAAGAGACACAACTGTGTGGACCTGCCTATATGAGATGGATGTACCCTGTTGAACGTTATATGAAAATATTGAAAGGGTATGTGAAAAACCGAAGTCGACCAGAGGGATGTATTGTTGAATGATACATTGTTGAAGAAGCTATTGAGTTTTGTACTGAATATTTGTCCAACGTTCAATCCATTGGCCTCCCAAAATCTCATGTTGTTGAAAAAATAGATGGTAAATAGTTAATTGGAAATAAAGTTGTGACAGTTTCAAGGGATGAACGGGAGCAAGTGCATTTGTATGTTCTGCACAATGACATTGAGGTTGAGCCGTATGTTGAAATGCATAAGGACGTTCTCTGAGGTTTAAATCTGAATAGAAATGAAAATTGGATAGTACGTGAGCACAATCGAAGTTTTATAACATGGTTCAAGGAGCATATTTTTTCAAAGTTTTATTCTGATCTCGCTTCAATAACAGAAAGGTTGAGATGTTTAGCATATGGTCCAAGTTTGCATGTGTTTTCTTATAGCGCATACGCAATTAATGGATACACATTTTATACCAAGGAACAAGATGATAAAAGTACAATGCAAAATAGTGGTGTCACCGTGCTTGCCGAAGCAATGCACATTTCGTCGTATTATGGGGTTATCGAGCACATTTGGGTGTTTGATTATGAGAAGTTTCAGATTCCTATCTTTGGATGCAAGTGGGTTGAAAATAATAGTGGCATACAAATGGATAAATCAGGTTTTTTGAAAGTGGGTCTTAATAAGGTGGGGTACAAAGATGAGCCTTTTATTCTAGCCACGCAAGCTAAACAAGTGTTCTATGTCACTGATCTGACAAGTACGAAATGGTCTATAGTTCTTTTTTCCAACAAAGTAATCGATGATAACATTGGAGAAAAGGGGGATGTTTATGTTGAGAATGAATCTTATATTATAGATGATCCAGATGAGAATATTAGAGCGGACGAATCATATATTAGAAATGATCATAACGAGGGAATTTGGATCAATCCATCTGTCCGTGTTGTTAAGAGACAAGTAAACCCCGTTACAACGAAAAAAAGAAAGAGATGTTAAAGGTACTTGTAACATGTTTTTCTTATTTACACATGTCTTATTTATACCATGTTTTTATTATTTCTTATTTATACCATGTTTTTATTATTTACATATTTCTTATGTATATATTTGTTATTTAGATATTTTCATGTCATTCATTTGATACTTTGGTTTTTCTGAATTACAGGTATATATATTATGGCCAGCAACGAGGAAACATCACATGATGGAAAACAAACAACAAAAGACGTGGAAGGCGATATTAAAAGAGGCATAACAATTATGAAAAAAATCATCCGTGTGAGAGATAAAGGAGTAAAGTATGATGTTCATTGGAATGAAAGAGATCAGTTAGTTGAGCCTAGCGGTGCGTTGCTAACAAGTTACATCGGAGCACTTGTACGTTCGCAAGTTCCGATTACTTGCGATAATTGGAGAATTGTTTCATTACAACCGGCTAAAGATAAGATTTGGACCGAGATTCAGGTATAATATTGGAATTATTTAATTATTGTTGACATTTACGTCTTCAAATTAAATATACTAACATGTTATATGTATGTGTGTTTGTTTGCAGAGATCTTTCAATATTGAAGATCGTAGGAGAAAATATTGTATTCAATTGGTCGGAAAACGCTTGAGGGGATTTAGAGCGTTTTTAACAAACAAGTTTCTAAAAGATTCTGAAGGAAACTTTGTTGACTCGGAGCGTCCGATGAAGTACGCAGATTTGATTTCGGAGGAAGAATGGGAGACGTTTGTTGCAAAGCGAATATCAAAAGAATTTGAAGTAAGTACAACTTATCATGAACTATGTATAATATATATACTTCTTCCATGTACAGGAGTTCTGATAAACTTGTTTTTTCAGGTTGTTAGTGGCATAAATCGTCAACGGGCATCAAATCCCGCATATCCATATAGAAAGGGCCGGTTGGGATATACACGATTAGAACAAAAAATAGTAAGTACATATAAATGCTTTAATATGATATATTTACAAAAAATAGTAAGTATATATAATAGGATATAATGCTTTATTATCCGTCTTAATGCGTAGTTGGAAGAAGAGAAGAGTGATGCGACATCTCTTCCGGACCATGTTGTATGGAAGGCTGCCCGTGTGGGACGAGATGGAGTCGTTCAGGAAGAAGTTCAACAAGCCTTTGAACAATGTGTAAGTACAACGTTATCTTTGTCAGTAACTGATCAAAAATGTGTAATATATTTATATATGTTTTTATCTATATTTCAGGAGACTCTGTCCCAGACCATAACTCCCGCCGAGGACGATGATTGCAGGAGCTTACTGAGCCGGGTGGTGAATATTCCTGAGTATTCTGGGCGTGTGAGGGGTAAGGGATTTGGTGTCACTCCATCCAAACTGTATAAGCAGCCAAAGAAAAAAAATCCAACCAATAAAGAAGTGATGGATACTTTGGAGGAATTGAAAGCGCAAATCCGTGAATTACAGAAGGATAAGGAGAGATACATGTCGGAAAGACGCGCTCCAGAGGGTAGAGCTACTAGTGACAAAGATAGTATCGGTTGTCCGCAGAAGCTTCCAGAGGTAATTGTATATATTACATTGAAATTAATTTAGCACACTTTACTTAATTGACACATTAACTGATCATTATTTGTTTAAGGCATTTCACTTTGCCGGCTATATTTATCGTCACCTACTCATCGAATGGTTGGCAAGGGAAAGGTGCATAACTTTCTGGGAGAGTTACTTCACCACAAACCGCTCCCTTCTGGATTTTTGAAAGTATCTATTGATATTGCATTAGAGGGGAGTGCGTTATTGCCTATACCAGATGATATTTCAGGCGCAACAGTGGTGGGAGACGCAATAGGAGCGTATGTGGCATGGCCGACAAATCTGATTTGCATAGATGATGAGGTAGGTTGAACCTTTTAATACTCAAATGTTTTATGATCCATACATGAAAGTTATTCTTACATCTACATTTTCTTATTTACATGATGATCTTAGACTCCTACAAAATCCAAATCAAAAGATGATAGAATTATTGTGCGGGATACCGATTCAGCTGCATCAAAGAAACAGGTACTACTACAGTTACATGACTATCTTGTTGTACATTAATTACTGAACTTATATATGACTTTTAGGTTCATGATCAACAGTCGCAACAAGTCAGCAAGGGTAAGATGCCTGGAACTTCCAAGGTTCCCAAAAAAGCAATTGTTCCTCGATTTAGGATGTGCCTTGAAACATATGTCGGAACATCAAATGTGCCTGAGGGTGGCGTCCGTCAAATACACATGGAGGCAGGTATTTTCGGTTTTGAATATCCCGAAACAATTGCTAAGGAGGATTTTGATCAGGTTTTCAACCATTCTGAATTGGGCGTCGGTGTTATGCATTCATACATCAGGTACTTCGATCTATTTTAATTAAATAATTGAACATTTTAAAATTTGCTCGTTTAACTGAATATTCTAATGTTGATTATGTTTTTTTAGGTTCTTGTATGACAATTATTGGTCCCGAATGAATTGACTTCAGTATTCGCATTCTTATCTGCTAGCTGTGTCAACTCACGTATAATAGACCAGTCACCAGATACAGTCAAAAAGTACACAGTGCAGAGATTTATGCGCGCGACTACAGAGAAGTTGTTCTTGTTGCCATATAATACTGGCCATGGGTTAGATTTTATTCTAAATTCATTTATTATAATTGTTCGATTTTTCCCTTTCTATATATATAACATTTCCGTCTAAACTGTTGTCTTATTTTATAGTGGACATTGGTTGTTGATCGCAATTAATCCGACGAAAGAAATAGTGTATTATATAGATTCATTGGATGGCGATACAACAAAATATGAAAATCTGAGGAACTTTGTTGATACGTAAGTGATGAGATATACTGTTGTCTTTAATTATATATCTTTATTTATTATGTGACATTATTCTAAATATGCGTTTATATTATGTTAGAGTTATACAAATATTCAGAGCACAAAGAGATGCAACGGTGCCCAAAAGTAAGGCTAACAACATCAACTGGATCAGAGTGGAGGTATATTTTCGCATGTTTGACTGTTATAGTGGTTCTACTTGATAAAACTATTTAAACTATATATCCGGATAAATGTTCGTTTGTTTTTTCCATTTACAGTGTCCTCGGCAGCGCAATGGTATTGACTGTGGATATTTTGTATTGCGCTTTAGGAGGGAAATTATTCTTTCTAGTCAACTTGAGATTCCAGTCATGGTATGGATCAATTCATTATATAAGTTATATGATTCATTTTGATAATTATCCGATACTTCATCTGAGTAATTAGTTTTAAAATTAAATCTTATTCGATCTGTTATATTATGTAGTATTTTGATGAATTCAAGTGCGCTACTTACACGAAAGCAAAATTGGAAGAAATTAAAGAGGAATGGTGTCAATTTATTCTTGGGTTGAGAATTGTATAGAGTTATCGGATTGGAAGACTTGTAATTATATGTGAATTGAATGTATTTGTGTTGTTGTAATTCTGAGGATCGAATTTTGTTGTAACATATTTAAACATGTTTATGTGTATATTAAAATATTTATGAATAAAGTCATGAGTTACAATGTATCCAAAGTTTTGAATTGTACATATAAGGCCAAAGTTTGAATTGTATATTTAAGGCCAAAGTTTGAATTGTATTTATAAGGCCAAAGTGTTGAAATAAAGGTCTGAATTATAAGCAGGTTGTTGGTAAAATATACAAAACATGGTGAATATTTAAAAAAAAAATTTAAAATCTGAGACATTAGACAGCGCTTTTACACAAAAGCGCTGCTAAAGGTCACAAACATTACGCTACAAAAGCGCTGCTATAGGTTTGGAAGGGGGGGGGGGGTCTAAGACAGCGCTTGTAAAAAGCGCTGCTAAAGGGTGGGCTATGGCAGCGCTTTGTAAAAACGCTGCTAAAGGGGGGGGGGGGGGGTCTAAGACAGCGCTTTGTGAAAGCGCTGCTAAAGGGGAGATGGTTGGGAGAATTATGCAGCGCTTACAAAAGCGCAGCTAAAGGGCTAAAAAAGCGCTGCTAAAGGTGCTGCTGAAGGGAGCTTTTAGCAGCGCTTTTTCATTGAAAAAAAGCGCTGCCTTTACCTTTAACAGCGCCACTTTTGGCAGCGCTTTAAAGCGCTGCTAAAGGCCAAAAAAATGCTGCTAAAGGTCTTTTTTGGCATAGTGAAAAAAAAACACGTAGTATAGGGTCGGCCTTTGGATGGCCGAACCCCAACTACACGAATTGGACCTTCAATGGGTCGTCCTTTGAATGGACGGACCCTAGGTAAAGTAGTGGCATTTCTGCAATTTTTTTCTAGAATGTGGCAATTTGGTATTTTTCATTTCAAACTGTGGCATGTGTGTAAAAAACTCTAATTATCTCCATCAACAAGTCTTAGAATATAATATGTAGAAAGAATTTTATAGTAGGTAACAAAGAATTTCATACGCAACCACGCACACATTTATATTATTATTAAAATGAAAAATAATTATAAAAAAAGTGGAATTTGAATAGTTTAACTTAAATTATGACACATTGTCACTTCATATTTCATGTCATAAAAAGTGACATTAAAATGAGATGGATGACTAAACTCTAAAAAAAAATTCAAGAACAAAATAATTATATTACGAATGTTAATTATTGACCACTTATCAATAATTTGTCCAGACAATATAGTCAAAACACCACCCCTGTATATCGTTTCACCTTCAATCAACTTTACAAACTCCCCTCCATAGTAAAAGACAATGTTCAACATTTGCGTGTTCTAAAAACGAAGATAACAACAACTTTAAAACAAACAACATTGTGAAACTAGTAAGAGAAACAGTAAACCAAACTAACCTGTGACATTTTGTTTGCATCTTGGCGCCGTCTTCTCCACCGTACTTTCGTATTCTCCGATCGTGTGTTCATTTTCGCAGGTTGCTATTTTGGTGAAAATTCCCAATTTTGAGTCCTAATTTTTCAAGGGGGTAAATAAGAAATGAATGAATTTATGAGTTCATTGTTTACTCGCATTCAACGTGGCATTTATGATCCAATCAGCAGGCCATCAGATGCCAATTAGGAGGAATCAATTACACAATCACCAAAATAGTGACAAAAGGGTCTTGCATGATGAAATCTTGATTTGATAAAGGAGAAATCACCAAAAAGATATTAAAGGAGATAAAACTAATAAGTGATAGTTAGTTAGAAAGATATATAGTTAGTTATGCTAAATAGAAAGTTAGTTACTTGTTGCTTATTCTAGAAGCTACTACAACCTTTGTATATATACTTTCTTTTCTCATTCATCATATATAATAGAAGCTACTATCTCTTCATCTTCTTCCTTCAACCCTACATGTTATTTGCTATATTTCTTCATGTGTACATCAATGGTGTAATGCATAATATGGTATCATCACTTTCAATCTATTTTTTCATTCTTCCGCATATACTTCATTGAATTGGTTGTCAATATTTCTTGCTTCTCTTTTGTGATCTTCTTCTACTATCCTTCACTTTCTTATTTCAACATTGTTCTACCATGCCGCCACTGGTTGATCTTACTGTTAACCGCATTACCAATGGTGATGTTGATTCGGTCTATTATGTCCATCCTAATGAAGGTCCCAATTCTGTTAGTATCACACCTCAACTCAATGGTTCCAACTATATTTCTTGTTCCAGATCTATGGAACGTGCTCTTGGCGCTAAGAACAAAATTGCGTTCATCAATGGTTCAATTCGTATTCCAAACGCAACTGATCTTAATCGTTTTGCATAGGAACGATGTAATTGCCTTGTTCGTTCATGGATTTCGAATTCCGTGAATCCTCCTATTGCTCAAACCATTTTGTTCTTGGAAAATGCTCTTGACGTGTGGAATGATCTCAAGGAGAGGTTTACAAAAGCTGATCGTATTTGTGCTTCTAATATGCGTGTTGAGATTAATACTCTCAAACAAGGTTCTAAGTTTGTTCTTGATTACTTCACTGAATTATGCGGCTTGTTGGAAGAACTCAACTCTCATAGACCAATCCCTAGTTGCACTTGTCCTCAGCAATGCAGATGTGAAGCTATGAGGAGTACTCGTGATTTTCATTTCGAGGATCAAATCATTCAATTTTTAATAGGTTTGAATGATAATTTTTCTATCATAAAAACTCAAGTCTTATTGATGGAGCCTCTTCCACCTATAAATCGAGTTTACTCTATGGTTATACAAGAATAGAGTAACAATATTTCTTTGCTTTCTAAAGATGATTCTACATCTAATCTTGATGAAGCTAACACTCTCATTAATGCTTATGATTCAAGAAAATCTATGGATCGTGGAAAACCCTCCAATTATTATAGTAGTTCTTCCAATACTAGAAAAGATGGTAGAGTTTTCACTTTTTGTCATAGGTCTGGATATACAATTGAAGTTTGTTATCGCAAACATGGCTTTCCTCCCTATTTTACTAAGAATCAAGCTTCAACAAACACATCTAGTGCAACCACTGGTGATACACAACTTGTGGTTCATAATGGTGAAGAAGTTTCTGCAGTTAATCCTGGTGCCATCATCACTCAAGAACAATTTGCTCAATTGATTAGTTTACTACAACAAACAAATTTGATGCCTCCTACCCAAAACACAACTTCCAATACCAATCATATCTCTACTCATTATGGGCATACACCAAATGAGACTTCAGGTAAATTTTTTGTATCCACAATTACCTGTTCTACCCACATTAAGCCTGACTTCTGGATCCTTGATTCAGGTGCAAATGATCATGTGTGTTCTTCTTTACATCAGTTTAACTCTTACCATAAAATTCAACCGGTTAATGTTTGTTTGCCTAATGGTTCTATTGTTGTTGACAAACATGCATGAACAATTAATTTTTCACCCCAATTATATCTCACTAATGTGTTATATACCCCTGATTTTTCCTTAAACCTTTTATCTGTTTCTAAACTATGTCAGTTTCTACATTGCATATGTCATTTTTCTCATAATGATTGTCTTATACAGGATGTGAAAACCAAGAAGATGATTGGTTTGGCTAGGACAGTTTGAAGGGCTGTACAAACTTAACAATGATGATGGTTGTCTTGCTGTCAAAGTTACTTCACCACAAACAACCAATTCTAGTATTTCTTTATCTGAAACACTTGTACCTACCATTTCCATGAATAATTGTAAAGTGATACCTAAACAAGCCATTTGGCATTTTAGATTGGGTCACTTATCTCATGACAGGCTAACTAGAATAGCTCAAATGTATCTTGTCATTTTCAATGACGATAAAGTAGTGTGTGATGTTTGTCATTTTGCTTAACACAAGAAAAATCCATATAGTGCAAGTTATTCTAAGGCTACTCAACAATATGAACTACTGCATTTTGATATATGGGGTCCTGTTTCAATTCATTCTATACACATTCATAGATATTCCTTGGCTGTTGTTGATGATTTTAGTAGATTTGTTTGGATCATATTGCTTAAGTCAAAAGTAGAAGTTTCTAATAATGTCAAACAATTTATAACCCTTATAGAAAACCAACACCATACTTGCCCCAAATTTGTCAGGACAGACAATGGGCCTGAATTTCTAATTCCTCAATTTTATGCCTCAAAAGGCATAATACACCAAATATCACATGTAGAGTCTCCCCAACAAAATGCTAGAGTTGAGAGAAAACATCATCATCTTCTAAATGTAGGCAAAGCCTTACTTTTTCAATCAAACCTACCAAAATATTTTTGGTCTTATGCTGTTAGCTATGGAGCATTTATTATCAATCGAGTTAATACACCTTTACTTGATAATCAGTCCCCTTACCATAAGCTTCATAAATCACCACCTGATATAAGCCAAGTAAAGGTTTTTGGTTCTCTTTGTTATGCTTCTACTTTATCCAATCATAAAACCAAACTTGATACTTGAGCTAGAAAATATGTTTTTCTTGGATATGTTGTTGGTTACAAAGGCTCCATTTTACTTGATCTAAATACACATACTATTTTTATCTCTAGAAATGTTACTCATCATGAACACATTCTACCTTATACCAGTCATTACCCATCTACCACACAAAACTGGGAATATTTCAGTTCTATAACCAACAAATCTATTCACGACTCATCTTGATTTCATGATATTCCTATATCCATCCCCAACAATATCCCTACTGATGAATCTTTCCCTACACCTTCTACATCTGACCAACAAATTTCCATTCAACCTACACCTAATTCCACCTTTTCTCATCATGATGTTTTAACTGATCGTACCACATGCCAAAATCATCCTACCCGTGCCTCTTCAAAAGCAAGGCATCCACCATCTCATCTCAAAGATTATGTCTGTGCAACCTTCAATGATACACAAATACAATCATCTTCAGGTATACCTTACTCCATTTCTAATTTTCTGTCATATTCTGAATCAAACGCGGAAGAATCTGGCTATACGGCACAGGTACTGGATGGAAAGGAGCGTTCCTTCGTTCCAAGTTATTACGAGGTCGGTTCTGATTCTGACGCTGATTCTGATAACCTCGACCACGAGTTCACTGCTTTGCAATGGAAGCGACATAAGGTTCCCGATGGGGTGCCCCAGGCACAGTTGTCTGTCCAGAATAACGGGACACAGGAGATACTGACCGCTGAGAAGACGGAGAACCAACAGATTTCACTGATTCGACTTGAGGATATCCAACATCTGTCAGGACCGCATTGATCATAGTTTCATCTTCAGATTGAGAGCCATAGAGAGATTCCGTTTCACTGGCCTGACCTCTTGAAACATTCGGGATTCTTCCAGTCTTTAAACCATACTCGATGTGTTCTCCCGTCCTTACCAACTCAGAGAAATTTGGTGCGGTTTCAAACATTCTTTCGAAGTACGGGCTCTGCAAGGAGCTTACGAACATGCCTTTCAGCTCTTGGTCTAGGAGCGGTGGTTGCACTCTACCAGCAAATTCTCTCCATCTCTGAACATACTTTCTGAAAGATTCATTGTTCCCTTGAGACAATTCTTGCAGTTGCACGCGAGTAGGAGCTTCGTCAAGATTATAGTCGTACTGCTTCAGAAAGGCATTGGCTAAGTCCATCCATGATCGGATCTGATCACGCTCTAACTGCATATACCAACTCAGAGGTGCCCTAGTCAGACTATCTTGAAAGCAATGAATCATCAGCTTGTCGTTGTGCACAAACGAAGTCATTCTTCGGCAGAACATCACCAAATGTTGCTTCGGGCAACTATCTCCTTTGTACCTTTCAAACCTCGGCATTCTGAACTTCGGAGGTAACATTAGGCCAGGAACCAGACACATATCTGCAGCACTAGGAGTAACAACATCTTTACCTTTCAAGGCTTTGAATCTCTCATCTAATGCACGAAACCTTTCAGCATACACGGGAGCTAATGGGTCTTCATTCTTTGCTGTTGGGACCTCTCTTCGGGGCTTTGGCACAGGGAAGGCAAAACCCTGGTAGTCTGAGACATTAACAGAAGGAGAACGTTCACCTCGGGCAACAAACTGCTCACGCAGACCTTGGTCTTCAACAGATGGCTGCACAAGCTGAGCTGCGGTAAGGTTGTTCACTTGCGGAAAGTATTCGTCGTGCGGAGATCCATACAGAGGATTGGACGTCACGGTGAAACCTGACAAGGTATCAACAAACTGGAAGCTACTCTCTGACATAGCTACCAACAACTGTCAGCTGACTTCACTGCTTGACTCTGATCAAATCTGCTTTAAATCTGCTTCAACCCCTTGGTCGTCTTCAACACTCACCTTCAGAATCAAAATAACGGCTGGATAAGAGCTCTGACTAGCTGGCGAATGGTATGCAATATGATGCGAAGATGCTTATGCAAATGCAATGCAATGCAACAAACACGGGATCACAACCCCCACACAATCTAAATACTGCTGCACTGCTGACGGAGTACGATTGCTCTGAAGAGAAGACCAGAATAACGGGTAGGTTGGAAGTCAAGTTTCCTGCACAAAAAACCCCCCCACTCACAGGTGTGGACCTATATCTGATAAGGTACGGCATCCTATGCGGTCGTCAGTGTCACAGACTTTCAGAACTGACGATATGATTCCCAGAAGGAGTGGCATCATCGAGTCCTGAAGAGGCCTCACTTAGCTAACTTCCAAATGATCGGTTCCCAGAGTCGACAATCCTCACGTCTGGACTCCCCTCAGATCCTCAGGACCGGAAAGGAGCACCTCTGCGAGAACCTCGTCTGAGCGCAGATTTTCGTAGGGAACTGTGCCTGCTCAGCAGACAGGTTCGTCTACTACTTCTCCGCAACTATATCTAGGTGCATACTCAAGCCCAGGTCCGACTTCTCTCAATCATAGAACACCCGTAACACCCCAACAGCAACAGATAATATCGATAAATAAGCCCCAATAGCCAAGCAAACAAGCGCTAGGATTGACTCTCTCTTAGGGGACGTTGGATCCCACATGCATAAGAACTATCGCAGTCCTTAGCAGCCAGGGGACGTTGGATCCCCAGCAGAGTCGCCAGCTGTCGCTACTGCGAAAATCGGCGCCGGCTGACAGAAGAGTCGCCACCGTGCGTTATTTATCCCAACGGAGGGAAAGGAAACGCTCGAAGTAAACCTCGCAAAAAACGGGGAAAGGTATGGTCATCGCAACCAAAACCTGGGTTCGGGAGTCGGTTACGCCAGGGGAAGGTATTAGCACCCCTCACGTCCATCGTACTCGATGGGATCCACGCTTGCTTGGGTTGTCTAAAGGATGCAAAACAATCTATCTACGACTGCTAAATCTAAACGGAAAGGAATTGACTCGATAGAGCGTCGCACTCTATGCCTACGTATTCTCAAGAGAGAAAGTCAGAGTCAACGTAGTTCGGGACTACAGGGAAAGTGGCTCGCCAAGACCTCGCGTCTTGTGCCTACGTACTTCCACACTGCAGGGAAGATTAGAGCTTTACGTAGTTCAGGCTAACTACGGCTAAACAAGGGTATTCTCACACAGCAGTGAGAAAAACAACTGGTTTCACGGGGTCGGGAACCTATGGGCAAAATTATGGCTTGGTCTCAAATGCACTTGGGCAAGAGAGAAAAAGGTAACACTTAGTCGTTAGCGGGAAAGTCTCGATCGCACAGCAGCGAGAGAACAAAAGTCAGTTGTTAGTGTGCTCGCTAGGATATCGCATCCTATGCCTACATATTCTCGTCTGGTACGAGAAATCAGAGCAGCTGTAGTTCGGCTACTTCGGGACCACAGCTCAACTCTCGTTTTATTAACATTCTGAAAAATGATTACAATGAGTGAATACTGAAAATAAATCTCCTAGGAAATACTATCCTATCCTATTCTGAAAAATCGAATGGAAAATAGCCCCCTAACAAGTGGACGTTCTAAACTATCTCTGAAAAGATGTAAAATAAACTCTATGGAAATATCCTAAAAGAAAATGTACTCTAAAAAAATATTAAACCTATACTAATATTTTTTCTCTTTCTCCTTCTTTTCTTTTTCAAAATATCTTCATATATTTTCCATATTTTTTTCTATGTATTTTTTCCATATATTTTTCCATTATTTTCTCTCCTTTTTTCTTTTTTAAAATTCTTTTTCAATATTTTTTCTTCATAATATTTCTTTTCTTTTCTTTTCTCTTCTTTCTCTTTTTTCTAATATTCTCATCTTTCTTTTATTGTTTTTCCACTTTTCTCAATATTCTCTTTTTACAATATATCTTTTCCTTACTAAAATAAAAATGAGACAAAACAAAAGGAGGGGGTATACTGGTTACAGTTATGGGGTATATCCAGCAGAAATAATCAAAACAGACTGGGCCCAGCCCAGAAAACGAACCAAACAAAAAACTGGGGGGTGCTGCGCTACAAGGGGGTTAGTCTGGGAGGATCTCGTTGGGCTTGAGGCCCACTTCGTGGCAGAAAAAAAAAAGCGAGAGGTGTAGCACCCAAAAACGCAATTGGGCCCTAAAGCCCACAACCTCCACGGCCTGTCTCCTTCCCCACTCATTCCAATCCTTCCCTCTGAAAACCCTAGAAACTTTCTCCTTTTCTCCGCCGCCGTAAACCTTCCGTCACAGATTCACCATCGCCAGTAAAAACAAAACTCCCATTCACCACCACCGTCCACTTCAACTCAAATTTTTCTCTGATCTCATGCGCCTCTTTTTCTGCTTGTTAAGGAGATCAAAACCGGATAGCAAACGAGTAACACTTCGCGAAAACCAAGTGACTACACTCCAGATGTTGTTTGGATCTAGAGACTGAAGACGAATCGCTGAAGAACTTCAGTTGAGTCTCTGAAAAACATTGAAGGAGTTTGGATTTTGGATCGCACATGAAGATCTTGTGAAGTCTCCTGGAAAAACTGATGAAGATTCATGGAGATTTCTGGAAATGCGAATTGAAGAAGCCTTGAAGAAGATCTGGAGGACGTTCTTGATATTGACGAAGATGATGATTCTTGATGAGCGTTTTTCTGGAGATGATGCTCTGAAGGATGAATGCATGGTTGAATCTGGAAACAATCGCGGTTGATGACTTACCGAGAAGTTGAAGGAGTTCTCACCGTGCGGAGCTTCGACCAATTCTGGAAATTGGTGGAGTTCATTGGGAGTGTTGAAGGTTTTCTGCTGAAGTTTGTTCTTGGTGAGGATGACGTTTCTGTGACCGGAGGAGATGAACGCCGATGAAGGATTCTGGGGAGTTGGTGACCAAGATGAAGAATTCTGGGGAAAGGGATGAACGTTGGTGATTTCTGGTTTTTTGCATTTTCGGTGAAGGTTGAGGGTGGCCGGAAGTGGTTATTGATCGGAGGAGATGGAGGTAGGAGATGGAGGTTATCAGAATCTGGGTTTTTGGGTGTGGGAGGTTCTCCGGCGACAGGTAGGGCGGTGGTCGCCGGCCATGCATGCCGGCCGGTGACTACTTCAGGCGAGGCGCTGGTAGTGATGACACGTGGGGGAGGTAGTGGGGTGAGAGAGTGCATGGCCTCCACGTGGTGATGCGTGGCAGAGAGAGAGAGGGCGTGCATGGGTGATGGCGTGGCGTGCTGAAGTGAAATAACGTGGGTCCATCCCCGGTTTAACACGTGGCTTCTGAGCTTTATACTGCTGGCACTTCTGGATCGTTTTGGAAACTTCCAGAAATGGCTGGAAAATGCTGGACAAAACTGGACGAACTGGGCTGCGAAAATGGACTTTTCTGGACAAAAACCAATAACTGAACAAAAAGCATAAACTGGGCCTCCCCCGATTGGGCCCAACGAAAATGATAAAAAAAACTTCAAAAAACTGCATACAATGAATTAATATGACAAATGGATTAAAAAAGCTGATTAAGACTAACTAACCAATGATTAACTAATAAAACTAATTAAAACTAAACCTAAAAATCCACAATTAAATCTAAATGAAAATTAAACTAAACCTAATTAATTCTAACAAATTCAAATTAACTCTAAACAAAAGATTAACTCGTAATTAACCTAATTAAATCTAACACTAATAAAACTCTAAAAAATTCTAATAAACCCACTAAAAATTCTAATAAATCTCTAATAAAACTATATTAAATTCTATTAAATTTCTAATAACATCTAATAAAAACTATTAAAAAACTATATTTCCTATTAAACTCTATTTACTAATAAAAGAAAAAATCTATTATTATTCTATATCTAAAATTAAAACATTTAATTTCTATTAACAAAAACTATTTATTTAATAAGAAAAAATCTATATCAAAAAAGATTAAAAAGCTATTAAAACTATTAAAAAATCCTATTAATATTCTAAAAATGATTTAAGCTATTTATTTTTATAAAATTCTAAAAACTATATTACTCTATATTATCTAAAATGATTAAAAATCTATTTAAACCCTAAAAATAGCCAATAAAATCCAGAAAAATCACAATAATTCCCAGAGGGACAAAAATAGCACCGAACGACACATAACACAGCGAGAGCGCACAAAAATAGCCGGTAAAAATAAACGGGCACCGAAATATCCCAAAAATACGATTCTACTATCCAAACTGATAAAAAACCACCTGAGACGCGAGACGAGAGCTGTGATCCCTGATAAAATCAAAACAAATGAAAAATGAATTGTATGCGATATGCAGATGCGAATGCGGTTATGCGTCGAAACACAGAGCCAGATACGAGACCCGGTTGGTCAAATTTTGGGGTGCAACAGCTGCCCCTATTCAAGCGGCTTGGACCTGACTGGGTGAGGAGCGAACGGCTCTCATCCAATCAAGGTGCGAGACGGTTGAATACCGGTAAGCCCGAAAATTTGCCAACTGCACGAGCACACGATACTCTGCGGAGAATGAATCTTCGAATACTGCAATACTAGCTGCACGGCAACTAGCTGGGGAAATACTGATCTGACATCGCCGTCAGTTATCCATGTTAACTTCTTCTGATATTGCCTTCAGACAACCACAACACCCAACCTCGCCGCTGGAGGACTAACCTATCTGATATACCCAACATCGCCGCTGGAGAACTACATCTGTCAAAATACCCCGCATCACCGCTGGAGAACTACGTCTGACAAAATACCCCGCATCGCCGCTGGAGAACTACATCTGTCAAAATACCCCGCATCGCCGCTGGAGAACTAAAGGATCTGCATCACCTAAAATTGCCGTCAGAAGACTGGATTAACTTGACATGCCCAACATCGCCGCTGGAAAACTGAATCTGACATCGCCGTCGGAAACAAACATCCTCTTAGAGACACTCGACATCGCCGTCGTACAAACATCATCTCTGCTAGGGATTTAAAGAGTCTGACATCGCCGTCAAACGAACATTCAACCTCGCCGCCGGACAAAACATCATCTGAACAAATCTAACCTGGGGTTCACCCCTGGTAAATGGAACAAAAGGTATACTTGCATATTTGAAACTACTCCGCTGGGAATGAGACTTAACCGAGCACACTCTGATCTGGGGTTCACCCTCAGGACCATAACGAACATCGGAATACTGCTGCACACTGCCCGCCGTAGAACTTCAACATTAAAGATATATGAAACCCTGGCCCCTGGCCATTTCCAGCTTCAGCTAGAAAAAATATTCAAGTATTTCTGAATATGAATGAAACCCTGCCCGTCGGCTATTCCAGCTTCAGTTAGAAAAGACATCCTTGGCCTTCAAGGATGTAAACTTTGCCCGTCGGCAACTCTGCAGGAGGCATCTTCGACTTCAGTCTAAAGAAATGGTCCTTGGCCTTCAAGGATACATGGATCTGCCTTCAGGCAACTCCACCTCTGCTATAGAGCATCCGTGACCTCAGTCAGGGATATACTTCGGCTTTCAGTCCGAAAAATGAATCCTTGGTCATTCATGACCTTTGGGGATAACCTTGCCCTGAGGCACCTTCGCTTCAGCTTGGGAAATCTATGACTTCAGTCAGAGAAATGGTATCCTGAGCCATTCATGACTCTACGGGGGTTCAAACACTTTGCCTTCAGGCAAAACTCCTCTTCAGCTGGAGAAACATCTTCGACTTCAGTCAGAAGAAACACTATTCGCTTGATCGCAATCAATCATCACCTCATGACAACTGACTTGGTCTTCAGGCCAACACGGATCATCTTGTTACATCTACAAACTTTAGAACCTTGTCTTCAGCCACACGTTGATTCATCAACCAGGAAATCTGAATTCACAGGAACCTTCTGATATCGCCCTCAGGCGTTTGCGAAGTCAATCTTCAGATTAGACATCACTGTTGGAGCAGACATATCACGCTGCTAAGGACTTCGAGAATCATCTTGAACAAACAAATCCGTCGGGCACCTTCAAGAATCATCCTGAACCGATAACCATTCTGGAGACTTTATTCTGCCGGGTATTCCAGGAATCTTCCTGGGCAACTCTTGCTGGGGACGCTACTGGGGTCCTAAGAATCATCTTAAGCAAACGGCCCTGCTGAGGAATTCAAGAATCGTCTTGAACTGAAGACTTCGCTGGGGGAGACGAGAAGCTTAACCACACAACTCTGCAGGTGAACAAATTCGAAATCCAATAAGTAACCATCCTGGTCCATGTTTCGACATACGTATGCTGGATAATGATGCAACGTCCTATATGATATGTAAATGCTATACATTCTGTTTGAAAATGCGATGCCCAGACGGCATGGATATGCTATATGCTTGTATAAATGCTATGACTTTATATGCAAATGCTAATGCAGGCTCGAGCTGCCAGAGAACACCAGGTCTGAAAACCACTTCGCAAAATAAATGCCGAAGGTAACGGCAACTCTACTGGGGATGAACTGAAGCCACATAATCGTCTCAGCAAAATAAATGCTGGAAAAGGGAAACCAAATCCGCTGGGGATAACCGTCCTGCTGGAGAAGTGGAAAAGGCAACCCTGCTTGGAGACTTCACTGGGGAAGGAAAGAACAACTCTGCTTGGGGACGCTTTCTTCAAACTATTGACAACTGATTGTACTCTGCGGGGATCGACCTAAACTGAGGTTGATTGCGCGCGGCACACTGCTGGAAATGCCCCTACTATCAAGGATGTCGATCTTAATCTGCTGAGGATCCTTCTGATCCTACTCTGATACGGGGTAAAATACGATCTCGACTCTTCCGGGGATAATAAGCAACTTTCATCTGCTGAAGAGTGGCAATTCTGATTTAACAACATCCACAAGGAATTCAAACATTACTCGGAGCGCTGGCATCCGTCGAGCTTCGTATCGGGGAACATGACAACATGCGGGTCATTGGGAAATACTGTGTCAGATACCTTTAGGTTTTTTTTGTTTCTCTGGTTTAGGGTAAACACGGATTATGTACACAGTGGGAGATATAAGAAATACTAGACGAGAACTAGCATTCAAAGGTAGACTACCAGACGAGAACTGATAGGAAAACATGTTAGGTTGTCAAACGAGAACTGACTTACGGGTTCTGGATATCAGACGGGAATTGATTTGGTTTGGGCATCAGACGGACTGACTGGATAACAGACTGAGGTATAGACAACCAGGCGAGAACTGGCTGAAAGCTGACGTACACCAGATGAGAACTGGTATAACACATAGGTTAAAACACACGATGATCAGACGAGAACTGGTTACGCAATGACATGTACCAGGCGAGAACTGATACAACACTCGAAGAAACGGTGACCAGACGAGAACCGGTTACAATAAACTGCACCAGACGAGAACTGATGCTTACAATAAATTGCACCAGACGGGAACTGATGCTTACGGAAGGGTGGGCCAGACGAGAACTGGACTTTGGAAACGACTGGTTACTGACACGTAACAGGTCTTAACTGTGGGATAATGATCCAACGACAGCAAGGCTCTTTTCCTTATTTGAAAGGTTCAGGTTTTGGATAAGGGTAATGACATGATTCCCCGATACTCAACTCCGGCTGGGGATGAACAGACTGGCTTGCACAACTTGCTTCAATACAATCCAACTTGCCCCAATCTAGCTCTTGGGAGTACTTGCTCTGAACAGCTTGCTACGAGAAGACTTCGAGAATATTTGCCCCGACATCTGCACGACAAAAGAATTCAATCTCCAATTAAACACCTAACAACCCAGTTGATTTCAACATTCTCTGCGATGACTTGCCCCTGAATGAGCGTTCTAGCGACTTAACCCGATCTGATTATCCACTGGAAGTATCTGCTTTCAAATATCCGCATTCTGTATAACTGCCCCTGATTGGCTCTTCGAGAAGACTTACTTGATCAACTGCTTCTCAAACAAACTGCCCCTGATCAACTGAAGCTTCGGGACTGGTTCTCAGACTAACTGATTCTGAACTTACGGGAAGTCAATGCCCCTGATTCACAGGTATTCCCAACATACACCATTCTGGTTCAGACTGCTGAATTACTCAGTCCTGTTTGATTATTCCTGCTGGAATTTCTTTCATGTCAACTACTAACCTGCAATTAGAATCGTCTGTTTACGAATGGTAATCTTAATGCAGTGTTTATGCAGATTTTGAAAAAATTTTTTTGAGCTGTCACTCATTTACATGCATATGATTGTGAGTGACGAATGAACCAGAGTTCAAACGTAGTGCTTACGTGGTCAGTGAAAAATACAACAAAGATGTGACTAGCAAGTCAAGAAGGAGTCAGGTTACTCAACCTTATCGTAATGCGCTTCAGACTAACCCTACCTCAATTAGGTCTTTTAAGGGTTGTATCGTGGTCGGGTTCACGGTTCGTGAAACAAAGGATATTTGGCTCAAATTATAATTTGTACCCACCCCTTCTACGTGATGATCTCCGATCCTAAGGTTCAGTTAACCTGGTACAAGCACTCGCCTCTTCGAGAAGTATGTTGAATGGTAAGAACCACAATTAAGGAATTCACAAGCTTTTCTTCTAGAGTGATAGTTACTCCTTCTTCGCTTTCGGTGTCTGTGTACACGACTTTGTGATTTGCTGGGGAAAATTTTCTTTTTAATATCCCTCTTTTTCATTCTTTTGATTCCCTAACTTTTGCCTGGACTGACTCCTTTTGAGTTCTTTTCGTTTTTTTTTTTCGCTTTCTTTTGAAGTCCAGCGGGATGCCCTGATTTTTGCCTAAGTATTAGCTTTCTCAGCTTTTCTTTCTTTTTACTTAGCGGGCTTTCTTTCTTCTTTCTTTTGGAACAAAGTCGTGTGACACTGGTTGTCTTGATTGCTCCGAAAGGATTGTAACTGTCTCACTCCTGATTGGTGAGGTTTAACCATTGCGGTTGATGAGGTACGACCTCTGGCGAGGAATATGATGTGATTGGTCCTCGAAGGACAACACTCCTCTATAAGACTTGAACGCTCAATCAAGCTAACTGACAACTACCCTGCCCCAGGTTAAGATGTAAGGGTTA
Organism: Lathyrus sativus; assembly: GCA_963859935.3. Lineage (NCBI taxonomy): Eukaryota > Viridiplantae > Streptophyta > Magnoliopsida > Fabales > Fabaceae > Lathyrus > Lathyrus sativus. Next base: position 429,704,995 of record OZ012739.1, on the reverse strand, counting down.
AAAAGTCCGAAAGAAACTCCTACTTCTCGGCTCGAAGTGGTTAACAAGGGATTCTCTTCCTTATCTCTCCGGTGTTTAGGGATTTGAAGCAATGCCTTATACGTCATCGGCACGGTCTTATCTGAAAGCAATACGATCATTGGTTATGAGTATTTATTTTCATCATCCTCCCTCCGATCTTTGCTAGTCACGATGATAAAGTGGAGTGAATAAAATGCAAGTGTCAGTGCAATGCAGTAAATGAGTGACAATGACATGATTAATTCAGAAAAATACATAGTCACTTTATTATTATCACCATTCGAAACATACAACGTTTAAAGCAGGTAGTAACTAACAGAAAAGAAACTACAAATGCAAATGATATAAAGGTCTGAGGACTGCCAATGCTGAGGCGCCCGCCTGTCTGGATCACTGGCTCCTTTGCTGGGGAATACTTTCCGAGTCTACGAGCTTAGACAGCTGAGCGGTTGGGATGAACCAACAAAAACCCTTCTCGAAAGGAAATGCGATCCTGATCAATCAACTGCTGTACCTTCGCCTGAAATGCTTTACAATCTTCCGTCGAATGCCCTGGAGATCCACCATGATAACCACACTGAGCGTGGGGATTGTATCCTGGAGGGTAAGGCTCTGGCACGGGCTTGAGAGCTTTAGGCTCCACCAAAGAATTCTGAATCAAACGCGGAAGAATCTGGCTATACGGCACAGGTACTGGATGGAAAGGAGCGTTCCTTCGTTCCAAGTTATTACGAGGTCGGTTCTGATTCTGACGCTGATTCTGATAACCTCGACCACGAGTTCGCTGCTTTGCAATGGAAGCGACATAAGGTTCCCGATGGGGTGCCCCAGGCACAGTTGTCTGTCCAGAATAACGGGACACAGGAGATACTGACCGCTGAGAAGACGGAGAACCAACAGATTTCACTGATTCGACTTGAGGATATCCAACATCTGTCAGGACCGCATTGATCATAGTTTCATCTTCAGATTGAGAGCCATAGAGAGATTCCGTTTCACTGGCCTGACCTCTTGAAACATTCGGGATTCTTCCAGTCTTTAAACCATACTCGATGTGTTCTCCCGTCCTTACCAACTCAGAGAAATTTGGTGCGGTTTCAAACATTCTTTCGAAGTACGGGCTCTGCAAGGAGCTTACGAACATGCCTTTCAGCTCTTGGTCTAGGAGCGGTGGTTGCACTCTACCAGCAAATTCTCTCCATCTCTGAACATACTTTCTGAAAGATTCATTGTTCCCTTGAGACAATTCTTGCAGTTGCACGCGAGTAGGAGCTTCGTCAAGATTATAGTCGTACTGCTTCAGAAAGGCATTGGCTAAGTCCATCCATGATCGGATCTGATCACGCTCTAACTGCATATACCAACTCAGAGGTGCCCTAGTCAGACTATCTTGAAAGCAATGAATCATCAGCTTGTCGTTGTGCACAAACGAAGTCATTCTTCGGCAGAACATCACCAAATGTTGCTTCGGGCAACTATCTCCTTTGTACCTTTCAAACCTCGGCATTCTGAACTTCGGAGGTAACATTAGGCCAGGAACCAGACACATATCTGCAGCACTAGGAGTAACAACATCTTTACCTTTCAAGGCTTTGAATCTCTCATCTAATGCACGAAACCTTTCAGCATACACGGGAGCTAATGGGTCTTCATTCTTTGCTGTTGGGACCTCTCTTAGGGGCTTTGGCACAGGGAAGGCAAAACCCTGGTAGTCTGAGACATTAACAGAAGGAGAACGTTCACCTCGGGCAACAAACTGCTCACGCAGACCTTGGTCTTCAACAGATGGCTGCACAAGCTGAGCTGCGGTAAGGTTGTTCACTTGCGGAAAGTATTCGTCGTGCGGAGATCCATACAGAGGATTGGACGTCACGGTGAAACCTGACAAGGTATCAACAAACTGGAAGCTACTCTCTGACATAGCTACCAACAACTGTCAGCTGACTTCACTGCTTGACTCTGATCAAATCTACTTTAAATCTGCTTCAACCCCTTGGTCGTCTTCAACACTCACCTTCAGAATCAAAATAACGGCTGGATAAGAGCTCTGACTAGCTGGCGAATGGTATGCAATATGATGCGAAGATGCTTATGCAAATGCAATGCAATGCAACAAACACGGGATCACAACCCCTACACAATCTAAATACTGCTGCACTGCTGACGGAGTACGATTGCTCTGAAGAGAAGACCAGAATAACGGGTAGGTTGGAAGTCAAGTTTCCTGCACAAAAAACCCCCCCACTCACAGGTGTGGACCTATATCTGATAAGGTACGGCATCCTATGCGGTCGTCAGTGTCACAGACTTTCAGAACTGACGATACGATTCCCAGAAGGAGTGGCATCATCGAGTCCTGAAGAGGCCTCACTTAGCTAACTTCCAAATGATCGGTTCCCAGAGTCGACAATCCTCACGTCTGGACTCCCCTCAGATCCTCAGGACCGGAAAGGAGCACCTCTGCGAGAACCTCGTCTGAGCGCAGATTTTCGTAGGGAACTGTGCCTGCTCAGCAGACAGGTTCGTCTACTACTTCTCCGCAACTATATCTAGGTGCATACTCAAGCCCAGGTCCGGCTTCTCTCAATTATAGAACACCCGTAACACCCCAACAGCAACAGATAATATCGATAAATAAGCCCCAATAGCCAAGCAAACAAGCGCTAGGATTGACTCTCTCTTAGGGGACGTTGGATCCCACATGCATAAGAACTATCGCAGTCCTTAGCAGCCAGGGGACGTTGGATCCCCAGCAGAGTCGCCAGCTGTCGCTACTGCGAAAATCGGCGCCGGCTGACAGAAGAGTCGCCACCGTGCGTTATTTATCCCAACGGAGGGAAAGGAAACGCTCGAAGTAAACCTCGCAAAAAACGGGGAAAGGTATGGTCATCGCAACCAAAACCTGGGTTCGGGAGTCGGTTACGCCAGGGGAAGGTATTAGCACCCCTCACGTCCATCGTACTCGATGGGATCCACGCTTGCTTGGGTTGTCTAAAGGATGCAAAACAATCTATCTACGACTGCTAAATCTAAACGGAAAGGAATTGACTCGATAGAGCGTCGCACTCTATGCCTACGTATTCTCAAGAGAGAAAGTCAGAGTCAACGTAGTTCGGGACTACAGGGAAAGTGGCTCGCCAAGACCTCGCGTCTTGTGCCTACGTACTTCCACACTGCAGGGAAGATTAGAGCTTTACGTAGTTCAGGCTAACTACGGCTAAACAAGGGTATTCTCACACAGCAGTGAGAAAAACAACTGGTTTCACGGGGTCGGGAACCTATGGGCAAAATTATGGCTTGGTCTCAAATGCACTTGGGCAAGAGAGAAAAAGGTAACACTTAGTCGTCAGCGGGAAAGTCTCGATCGCACAGCAGCGAGAGAACAAAAGTCAGTTGTTAGTGTGCTCGCTAGGATATCGCATCCTATGCCTACATATTCTCGTCTGGTACGAGAAATCAGAGCAGCTGTAGTTCGGCTACTTCGGGACCACAGCTCAACTCTCGTTTTATTAACATTCTGAAAAATGATTACAATGAGTGAATACTGAAAATAAATCTCCTAGGAAATACTATCCTATCCTATTCTGAAAAATCGAATGGAAAATAACCCCCTAACAAGTGGACGTTCTAAACTATCTCTGAAAAGATGTAAAATAAACTCTATGGAAATATCCTAAAAGAAAATGTACTCTAAAAAAATATTAAACCTATACTAATATTTTTTCTCTTTCTCCTTCTTTTCTTTTTCAAAATATCTTCATATATTTTCCATATTTTTTTCTATGTATTTTTTCCATATATTTTTCCATTATTTTCTCTCCTTTTTTCTTTTTTAAAATTCTTTTTCAATATTTTTTCTTCATAATATTTCTTTTCTTTTCTTTTCTCTTCTTTCTCTTTTTTCTAATATTCTCATCTTTCTTTTATTGTTTTTCCACTTTTCTCAATATTCTCTTTTTACAATATATCTTTTCCTTACTAAAATAAAAATGAGACAAAACAAAAGGAGGGGGTATACTGGTTACAGTTATGGGGTATATCCAGCAGAAATAATCAAAACAGACTGGGCCCAGCCCAGAAAACGAACCAAACAAAAAACTGGGGGGTGCTGCGCTACAAGGGGGTTAGTCTGGGAGGATCTCGTTGGGCCTGAGGCCCACTTCGTGGCAGAAAAAAAAAGCGAGAGGTGTAGCACCCAAAAACGCAATTGGGCCCTAAAGCCCACAACCTCCACGGCCTGTCTCCTTCCCCACTCATTCCAATCCTTCCCTCTGAAAACCCTAGAAACTTTCTCCTTTTCTCCGCCGCCGTAAACCTTCCGTCACAGATTCACCATCGCCGGTAAAAACAAAACTCCCATTCACCACCACCGTCCACTTCAACTCAAATTTTTCTCTGATCTCATGCGCCTCTTTTTCTGCTTGTTAAGGAGATCAAAACCGGATAGCAAACGAGTAACACTTCGCGAAAACCAAGTGACTACACTCCAGATGTTGTTTGGATCTAGAGACTGAAGACGAATCGCTGAAGAACTTCAGTTGAGTCTCTGAAAAACATTGAAGGAGTTTGGATTTTGGATCGCACATGAAGATCTTGTGAAGTCTCCTGGAAAAACTGATGAAGATTCATGGAGATTTCTGGAAATGCGAATTGAAGAAGCCTTGAAGAAGATCTGGAGGACGTTCTTGATATTGACGAAGATGATGATTCTTGATGAGCGTTTTTCTGGAGATGATGCTCTGAAGGATGAATGCATGGTTGAATCTGGAAACAATCGCGGTTGATGACTTACCGAGAAGTTGAAGGAGTTCTCACCGTGCGGAGCTTCGACCAATTCTGGAAATTGGTGGAGTTCATTGGGAGTGTTGAAGGTTTTCTGCTGAAGTTTGTTCTTGGTGAGGATGACGTTTCTGTGACCGGAGGAGATGAACGCCGATGAAGGATTCTGGGGAGATGGTGACCAAGATGAAGAATTCTGGGGAAAGGGATGAACGTTGGTGATTTCTGGTTTTTTGCATTTTCGGTGAAGGTTGAGGGTGGCCGGAAGTGGTTATTGATCGGAGGAGATGGAGGTAGGAGATGGAGGTTATCAGAATCTGGGTTTTTGGGTGTGGGAGGTTCTCCGGCGACAGGTAGGGCGGTGGTCGCCGGCCATGCATGCCGGCCGGTGACTACTTCAGACGAGGCGCTGGTAGTGATGACACGTGGGGGAGGTAGTGGGGTGAGAGAGTGCATGGCCTCCACGTGGTGATGCGTGGCAGAGAGAGAGGGCGTGCATGGGTGATGGCGTGGCGTGCTGAAGTGAAATAACGTGGGTCCATCCCCGGTTTAACACGTGGCTTCTGAGCTTTATACTGCTGGCACTTCTGGATCGTTCTGGAAACTTCCAGAAATGGCTGGAAAATGCTGGACAAAACTGGACGAACTGGGCTGCGAAAATGGACTTTTCTGGACAAAAACCAATAACTGAACAAAAAGCATAAACTGGACCTCCCCCGATTGGGCCCAACGAAAATGATAAAAAAAACTTCAAAAAACTGCATACAATGAATTAATATGACAAATGGATTAAAAAAGCTGATTAAGACTAACTAACCAATGATTAACTAATAAAACTAATTAAAACTAAACCTAAAAATCCACAATTAAATCTGAATGAAAATTAAACTAAACCTAATTAATTCTAACAAATTCAAATTAACTCTAAACAAAAGATTAACTCGTAATTAACCTAATTAAATCTAACACTAATAAAACTCTAAAAAATTCTAATAAACCCACTAAAAATTCTAATAAATCTCTAATAAAACTATATTAAATTCTATTAAATTTCTAATAACATCTAATAAAAACTATTAAAAAACTATATTTCCTATTAAACTCTATTTACTAATAAAAGAAAAAAATCTATTATTATTCTATATCTAAAATTAAAACATTTAACTTCTATTAACAAAAACTATTTATTTAATAAGAAAAAATCTATATCAAAAAAGATTAAAAAGCTATTAAAACTATTAAAAAATCCTATTAATATTCTAAAAATGATTTAAGCTATTTATTTCTATAAAATTCTAAAAACTATATTACTCTATATTATCTAAAATGATTAAAAATCTATTTAAACCCTAAAAATGGCCAATAAAATCCAGAAAAATCACAATAATTTCCAGAGGGACAAAAATAGCACCGAACGACACATAACACAGCGAGAGCGCACAAAAATAGCCGGTAAAAATAAACGGGCACCGAAATATCCCAAAAATACGATTCTACTATCCAAACTGATAAAAAACCACCTGAGACGCGAGACGAGAGCTGTGATCCCTGATAAAATCAAAACAAATGAAAAATGCATTGTATGCGATATGCAGATGCGAATGCGATTATGCGTCGAAACACAGAGCCAGATACGAGACCCGGTTGGTCAAATTTTGGGGTGCAACATCAAGCATTCAAGATAAAGGATCTTGGTACCCTCAAATATTTCCTAGGTTTTGAAGTGGCTCATTCAAGCCAAGGTATCTTTATTTTTCAAAGAAAATACTGCCTTGATCTTCTCAATGATTCAGGATTTCTAGGATCTAAGCCAGCCATTACACCTTCTGATCCTTCCATTAAACTATGCCATGACAATAGCCCTCCCTATGACGATGTTCCATCTTATAGAAGGCTTATTGGAAGATTGATATATCTTAACACTACTAGACCAGACATTACATTCATCACCCAACAACTCAATCAATTTATTTCAAACCCTTCCACCGCACACTATAATGTTGCCTGCATGGTGTTGAGGTATCTGAAGCAATGTCCAGGTCAAGGGTTGTTCTTCCCTCGAAACTCACCTCTTCAAATTACTGGTTTTTCTGATGCAGACTGGGCCACTTGTACTGATACTCGCAAATCCATTTCTGGCTCTTGTTTCTATCTTGGACACTCTATTATTTCATGGCATACCAAGAAACAAAATACAATTTCCTGTTCTTCATGTGAGGCAGAAAACCGTGCTCTAGCTGCAACAGCCTGTGAACTTCAGTGGCTCCTTTATCTACTCAGAGATCTACATGTTGAATGTTGTAAAACTCCAGCTCTCTTTTGTGATAGTCAAAGTTCACTCCATATTGTAGCCAATCCTGTTTTTCATGAGAGGACCAAACACCTAGATATTGATTGCCACACTGTTCGCGAAAAATTCCTGGCTGGTGTAATGAAACTACTTCCTGTATCCTCTCATAATCAGCTTGCAGACTTTTTTACAAAATCACTTCTTCCAAAGCCATTTCATTCTCTCATGACCAAGCTGAACGTGGTAAACATCTATCAAAGTTCAGCTTGTGGGGGGTTAATAAGTGATAGTTAATTAGAAAGATATATAGTTATTTATGCTAAATAGAAAATTAGTTACTTATTGCTTATTCTAGAAGCTACCACAACCTTTATATATATACTTTCTTTTCTCATTCATTATATACAAGAGAAGCTACCATTCCTTTATTCTATATTTTGTTTGCTATATTTTTTTTTCATGTGTACATTAATGGTGTAATGCATAATAAAAACCAAAACTCAATATAATGACAGAACAATATATTTAAAAAAAAACCTATTAAAGTTGCACTTAAGTTTATTTACATTTTCAACAATGTTAAAAAGTGATTTGGTCAATAAGTCAATTCTAATAATTTCTTCGTGCATTTCAAATGATGAACATGTAATTATTGGTTTGCATTGAACTTTGTATTAGTGCAGCTCTCATGTGCATGCCTTATGCCAGGTTGAGTTTTTTAATTCAATGTTTAACTAAGCATTTTAGAAGGAGATGTTTTTCTTTTAATATACAGATATCCCAGTACAAGATGAAAGAGTCTTCTTTAACTTCTTTAATTAGTCAGGTGCCAAAGTATTAGTTAGGTGGTAAAGTAATCTAATAGAAAAACAAAAACAAATTTAAAATTATATATATATATATATATATATATATATATATATATATATATATATATATATATATATATATATATATATATATATATATATATTAATTGAATTATAGTTGAAATTGTTAACATAATTATTTTGTAGGAAGACAAAGATGGTTGGAATTTCGCATTATAAGATTTTAATTAATTTCTTGTGCTAAATTAATTTTAAAAAATGAAATCTTTTTTAATATTAAATTTACAACAAACTTATTATTTTAGATATAGTTAACATGACCCAATAAAATAATTTACTTTATGACAATGAGATAGTATTTTGTCTTATGAACTTGTTATCCAACATTATTTTTTATAAAAATATTTACATTTCTATATAAACTATATTTAAAACTCTTAGAATTATTATTTTTATCTTTAACTCAATAGATTAAGGAACAGAGGTTTATTATCTTCAATAATATTTTGGAAATGAATTTATTATAACTCACATTTACACAGAAATAGTTGTGTAGATTTTTTTTTAAAATTTGGGCTACACATTTAATGTCTTCACATTTTTTTTAATTCTTTATCCTTCGAGATTAGAAGGGAATATGTAAAAAATAAATTAGATTTGCCTCTAGGTTTTAGTCCCTCCATTTTTCTGTGTATCAAGCTACTTTTAATACATATTGATTTTTAAAAAATCCAGTAAATTTAAATTTATTAATATTTAAAAACATTTTGATAGTTTTTTATGTTAGAACAAGAAACCATAAATTTGGTAAAATAGTAGTGGAGAAATTTTAGAGAGAGAAGTCATGATTATATTAATCTGGGGTGAGGATGTATCCTATACACTTATTCATGAGTTACAAAATGATTGAAAAACAAATTGACCAAGTAAAATAGCATAAAATTACAAAAATTGAGTTGGTAATTGGTTACACAATCTATGTAACCGATTACACCTGACATCAACAAAATTAAAACACAACAACTATCAGATGTATCGAGTTATCAAATTTGGTGTAATTGGTTAAAACAACGAAAACAACTCTTTTCTCTTCCTTGAATGAACTTCTGACCTTACTGTAACTGATTAACACACACTTGAATTACTTGAAACTTCAACATTCTAATTTATATATTAAATCTGTTTTTATTTTGTTCACCCTTTTTTAAGTGTGTGACAATCATTGAATTGGCTAATTATGTACATTTATTTGTATGTCATCTTAAACCGTAACTGTTATGATTTATATGTGAATGACTGCAAACAAGGTCGCCACTACTGCTCTCTAAAAGTAGTGAAATCATTTCTTTTCAATTTTAGAAATATATTAGCTGCAGATTCATCTGCAAATTCTTTGTTTTCATGTGACATTATCTACGGAGTTACCTGAAGTTTTAATCGAGGGTTTCTGTAGAACTTACATGAGGATTTACCTATAGAATTAAATGTGGTTTTTATATGTAGATGTTTTTTGCGAATTTACCTGCAGATTTACCATAAAATTTTCTCTGGAAAATAACTACATAGGTCTTAGCAAGGAATAACTGCATGAGACATGTTTCTTATGGAAATTTAGCTTTAATCCGCATGAAAAGAGTATTTCTAGTTGTGTAATAATATTCTAATAGTATCTTGCTTGGTTGATATCTTATCAAGTTAAGTCTCTATTATAGCCAAATTAAATACATAAAGGTGTTGAAATTCCATACCTCCATGTTCCTTTGGCATGGTTAATTTTTTCTAGTTGAGCTAATTAATGTCTTTATCTTGTCTTTTTTCAATCCCTCAACAAAATGAGTTTATTTTTTTATCTCCTGCACTAAATTTTGAAAGTTTATAGCTTGTCCTGATATCTCTTCATAATAAATGAGGATCACTTTCATTTTGGTGTTTACATAAACATTTTTCTTATAACGTTTGTGCCTTGTTGATATCCACTTTTTCCACACTCCTTCCTTTACCTTTCCTCGTATCTTACATTTCATGCCATAAACGATCTCATATATACCACAACATTATCAATTCTTTTATTTTTCAAGTAGCTTCATATTCATTTCTTTTTCTTATCCTCCCTAACTAGTGATTCTAGTTTCTTATATAGTATCCAGGAGTTTTTAAACCTGAAATTTTATCTTAACCTTCTCTTACTCGCCTCTTGAAGTTAGAGTAAATTAGATAGTAGTTTGATCGGTGGGCTATCACCTTGTATAGTCGAGTTTGAGAAAATATATAAAAGATAAAATTAGTCAAGAAATTATTTAACTTAATTTAATGTTTCACTTTTATCTAAAAAAAAGTTACATGTTAGTCCCCTTAAAAACACTTATGTCAGTCAAATTGGTCCTTTCCGTTAAATTTAGTGAAAAATCATTGAGTACTATTGTTTGACATGGCATGACACAAGACAATGGGCACAAATCTGAGTTAGAAATTAAATTAAAAAACTGATATAATATGTAAAAATACAAAACTAAAAGAGATAATTTTTGTTGGAAATTATGGACAATCAATGCCCTTAGGAGAGTTCTAATATGACAAGAAGTGTGCAATTGAGTTAATGACAATAAATGCATTTCCAGTAGTCCCACATAGGAAGTGATACTCACTTTAAAAGAATTTATAAAGACTTAAAAACATTAAACTCGACAAAGGAACTAAAAAGGATAAAGTGCCACATGGACAAATATGATGATCCCAAGCATTATGCCACATGCCTCATCCAAACAACCGCTCGCCGATGTTGCCACCAGCGACACCGGCTCAGGGTCTAGGTCTAAGAGCATGGGTGTAGAGGTGCTAGTGGCGGCACTTAAGCATTTAGGCGAGACACATCTGAGCAATCAGGCTACTCACAGTGTTATACGGTGGCACTCCGGCGGTCGGCATGCAACGACTTAATTTTAATTATTTCTCATGGTTTTAGTCGCTGCTTAAAGTTTTAATTTCAAATTCAAAATATGACACTTCGTGAAGTGGTGCATAATGTAACCATATGTGAACCATTGCAAACTTATGCTGAAAAAAAGTTGTTTCATCAAGAATTGTAACCTTGTGAAACAACACATGAATGACCTATAAATATATTATTCAGTGCATCCTTTTCATATAATTCTAGAAACTCTTCTCTGCATTCGAATCTTCACAAGTCTTATGCATATTCTATTATAAGGCCGAATTATCCTAGGTATTCTTGTGTTCCAACTCTAAGACTATAAGAGAGTGCTTGAAATACTTTTAAGGAAACTGATGGAGACAGTTTTCACTTGCCCAAACAAATCAATGTGCAGAAGCTCTAATGGTGTGGAAGTAGAAACAACATTTTTCTCTTTGAAAGAAGTCTTGGAAAACTTGCCTTTCTGACATGCTTCACAAAGAGCATCTGAAGCAAACTTCAGGTTGGGTAAGCCTCTAACTAATCCAAGCTTATTTAGCTGAGAAATCCTTCTTAGGCTAACATGGACCAAACGTCTATGCCATACCCATTGCTCCTAATTAACAGACACTAAACATCTCACGTTTTGATCCTTAAGATCAGAAAGTATGATCTTATAAATGTGATTCCTCCTCTTTTTGTTAAAAAGGATTGTGCCATCTTTCTGACTGACAACCTTACATGACTTTTGATTAAAAATGATATCATAACCATTGCCGCTAAGCTGGCTGATAGAAAATAAGTTATGCATCAAACCATCGACCAAAAGAACATTAGTAATAGAATGAAGTTTACCATTACCAACAGTTCCAGAGTCAATGGTCTTTCCTTTCTAGTTTCCTCCGAAACCAACGAAGCCTCAAGAATTAAGTTCCAAATCTTGGAACATATGCCTTCTGTCCATCATGTGTCACGAGCATCCACTGTCCAGATACCATGATTAGTGTCTCAACTGAGATGCTAAGGATATCTACAACATAAATGATCTTATCCTTAGGTACCCAATTTCTGTGTTCTCTTTTGTTAGTTCTCCCAGAGTTATTTACATCCTTGGGTATTTTGCGCAGCAGGATAATCAAGTGGAATTTGTGCATGATACTTAGGTTCCAGAATTGAGTTCTGTGTCTGTGAAGGTTTTTGTGTCTGTACAAAACAGTCAAGTTCAGTGCCAGCAGACACAAAATGCTCATAGAGAGGTTTCAGTTTTACCTTATGAATTTCGTCAGGTTTTGAATTTTATGTACAACCTAGACCTTTATTTCCATTTATGCTAACTCCACAGATCATGGAAGCCATTTTACTTCTATCTATGCTTTTAGCCAAAAAGTACTGAAATGATATGTCATATTTGATGATGCAATCAGTACCAGAAGCTTATGAGACTATTTCTTCCTCCAATTTTGGTATTTTTATTTTCAAAGAAGAGTTGTTACTTTCTAAAGAAAAATATATTTTCATTTAGGGAAGAAATATCCTTTTCAAGCTCACTACAAATTTTAGAAGCAACTACTTGGACTTGTTTAAGGTCCTTGTACCTACTCTGAAGACCTTGGTACATACATGAATCTAAATCAGAACGAGATATTTTAGAAAATACCTCTTCAGAATCAGAGTTTGATTTTAACTCTGATAATACATTGTCTTCTGGTTCTTCAGAACCTTCAGGATCAGTTGTAGTTTCCATCAATGTAACATTGGCCTGTTTCTCTTTAGAATCTCCTTCTTCTGATTCTGAGTCATCCCATGTAGCCATAAGCCCCTTCTTTCCTTTAGAAAGCTTCTTATTAGGCCTTTTGTCCTTCTTTAGATTAGGACACTCATTCTTATAGTGGTCTGCCTCTTTGCACTCATAGCAGATAACCTCATTACCAGAACCTTGCTTCTTTTGTCCAGACAAAGAATCAGAATGACCAACAGTCCTCCTAACTCCTATGAACTTCCATTGACCATTATGCTTGTACCTCCAGAGTCTGTTGACCCTCTTGGAAATCAATGATAACTCATCATCATCTTTTAAGTCTTCATCAAAATCTTTTGATTCTTCCTCAACTTGATAAGCCATTGTCTTCTCAGACTTGGACTTCAAGGCAACAAATTTACCTCGCTTTTGAGGTTCATCTTCCTCAAGCTCTATCTCATGACTTCTCAAAGAACTAACAAGTTCTTCAAGACTAACATTGTTCAGGTCCTTTGACAGCTTCAAGGCAATTACCATAGGTCTCCATTTTTTAGGGAGACTTTTGATGATTTTCTTGACATGGTCAGTCGTAGAATACCCTTTATCCAAAACCTTGTATCCTGCGATAAGCATCTAAAATATTGAGAACATAACCTTAATGGTTTCATCATCTTTCATTCTGAATGCATCATATTTCTGGATTAAGGCTAAAGCCTTTGTCTCCTTTACTTGAGCATTCCCTTCATGAGTCCTCCTCAGAGAATCAAAAATAGACTTAGCAGTATCTCTATTTGTTATCTTCTCATACTCAGTATAAGAGATAGCATTAATAAATATCGTTATAGCCTTATGATGATTCTTGTAATCCTTCTATTCTTGATCTGTCATAGCACTTCTTGTTACTTTGTTTCCTTCAGCATTTATTGGGTGAACATAGCCATCGACTACAAGATCCCAAAGATCTACATCATATCCCAGAAAGAAACTTTCGATTCTGTCTTTCCAATAATCAAACTTTTGACCATCAAATACTGGTGGTTTAGCGCTATATGATCTTTCTCGTTGTTGTTAGCAGCGGGTGGAGCAACAACCATTGTTTCTCACGCACACAAACTGGATTGGTACGGAACACGGTGAAGTGTTGATAAAACTTTATCATAATCAGAATCAGACCTCTAATGCCAATTGGAGGTGCGAAAAACATAAGAAATTGGGGGTTTGAATTGGGTTTTAAAAACAAAAGTATTTTACTAAATCAAAATCCCAACACAATCAAAAAATCAAAGTGAGAAAGACACAAGGAATTTTATCCTGGTTCGCATGAAATTAAAGCTACTCCAGTCCACCCGCCAAGGTGATTTCACCTTATACACAAGGAGTTAATCCACTATAATCAACTAATTACAAATGCATGAGCAATAGCTGGTGACTAACAAACCATAATGAAAAACTGTCAAAGTCTTCTCAAGGATTCTGACCTAAACGGTCCCTTAAGGAAACACAAACAAACATGTTTGAATAAAGATTTTATGTTACAAGTGTCGCTACTGCGAAAATCGGCGCCGGCTGAACAGAAGAGTCGCCACCGTGCGTTATTTATCCCACGGGAGGGAAAGGAAACGCTCAGAGTAAACCTCGCACAACACGGGAGAGGTATGGTCATCGCAACCAAAACCTGGGTTCGGGAGTCGGTTACGCAAGGGGAAGGTGTTAGCACCCCTCACGTCCGTCGTACTCGACGGGATCCACGCTTGTTTTCGGGTATGGATTGTTATTCTATCTAAACTAAGGGTTAAGGGTTAAAAAGAAAATAAAATGACTCGGCAAAGTACCGCACTTTATGCCTACGTATTCCCGTCTGGAATGAGAAATCAGAGTCAACGTAGTTCGCCTACCTACTGGAAAGGAGGGGAAGGTTGCTCGCTAGGATATCGCATCCTATGCCTACGTACTTTCATACAGCATGAAAGATCAGAGCAAACGTAGTTCGGGCCACGTACGACACAAGTCTGTCTTGGTTGAGTTTATTCCTTCTGAAAAAGGTTTTCCTGATTAAAAGTCCACGGCGGACAAAATGACTCTTTTGATTTGTTCAACTTCTTTTACGCCAGAAGTGCCTTTTATTGTGTTTGAAGTTTTATTGTGTTTTTCTGTTTGTTTTGGGGGAGAAGAGATAGAACTCTAACCTATGGTTGCGAAGGGAAACAAACTAACCTAATGTTATCATGCATGGGTTAATACCTAATGTCTATCATGCTCCTCTCTTGCACAGAGAGAAACAGAGATCCTAAGGGAATAGACGGAAACAGCAACAATAACAGATATATACAGTAAAGCAGTAAAATGCATGGATGCAACAATACAAGCGAGGCAAGGGAGTCCCACTCAACCTCGAACCTAGAAAACAATAGGCAAAAGTGAACAGACTTCACTTTCAACCCAGCAGGGTAAACAGCAAACAATACAATCAGGAAAACCAATCAATACATCAGAAATGAAATACAGCAAAAATAAACAGCCACAGCAGCTCTACATCAATATCCCTCCTCAAGTCATCTCCAATCAGCTACAAGCTTTCGTCAGCAGCAGTCTCTATCTTCACAGTCTTTAAGCAAAGATCTTGAGCACCAGTCCTCAGTCTACAATGGCTTTTCTTCAAGTCTTAGGCTCCAGGATGAACATCAGTCAACCAGATGAAGTGAACGAATGTTAGACAGTTAATTATCTACCAAGGGTGGTTCATCAACTGTTAACATTAAACAGAAAGTTTTCTCTCAAAAGTTCTATCTTTCAAATACATTCACTGATCCTTCCAAAGGAAGGAGGTGGATATTTGAAAGAGCCTTTGAATCATAGAGAAAGGATAGAGGCCAACAAAGCCATCTATGTTTGTGAACCAAGTTGCTAGTCTAAGCTCTTCCTAACCCTAAATCCTATAGTCTTCAACAGTCTTCTAGCAAACACAGCATCTTCAATGAATTTGGACTTGATCTTCCATCTTGAGTCTTCAATTTGCTTCATCCACAAGGTCTTCACAAGGTCCTCAATTCAATCTTCAAAGGTCCACACCCAAAGGAGAAGAAAAAGAAGCAAAACAATACAAACTATGCCCTAAAGGCCACACAAATGATCAATCAATTCAAAAATCAACCAAAAATAGCATATGGTAATATAAATTCCTAATATAAATTCTAGGGGATCCTATTTAACTACCCTTAAGTCCCATATCTTCCCCATAGGCTAACTTGTTCTAAAAACCCCAAAAATAAAATGTTGAAGTTCAAGTATACTACTTAAAAACCCTAATTGAACTATCCTAAGTTCAATTATCTAAACTAATCAAATTTTATTCTAAAAATCTAGTAATAAATCCAGAGAGTAATACAATTCATTATTTAACATCACCAAAAAGAATGGGCAAAAAATCTATTCCTAAAGTCATGAACAAAAATGTACAAGTTCAAGTGTGAAATGAATTAAGGAAAAGAATGCATTATTTTGTAAAATATTTGGAAAATGCGAAAAAAATATAAAATGCAATTTTTATATTTTTTTTAATTTTCTAGACATGCTAAGGAAAATATTAAAAAAAGAATGAGTAAAAAACATGCATTATTTATTTAGTTATGAATTTTGGAAGATGAGTAAAATAAGATGCAATTTGAAAATGAAAATAAAAGAATTAAAGAGGAGGGGTGCAGATAGCATGCTGGATCAGTTCACGCGCGTTGGGCTTCAGAATCAGGGGGGGTGCAAAAAGAAAAAGAGCCCAAAGAGCTCATTTAATGAAACGACGTTGTTTCATTCGTGGGGCAATTCCCTCCAATTTTGCAATTGAATCTGAGTCGTCCGATGAGAGTCTTGGTCAAGACTTTTAGGAGCATCCAACGGTGTGGGGTCATCTTCCCCAAATGAAACCCTAGCCCATGCAAACTCCATAACCGCGAGTGAAACTTCCAGCCACCCTAGCTCTCTCATCTCTCCATGAAATGACTCGAAATAAAGACTAAAAATGATCTCCTTCTTCCCCTCTATCCAACCATGGCCCTGGTTTATCTTGAATCTTCCTATATCCTTCAAACCGAACACCACAAGTCTTGGGTCCACCATGAAAGCTTGACATGCAACTGTAACAAACCTTGAAAATAATTGTAGCCACGTGTTCTACATGTTACACTGAGTATACTAAACTATAGCACATGCATTAAAACCTCATATTCCAACCATTCTTGATCTTGAAAGAATTGACACCACATCTTGAACCTCCATGGATTGACCTTAAACTCACCATAAATGATCCTTAAGTGGTCTCTATCATGAATATCACAACAACTAACCCTAACCATGCATAATTATGGTGATTCGAATCAAAACGTATCCTTACCAATTGGATATGGTGATGGTTGCTATGCCCTGCTTCAGCCTTTGCCAATGGTGCCAAATGATCTTTATATGATGGTGATGATGCTGGTGAAGAGAATTCGTGTTTATACCTCTTGAAAATGGCAATTCGAACCTTCACGCAACTTGGAGTGATGGAGAAGAACTCACAATCCAGCCACGATTTGATGTGCCTTTTTCTTGCTTTTCAACCCACAACAATGGAGAATGATGATGATGATGATGATAGCTAGCACAAACAATGGAGTTTGGGAGAGATGGGAATCAAAATGCAATTTTGGAGTTATGAGATGAAAGTATGGTTTACAAGCAAATAGAATCACCAACCCCACAACAAACAGCTTCATTTCCTTATATAGGAGAGGATTAACAGAATGAGAAGTTTCTAGATTGGTCCTAGAGGGATCTAGAAGCTTATGGAACTTTCATGAATTTATCATTTGATGGCATTTTGGATCATATCATATCATGCTTGCACCTTGGGTAAACTTGAGTTAAAATCTCCCCTCATGAGATATTAGGAGTGTATGCATGAAAAACCAAGTTTTCCTTGTCTTGTGTTAAGCTTTACCATGTTGCCTTATGATGTAAGAAACAAATTTACAAAGGAAGTCCAATTTTCAAACCTAAACTCAAAAATGTGGCTGAACCAATGTCTTTAAAATGATGTTGGGAATCAATTTGGTATATTGGATGACCCACATTGGCTTTGTAGATCTCTCAAACCATTTTCCAACTTGAACTTTTTCAAGTTATATGCCTTTTTAAGTCATTTTCACCACTTTTTAAAATTCCATGCTCCAAGCTTTTTAAAACTTTCACACCTTCTTTTATAGCCTTAAAATCCCATTTTGAACAACTTTGATGTTGGGAAGTTTTCCATTTGAAGCTTCCTTGTATGAGTTTTAGGTATAGGCTAAGAATGACTTGTAATCACCAAATGACCAAAATACTCTTTGCTTGCCAAGACCATAAGTAGAGTTCCACAAATCATATGAAGGCATACCATACCATTATAGAAAGCTAAGACAATGAGGAACAATTCTTATGTTGACCAGAAATTCATTTGAAATCTCCTTGAGGGGTAAAAATTGCTTGGAAGTCAAGTCACTTTCACAGACAAAGCTTCAGATACCTCAGATGACCTGTAACTTGCAAGGACCATAACTTGAGTTCTATAAATCTACTTGATGTCTTCCACCACTAAAATTAAAGGTCTTGAGATCCTCTACAAGTTTCATGTTGGCCAAGAATCCATTTGAAGCTTGCATTTCGACTTATCTTGCTTGGAAATTTGACCTAAACTAGGGGATTTTACATAGAAACCCTAATTTAGACCCTCCTCTTCTCCTTGATTTCTCTTGATTTCTTCTTGGCATATCACCCTATCTTTATTCTCCATGTCAAATAATGAACCCCACATCTCTTCAATAGCCCTTAATGCCTTTCAATCAGTCAATTGACCTAGAGTTGACCCAGGGTTGACCCAGATGAAACCCTAGTTGACTGTCTTCATCCACAACTCTTGTACTTACATCAATGGCTTGTCTCCTTCTCCAAATGGCTTTCTAAGTCCTCCAAGATGTCTAGATACTCCCCATGCTCAGCCCACAGCTCACCATTTCTTTGTTGATCCTCAGACACCCTCAGTTAGGAGATAGATGAACTGCTTGATCCATTGACTTGATAGCTTCCAAATTCTTTTCTGATGACTTGAATGAGGTTGAATCAGGATAATAACCTCTTGATAGGCCTCTAGAGATGAGAATAATGATTGGTCCCCCTGTTGTATGACTTGCTATGCTTATGCTATGCAAATGAGTAGCCTATGTACATGACTCTATATGCAAATGCTAATGATATTGAAACATAGACCCAGTGAATAAGGTTGGGCAAATTTTAGGGTGCAACAGCTGCCCCTATTCAAGCGGCTTGGACCCGATTGGATGAAGAGCCCGGAGCCTTCAGACATTCGCGGTACGAGACAGTTGAATACTAGGAACCCAGAAATTTGCCAACCGCAGAAATAAACTGCGCCACTGCTTGGGGAACGACATTCATCAGCTGAATTTAACTGTTACGACAACCCACTGATCTCGTAGCGACCGTGCTGGGGATTCTTCTCATCATCCTGAAAAAGATTGAATCATCGGAAACTTCGTCCTTTGCTTGTCCATGTCAGGACTCTATCTGCTGTCAACTCGGAAAAACTTCAACAACTTTGCTGGGGATGGCTCGTCTGCCTTCTCGTCAGAGATAAATCGTCCACGTTAGGAATAAACTCTTCCACGTTAGGAATACCACCGTCCACGTTAGGACTCACCTTTCCACGTAAGGAATAACCGTTCCACGTTAGGAATAATACTGTCCACGTTAGGACTCACTTTTCCACGTAAGGAAACATCGCTTTTCCCCGTCAGGGGTGACTTTTCTCTGCTTTGTCAAACTCTTCCACGTAAGGAATACGTCTTCTTTTGCTTTGTCCACGTAAGGACTCTTTCTTTTTCCATGTTAGGAATCACAAATTTTCCACGTAAGGAACCCCAATCTTTCCACGTGAGGAATACTATATCGATCTTTCTTTCCACGTTAGGAATGCTTCTTCTTTCCACGTAAGGAATATCGTTTCTTCTTTCCGTCCACGTCAGGACTAAACTTTCCACGTAAGGAATCTACCTTCTTTCCACGTTAGGAATCTCCTCTTGATATGTCCGCGTAAGGACTCTAATCTTTCCACGTAAGGAATCAATCTTGATATGTCCACGTGAGGACTCAAATCTTTCCACGTAAGGAATCTCCATCTTTCCACGTTAGGAACACAATCTTAATCTGTCCACGTAAGGACTCCAATATTTCCACGTAAGGAATATGATCTTTTTCCACGTAATGAATACGTTATCAATCTGTCCATGTAAGGACTTTGGCTTGATATGTCCACGTAAGGACTCAATCTTTCCACGTAAGGAAACAACTTCGTTCCACGTCAGGACCCATGTTTCGTCTTGATTTGTCCACGTCAGGACTCAGGCATCTTCCACCCGCTGGGGAAATACAACTTGTCCACGTCAGGACTCACTTCTTCATTGGTCCCGACCCACAAACTTCTTAGCACTGACGTGACAGCGACTTTGAGGCGGACTCTACTGGGGATATCTGGAAACCAAACTACCGGATGCCTGTTCTGATGCTCGGGGGCCACTTCTGAAATTCTGGTTCATGAAACCTTTTGATGACAAATAACTCTGCTTGGGAATGAGGAGAGATTTTGCCTACTGACTCTGGTGGGGAAAACACGAGAAATTCACAAATAACTCTGTTCGGAGACAACGAGAACTTCATTATGATAACTCTGTGGGGAGTAATGCCGAAGCTGACACTTCATGGGATGTCTCACGTCGAGATCTTGGATGCTTGATAATTCATTTGAGCAAGAGCTCTCTCTACCTGCAAAAAAAAATGCGTATGTTTGACGGTGATGCAATGCTCCATTCGACATGGAAATGCTACGCTTTTATTTGGTGGACGCAAGTATGACACTATATGCCGATGCCAATATGACACTATATGCCAATGCACTATATGCTGATGCAAATGCAGACTCGAACTGCTGGGTACAGAAACTGCTTCAGCAAAATAAATGCTGAAGATAATGCCAACTCCGCTGGGGATAGCCAGGTGCTACAGAATTATTCCAGCAAAATAAATGCTGTAAGAGTGAAGTCGACTCAGCTGGGAAATTAGGAACTTAAACCAAACATCTTCTTGAAGTAACACCATGCTGGGAATGTAACCCTGCTGGAGACTAGCAGATGCGCTTGGTATGATCGAACTTCTGCTGGAAAGTGAACGGATATCACACGGTATTCTGACGAAATAAATGCCATGACCCACACCAACTCTGTCGGGGAGAGCCTTAATCTTCGAGTTCCACTGGGAGGAATACTCGCTGAGAAGAGAAATCCGCCGGGGATGGGATGATTCTCTTGGGGAAAATCAACTGACTCCGCTGGGAGAGAGTAAATGACCCTGCGGGGAGAGGTAAACTTCCTGAATACAGCTTTACGATCTTGGAATCGTCAATTCTGTTGAGGATAAATGACTTTGTTGGAGCATGTCCTTTGGATAAGCTACGACTAGCTGGGGAATTCTGTCCTTCTTCGGGAAGAACATGCATGACCTGCGTGAGGGTCGAGTCTTTCGTTAATGCAATCTTTTGATTATCTTCCTCGTACGGTTGTGAAACCTGCAACAACCCAAACAAGACAAGACAAGCCTATGCAACCAAATCGATTCAGGTTAGCGACGTTATTTTCAGTTAATTCGAAGCTTTAGCAATTGTTGGCAAGGGCCAGTGACGTTATACACATGCTAGTTTCAATAAACTTAGGCGTTTTATCATGCACAAAACAGTAAAGAACCAGCATCAAGTACTGAATAACATATTTCATTGATTGGGCCCCTGAATGGGCGGAGTTTTGTACACGGGAGGTAACCCCTGAAAAGAGGAAGCTACACAAAGCAAATATACAAGTATGCACAAGAAGCATAAATATATTGACAAACTAAATTTGTACACATGTCGGCAACGGGATGCAGATGAACACCACGAATTGATCCTCCTATGACTCATCCGACTCTAATGCTTTCCCGGTATTCACACTTCTGTGGAGATTGTATCAGATAACCGATCCCTTAGGCATTCTCCCGCACTGATGCTCATTGCAATATCAAATTCGGACCGCAGTCATTTGCTTTTCAAATCCCTAACTTTTGCGTGAACCGCCCTTTACGGGTTTTCAGTTCACCGGGATACCCTTTTTTGCCGAAGCCGCCCAGTGTAGGTTTTCAACTTCGCGGGTGTACATTTTTTCAATTTTATCCCTAACTTTTGCCCGAACCTTTCATTCTGTTTTTGGTTCGCCAGGATGCCCCATTTTTGCCTGGACTCTCTTTTTTCTGTCCAGCGGGTCTATTTTAAGCAAAGTATTTTTTAACTGCGTCCGAATTCACAGGTGACGTAAAGTCTTCACCGTCCATGGTGGACAACAACAACGCTCCTCTTGAGAAGACTTTCCTGACAACGTATGGCCCTTCGTAGTTGGGGGTCCACTTGCCCCTGTGATCTGCTTGCGGCGGGAGAATCCTTTTCAGCACAAGGTCGCCCGTCTGAAAGCTTCGCGGATGTATTTTCTTATCATACGCTTTCTTCATTCGGCTCTGGTATAAACGACCGTATGCTAGAGAAGCTAGCCTCTTCTCGTCCATCAAACTTAGTTGGTTCAATCTGTTTTTCACCCATTCTGCCTCGTCCAGCTGAACGTCTCGCAATACCCTCAGACAAGGGATCTCAACTTCCAATGGTAATACCGCCTCCATTCCGTACACTAACGCGAACGGGGTTGCACCGGTTGATGTGCGTACCGTCGTACGATAACCGTGCAATGCGAAGGGTAGCATCTCATGCCAATCCTTATAGGTCACCACCATTTTCTGAACGATCTTCTTGATATTCTTATTGGCCGCCTCAACAGCGCCATTCATCTTGGGTCGGTACGGGGAGGAGTTGTGATGTTCGATCTTGAAATTTTGACAGAGCTCCTTCATCATTTTGTTGTTCAGGTTCGAACCGTTGTCCTTGATTATCCGCTCGGGAATCCCATATCGGCAAATGATATCTCTCTTGATGAATCTGGCCACCACTTGCTTAGTTACATTGGCGTAAGATGCCGCTTCCACCCATTTGGTGAAATAATCGATTGCTACTAGGATGAACCGATGCCCGTTAGAAGCTGTTGGCTCGATCTTTCCAATCATATCGATTCCCCACATCGAAAATGGCCATGGCGACGACATCACATTCAGAGGACTCGGAGGCACATGGATCTTATCAGCATAGATTTGGCACTTGTGGCACTTCCTTGCGAACTTGAAACAATCAGTTTCCATAGTCAGCCAAAAATAACCTGCCCTCAGCAGCTTTCTCGTCATAGCATGTCCACCAGCATGCGTACCAAAGGTACCTTCGTGTATTTCCTCTATGAGTAGCTTTGCCTCTCTTTCGTCTACACAACGCAACAACACCAAGTCGTGATTTCTTCTGTATAAGACGCCATCCAGATTCAAGTAGAAATTGCCTGCTAATCTCCTGAGAGTCTTCTGATCTTGACTGGATGCCCCAGCCGGATACTCTTTATTCTTCAAGAAATTAAGGATATCGAAATACCATGGTTTGTCATCAGATGCTTCATCAATAGCAAATACATAGGCTGGTCTGTCAAGCCGAGAGATAACGATTCGGGGGGCCTCGTTCCAGAAGTTGACTTTGTACATGGAAGACAAAGTGGCCAGGGCGTCCGCCATTTGGTTCTCTGCCCGCGGTACATGATGCAATTCAAACTTGTCGAAGAAAGGCAACAATCTCCTTGCATAATTCATGTAATGTATCAAGTTGGGCTGACGCGTCTCCCATTCCCCTTTGATCTGATTCACCACCAGAGCTGAGTCTCCGTATACGTCTAAATTCTTGATTCGCAAATCAATGGCTTCTTCAAGCCCCATTATACAAGCTTCGTATTCGGCCTCATTATTAGTAACGGCAAAGTTCAATCGGGCAGTAAACGGGATGTGCGACCCGTGTGGCGTGGTGATGATTGCCCCTATTCCGCTACCGTAAGCATTCACAGCTCCGTCAAATATCATTTTCCATTTGGAACTCAACTCTGGTCCTTCGTCTGGTAACGGCTCTTCACAATCTTTCATCTTAAGGTACATGATATCCTCGTCAGGAAAATCAAACCTCATTGATTGGTAATCTTCAATAGGCTGCTCAGCCAAATACTCAGACAGCACACTCCCCTTTATAGCCTTTTGCGATACGTATTGGATGTCATATTCAGTCAAGACCATCTGCCAACGGGCAATTCTTCCTGACAACGCCTGCTTTTCAAATACATATTTGATAGGATCCATCTTCGAGATGAGCATGGTTGTATGATTCAATATGTATTGCCTCAACCGCTTGGCGGCCCAAGCTAGCGCGCAACAAGTTTTCTCAAGCATTGAGTATCGAGATTCACAGTCTGTAAATTTCTTACTCAAGTAGTAGATTGCATGCTCTTTTCTTCCTGTCTCGTCGTGTTGACCGAGAACGCAACCCATGCTTCCCTCAAGAACCGTCAAATACATGATCAAGGGTCTCCCTGCCACTGGGGGTATCAGAATAGGAGGTTCCTACAAATACTTCTTTATTTTATCGAACGCCTTTTGACAATTTTCGTTCCATGTTACAGCTTGATCTTTCTTCAACAGCTTGAACAACGGTTCACACGTGGCCGTTAGGTGAGATATGAACCGGGCGATGTAGTTCAACCTCCCTAAAAACCCGCGCACCTCTTTCTCTGTTTTAGGCGTCGGCATTTCTTGAATTGCTTTTATTTTAGCAGGATCGACCTCTATTCCTCTTTCGCTTACGATAAACCCCAGTAGTTTACCCAATCTCACCCCGAAGGTGCATTTGTTAGGGTTCAGTCTCAGCCTGAACTTCCTAAGCCTTTTAAATAACTTCAGCAGATTCACCAGATGCTCTTCCTCCGTCTGGGATTTGGCAATCATATCGTCAACATAAACTTCGATCTCTTTATGCATCATATCATGGAAAAGAGTCGTCATCGCACGCTGATATGTTGCCCCAGCATTTTTCAAACCAAAGGGCATCACTTTGTAGCAAAATGTTCCCCAAGGCGTTATGAAAGTAGTCTTCTCCATACCCTCTGGCGCCATTTTAATCTGATTATAGCCTGAAAAGCCGTCCATGAAGGAGAATACGGAGTATTGAGCAGTATTATCAACTAACACGTCAATATGAGGAAGTGGAAAATCGTCTTTTGGGCTTGCTTTATTCAAATCCCTATAATCCATGCACATTCGAACCTTGCCATCTTTCTTTGGCACTGGTATGATGTTAGCAACCCATGAGGGATACTTTGTCACAGCCAGGAAACCAGCGTCCCACTGTTTTTGAACTTCCTCTTTGATCTTCACTGCCATATCTGGTCGAGTTCTGCGAAGTTTTTGTTTGACCGGCGGGCAATCTTCTTTCAGTGGCAGGCGGTGCACAACCATATCTGTATCGAGCCCTGGCATATCTTCATACGACCAAGCGAATACATCACTATACTCTCGAAGCATTTCAACCAGTCTTCGCTTGATATCGCCCTGCAGCGCGGCTCCGATACGAATATTCTTCTCAACCCCTTCCGACCCCAAGTTGATAATTTCGATGACCTCGTCGTGAGGCAGAATGGCTCTTTCCTCTTGCTTCACCAACCAAGACAGTTCTTCAGGGACGTCACTATCTTCGACAACCTCTTCTTCGGCCTGAAATACCGGGTGCTCAAAGTCGGGACGAGTCATAGGTGGTTCAAGGATGTCATCTGAAAATGTTATCCTGCAAAAGGAATGGTTAAGTGCTTCAAAATGCGTATAAAGCGAATAACCCCGTTGCCATTTTATTGAAAAATATAAAACAAGAAGGACAGGGATTACAGTATTTGCACATGAAAAAACGCCATTTATTTAATGATTAACACACAATGTTCATAACAACACAGCCCTAAGCAAATCACGATGCCCCGGGCAAGACATCAGATTATTCAACAATTAATAAAGCAAAGCATTACTGTTTAAGAGTCACAGGAACAAGCTCCTGAATAGACCAGTTGCACAGTCCCTGTCCTGGCGTGCTTGGCTGAATCCAGGCATCCATATCACAGTCGCTGTCTCCTTCTTCAGACTCCGAAGCAGCATTGACGGTCTCATGACACACTCCACTGGCAGAGATAGTGATTGGCCCTCTGAAACGAGGTGCCCCCGCAGCAGGTGCTGACGACGACGGTTGGTATCCCAGCCCGAACCGGTCCATCTTTACAGGAATATCCAGCACTTTGCCCCAGCCCTTTGCTTCTCTTGCTTCCACTAGAGCTCGAGCTTCTTTATACGATGAAACGGCTATCTCTGGCACTTTGCTCGGCCCGGGACCTTTGTCCTTGATGCGCAACCCTTCAAATGCCTGGCAGGGTGTTTCGTGGATCTCTCCGTCGACCTCCACATATTTAAATGACGATAGATGGCTGACCAGGATGTCCTCTTCTCCGCATACAGTGACTACGCTATCTCCGACCATATATTTCAACTTCTGATGTAGGGTAGACGTGACTGCCCCCGCCCCATGAATCCAGGGTCTTCCAAGCAAGCAGCTGTACGCAGGCTGTATATCCATGATATAAAATTCAGTGGCAAACACCTCCGGCCCCACCTGTAGAGGCAATGTGATCGATCCAAAGACTGTTCTTCGCGTGCCGTCAAAGGCTCTAACTACCAAGTCACTGGGCGTGCACAGGATTCCTCTGACATCCAACTTCATCATCGCCTTCTTGGGCAGCACATTCAAAGACGATCCGATGTCGACCAATACATGCGACATTACTGATCCTCTACACTCAACAGATATGTGTAGCGCCATATTATGATCTCTCCCTTTCGGGGTCAAATCGAAGTCGGTAAAGCCCAAGCTGTGGCCTGCATTTACATGTGCCAACACTCCTTCCAGTTGATTTACAGAGACGTCTTAGGGTACAAAGGAAGTATCCAGGACTTTCAGCAAAGCATTTCTGTGAGCTTCCGAGCACAGGAGCAATGACAAGATAGATATTTTGGACGGCGTCTGCTGCAGATGCTCCACAATCTTATAATCACTTTTTCGAATCAAGCGCATGAACTCTTCTACATCTTTCGATGCCGATTCTTTGTCACTCGCCTGCACTGGGACGTTCTCAACCGCTTTCCCTTTTCCTTTAGCTAGTCTTTCGGCCTCCACTTCAGGGGATATAAAGATCCTACCACTCCTTGTCATACCTCCCGAACCAACAACATTATCCACAGTCTCGGCTGGCTGCTTATTAACATCAATCTTTATCCCGTCACAATACACCTCCAACCCATATGACCATGGGACTGCTTTCGTGTTCTCGTACGGGATCGGCCCGGCCTTAGTTATGGTAATCGGTGGTCGCTGGACCGGTGCTACAATAGTGATTGTCTTCCGAGGAATCGTGACGGTGGCCACATCACTCTGATCATCTGCTACCGCCCCTGCAGGCTCTTCAGTTGCTGCTTGGTCAAACTGCAATATACCTCCATCAATTAAAGCCTGAATGCCTTTCTTCAAATCATCACACCCCCCAGCTAGGGTCCAGCATTCTACACAATACTCGTTACACCCTGGATAAACACCCCCTTGCAACAGTCTGCTTTTTATCTCGTTCAGCGGTGTCTTTAAATCGTCGACACTCATAATCAGATTCAACCCTTCCTCAGTCAGAATGGCGTTTGCCCCGTGATTAGGCATGGACTTCTGCACTATATTCGGACCTGCCGTTCCGAAATTAATAGTCTTATTGTCCAGAAGATCCTGCACAACGTGCTTAAAAGCGTGGCAACCCTCTATATCGTGGCCTGGAGCCCCAGAATGAAACTCACAGTGCCTGCTTGCATCGTAACCAAACGGGGGAGCTCCCGTTATCGGTGCCAGAGTTCTCTTCTCTACCAGGTTTAGACCCAACAGCGTCTGCAACAAATCTGCATAGGTTGAGGGAGGCTTCTCAAACACTCTTCTTGGCTTACCACCCTGGAATCTTCGCTGAGCCTGCTGTGTCCCCTGCTGAGGCTGCTGCTGCTGCATTGGCTGCTGCTGAGACGGTTGTTGTTGCTGAAGCGGTTGTTGCTGGTACGGGATAGTAACACTCGCCACCTGCTGCGGCTGATGATATTGGTTTCGCCCCCTGCCTCGGCCTCGGCCTCGGCCTCCAAACACTGCGCTTGCCTCGCCCTGACGGCGCCCACCAAAAGCCTTCCTATTACTGCCAAATGCAGTTGATTCCTCAACCTGGAATTTTCCTTGCTTAATGTTACGCTCAATCTTTTCCCCCATCAGAATTAGGTCTGAAAAACTGGCCAGAGATGTGTGAAACAGCATGTCATGAAACAAGCCTGTGAATGTGCCGACGAACATGTCATTCATTTCCTTATCTTCTACAGGAGGACGGACCCTGGCAGCCATATCACGCCACCTTTGCGCGTACTCTTTAAAGCTCTCCCCCTTCTTCTGAGACAGCCCTGCCAATTGGACCCGATTGGGCGCCAAGTCGCTGTTATACTTGTAGTGAGCTACAAATGCCTCTGCCAATTGCTTCCATGTCTTGATATTGGTTGGTTCCAACCCCATATACCACTCTAGGGAAGGACCCGACAGACTATCTTGAAAGAAATGCATTAGCATTCTTTCATCAGTTGAGTACGCAGACATCTTTCGGTAATAAGCTCGTACATGCACTTTCGGACACGTGTCCCCTTTATACTTATCAAACGCAGGAGCTTTGAATTTAATTGGCACCCTCAAGCCAGGTACCAGCCCCATTGTTGCCATGTCCAAGCCCACAGCACTTTGGTTCAGGACCTCCCTCATCTGCTCTTCCAGCATTCTGATCTTCTGGGAGTCATCCATCGGCCCTTCGAAACCTCCGTCGGAGAAAGCGTCCTCCTGCTGATCTTCTTGCCACATACCATTTCCAGCTCCATACCCATCATATCCATTATTACGGCCAGCCCTGATCTGATTCATCCCCGGACCTCGGCCTCTGTTGCCGTATCCCTGCACACCTCCAGCAGGCCCAAAAGTCATAAACCCAGCGCCGTTTCCATTCCCGAAACCTCCGTAGCCCTAATTGGCCATACCATAACCGTCTTGCCCAAAGCCTTGAGCATTGAATCCATATTTCCCAGTGTTATCGAATCCCTGATCGTTGAATCCGAATCCAGCGTTGACAAAGCCGTTGCCTCCCATATTATCACCCAAGTTGACATCACCAAGCCCAACGTTATGGATAGCAGTCTCGTTTCCAACTCCGACGTTACCATTCACAGCAGCGGTAGCGTTGTTGACATTAGCAGCAGGTATATTGACTACAGGTGGAGCCACTGGCGTAGGAGTGCCGTCTCCATGAACAGTATCGACCCGTACGGACTGATGATCCTCATTACCGTGACCAGCATTTCGGGCCAACAGAGGTTGGACCATGGCTTGCAGATTTTCCTGACCCTTGGCAATAGCTTCCATGGTCTGCATGAAAAGAGCGAGCTTCTCGCGCACATCTTGCATCTCGTTCTGCATTTGATCCATGATTCTTCGACAGTTGGTGCGGGTAGAATAGCGGTGCGGGTGCTGATCTGCAATCCTGAAAAGTACCTGGTACAGAGCAGGAAATAAGACACTATTCAAAGATTACCTGTAATACAATATGAATATGAATGCAATGCAATGTGTGTCTGTGCATTAAGGACATTCATTCCCCGATTCTAGTGTGAAGGTGCCGGTGTAGTGGCAGTGCTAACAATATAAAGATCAGAGCTGAATCACAGAAAGCCTCATATATTGCAGAGAAATTAATAAGCCAGGAATACAATGTCACTGAGAGTACAATAAGAAGGCATGACCTCAACCAACAATCCTGGTGATGGTCAGCAATGTGCAAATAAAGCATACAAGCTACTACATGAAGTGATCAAATCCTCCCAGAAGTCTGGTACTCTTCTAGCAATTTCTTGGTCTCCGGATGACTTGGTCGATCAAGCAGCCCTTCAACAAGTTGGTTTCTTTTCTTCAGAACACGGCGCACGCCTTCAGCGGTGTCTTCCCATGCCCCATCTCCGAAGCGATCTTCTAGTTTACGTTTCTGAGACATAGCTTCATCTCTGTCTTTGATGGCCTTGTTCAGTGCGTTCTGGAGACTATACCTGGACATCACTTCTTCTTCGCACTTATCGATGCTGGACTTCAACTGCTCTTCGAGGTCGGAGATTTGCTGCTTCAACTTATCTTCCCTCTTCTTATTGTTGGTGAGCGTGGCATTCCAGGTCTTATTGCAAGAAGAGATCTCTCGGTGAGCGATGTCAAGCGCCTTCTTCTTGGATTCAAGCATGTCATGGGAACTTCTGAACTCTTGCCCCAGACGTTCGCGTTTCTTCCTCTCCTCAGCTAGCTCAGCACCTAATCTGTTTATTCGCTCAATCTGCTGTTGGAAAGCATGGACGGCCTTGTTTTTCTCACTGCGTATCTGGGCTAGCTCCTGCTCTGACCCTTCGTTAATCTTCATCAAGGCTGCTTTTTCTTTCACAACTTGCTCGTAGGCTTCCCGAGAAACAGTAGTTGGCTCTGCTACCGGAATAGGATCAAGAACTGGTGCATCTGGAAATGGCATCCTCAACTGACTGGCTCTCTCCTGAATCCACACTCTATAAGGTGCATAGGCCTGACAGTCATTCTTCCCTAGCAGCGGCTTCCCCCTTCGGATAATACGTGTCCAGGCATGCTGTAGCTTGGCTAGTAACTCCCCCTTCACGTCTCCGGTGAAGTACAGAGATTCCTGTACTTCCTCCTCCTTTGGCGGGTTCTTCAGCGCATATCCGAACTGACGGACGAACAGAGATGGGTTGTAGTTGATACACCCTTTCCTTCCAACCAATGGGACATTAGGGTACCCCGGACAACTGAAGATAAGTTCAGACCCCAGTAGGTCTCTGTCAAACCATCTAATGTCTTCGGAAGATAGCCTCATCAAGCGTTCAGACCAGATAGCAGCGGTTGCACTTTCCACAAAGGACCCCTTCACTGGAAGATGACTTTTGAACCACATATTCAATAAAGGAGCACAGCAGTAAACAACTTTCCCCCTTCGGTTTTCGTTCTTGTAGTGCAATGAGTGGTAGAAGTCTCCGATCAACGTTGGCACTGGATTGCCGGCAGCGAATAGATGGAAAGCATCCAGGTCTACGAAGTTGGGTAAGTTAGGGAACAGCACAATCCCATAAATACAGAGAGCCAAAATAGCATTGAAAACCACCCAGCATCCGTTCTTGGCATACTCCTGAGCTTTGCCAACCAAGAAATCAAGAGAGAAACCTGAAACCCCAAGCCAAGAAGTCAATAACAGTTCTGCAGCGTCCATATGCAAGGCTTTGGCTAAGTCCTCCAACTTGGGCTCAGCAGCAGAGTGAATAAAGGGAATCTTGTTCTGCACCGGTAACTCAGTAAA
Source organism: Lathyrus sativus (assembly GCA_963859935.3). NCBI lineage: Eukaryota > Viridiplantae > Streptophyta > Magnoliopsida > Fabales > Fabaceae > Lathyrus > Lathyrus sativus. The sequence continues at coordinate 429,673,878 of OZ012739.1, read as the reverse complement.
CTCCACATACTCTTCAATGGTAGGCCCTAGAATGAAGTCAGCAAACGTAAAACATCTCAATGCGGGATCATAGAACTGCATCAAGGTGTATAGCCCGTTCATCTCATCAGCAGTGGGCTTGCAGACTAATCTCAGTAATCTCCCGTGACTCATTCTGAAGCTTCTCCTAACCTCCTCATCCGCAAGGGATATCAGACCAAGCAAAGAAGTAAGATCAGGTGAAGGCAGCTTATACGCAACTGTCTTCCTCAAACTAGCCATAGTCAATACTCAGAAGTCTGGGCACTAGAATCGGAGGATATGCAAATGCACCTGCAGCACAGACACACGTTAATGGGATGCCATGATAATGAGTATGTAAACAATGCAATGCAAGTAACATGCAGCAGGGACCAAATGTCGTAGCTGAATAGCCTGAACCATATCAAGAAGTCTCGGATAGACTCTATAGAAGTCTTCAAACCCTGGTCTCAGATAGACCTAAAACAAAGCTCCAACAATGGTCTCTGACAGACCTCAAACCATAACTCCAACTGGTCTCTGGAAAACCTTAAGACTCCCAACTGGTCTCTGACAGACCTCAGAACTCTCCAACTGGTCTCTGACAGACCTCAGAACACATCTCCAAATGGTCTCTGACAGACCTCAGAACTCTCATAAATACCCAGGATCTCTGATCAAGAAATAACCGGTAGTCTGAAGGTCTAGTTACCTGCATAACCCCAAACCCTCTCACAGGTGGGTGTCCTAGTAACTGACAAAGGTATGGCATCCTATGCGGTCGTCGGCGTCACAGACTTTCAGGGTTGATGATACGATTCCCAGAAGGAGTGGCATCATCAAATCCTGAAGAGGCCTCACTTAGCCAACTTCCAAATGATCGGTTCCCGGAGTCGACAATTCAGCTGACCAACAACCCCTTCGACCCAAAGGGTAGAAAAAGAAGCCAACCAGAAGAACCTCGTCCGAGTGTAGATTTCATGAGACACTAATGCAAGCAAAGCCGGCACGCGCCCACTACTTTCTACTCTAATTCTAGGTGCACTCAAGCCCAGGTCCGGCTTCTCACTCAATATCAGAACACCCGTCACACCCCAATACAGCAATAATAATCCATATATATAATGCTGAAAATAAAGGTCAGAAATATAAATCCATACAAAATCCTCGACGGGAAAACAAGCGTTAGGATTGACTCTCTTAAGGGACGTTGGATCCCAAATGCATAAGAACTATCGCAGTCCTTAGCAGCCAGGGGACGTTGGATCCCCAGCAGAGTCGCCAGCTGTCGCTACTGCGAAAATCGACGCCGGCTGAACAGAAGAGTCGCCACCGTGCGTTATTTATCCCACGGGAGGGAAAGGAAACGCTCAGAGTAAACCTCGCACAACACGGGAGAGGTATGGTCATCGCAACCAAAACCTGGGTTCGGGAGTCGGTTACGCAAGGGGAAGGTGTTAGCACCCCTCACGTCCGTCGTACTCGACGGGATCCACGCTTGTTTTCGGGTATGGATTGTTATTCTATCTAAACTAAGGGTTAAGGGTTAAAAAGAAAATAAAATGACTCGGCAAAGTATCGCACTTTATGCCTACGTATTCCCGTCTGGAACGAGAAATCAGAGTCAACGTAGTTCGCCTACCTACTGGAAAGGAGGGGAAGGTTGCTCGCTAGGATATCGCATCCTATGCCTACGTACTTTCATATAGCATGAAAGATCAGAGCAAACGTAGTTCGGGCCACGTACGACACAAGTCTGTCTTGGTTGAGTTTATTCCTTCTGAAAAAGGTTTTCCTGATTAAAAGTCCACGGCGGACAAAATGACTCTTTTGATTTGTTCAACTTCTTTTACGCCAGAAGTGCCTTTTATTGTGTTTGAAGTTTTATTGTGTTTTTCTGTTTGTTTTGGGGGAGAAGAGATAGAACTCTAACCTATGGTTGCAAAGGGAAACAAACTAACCTAATGTTATCATGCATGGGTTAAGACCTAATGTCTATCATACTCCTCTCTTGCACAGAGAGAAACAGAGATCCTAAGGGAATAGACGGAAACAGCAACAATAGCAGATATATACAGTAAAGCAGTAAAATGCATGGATGCAACAATACAAGCGAGGCAAGGGAGTCCCACTCAACCTCGAACCTAGAAAACAATAGGCAAAAGTGAACAGACTTCACTTTCAACCCAGCAGGGTAAACAACAAACAATACAATCAGGAAAACCAATAAATACATCAGAAATGAAATACAACAAAAATAAACAGCCACAGCAGCTCTACATCAATATCCCTCCTCAAGTCATCTCCAATCAGCTACAAGCTTTCGTCAGCAGTAGTCTCTATCTTCACAGTCTTTAAGCAAAGATCTTGAGCACCAGTCCTCAGTCTACAATGGCTTTTGTTCAAGTCTTAGGCTCCAGGATGAACATCAGTCAACCAGATGAAGTGAACGAATGTTAGACAGTTAATTACCTACCAAGGGTGGTTCATCAACTGTTAACATTAAACAGAAAGTTTTCTCTCAAAAGTTCTATCTTTCAAATAATTCACTGATCCTTCCAAAGGAAGGAGGTGGATATTTGAAAGAGCCTTTGAATCATAGAGAAAGGATAGAGGCCAACAAAGCCATCTATGTTTGTGAACCAAGTTGCTAGTCTAAGCTCTTCCTAACCCTAAATCCTATAGTCTTCAACAGTCTTCTAGCAAACACAACATCTTCAATGAATTTGAACTTGATCTTCCATCTTGAGTCTTCAATGTGCTTCATCCACAAGGTCTTCACAAGGTCCTCAATTCAATCTTCAAAGGTCCACACCCAAAGGAGAAGAAAAAGAAGCAAAACAATACAAACTATGCCCTAAAGGCCACACAAATGATCAATCAATTCAAAAATCAACCAAAAATAGCATATGGTAATATAAATTCCTAATATAAATTCTAGGGGATCCTATTTAACTACCCTTAAGTCCCATATCTTCCCCATAGGCTAACTTGTTCTAAAAACCCCAAAAATAAAATGTTGAAGTTCAAGTATACTACTTAAAAACCCTAATTGAACTATCCTAAGTTCAATTATCTAAACTAATCAAATTTTATTCTAAAAATCTAGTAATAAATCCAGAGAGTAATACAATTCATTATTTAACATCACCAAAAAGAATGGGCAAAAAATCTATTCCTAAAGTCATGAACAAAAATGTACAAGTTCAAGTGTGAAATGAATTAAGGAAAAGAATGCATTATTTTGTAAAATATGTGGAAAATGCGAAAAAAAAATATAAAATGCAATTTTTATATTTTTTTAATTTTCTAGACATGCTAAGGAAAATATTAAAAAAAGAATGAGTAAAAAACATGCATTATTTATTTAGTTATGAATTTTGGAAGATGAGTAAAATAAGATGCAATTTGAAAATGAAAATAAAAGAATTAAAGAGGAGGGGTGTAGATAGCATGCTGGATCAGTTCACGCGCGTTGGGCTTCAGAATCAGGGGGGGTGCAAAAAGAAAAAGAGCCCAAAGAGCTCATTTAATGAAACGACGCCGTTTCATTCGTGGGACAATTCCCTCCAATTTTGCAATTGAATCTGAGTCGTCCGATGAGAGTCTTGGTCAAGACTTTTAGGAGCATCCAACGGTGTGGGGTCATCTTCCCCAAATGAAACCCTAGCCCATGCAAACTCCATAACCGCGAGTGAAACTTCCAGCCACCCTAGCTCTCTCATCTCTCCATGAAATGACTCGAAATAAAGACCAAAAATGATCTCCTTCTTCCCCTCTATCCAACCATGGCCCTGGTTTATCTTGAATCTTCCTATATCCTTCAAACCGAACACCACAAGTCTTGGGTCCACCATGAAAGCTTGACATGCAACTGTAACAAACCTTGAAAATAATTGTAGCCACGTGTTCTACATGTTACACTGAGTATACTAAACTATAGCACATGCATTAAAACCTCATATTCCAACCATTCTTGATCTTGAAAGAATTGACACCACATCTTGAACCTCCATGGATTGACCTTAAACTCACCATAAATGATCCTTAAGTGGTCTCTATCATGAATATCACAACAACTAACCCTAACCATGCATAATTATGGTGATTCGAATCAAAACGTATCCTTACCAATTGGATATGGTGATGGTTGCTATGCCCTGCTTCAGCCCTTGCCAATGGTGCCAAATGATCTTTATATGATGGTGATGATGCTGGTGAAGAGAATTCGTGTTTATACCTCTTGAAAATGGCAATTCGAACCTTCACGCAACTTGGAGTGATGGAGAAGAACTCACAATCCAGCCACGATTTGATGTGCCTTTTTCTTGCTTTTCAACCCACAACAATGGAGAATGATGATGATGATGATAGCTAGCACAAACAATGGAGTTTGGGAGAGATGGGAATCAAAATGCAATTTTGGAGTTATGAGATGAAAGTATGGTTTGCAAGCAAATAGAATCACCAACCCCACAACAAACAGCTTCATTTCCTTATATAGGAGAGGATTAACAGAATGAGAAGTTTCTAGATTGGTCCTAGAGGGATCTAGAAGCTTATGGAACTTTCATGAATTTATCATTTGATGGCATTTTGGATCATATCATATCATGCTTGCACCTTGGGTAAACTTGAGTGAAAATCTCCCCTCATGAGATATTAGGAGTGTATGCATGAAAAACCAAGTTTTCCTTGTCTTGTGTTAAGCTTTACCATGTTGCCTTATGATGTAAGAAACAAATTTACAAAGGAAGTCCAATTTTTAAACCTAAACTCAAAAATGTGGCTGAACCAATGTCTTTAAAATGATGTTGGGAATCAATTTGGTATATTGGATGACCCACATTGGCTTTGTAGATCTCTCAAACCATTTTCCAACTTGAACTTTTTCAAGTTATATGCCTTTTTAAGTCATTTTCACCACTTTTTAAAATTCCATGCTCCAAGCTTTTTCAAACTTTCACACCTTCTTTTCTAGCCTTAAAATCCCATTTTGAACAACTTTGATGTTGGGAAGTTTTCCATTTGAAGCTTCCTTGTATGAGTTTTAGGTATAGGCTAAGAATGACCTGTAATCACCAAATGACCAAAATACTCTTTGCTTGCCAAGACCATAAGTAGAGTTCCACAAATCATATGAAGGCATACCATACCATTCTAGAAAGCTAAGACAATGAGGAACAATTCTTATGTTGACCAGAAATTCATTTGAAATCTCCTTGAGGGGTAAAAATTGCTTGGAAGTCAAGTCACTTTCACAGACAAAGCTTCAGATACCTCAGATGACCTGTAACTTGCAAGGACCATAACTTGAGTTCTATAAATCTACTTGATGTCTTCCACCACTCAAATTAAAGGTCTTGAGATCCTATACAAGTTTCATGTTGGCCAATAATCCATTTGAAGCTTGCATTTCGACTTATCTTGCTTGGAAATTTGACCTAAACTAGGGGATTTTACATAGAAACCCTAATTTAGACCCTCCTCTTCTCCTTGATTTCTCTTGATTTCTTCTTGGCATATCACCCTATATTTATTCTCCATGTCAAATAATGAACCCCACATCTCTTCAATAGCCCTTAATGCCTTTCAATCAGTCAATTGACCTAGAGTTGACCCAGGGTTGACCCAGATGAAACCCTAGTTGACTGTCTTCATCCACAACTCTTGTACTTACATCAATGGCTTGTCTCCTTCTCCAAATGGCTTTCTAAGTCCTCCAAGATGTCTAGATACTCCCCATGCTCAACCCACAACTCACCATTTCTTTGTTGATCCTCAGACACCCTCAGTTAGGAGATAGATGAACTGCTTGATCCATTGACTTGATAGCTTCCAAATTCATTTCTGATGACTTGAATGAGGTTGAATCAGGATAATAACCTCTTGATAGGCCTCTAGAGATGAGAATAATGATTGGTCCCCCTGTTGTATGACTTGCTATGCTTATGCTATGCAAATGAGTAGCCTATGTACATGACTCTATATGCAAATGCTAATGATATTGAAACATAGACCCAGTGAATAAGGTTGGGCAAATTTTAGGGTGCAACAACAAGTTGCTTCTACACAAGTAGAATTTACACAAATGAAATACAAACACTTAAAGAAAAGTATGCACAAGTCGAGATCTTTTCATGTAGAAACAGTCTTGTAAAATTGGTATCTTTCTTCAAGTCTCCAAGTCCTCTTTATATATCATGTACTATTTGATCACATATCCTCTTGATCTTATCTTCAAATTCATTGGCTTCTGATGAAAATTTGATTTAAGCATGAAAAGAAGAAACACATAGGTGAAATTAGAATCTTCAGAATCTTCAGTCAGAACCTTGATAACATCAGCGTCTGGCTTGAGATCTTCAGAGTCTTCAGCTAAGTAACAAAACTTCAGAAGCTTGCCATTCTTCAGAAGCATGATGATCAGAGTCACCTCCAGAAACAAAAGTAGAGAGAACATTGCAATAACAACATAACGTCTTTCCAGAAACTTATCAGGAGTGAATCAGCGTAGAAGGAAATTTCAGAACAAATGTTCAGAAACTGATGACGTTGCATGTCATATACTCAGAATCAGAACTGGTTCTTAAAGTTACACAACAACAAACGGTTAGGGTACAAAAATTGTTACACAAATACTACATTGTTATCATTAAAACTCAAAGGTATAGATGCAAAACCAAATCTTGTTCTAACAGGATTGGCCTTCAATGGCTTCCAATACTCTTAAAATCACCCTTTGATGATGTAAAATCGTGCTTCTAGTGCCAAATTTCATAACCCCTGTAAAAGTGCAGAAAATTCCCTTTTATAACTGTCAGAACGCTTTAGAAAAAGCAACCATTGTGCATATTATGAAAGCATCGCGCGCTCGATGTAACCTTTTCTCCTCTATTGTGCATGCAATAACACTCGATGTTGCGCGTGATTATTCCTGTAGTTGCATGTTTTTTCACCCTTTTTCACCAGAATTTTCACTAAGTCCCATTCTTTCATACTTGGCTATTTTTCAATCATTCTTGGGTCTTTCTTCATCATTTTGGCTCCTCTTTAGTTTGTTTTCCCCAATTCTTCGACTGATTATATGTAATGACAGATTGTCATCACAACCTCAAACTTGAATTGTTACTTGTCCTCAAGCAACTCACCTGCAACTGCACATTTTAACAAACAACAAGTCACATAATAACAAATGAACATCACTGTACCTTTACAGTTACCTGACCATTGTTCCAACTCCCAACCTCTACCTGGAAAATTCAGAAAACGTCCTCAACATTGACGAATACTCAACTTATCTCTTAGCTCACAATAAATCACTCAATGGATAAGGTGATCACTAAATCAACATTCAAAATCAATTAAACTTAGCCTGATCATGTTCTAATAGAGTTAATCATAGAAAACACAACACACACATTAAAGGGTTTTCCAGGTTGTAACTAGGCTTATGTTATGGTAGGATATATTTAGGAAAGTAGGGTTAAACCTTTGGACTTAGGTTCCTAGTTCTCCTTCATTCATCATACCTTTTTGTTAGTACTAGAGATTTGTGATCCTTCTTACAATATCATTATTTTTATTTTGTCATTTATTCTTCTTTTTTTTCTCCGAAGAAGTGCCTTTTTCCACTTTTTTTTCTCAAAATATTTTCAACTTTTGGATCATATTATCAAGTACCCTAACCCTAAACTTAAAATGTTGCTCACTTCCAAGAGCAACCCAAAACTTAATCTTTTTTATACAACTTTAAGAGCTATACTTCTACCTAACTCCAAAGAGATGGTGGAAAGAAAAGATCTTTCAAGTAATATGGCTAAGAATTTAAGGCTACGTCATGAAAAGAAAAGCTTAGGCTCAAAGTGTTTAGCAAAGGATAATCCTACTACTAAATGGTGGTTTACAAAGGCTCAAAGTTATATAAAAAAATTGCCTTATTGTGTGTTGATCAAACTTGATAACTTAATCGGAAATAAATCAAACCAGATAAAAGAATAATGCATGGATACACTAAAAAAGAAAGAAAAATGCACAATGGAAATATTTGGCTTAAACCTTATCAGATGAGGCATCTGTAGGTTGAGTACAAGTCCGTTGATTTTTTTCTCATCATTTGCCTTCAAGTTACTAGTTGTTAATTGGATGATTAAATCCTTTTTGGATCATCTGCTCAATGCTAAAGTTATAACTTGTAAATCTGAAAAAACACAAACAACTGCCAACTTGTTTATTAAAGATAATTAAGATCTTCCTGAAAATTTTATGCTAGAGTGGCTACTTCCTCTTGGTATGGTCTTGAATAGAAATAAAATAAATTCACAAAAAAAACTGATTAAAAGTTGATGGGTTGCCTCTCATTCATCACTTATTTTATGTCAATAGCTTGACACTCAATCCTCAAAACACGTCAGATGCAAGGGATACCCTCACGTCGGTCACTTTGCTTCTTCTTTGTCTTGTGTCTACCTTATTACCTTTTGCCTCCAGATGATAGCAAGTATCCAAATTATCAACATACAGTGTCCAATCATACACTTTGAAAACGACTTTCTTTTTATTGAACTTCAATATAAGTTCACCAGTTTCTACATCAATATTTGCTTTCCCGGTTGCCAAGAATGACATTCTGAGAATAAAAAATCCTCCTGAAGTTCCCTTTGTATCCTGCACTGGAAAATCTGCAGGAAATACTTGTCCGTTGACATGTACTAACACGTCATGCAAAATACCAATCAGTTCAGTAACAGATGAGACAGCTAGAGTGAGAGTCATGTTACTCGGTGTGATCTCACCCATATTCAACTCTTTTACCGTTTTTAGTGGCATGACATTTATGCTAGATCCAAGATCACATAGAGCATGCAGGATATTCACCTCACCGATATTTCAAGAAATAGTAAACTTATCTGGATCTTTTAATTTTTGGTGGCAACACTTGAGATCTTACCATTTCCTCTTTTTCGATCATGTTTACATGTTCCTTGCCTACTTTCTCTTTTGTAACCTTTAATAATACCTTCATAAACTTAACACATTTAAGCATCATTTCTAAAATTTCATAAAACAAAATACTTACCTGGAGAGTAGCTAGCATTTCCTTGAACTTTGCAAACATGCTGCTTCGTCCTCTTAAACCTATTTCTTTTTTAATTATAGGGAAATGTGGTTTAATGTAATCCGATAAGGGGGGTTTGGTTCAGTCAAGATTTGCTTCTTCGTTCTTCTCCAAGGAGAATTTTTTATCAATGAAGTGATCAAGGGTGACTCTCGTTTCTTCTTCATCACCTTGATTCCCCTTCCATTCTCTTTCAAGCACACCTTTTAGAACTGTCTTTTTGCTACCTTGTTCAATAAGTACCTTTGAATTTGTATCCACGATCTTGCATATTTCATTCTTAGGATTGCCTACAGTGTTACCCATGAATCCTCCACTTGATCTAGGCAAAGGATTGACCTCCAATGACTTTTAATGCTCTCAAAATCACCCTTTGATGCTGTAAATTTGTGCTCCTAGTGCCAAATTTTATAACCCCTGTAAAAGTTGAGAAAATCCCCTTTTAAAGGTGTCAGAACAGGTCATAACGCGTCAGAAAAGCCCTGAAAATGCAACCATCATGCACATTATGAAAGCATCTCGCGCACGATTTAACCTTTTTTCCTCTATTGGGTACGCGGTGTTGCGCGTGGCTATTCCAGTAGCTGCGTTTTTTTTTACCCCTTTTCACCAGAATTTTCACTAAGTCTCATTCTTCACACTTGGCTATTTTCCACTCATTCTCGGGTCTTCTTCATCATTTTGGCTCCTCTTTTGCTCGTTTTTCCCAAACTCTTCGACTAATTATATGTAATGACGGGCTGTCATCACTTCTACAAGCAAGCAGTTAGAAAAACAAAAGAATGCTGATAGTGTTGCATACACATGTCACATACTAAGGAATAAACAACATTACAAAACATAGCCAAACGTACCGACCTACTCTGATACCATTATGTAACATCCTAAACCCTAAAACATATATATTAAGCTTTACATGACAATCTTAGGTGTCACCACCGATAAAACATTTAATAAATCAAACATTTAACAAATATGCAATGGAAAATATTAATGTTATACAACATCAGTCATTGCACGCTCACCTTCACTTAGAATATCATTTTGGGATATTGATTTATTTCAAATAACAAAACATTGCAACTTAGACTTTTAGTCTCAATCTTCAAAATCATAATAAATGTTTTTCAAAGTAAAAAAGTTATCATATTCAACTCTTTGAATAACTCCAACATAAACTGAGTAATCAATAAAACTCCAATAAACATAATAAGCAAACAAACATTCTCAACCTCGATGTTACAGGATCAGAGCAAGACTTCTAAAACAATGATGAAACTAAACGAAGTAACATCATGAGCTAACTTCCACTCACAGTAGCAAACTCTATGTTCATGGTGGACAACATGAAAGCAAACGGGGTGAGAAACAATAAATTAATATAAACAATGTAAAGAATTTTAAGGTTGAGAGTACACATTAAGCATGCATTCATTGCACAACCATCAAAAACATATTCTAACACCCATTTCATGACAACAATTCCATAATCACTTCCAATCATCAACAATCAACAATATATGCAATCATATATGCAAATGTACTCCACAACTGACTCATTATGCACGTGGTACCATTCATGAACACTCGGGTTCATCTCGCTCCTGATCCCTATCATAGGACCAAAGCACACCAAATTTTTACCATCACCATAGGTAACTCTTCACCAATTCCCACCTGAAACTGGATAATTGCTCCTTATCCCCACCATAAGACCAGAGCACACCAAATTATTACCATCACTATAGGTAACGCTTCACCAATTCCCACCTGAAACTGACTACTCGCTCCAAATCCCCACCATAGGACCAAAGCACACGAAAACTGGACCAAATCACATACATCATGATGCATGACTTTCAACAACATACATTATCACAAAATGGTTCACCAAAAGGATCCTCATACACATCTCACAATTTATGCATCACATCATTCATCATACGTAACAATCAATTCATGTTACAACATCAATAAACAACAACAAACAACATAAAATCATCAAATATGACTTCATAGGCATTCATTCAAGTTACTTCACCAAAACAGCAACACATCATCGCATAAACATAACGATTCAATAACCGATCATATAAGTCATCACAAACATCCGTACAATAGGTAATTGACTAGAACTCATACATTTCACCAAGCACTGCCATAAGGTAGCTCTATGCTTTAGCTTTTTAATGCTTTAAACGACACGTCATTTGGACCTACAAATTAAAAGATACGACCAAAATCTTCGAACAATGCAACAAAAACAAAAGTAGATTTTTCACCATTTGGCCTATGACAACCGATTGTAATCTGGTGCAATCTGTAACACCCATTTTTATTATTTCCAGTTTACAGTGTTATTTCGTTTTGCGTTGTGTGTGGATTGAAGAATAATGAGGAGCATAATATTAGTGGGGGGTAATTGATAATAATAATAATGATTAATAATTAATATTAATAATTATGTTAATATTATTATTATTATTATTATTATTATTATTATTATTATTATTATTATTACTTTTATTAACACTAATATGGTGAGAGAAATAATTATTATTATTATGGAATTAAAAGAATTAAGATAATTATTATTTGGATTAATACAATGATTTTTGGGTATTGAGGATGGTATGGTCATTTTGGAAAATAGAGTTGGAAGGAAAGGAAGAGGAACACGCACGAGAAAGACGGGAAGGGGAAGAACGCAAGTTGGTGAAGAACAAGCAAGCACAATCAAGTGAAGAAGCTGGGACAATCAGAATTCGTGGAAATTGAAGAGGATTATCAACATCAAAGCTTCGATTGAGGTAAGGGGGGGGGATTTTACGGTTAATTGGCTTTACATGAAAAATTGGTAGAAGGGGAATCCCTAACCCCATGTTTGGATAATTGCATGATTATGTTGATTTGATGATGATTATTTGCTGCAATGTGTGGTTTAATTTCTGTTGTGATTATAGTTATGGCATTGGCATTGTTGCATGTGTGGTAGAGATGATGATATGAGCGTTTGGGGTTTTCGGAGTTGGACTCGATTCTGAGTCGAAGTTGATTTAATCGGTTAAGACCAAGGTTTGGTTGAGTGAATTGAGTAGTGGTTGGGTGGAATGTTCGGTAATATGCGTAGCCGATGAGCTTAACACGATTTTAGTGAGAATTGGGGAGTGGGGTAGCTGCTGTTGCAGAACAGCAGAACTTATTTCTGCAAAATTCGCAGGATTCGCTAGCTCTTCGCTAGGCGGATGCCTGGCGAATGTTCGCTGACATCTCGCGTAGCGAGCTTTGGCAGAAGCTGAGGTGTGGGATTCGCTAGCTAGTTGGTTGGGCGTGTTTGTGGCGAACCCTGGCAGTAGCTTAGATGTGTGTTTCGCGTGGTGGTTCGCTAGGCGAACGAGTAGCGAACACTCGCTAGGAGCTCGCGTAGTGAGCAGGTAGCGAGTGTAGCAGAATTCAGAATGTGAAGGCTGAGTGCAGTGCTGGATGCTGGGTGCAATCAAATAGTTATGATGAGTTATTAGCTGAATAATGAGAGTGTGGTGAAGGGTATGAGGGCCTCGTGGCCGACGTTTATCGCAATTACCATAATCGGAGGATTATGAGTCGAACATAGAAATGCACGATGTGAATATGTTACAGGTGCACTGTGTGTGCCGCGTGTGAGATTATGTGGATCATTAGGATCGATACGCTTATGATGCATTGCACTTATGTGCTGTTTTGTGATGAGGTTGGGTCAGTGAGACCGGCATGCCTCGTGTGCATTGTGTGTGATAGGTTGTATGGTGAGTGGATCCGTGGGATCGGCACGCCTTGGGCGTCGCGTATATACTGAGTGAGGGGTGGATCCATAGGATTGTTTTGCACTTAGTGTGCTAGATGTATAATGCGTGTGAATATGGTTGTGGTGCTCCTGTGAGGAGGGTGATGGCCAGTTGTCCATCGGTATATTATTGTGGTGCTCCTGTGTGGAAGGTGATAGCCAGTTGTCTATCGATATTATATGGTGTGCTCCCATAGAGGAGGGTGATAGCCAGTTGTCTATCGATGTTAATGGTGTGCTCCCAGTGGGGAGGGTGATGGCCAGGTGTCCATCGGAGATGTGCTCCCATAGTGGAGGGAGATAGCCAGTTGCCTATCAGTGTGGTGTGCTCCCAGTGTGGAGGGTTGATGGCCAGGTGCTCATCGTTGATATGTGCTCCTATGTGGAGGGTTGATGGCCAGTTGCCCATCATTGTTGTGAGTCGATACCGTACATTTTGGGATTAGTGTGTGTGCATGTGTTGCGTGATTGGATGTTGTGGTTGGTAGTGGGACAATGAGTCCAGTTATTATGTATATGAAATGATTTATATGATTCTGCCTTTTATTTCATGTACGTATATGCCATTATCATTTGATCGTGATTCTTACCCCTTTGTTGTTGTTGTTGTGGTCTGTGCTTCTTCGGAAGTACAGACAATCCAGGTGCTTAGCTAGCTTGGATTAAGGCGTCTTTGTAGGTTGCTCTGATACGTAACACCGGGGCATTTTTGGGAGTTACTTGTTTATGTGTTGACTATGTGTGCCCCAACGGCGTATCTGGTTTTGGGATATGTATGGATACTTGATGATGCCATGTTTATTATGTTTTGAGGCAAATGGCCTATGGTTGTACATATGATGATACATGATGTTTTGTGTATTATGGATGGCGTATATATGATATTTTGAGTTATGACAGGCTATGTCCTTTCCGCTGCAATTTTATTGGATAAATCAGTTAATATTTATTTGGAAAAAAATGTCTTGTGGAATTTTTATGTGAATTGTGACATCCCGGTTGGGAGTGATACTCTGATATATATTATTTGAATCGTTTTATTTATAATTTGGGAATCGGGGTGTTACAAGTTGGTATCAGAGCAGGTCGATCCGTCCGGCCAGAGTAGTGTGTTTTGAGTCTGTCTATAGGATAGAGCTGGTTGTTTTCTGTTAACCTGGATTGTTATTGTTGAGCAGTATGGCTGGGAGGAATGATGCAGCGTTGGCTGCGGCTATGCAGGCCATGACACAAGTGATGGCCAATCAGAATCTGGCTGCGGGAGCTCAGTTCAGAGACTTGACGCAGTTCCAGAGCAACAAGCCACCAAAGTTCGAAGGTGGAATTTTGGATCCGGTAGCTGCACAAAAATGGCTGAAGGCAATTTGAGAAGATCTTCAGAACCATGGGGTGCAGTGACGAGCAGAAGGTGAGGTTCGGTACTCACATGCTCGAAGGGGAAGCTGAGGCTTGGTGGGATAACTGCCGTCAGAGGATGGAAGCTTCGGGGACACCGATTACTTGGGCAGTCGTCTGGTCTAGATTTCTGGAGTTGAAGCAAGGGAGTATGTCAGTGGCCGAGTATGCGGCTAAGTTTGTGGAGCTGGCTTAGTATTGTCCTCATTACAATACTGAGGAGGCAATGACTTCAAAGTGCTTGAAATTTGAGAATAGGCTGAGGCCAGAAATTAAGATGGGGATCGCATGTTAGAAAATCAGGAGCTATCCTGAGTTGGTGAGTAGGAGCCGTATTTATGATAATGATAACCGTGCGAGGATCGCACACTACAAGACGGCAAGTGATCGTAAAGGGAAACAAAGGTTTGGTGGTACTCCTTACAGTGTTCCGACTGGTAAGGGGAAGTTCAAGGGTGCTGTTGATAAGAAGCCCAGAGAGGGTAAGGCGTTGGCTAGTACGAAGCGTTTCCGGTGCGGTGGCATGGGTCATCGTGCTAATGATTGTCCTCCTGATGCGAAGAAGTGCTTCAAATGTGGGAAGCCGGGCCATGTAATGGCGGATTGTAGGGCTAATATGCCTACTTGTTATAACTGTGGCGAGAAGGGCCACATCAGTACTCATTGTGAGAAGCCAAGGAGGCCTCAGGCACCTCAAACTACTGGTAAAGTATTTGCGGTTGTGGGAACTCAAGCGGCGGACGGAGAGCGTTCGATCAAAGGTACTTGTTTTATCAATACCATTCCTTTGACTTCCATGATTGATACGGATGCAACCCACTCGTTTATCTCTGTTGGTTATGTGAAGAGGTTAGGTTTGGTGTCGACTACTCTTGAGCGGCGGATGACTATTGAGACTCCATTGATTGGTTCAGTGACTACTTCGCTTGTATGTTCGAAGTGTCCACTGACTATCTTTGGCCGAGATTTTGGCGTGGATTTGATTTGTTTGCCACTTGGTGGTTTGGATGTTATACTTGGTATGGACTGATTGGAGTTCAACCGAGTGTACATCGACTGTTTTCGGAAGGTGTTATTGTTTTTTACTCCTGAGGAGGAAGCTTTGGCAGATTCCTTGTCTGGTAAGGAATTGAGGATCTTGTTGGAAGATGAAGCTCAAGTGTTTGCTTTATTTGCATCACTGTCTGTTGACAACAAGGTGTTGTTGGACGAGTTAGCTGTGGTGAATGAGTTTCTGGAAGTGTTCCCGGATGATGTTACTGAGTTGCCTCCGAAGAGAGAGGTTGAGTTTAGTATTGATCTTATTCCTGGTACAAGGCCTGTCTCTATGGCACCGTACAGGATGTCGGCAGTGGAGTTAGCCGAGTTGAAATCTCAGATTGGAGAGTTGCTGGATAGAAAGTTTATCAGACCGAGTGTGTCGCCGTGGGGAGCTCCAGTTTTGTTGGTAAAGAAGAAGGACGGTAGCATGCGATTGTGCATCGATTACCGTCAGTTGAACAAAGTGACCATCAAGAATAAGTATCCTCTTCAAAGGGTTGATGATTTGATGGATCAACTAGTGGGAGCTCGTGTGTTCAGCAAGATTGACTTGAGGTCGGGTTATCATCAGATAAGAGTGAAGGAAGGTGATATTCAGAAGACGGAGTTTAGGACTCGATATGGACATTACGAGTATGCAATAATGCCTTTCGGAGTATCTAATGCGCCGGCTGTGTTCATGGAATATATGAACCGTATCTTCCATTCTTATTTGGATCAGTTTATTGTCGTATTCATTGATGATATTCTGATTTATTCTAAGTCTGAGGAAGAGCATGCAGAACATTTGAGGATTGCCTTGCAAGTGCTTAAGGATAACGAGTTGTATGCTAAGTTATCGAAGTGTGAGTTCTGGTTGAAGACCGTGAGTTTTCTGGGGCATGTTATTTCTGGTGATGGTGTTTCGGTAGACCCATCTAAAGTGAGTGCGGTGTTACAGTGGGAACCGCCGAAGACGGTAACCGAGGTTAGAAGCTTTTTGGGCTTGGCAGGATATTACCGAAGATTCATTGAAGGTTTTTCTAGGTTGGCTTTGCCGTTGACTCAGTTGACAAGGAAAGATCAAGTGTTTGTGTGGGATGCTGCTTGCGAAGAGAGCTTTGAGGAGCTAAAGAAGAGATTGACTTCAGCGCCGGTTTTAGTGTTACCTAATCCGAGTGAGCCTTTTGTGGTATACTGTGATGCGTCTAAGTTGGGATTAGGCAGAGTTCTTATGCAGGATGGGAGAGTGGTAGCTTATGCTTCGTGGCAATTGAGGGTGCATGAACGGAATTATCCTACTTATGACCTTGAGTTAGCCGCAGTGGTTTTTGTGTTGAAGATTTGGTGACATTATTTGTACGGTTCAAGGTTTGAGGTGTTCAGTGATCACAAGAGTTTGAAGTATCTGTTTGATCAGAAAGAGTTGAATATGCGACAAAGGAGATGGTTAGAATTTTTGAAAGACTACGATTTCAGTTTGTGTTATCACCCCGGGAAAGCGAATGTGGTCGTAGATGCGTTGAGCAGGAAGACAATTCATATGTCGACAATGATGGTAAAAGAGATGGAGCTTATTGAGCAGTTTCGGGATTTAAGTATGGTTTGTGAGTTTAAATCTGATGGTGTGATGTTGGGCAAATTGCAAGTGAAGAATGATTTCTTGGACATGATTAGAGAGCATCAGAAATTGGATATGAAACTTGTGGATTTGATGCGAGGAGCCGAAAGTGACTCCAGTAGTGATTTTAAGTTGGATAGCGCAGGTGTGTTGAGGTTTCGGGGCAGGATTTGGGTGTCGGATAAGGAAGAGTTAAAGAAGTCAATTTTGGACGAAGGACATCGTAGTAGCTTGAGTGTTCACCCAGGAGCTATGAAGATGTATCAGGATTTGAAAAAGTTGTTCTGGTGGTCGGGCATGAAAAAGGATATTGCTCGGTATGTTTATGCTTGTTTGGTTTGTCAGAAATCGAAAGTAGAGCATCAGAGGCCTTCGGGGATGATGCAGCCGTTAGAGATTCCAGTTTGGAAGTAGGATAGCATTGCTATGGATTTTGTTACAGGGTTGCCGAATACGGCGAGAGGATTTGATGCCATTTGGGTGATTGTGGATCGACTTACGAAGTCTGCAAACTTTGTATCGATCAGTATCAGCTTTCCGTTGGAGAAGCTGGCTGAGATTTATATTCGGGTAATCGTGAAGTTGCACGGTGTGCCGTTGAGTATTGTGTCGGATAGAGATCCGAGGTTCACTTCTGTATTCTGGAAAAGTTTGCAAGAGGCTTTGGGTACTGAGGTGAAGCTGAGTTCAGCTTATCATCCGCAGACGGATGGGCAGTCAGAGAGAACCATTCAGACTTTAGAGGATTTGTTGCGGGCTTGCATGTTGGAAAGAGGTGGTACGTGGGATACTCATTTGCCTTTGATTGAGTTCACGTACAACAACAGTTACCATTCCAGTATCGGGATGGCACCGTTTGAGGCTCTGTATGGTAGGAGGTGCAGGACTCCTTTGTGCTGGTACGAGTCGGGTGAGAGTGTGGTTTTAGGACCAGAGTTGGTGCAACAGACTACTGAGACGGTTCAGATGATCCGTGAAAAGATGAAAGCATCTCAGGATCTACAGAAGAGTTATTATGATAACCGCAGGAAAGAATTGGAATTCAGTGAGGGTGACCATGTATTTCTGAGGGTTAACCCAATGACGGGTGTTGGACGTGCTTTGAAGTCCAAGAAGTTGGATCATAAGTTTATCGGGCCATATCAGATATTGCAACGGATTGGCGCTGTGGCTTACAGGGTGGCGTTGCCACCGGAGCTTTCGAACTTGCATGACGTGTTTCATGTGTCGCAACTTCAGAAGTATGTACCCGATCCGTCTCATGTGATTCAGAGAGATGAAGTCCAAGTTAGAGAGAATCTAACTGTGGAAACGTTGCCATTGAGGATAGAAGATCGCAAGGTGAAACAACTTAGAGGAAAAGAGATACCGTTGGTGAGAGTGGCTTGGGGAGGTGCTGCAGGTGGCAGTGTGACCTGGGAATGGGAAAGCAGGATGCGGGAAGCGTATCCGGAGCTATTTCCATCAGGTATTTTCGAGGACGAAAATAATTAAAGTGGGGGAGAGTTGTAACACCCATTTTTATTATTTCCAGTTTCCCGTGTTATTTCGTTTCACGTTGTGTGTGGATTGAAGAATAATGAGGAGCATAATATTAGTGGGGGGTAATTGATAATAATAATGATTAATAATTAATATTAATAATTATGTTAATATTATTATTATTATTATTATTATTATTATTATTATTATTATTATTACTTTTATTAACACTAATATGGTGAGAGAAATAACTATTATTATTATGGAATTAAAAGAATTAAGATAATTATTATTTGGATTAATACAATGATTTTTGGGTATTGAGGATGGTATGGTCATTTTGGAAAATAGAGTTGGAAGGAAAGGAAGAGGAACACGCACGAGAAAGACGGGAAGGGGAAGAACGCAAGTTGGTGAAGAACAAGCAAGCACAATCAAGTGAAGAAGCTGGGACAATCAGAATTCGTGGAAATTGAAGAGGATTATCAACATCAAAGCTTCGATTGAGGTAAGGGGGGGGGGGATTTTACGGTTAATTGGCTTTACATGAAAAATTGGTAGAAGGGGAATCCCTAACCCCATGTTTGGATAATTGCATGATTATGTTGATTTGGTGATGATTGTTTGCTGCAATGTGTGGTTTAATTTCTGTTGTGATTATAGTTATGGTATTGGCATTGTTGCACGTGTGGTAGAGATGATGATATGAGCGTTTGGGGTTTTCGGAGTTGGACTCGGTTCTGAGTCGAATTTGATTTAATCGGTTAAGACCGAGGTTTGGTTGAGTGAATTGAGTAGTGGTTGGGTGGAATGTTCGGTAATATGCGTAGCCGATGAGCTTAACACGATTTTAGTGAGAATTGGGGAGTGGGGTAGCTGCTGTTGTAGAACAGCAGAACTTATTTCTGCAGAATTCGCAAGATTCGCTAGCTCTTCGCTAGGCGGATGCCTGGCGAACATTCGCTGACATCTCGCGTAGCGAGTGCGTAGCGAGCTTTGGCAGAACTTGAGGTGTGGGATTCGCTAGCTAGTTGGTTGGGCGTGTTTGTGGCGAACCCTGGCAGTAGCTTAGATGTGTGTTTCGCGTGGTGGTTCTCTAGGCGAACGAGTAGCGAACACTCGCTAGGAGCTCGCGTAGCGAGCAGGTAGCGAGTGTAGCAGAATTCAGAATGTGAAGGCTGAGTGCAGTGCTTGATGCTGGGTGCAATCGGATAGTTATGATGAGTTGTTAGTTGAATAATGAGAGTGTGGTGAAGGGTATGAGGGCCTCGTGGCTGGCGTTTATCGCAATTACCATAATCGGAGGATTATGAGTTGAACATAGAAATGCACAATGTGAATATGTTACGGGTGCACTGTGTGTGCCGCGTGTGAGATTATGTGGATCATTAGGATCGATACGCTTATGATGCGTTGCACTTATGTGCTGTTTTGTGATGAGGTTGGGTCAGTGAGACCGACATGCCTCATGTGCATTGTGTGTGATAGGTTGTATGGTGAGTGGATCCGTGGGATCGGCACGCCTTGGGCGTCGCCTATATACTGAGTGAGGGGTGGATCCATAGGATCATTTTGCACTTAGTGTGCTAGATGTATGATACGTGTGAATATTGTTGTGGTGCTCCTGTGAGGAGGGTGATGGCCAGTTGTCCATCGGTATATTATTGTGGTGCTCTTGTGTGGAGGGCGATAGCCAGTTGTCTATCAATATTATATGGTGTGCTCCCATAGAGGAGGGTGATAGCCAGTTGTCTATCTATGTTAATGGTGTGCTCCCAGTGGGGAGGATGATGGCCAGGTGTCCATCGGAGATGTGCTCCCATAGTGGAGGGTGATAGCCAGTTGCCTATCAGTGTGGTGTGCTCCCAGTGTGGATGGTTGATGGCCAGGTGCCCATCGTTGATATGTGCTCCTGTGTGGAGGGTTGATGGCCAGTTGCCCATCATTGTTGTGAGTCGATACCGTACGTTTTGGGATGAGTGTGTGCGCATATGTTGCGTGATTGGATGTTGTGGTTGGTAGTGGGACAGTGAGTCCAGTTATTATGTATATGAAATGATTTATATGATTCTGCCTTTTATTTCATATACATATATGCCATTATTATTTGATCGTGATTCTCACTCCTTTGTTGTTGTTGTGGTCTGTGCTTCTTCGGAAGTACAGACAATCCAGGTGCTTAGCTAGCTTGGATTGAGGCGTCTTTGTAGGTTGCTCTAATACCTAACACCGAGGCGTTTTTGAGAGTTACTTGTTTATGTGTTGACTATGTGTGCCCCAGTGGCGTATCTGGTTTTGGGATATGTATAGATACTTGATGATGCCATGTTTATTATGTTTTGAGGCAGATGGCCTATGGTTGTACATATGATGATACATGATGTTTTGTGTATTATGGATGGCGTATATATATGATATTTTGAGTTATGACAGGCTATGTCCTTTCCGCTGCAATTTTATTGGATAAATCAGTTAATATTTATTTGGAAAAAAATGTCTTGTGGAATTTTTATGTGAATTGTGACATCCCGGTTGGGAGTGATACTCTGATATATGTTATTTGAATCGTTTTATTTATAATTTGGGAATCGGGGTGTTACACAATCGATTGTCACAAAAATTAATTTTGCTACTGACATCATAAAAATCACACTCCTAGGCATTGCAATCGATTGTAATCCCCATGCAATCGATTGCACGACTTATTTTTTCACTTTTTGAAGGCGTGCAATCTATTGTAACCCCCTGCAATCGATTACACCACTTATTTTTCTAAAAAATTCCAAATTTTCATCATACGATCTCCACCTCTCTTGCCCCTAAACCTTCATACATTTGTCCAACTAATTTTTCCCAAAATCCAATGATTCAAAAATTGAATTTAACAGAGATTAATGTCAGCATAATCGTTAATATAAACAACACTTATCTCACTACAATCCATAACAATCTCATCAATAATTGTAACATCAAATTCATTATTAATCATGAATAAAATCAAGCTTCCACATCCTCATCAATGGCATAACCTCGTACATACATACTCATGATTATTCAAACATGGATTCAAGTATAACAACATATATAAACACAAATCAACCAACCAATTTTCAGAATTTCATCATATAACACATTATCAAACGAAAACCTAGAACCCTAATGAGATTAAGGACTTATCATATCTAGCCCATCATGTAATACACCTAGATTGAATGCCCTTTCTCTCCCTTACCTTAGACTTTCAGCAATTGACGATGAATCAAGAAACCTCTATGGTTCCTTCTTCAAAATCCTAACTTTTGCTTTTTCTCTCCTTTTGCCTTTTTTCCCTCAAATTTCAAGTAGTGACAAAACTAGGCTAATTTCCTATTACTCCCAATATATCCATAGGGTTTTCTACACACTTCCTTCCAATTACCTCGTTAACCCTTAATTTTCTTAATTCACACCATTGCCTCAACTCTCTAACTCCTTATTCCTCTCTATTTCTTCAAATCTCACAAATAGCCCAATTCTATTATTTTACTATTTATTTAATTAGTTATAAAAAATACTATTTATTCTAATAATTAATTACAATTCCAATTAATACTACACAAATATGTCAATCTTTAATCTCTCTATACCTCTATTTCAAGGATACTTACCCCCACAACCACACACCAAATGATTTAAAACACCAATTAATCAAATACAATTATAAATAATTCAATTAAATTAATTAATTAAATTTGGGGTGTTACAACTCTCACATCATTTGACACAGAATATGAATCAAACTCTGATTCAGAATCTGATGAAGAAGATGAGGTATTTTCTAATTTATCATTTAATCTCTTTTATTCAAGAACTCGTGATTCATTGCCAAGATAAAGAAAGACACATGAAAACATTGAAAAAATCAATGTGATCTTTTGAAAGAAGAACTAACAACCTCTCAAAACAAAATTGAATCTTTGGAGAAAGATCACATTTCTCAAGTAAATAAAATGTTGGATAAACACTTGAGTGAGCATGAGATAACTCTTCGGGATTTTATCATAACAGGTCTTGAGGGAATAAAACTTATTTCCGTGATATATGGAGTAAGTAAGAGCAAAGGAAAAGTTATGGGTTACAATGAGAAATGTCCTAATCCTAAAGGTCAACTCTTGGAGAAACCCTCAAATGCTTCTTCTTCAAACAATGCTTAAACAGTGCAGAAAACTTAGTTTATATCTGCTTCTGATAAAGGTAAAAAATTGAACCAATCAGAACCTAAGATAATAGAATCAAAGGTTCTGAGCAAATCAGTACCTAAGATGTCAAAATCAAAGGTATTGGAGAAATCAGAATCTAACATTCAAAAGTAAAAGGTTTCAAAGAATCCAGAACCTAAAAATCCCAAGTCAAAGGTTCTAAAGAAAGTGGAACCCAAGACCTATGGACCAGAGGTTTTTAAGGGTTCAGATGTCAAAACTTAACTTAGATAAAAAATTTATAAGCAAAAATTTTGGAATGAGTATATACCATTTTATCAGAAAAGGGCTCAAAATAAAAGAAAGTCAGTCAGAACTAACAATAGAGGACCCATAAGAGTATGGGTACCTAAATCTCAATTTTTTCTGCAGATATGCCTAAAGGGAGAAACAAGGCAACAATCATGGTACCTGTACAATGGTTTCTCACGTCATATGATGGGAGAAAATCTTATGTTCCAAACGTTAACTCTGAAGGAGGAAGGCAGTGTGGGGTTTGAAGGAGGAAAAAGGGGGAAAATTATTGGTATGTGCACTTTTGGTAACTCCCTAATCTCTGTCAATAATGTTTGGTTAGTGAAATTATGGCATGCAAATCACAAATGTCCTCTTGGATATCGAGACATTGATCTCTGCTAAAAACTGAACAAGGACAGAACAAAAACATTCAAAAACACTTCAGGTTAAAACAATGTCGTGACAGATGTTTCAACACCAGTCAAGACATAAACTCCTGATCAAGAGAGCAAACTGAATTGAACATAACATAATGGTATATATCATAAAGATATGATGACCCAGTTTGGTGAATAATAACACCTACATCTGGGGGCTACCAAGTCAGGAATGAAATCCACTAATAGTATTACTTCAAAGCTAAACTCCCCAATTTACAACTTTTCACCTAATCAATACCTGTACAAACTTCTGCTTAAGACACTTTCTAGGTATGAGAAATCACCATCTAAACTCCTAAATCACCTCAGTGATATCTAATAGTTACAACCTTTGATAACTGCATCAATCTATTCAATTGAAAGACACCCCTTCCAATAAAAATATTCAGTCAACACTTTTGACTAACAATAACTATTGAGTTTGCTTAATAGCTTCATCCAAGAACAATACACAATCCATTACCTATAGATTTTTGAATTCGTAAAACTATGTTAATCGTAATGTATCAAACGATACAAAGGGTGACTTACAACACAAGAAAGTACACGACTTTCAAAAGCCTAAACCCTTATTTTCTACTCCACAAAAGTATTAATAAGAATTCTTATTCTACCCTAGGTCTTGGTCTTCCTTTTATAATCTTCAGCTGTCCATGGGCTTTGAAATATTTGTTTATTTATTCCTTAATCTGTGTTCTGATTGCTCCTTAAATCTTGGACTAGATCAACAATAATCTGCTATATCAGACCAAGATGTCGAATCCACAAGCTAGGACATCTTGTCTTACATGTCTTCTTTCAGCAGCTTTAATCATGTTGGAACATGTTGTTCAACACCATGTTTTACCAAAATTTAGTCAAATCTTTTAGAGCCTTCAGTTAGTATGTGGACATAAATATAACCTTCTAAGCATAAGTCAATTTTGTGGGAGTGGCTATGAAGTTTTGTTTGATAAGAACTTCTGTTCAGTTATCAATGAGTCTGACAAATCAATTTTGTTCAAAGTTAAGAGGAAGGGAAATGTTTATAAAATTAATCTTTCTGAATTGACTGACCAAGAGGTTTTTTGTCTCATGTCAATGAGTGATGGAAATGGGTCTGGCGCAAAAGGTTAGGTCATGCTAACTGGAGGTTAATATCTAAGCAAGATAAAATTTGTCAAACGACTGCCAGATCTTGAGTATCACTCATATGCTCTCCGTGGATCATGCCAAGTGGGAAAGATTAACAAAACTTCTTTCAAATCCAAAAACATTATCTCAACCTTTAGATCCTTAGAATTACTTCACATTTATTTATTTGGTCCTGTTGGGACTGCTTCAATAAATGGGAAGAAGTATGGATTGGTCATTATTGATGATTATAGCATGTGGACTAAGGTTAAATTCCTCATATCCAAAGATGAATCATATGAGGTATTCAACATCTTCTACATACAAGTTCAATCTAAAATTGAACTAAAAATTCTAAAAGTCAGAAGTGATCATGGTGGTGAGTTTGAAAACAAGCCTTTTGAGATTTTTTTGTGATAAATATGGAGTTATCCATGAGTTCTCTTCTCCTATAACTCCATAGAAAAATGGGTTTATAGAAATAAAGAACATATAATTTGCAAGAAATGGTCAGAACCACGATCCATAAGAATCATCTTCCTAAATACTTGTGGGCAGAAGCTGTTAATACTTACTGTTATGTTGAGAGTAGGATCTATATCATACCAATTCTGAACAAAACATCATATGAGTTGTTTAAATGAAGAAATCCAAGCATATCTTACTTTCATTAGTTTGGTTGTACTTGCTACATTTGGAAAAATAAAGTCCATCTAAAGAAATTTGATGCTAAGGCTTAAAAGGGTATCTTTTTAGGATACTCTGATCGCTATAAGCATACAAGGTGTAAAACTATGAAACCACAATGGTTGAAGAGTCTATACATATAAAGTTTGATGAGAAAGGGCCTGACCATGATATGTCAAAGCATGTTGAAAGTTTTGAAGATATTCAGGTTTTAGAAGAACATCCAGAGGTTGGACCTTCAGAAGTGAGGACCCCAGAAGTCAGAGGTTTAAAAGTAGTTGAACTAGAAGCTAACCATATTTCTAAAGCTCTTCTAGAAGATGCAGATTCAGAAGATGTCCAAGATGGTTCAGAAGCGCTTGCTCAACCCAAGAAGTCCTTCAAATATAAAGATTCACATTCAGAAGATCTAATAGTTGGAAATAAGGATGATCTCTTAAGAATTAGATCAACTTTCAGAGATAATAATTGTATGATATGGTTTATTTCCTTGACTGAGCCAACTTTTGTGGATGAAGCTTTATCTGATGACGAATGGATTATGTCTATGCAAGAAGAGCTGAACTAGTTCCAGAGGAATGTTGTTTGGGATCTGGTTCAAAGGCCAAGTGTTGCACCCCAAAATTTGACCAACTACTTCTCGCAATTTGGCTTATATTTCGACTCATTTCATTTTGCATTTGCATACCGCGTACATTGCATTTTTTCAGTCAGATTGACTTTATCGGGATTACAGCCCTCTGATCACATTTCAGGAAGTTTCATACCATTTCGAATACGAGGATTTATTTTGAGAAGTGGTGCTCGTCCCGGTTGTTGCACCCTAAAATTTGACCAACCGGTTCCCCTA
This sequence comes from Lathyrus sativus, assembly GCA_963859935.3. Lineage (NCBI taxonomy): Eukaryota > Viridiplantae > Streptophyta > Magnoliopsida > Fabales > Fabaceae > Lathyrus > Lathyrus sativus. Next base: position 429,647,854 of record OZ012739.1, on the reverse strand, counting down.
TTTGGTTTATGGTTCGACGCATTTCGCATTCGCATTCGCATACCGCATACAGTGCATTTTCTCATTCATACTGATTTTATCGGGATTACAGCCCTGTTTTCACATTTCGGGTATTTCAGACCGGTTCGAATAATCGGAGGTTATTTTGAGAAGTCACGCGCTTCCTAGGTGTTTTTAGCTTACGCAGTGGTTTTGGAGGTTCTTGGTGTCTGGGTCTACTGCTTGCTTCGATCTGGTCTCGCGCTCTCGTTTATTTTGGTTGATTGCCTTTGTTTGCATTTTTAGGATTTAATAGCCTTTATAGATTTTAAATAGGTTTTATAGTCTTTTTCTAGAGATTAAATAGTTTTTAATAGTTTTAATTGGGTTAATAGATTTTATTGGCATTTTTTTAGATTAATAGAATTTTAATAGTTTTCTCTAGGTTTTAATAGATAATATAGAATATTAGAATAATAGTTTCTTTTTATTAAATAGATTTTAATATAGGTTTTTTAGATTTTTAATAGATATTAAATTGTTTTTAAATAGTTTGAGTTTTAATTTCTTTCTTGGATAATAGATATTAGTGGATAGTTCTTTTTTTTCTAGAGTTTAAGGAGTTTTTTTTTTTATGATTTTTAATGTGATAATTCCCTTGCTAAATTTTTTTTTAATAGGGTTATTAGAGTTTTTTCATTTTTGTTATTTGTTTAGAAATAAATGGAATTTTAATAGGTAATTCTCTTTTTAGAATTTAATTAGATTAATCACCTTTTTAGATGTTAATTAGAGTTTTAATTGAGTTTATTAGAATTAATTATGATTAGAATAGTTTTAATTTTCATTTAGGCTTTAATTACAGTTTTTTAATTTTCGTTAGTGTTAATTTAGTATTAATTAGGTTAATTAGGCTTAATTAGGTGTTAATCAGGCTGTTAATCAAGTCCATTTTCGGTGGGCCTTTTGTCCATTTTCTAAGGCCCACAAACCCCAGGTCCAGTCCACGTGTCTGTCCATATAAGGTCCCACGCGTGTGCATTTCAGGCTCTCCTCTTCACGCCACGTTTTTCCCCCAGAAGAGGCCACCTCATATTTTTCCTCTCTGCATGAGTGCCACTTGGCACTCCATGCACACACTCCACAAGCCACGCGTCCTCCCCACTGCATGCAGAGCCCCCACGTGTTCCCCCTCCATCTCACCGTCCCTTCATCGGCCGGCCATGCAACCGCCGCCGGAAGATCACCGGCCACCACTCCAACAGCCTCCGACCACCGTAACAACCGCCGAAAAACACAATTCACCAGAAAACTCACCCGTTTCTCCAGAATCATCAACCATCATCGTCCTCTCTGTTCATCCTCTTTGCTCAACTTCGCCGGAACTCTAACTGCCACCGGAAAACTCATGTGTTCTTCAATTTTCCCCCCAGCAATCTTCATGCAATCATCAGGATCTTCACGTATGTTCATCGTCCGTTCTTGATGTTCATCATCATCATCTTCATAACTTTTTCCAAGATTTCTTCAAAGATCCTCCACAATCTTCATCGTTCCTTCAAGAACATTCATCAGAAATCACCAATCTTCATAACCGTTCTTCATTTTCCAGATTTTGTTCGAGCTTTCATCACTGACGTTTTTCCAGGTTTTTATTCATTCTTCCAAGATTTATCAAGAAGCTTACCAACCCATTCTTTCTCAGATTCTCGTTGAATCTTCAAGAACTCACAATCTCCAGAAACATTCATAAAAATCCATGAACCATCAAAATCTTCGATGTTCATCAAGTTTTCTTCATTTTTCCAGATCTTGATTCAAAATCTTCAACATCACGAACCTTCATCATCCGCCATGAACGATTCACCAAGAACAATCACTATCATCTCCAGATTCAACCTTCAAGATCTTCATCATCTCCGTGAATCTCATCGTCAATCTTCTATCATTCGTTTCAATTCACCAGGAACCGCAAACATGCAAAGAAGCCTCGGCAATCTTCACTGCGAGCTTCATCATCGTGAGCAACAATTCCCAACCTCCAAAGATTCAACCTCCATTGTTGAGTTCAGTAGAGGGTGTTGTTTAGATTGGGACTTTGAAGGTTGAGGTGGGGAAGGAGAGTGATCCGTGACGACGGCAGGTGAGAGAGAAGGAGAGGAACTTAGGGTTCTGGCCAAACGAATGAGGGAGAATAGAAGTTCTGGGCTTGAGTCGTTGGGCCTTTGGGCCCAAGGTTTTTTTTTACTGACTTTCACCCTCCGTTTCCAATAGTTCTTTCTGGCTGTGGTCTCTTTTGGGCTGAACGTTAGCCCAATTACATTTTGCTGAATGTGCACCCACTTTCCAAACGCACCCCCCCTGCTGGAGCTTTGTTGATTGTTGGGCTGGGCCCAATGAATTACTCACGTACACCTTCCAGTTTTCCCAGCGCACCCCCTTGTTTCCCCCCTTTATTTTTGGTTGTATTGTGGGCTAGGCCCTGTTTTTCTGCATTCACCCCAGTTTTCAGGATGTACCCCCTTCCTCTTACAATTTTTAATTTCTCTTGTATTGGGCATTTGCTTGTAATAGTTAGTTTTATTTTCCTATTTTTTTCTTAGGAATTATAGTGTAGAATATTATTAGCATATTTTCATATAGTATAGAATTTATATTCTTTTATTATTTTCTTTATGGATATTATAGAATCTTTAGGTTATCTTCTATTATGCATTTTTATATGGAATTTCCTATTTTCTTTAGATATTTTTTCTTATAGAATATTATAGAGATGTTAGTATAGCATTTTTCATTCTATTTTCTTTATAGCAAATTATAGAATATCATAGAATAATATAGGATTTTATTTTTCTATACGCATTTTCTTTAATATTTCTTAGAATATTTTCTAGTTGGAATTTAATTGCCGTATTTTAGGAGTAGCGCATTATTTCTATTTTGCTATTGGATTTTGTCTCCTATTTTCGTTTTCATCTGACTTTTATCTCGATTTTATTTCTGGCTGGCCGTGTGACACGATTCAATTGGAGAATAATTTTCGATATCATTTCTCCATCTTGTCTTTGACACGGATATTAATACGCTACCTCTTAGAGGTCGATTTCTCGTATAAGTCGAACCATGACGGTCTAAGCGTCACATTGTCCTAGTTCGAGCATCGTCATCAAGATCCAGAGAGGAGAAGATTGGAATGGAGCTTGCGCGTACGTCAGGAGCCCCGGAGCTGCTTCGTTCATTATCATTGTCGTATTCAAGTCTTCAGGCAACCGTCGAGTGTTATGAGTCGCATCGTTAGATACGAAGGAAATGAAAGTTGAGAAGTTACTTCTCAATCGTCTAGGATGTATAGTATGGTACCCTTAGGATGCCATGCAACGCATTCGTTCCTACGTCTTAGGTTCTTGCGTGCGTGTCCCGAGTTCCTTCCCGTTAGGCGTAGGCCTGCTTCCTCTTTGTTCTCGCCCCGCGCGAGCGAATCCCTGTTTCCTTTCTCTTGCTCCCGTGCAATTGAGATTCGTTTTCCAGTCGAACTACGTTAGCTCTGATCTCTCATGCCCGACGAGAGTACGTAGGCATAGGATGCTGTATCCTAGCGAGCTCCCGTTTTCCGTTTTCCCTTTTCCCAGGTTTTAGCTGTAGTAGGCTGAACTACAGCTGCTCTGATTTCTCATGTCTAATGAGAATATGTAGGCATAGGATGCGATATCCTAGCGAGCACACTAACAACTAACTTTTTTATTCTCTCGCTGCTGTGCGATCAAGACTTTCCCGCTGACGACTGACGTTATCCTTTTCTCTTTCCCTTGCGCATTTGAGACCAGACCGTAGTTTCTAGTTCCCGTAGGTTCCCGTACCTTTAAAACCAACTTAATCTCTCACTCCTATGTGAGAACACCCTGTCTAGCCGTAGTTAGCCTGAACTACGTAAGCTTTGATCTTCCATTCTGTGTGGAAGTACGTAGGCACAAGACGCGAAGTCTTGGCGAGCCAATTCCCTGTAGTTTCCCGAACTACGATGACTCTGACTTTCTCTCTTGAGAATACGTAGGCATAGAGTGCGACGCTCTATCAAGTCAGTTTCCTTCCTGTTTAGATTTAGCATCCGTAGATAGATTGTTTTGCATCCTTTAGACAAACCAAGCAAGCGTGGATCCCGTCGAGTACGACGGACGTGAGGGGTGCTAACACCTTCCCCTCACGTAACCGACTCCCGAATTCAGGATTTGGTTGCAACGACCATTCCTTTCCCGTCTTTGCGGTAGGTTTACTCTGAGCGTTTCCTTTCCCTCCGTTGGGATAAATAACGCACGGTGGCGACTCTTCTGTTCAGCCGGCGCCGATTTTCGCAGTAGCGACAGCTGGCGACTCTGTTGGGGACCGCGATGGTTCCCTATGCATTTGGGATCCAACGTCCCTTAAGAGAGTCAATCCTAGCGCTTGTTTGCTTGTCTTTGGATGTTTACCTTTTGTGTGTTGTATTTTACTGTATTTACAATTTTCGCATTTTGTTATTATCTGTTGCTATTGTGCTGTTGGGTGGTTGTTCCTTTGAGAGAGAAGCCAAAACCCGGGATTGAGTACACACATAGATTTAGAAAGAGAGTAGTGGTTAGCCTGCTTGCTTAGCTCGCACCAGCTAGCCGCGAAATCTCACTCGGACGAGATTCTCTTTGATGCTTCTTGCCTGGCCCTTAGGGCTCGACAAGTTGTCTGACCCGAGGATTGTCGACTCTGGGAACCGATCAGTTGGGAATTAGACTAAGTGAGGCCTCTTCAAGGGATGATGATGCCACACCTTCTGGGTATCGTATCATTGCTCTTGAAAGTCTGTGAAGTTGATACCCGCATAGGATGCCGAACCTTGTCAGTTTAGGTCCATACCCGTGAGTGGGAGGGTTTTGCAGGAAACTTGACTTCCAGCCTACCCGTTATTTTGGTCTTCTCTTCATAGCGAACGTACTCCGTCAGCAGCGCAGCAGTATTCAGAGATTGTGTGGGGGCTGTGATCCCGTGTTTGCTGCATATTGTATTGCATTTGTATAAACGTGTTGCATCATATTGCATGTCATACTCCAGCTAGCCAGAGCTCTTATCCAGCCGTTGTTTTGATGCTGAAGGTGACTACCCGGTGATTGGCCTGAGCCACTGTTGATTTTTAGAAGACGACCAAGGGGTTGAGTTGATTTGAGCAGAATCGAGCAGTGAAGTTAGTTGAAGGTTATCAGTAGCTATGTCTGAAAGCAACTTCCAGTCTCCTAACACCTTGGCAGGGTTCACTATGACGTTCAACCCTTTGTATGGTTCTACTTCCATGGCAGACTTTCCGCAAGTGAACAACCTTACTGCAGACCAGTTTGTGCAGCCTCCTGTTATGGACCGAGATCGACATGAGCAGCCTGTTGTCCGCAATGAACGACCTCCTCTTATCAACAGTCAAGGTGTTGTTTTCCCTGTGCCGAGTATCCGAGGAGAGATACCAGTAGCCAGGACGGTAGACCCAAGAGCTCTTGAGTGTGATAGAAGACTCCAAGTGTTGGAAGAACAAATTAAAGCCTTGAAAGTCAAAGATGCTGATAATTTGAATGCAGCAGGCATGTGTTTGGTTCCTGGCCTAGTGTTGCCTTATAAGTTCAAAGCGCCGAGATTTGAGAAATACAGAGGAGATAGCTGTCCGAAGCAACATTTGGTGATGTTCTGCCGAAGAATGACTTCGTTTGTGCAAAATGACAAGTTGATGATTCATTGCTTTCTGGATAGTCTGACTGGGGCATCTTTGCGTTGGTATATGCAGTTAGAGAGTAATCGGATTCGATCATGGGTGGATTTAGCCAGAGCTTTTCTAAAGCAGTATGATTATAACCTAGACGTAGCTCCTCATCGCATGCAGTTGCAAGAGTTGTCTCAAGAGAACAATGAACCCATCGGGAAGTATGCGCAGAGATGAAGAGAATTTGCTGCCAGAGTACAACCACCGCTTTTAGACCGAGAGCTAACAAGTATGTTTGTAGACTCACTGCAGGATCCGTACCACGAAAGAATGCTTGGACTTCCGTTAAGTTTCTCTGACTTGGTAGTGCTTGGAGAACGCCTTGAGCATGCCATCAAAATCGGGAAAATTCAGATTATTGCAGACGGTCAGGCTAGTGAAGCTGAATCCCTTTATGACTATCAGAATGAAGAAGGAGTTGTGATCAATGCAATCATGTCAGATGTTGAATATCTTCAAGATGAGTTGTTGAAACCTGTTGGTTCTTCATCTTCTCAGAGATTAGTACCTCCTGTGTCTTGTTATGCTGGACAGACAGCTGTGCCTGGGGCACCCTATCAGGAACGTGATGTCACTCCTCATGCAAATCAGCGAACTCGTGGCCGAGGTTATCAGAATCAGCGCCAAAATCAGAATCGACCTCGTAATAACTTGGAACGAAGGAATGCTCCTTCCCACCCAGTGCCTATGCCGTATAGCTAGTTGCTACCATCTTTGATCCAGAGTTCTTTAGTGGAACCGAAAGCTCTTAAGCCTATTCCAGAGCCTTACCCTCTTAGGTACAATCCCCACGTTCAGTGTGGTTACCATGGCGGATATCCAGGGCATTCAACTGAAGATTGTAAAGCTTTTCAGGCAAAAGTACAACAGTTGATCGACCAAGACTGCATTTCCTTTCGAGAAGGATTTTTGTTTGTTCATACCAACTTCTCAGCTGTCTAATCTCGTAGATTTGGAGTTTGTTTTCAAGAAGCCAGTGTTCCAGACAGGCAGACGTCCTCAGCATTGGCAGTCCTCAGACTTTTTATCATTTTCATTTGTAGTTTCTTTTCTGTTAGTTACTACTTGCTATTAAACATTGTTTGTTTTCGAATGGTTATATTGATAAAGTGACTATGCATTTTTCTGAATTAATCATGTCGTTGTCGCTCATTTATTGCATTGCACTGACACTTGCATTTTATTTACTCCACCTTATCACTGTGATTATCAAAGATTGGAGGGAGGATGACGAAACTGAATACTCATAACCGATGATCGTATGCGTTCAGATAAAACCTTGCCGATGACGTACAAGGCATTGTTTCAAATCCCCTAAACACTGGAGATATAAGGAGTTAGTCCCTTGTTAACCACTTCGAGCCAGGAAGTAGAAGTTTTTTCGGACTTTTTAACCCTCACATCTTAACCTGGGGCAGGGTAGTTGTCAGTTAGCTTGACCGAGCATTCAAGTCTTACAGCATTCAAGTCTTACAGAGGAGTGTTGTCTTTCAAGGACCAATTACAGTTTATGCCTCTCAAGAGGTTGTACCTCGTCAACCACAATGGTTAAACCTCACCAACCAGGAGTGAGACAGTTACAATCCTTTCAGAGCAATCAAGACAACCAGTGTTACACGACTTTGTTCCAAAAGAAAAAGAAAGAATAAGAAAGCCCGCTAAGTAAAAAGAAAAGAAAAGCTGGAAAGCTAATACTTAGGCAAAAAATCAGCGCATCCCGCTGGACTTCAAAAGAAAAATCGAAAAGAACTCAAAAGGAGTCAGTCCAGGCAAAAATTAGGGAATCAAAAGAATGAAAAAGAAAGGATATCAATAGAAAAAAATCCCCAGTGAAGTCACAAAGTCGTGTATACAGACACCGAAAACGAAAAAGGAGTAACGGTCACTCCGAGAAAAAAAAACCTTGTGAGTTTCCTTAACTATGGTCCTTACCATTCAACATACCTCTCGAAGAGGCGAGTGCTCGAGCCAAGTTAACTGAACTTTAGGATCGGAGATCATCACGTAGAAGGGGTGGGTACAAATCATGATTTGAGCCGAATATCCTTTGTTTCACGAACCGTGAACCCGACCACGATACAACCCTTAAAAGACCTAATTGAGGTAGGGTTTATTCTGAAAGCGCATTACGATAAGGTTGAGTAACCTGACTCCTTCTTGATTTGCTAATCATATCCTTGTTGTATCTTTCACTGATCCCATCAGCACTACGTTTGAACTCTGGTTCATTTGTCACTCACAATCATGACACATAAATGAGTGACAGCACAATTTTTTCAAAATCTGCTTGAACACTGCATTAAAATTACCATTCAGGATTAAACAATTTTACTTGCAGGTCAGTAGTTGACATGAAGGAAATTCCAACAGGGGGTAATCGAACAGGACTGAATAATTCAGCAGTCTCGATCCAAATGGTGTATGTTTTGGAACCCTGTAAATCAGGGGCATTGACTTCCAGTAAGTTCAGAATCAGTTAGTCTGAGGACAAGTCCCGAAGCTTCAATTGATCAGGGGCAGTTTATTGGAGAAGCAGTTGATCAGAAATGAACCTTTTCGAGACCCCAATCAGGGGAAATCATTTAGAATGTTGTGATTGGAAAGCAGAACCTTCCAGTGAGTGATCAGATCAGGTTGAGTCGCTTATACGCTCATTTCGGGGCAAATCGGTTCAGAAATATTGAAACCAACTGGGTTGATAATTGTTTGGACTGAGGTTGAATCTTTTGTCGTACAGATACCGGGGCAAGTAATCTCGAGGTCGCCTTGTAGCAAGCTGTTCAGAGTGGTATTCCCAAGAGTGGGATTGGGGCAAATTGAAGTGTACTGGGGCAAGTTATTCAAGCAAGTCTGTTTATCCCCAACCAGAATTGAGTATTGGGGAATCGTGTCATTACCCTCGTCAAAAACCTTGACCTTCCGACAAAGGCCCTATTGCCGTTGGATCGTTATCCTACAATAAAACCTGTTACGTGTCAGAACTTTGTAACCAGGTCATTTTCCAAAGTCCAGTTCTTGCCTGGCAAACCGGTAACCAGTTCTCGTCTGGCCCACATTTCTGTAAATACCAGTTCTCGTCTGGTACTTGTTATTTTTTCAACCAGTTATCGTCTGGCCAACCTTTCCGTAAACATCAGTTCTCGTCTGGTGTGGTTTATTGTTGCATCAGTTCTCGTCTGGTGCATATTACCTTTTAACCAGTTCTCGTCTGGTCATCAATTCTCTAACCTGTTTGTTACATCAGTTCTCGTCTGGTGTCCGTTATTGTTACCAATTCTCGTCTGGTCATCACGTCTTTAACCTATTTTGTACCAGTTCTCGTCTGGTGCATGTCAGTTTTCAACCAGTTCTCGTCTGGTCACCGTTCTTTAACCTATTTTGTACTAGTTCTCGTCTGGTGCATGTCAGCTTTCAACCAGTTCTCGTCTGGTCATTTGTTTCTTAACCTATTATCCAGTCAGCCCCGTCTAATGTTCAAACCATAAATCAATTTTCGTCCGATAACCTAATCTATTTTGCTATCAATTCTCGTCTGGTAGTCCATCCTTGAATGCTAGTATCCTCAGCAGAAATATTGATATCCCTGACAGAAGGGGCATTCCCAGCAGTGCGCTGTATACAATCGACCCCATTTGGTTAATCCCTACAGAGTATAGGTTACCAGTGGTTTATAAAGAATATCGCCGTGCAGGGCCGGGCTTCCCTTTTCCAGCATTTATTTTTGAGGTGATTATGTGATAACCGGTTATCCTCAATGGAGTTGACTTTGCCTCCGGCATTTATTTTGCCAAGTGGTTTCAGACCTGGTGTTCTCTGGCAGCTTGCATTTGCATTTACATTTGCATATACCGTCATATTTGTACCTATCCAGAACGCATAGCATATCCGTGCCGTATGGGGCATCGCATTTTCACACAAACACATAACATCTCCATGTCGTGTGGGACATCGCATTTTCAAACATACGCATTTCGAAGCATAGACCAGGTTGGTTACCTATTGGCTTTCGAGTATGTTCCCCTGCAGAGTTGTTTGGTTAAGCTTCTCTTCTCACCCACAGCGGAGTGATTTCTTCATATTTGGTTGTTATGTCGGCACTGAAAAAAAAGAAGAAGAAAAATTGGCATATATCAAACTTCTGAAGCTGCCGCCTGTTGTCGAAAATGGGTGCCTGGCAGTCGATTCAGAATTTCCCCAGGAGAGTTTTCCTCAGGTTCGCTGTGAACTGTGAGGTGACAAGATTCAATCCCATGACAGATGGGAGTCAAGATGTTTGCTTTCTGAAGCATTATTTCGAAGATTCAGTACCTGTGGCGTCACACAGGTGATTGACGAAAAGAAATTTATCAGATAATTGACCAGTTGTTGCCGTAACAACCAAACTTCAGTTCATTGGAAGCAATTCCTCAGGCAGCTCTGCAGTTTATTTCTGCGATTGGAAAATTTCAGGGTTCTTTTGTATTCAACCGTCTTCTACCTTTGAATGTTTGAAAGTCGTTCGCTCTTCAACCATTCAGGTCCAAGCCGTTTGAATAGGGGCAGCTGTTGCACCCTAAAATTTGACCAACCGGTTCCCCTATTTGGTTTATGGTTCGGCGCATTTCGCATTCGCATTCGCATACCGCATACAGTGCATTTTCTCATTCATACTGATTTTATCGGGATTACAGCCATGTTTTCACATTTCGGGTATTTCAGACCGGTTCGAATAATCGGAGGTTATTTTGAGAAGTCACGCACTTTCTGGGTGTTTTTAGCTTACACAGTGATTTTGGAGGTTCTTGGTGTCTGGGTCTACTGCTTGCTTCGATCTGGTCTCGCGCTCTCGTTTATTTTGGTTGATTGCCTTTGTTTGCATTTTTAGGATTTAATAGCCTTTATAGATTTTAAATAGGTTTTATAGTCTTTTTCTAGAGATTAAATAGTTTTTAATAGTTTTAACTGGGTTAATAGATTTTATTGGCATTTTTTTTAGATTAACAGAATTTTAATAGTTTTCTCTAGGTTTTAATAGATAATATAAAATATTAGAATAATAGTTTCTTTTTATTAAATAGATTTTAATATAGGTTTTTTAGATTTTTAATAGATATTAAATTGTTTTTAAATAGTTTGAGTTTTAATTTCTTTTTTGGATAATAGATATTAGTGGATAGTTCTTTTTTTTCTAGAGTTTAAGGAGTTTTTTTTATGATTTTTAATGTGATAATTCCCTTGCTAAATTTTTTTTAATAGGGTTATTAGAGTTTTTTCATTTTTGTTATTTGTTTAGAAATAAATAGAATTTTAATAGGTAATTCTCTTTTTAGAATTTAATTAGATTAATCACCTTTTTAGATGTTAATTAGAGTTTTAATTGAGTTTATTAGAATTAATTAGGACTAGAATAGTTTTAATTTTTATTTAGGCTTTAATTACAGTTTTTTAATTTTCGTTAGTGTTAATTGAGTATTAATTAGATTAATTAGGCTTAATTAGGTGTTAATCAGGCTGCTAATCAAGTCCATTTTCGGTGGGCCTTTTGTCCATTTTCTGAGGCCCACAAACCCCAGGTCCAGTCCACGTGTCTGTCCATATAAGGTCCCACGCGTGTGCATTTTAGGCTCTCCTCTTCACGCCACGTTTTTCCCCCAGAAGAGGCCACCTCATATTTTTCCTCTCTGCATGAGTGCCACTTGGCACTCCATGCATACACTCCACAAGCCACGCGTCCTCCCCACTGCATGCAGAGCCCCCACGTGTTCCCCCTCCATCTCACCGTCCCTTTATCGGCCGACCATGCAACCGCCGCCGGAAGATCACCGGCCACCACTCCAACGGTCTCCGACCACCGTAACAACCGCCGGAAAACACAATTCACCAGAAAACTCACCCGTTTCTCCAGAATCATCAACCATCATCGTCCTCTCTGTTCATCCTCTTTCCCTCCGTTGGGATAAATAACGCACGATGGCGACTCTTCTGTTCAGCCGGCGCCGATTTTCGCAGTAGCGACATCGGTGTTTTCAGCTCTCGCTATTATTTTGAGGACATTTCGGTGTCCGGTTTTTACTGTTTATTTCGCTGTATTCGCGCATCTTTTTTTCTAATCGGTTTAATTGACCTTCCCTGCATTTTTTAGATTTTTTCTCTTAATTTCTAGAATTTTAAATGAATTTTAATTGTTTTTCTAGAATTTTAATTATTTTAAATAGATTTTAATAGTTTTTTAGAGGTTTATTTTCTATTATAGAATTTAATAGATTTTTAATAGCAATTTTCTATTTTTTAGAATAATTCATTTTTAGATATAATAGTTTTTTTTAAATAGATTTAATAGGGTTTAATAGATTTTTTCTATTTTTATTTTTAATAGATTTAAATAGGTAGTAGATTTTTCTATTTCCTATTGGTGTTAGAAATTAATAGAGTCATTAGTTTTATTAGAGTTTAAGAAGATAATTTTCTTCTTAGGATTAGTTAGACATTAATTAGGATATTAATCATTTTATTTTAATTAGGATATTAATCATTTTCTTTTAATTAGGATATTAATCATTAATTATTTTAGTTTTGATTAGCAGTTTTTAATTAGGTCTAGTATTAATTGTCAGTTTAGTGGAATTAATTGAGTTTAATCATCATTTTAACTATCATTTGCAGTTAATTATCATTAATTGGTTTTAGAGTTAATTGAGTTTGGTCAATTGCCATTTTTGGTGGGCCATGTATCCATTTTGGGGGCCCAGTCTGGCCAATGCAATGCCACTTGGCAGCATATAATGAAGCCAGCTCGTTCTCTCTCTCTCTCTCTCTCTCTCTCTCTCTCTCTCTCTCTCTCTCTCTCTCTCTCTCTCTCTCTTCCCTAAGGCCACGTTTCCCACTATCTTTCTCTCGCCACGTATCACTCTGCATGGATGGCCATCTATCCACTCACCTCACCCTCCACGCGTACACAACACGCCACCTCAATCCTTCACCATCTCTGCATGCCTGCCACGTGTTCGCACTTATCCCTCCCCCTCTCCGGCCATGCAAACGCCGACCTCTTTGCATGAGAAATCACATGGCAACCAAACCCGCCGGAATATCGCCGAAAAACCAAGAAGCTTCACCGGAAAACCCATCCCAGCGCCAGAACCTTCATACAACCACCGTCCGTTCATCAGTTCTTCATCACCAAAAATCATCAATTTCCAGGAATCTTCAAGAAACTCCATAACCATTTTCATAAGAAAATCCAGAGATCTCCACCGTGTTTATCAGGTTCATCGCGTTCTTTATCAAAAACTCAATAGATCATCATAATCTTCATCCGTATTCCAACCGTTCGTGGTGCTCTTCATCACCTTCAAAGCTTCTTTCCAGATTTTCTTCAAGATCCCTGAGAATCTCTTTGTAGCTTCTGTTTTCAGATCTTCAAGAACTCGTCACTTCCAACTGTTCAAGAACCTTCGCGGATCTTCAACGCCGTTCCCAGAAACCTCATCAACATCCCTGATCTGCACACTCTTTTTCAGATCGAGCTTCCCATCTTCATACACGCATGAACGAAACTTCACCAGATCTTCACTCAATCTCAAACAATGTTCGTTGGATCTTCCGGAAACGCCAAGATCTGTTGATCTTCGTCACGGCTCGCATGAGAGATTCATCCATCTTCAAGATTTCCTCATCTTCGTTCATCACTGTTTTCACGAAGAACATGCATCATATCCAGATTCACCATTCAAGAACATCATGCACCTGCATATTTTTCGCCAGAAGCTTCTTAGCATGTTCTTGACTGGTTTGGTGTTGTTCAGTAGGAAGAGAGGAAGAAGCAAGGGTTGAGATGAAGGCTGGTAACGGCGGCGGGTGAAGAAGATGAGAGAGGAAGCTAGGATTGCGCCAACATGAACGAGGAAGGCGAAAGAGTATTGTGGGCTCCCTGGGATTGGTCGTTGGGCCTTTGGCCCAATAGTTTTTTTCCCACACCCTCTGTTTCCCATTGGAACCTCCCGGTTCATTTCTTTTCCTTTTTTTGATTGTAGTAGGCCTGAGCCCAACAACGAATTCTGGACCATACACCCCTCGTTTTCCATACCCCACCCCCCGTTTTCTTTATCATTTTTTGCTGTTGTAATTGTAGTTGGGCCAGACCCACCGTGTAATCTGCTGCAACATCCCCCATTTTTGCCTTACGCCCCCTCCCCTCTATTATTTTTTTATTTTTTGTAATGGCTGTTAGGCTGGGCCCATTGTATTGCTTGATGTACCCCCTGTACTGGATGATAACACGAAATCATATATATATTTTGATGCATAATTCAACTGAAGTTTAACTGTTTTCGATCCGATTTCGAGTTATTTCCGTGTTATTTGTCTGATGTTTTGCAGGTATTTGATGATCACGTCTAAACAAGGCATTATGAAGAAAAGAAGCAATCTCAGACAAAATATGGACGAAAAAAGGATGAAAACATCATGAAACGCGCAGAATGCTGATTTTGCTGCTGTGACGACCGTCACAGCTCCATGACGACCGTCACACGGGTGACGACCGTCATGCAGGCAAAAACGCTCCACTTCAATTGCACGTTAATGAAGCAGTTCCAAGTCCCAAATAGTGGACCACTACTCCCTGATTTTTCTGCCTCAAAGTCCACCCTCTTCAATTATAACCGTTAGAATTCCATTTCTATAAAAAGGGAAGAAGGGGACCTCAGAAAGGGAGCCGCATTCATACAACGAAGTGCTGCCAATTTATTTCCAGAGCAACCTTTCAAGTTTTTAATATTCTTATTTATTTCTCTTTGCTTTTTCTGCATTCCTTTCATTCTTCTGTAATTTCTATTTCCGTTGTACGATCAAATTGGCATAAAAACCAGAATCCTGCCAACATCTGTGGAGGATCTGCCCAAAGGCCAATTGGAATATTTACAGGTTTCTCATTTCAATCGTAATTCCAGTTTTATTATGATGCATGCTATTATTTATTGTTTTTATTTATGTTTTACCTTTCCCAAATCCATGTCTAGCTAAATTTAGGTAATCAATATGTAGTAATAATTCCAAAGGGATTTGATAATAACTGGTTGAAAATTCTCTTTTCAAAAGTAATTTATGGTCTGAGTGTTTAAAATTAAATTACTAAATAAACTTCGTCGCGAAAGCGAGAACTTATTTAAAAGTAGTTTTGCCACGAAAGTGGGAAATTAATTAAGATACGAACCAACAAGCGAAAGCTGCGGCAAGATCAGATAGTAAACACTAGTCACTCATTTTAATAACAGCGAAAGCACTTTAAAATGAATTAGAACTTAGAGATTTCCAAAAACTAACTTTAACCCCGAAAGGGATACGAAAGTGTACGTTTGGCCCTTAGAATTATGATTAGCGTCAATAACCATCGTGAGGCGAGAGTCTTCAAATCACCATTTTCTGCTTAAATCAACTCTGAAAATTATTTCATACACCGGTAACTTGTCAAATCCCCGAAGAACACAATTGCTGCATATCAATTCAATTAATTAGACTTTAATTTACATTCTTAGTTCCCTTTAGTGACAAATCATATTCCCTTAAACATATTCTACCTAGCTAAACATAGTAACTCCCGAGAACGCTAGTTTGATTACGAGTCCCTGTGGGATCGATATCTATTATTACTACGCGATAGACTGTGCACTTGCAGTTAGGTTGTATTAGACATAGAAAGTCGCGATCAAGTTTTTGGCGCCGTTGCCGGGGACCCGTTTAGTCAATAGTGTAACCTTCTGTTACGCCGTATAGACTAGGTTAACAATTTTCATTTTTCCTTTACTAGTGTTGTCGATTATATGCCAAGTAATCGCTCACAAGGCGATATCTTGAAACCTTCAGTCGTAGAACTAGAACACTTCTTACATCTAAGAAGCCGAATCATTGAGTACCAACTCAAACATAACATTCCCGATCCTCTCACTCCCATTCCCAAATCCGAAGAAGAATCAAACATGGCTGAAGGACCTCCAAACAAACCGCTGAAGGCATACGCTACACCCTCTCAGATGGAGCCTAGAAGTAGCATTGTTGCCCCAGCTATTACCCGAAATGATTTTGAGCTGAAACCTTCATTGCTGTCAGCTGTACAACAAAACCAATTCTCAGGAAACGCAACTGAGGATCCGAACGAACATCTAACGAAGTTTGTACAATACGCAGACACGGTGAAAGCAAATGGAGTAACTCCAGACACGATAAGACTTCGTCTTTTCCATTCTCTCTTAGAGACAGAGCGTGGACATGGTTACAATCTTTACCATCCAACTCCGTTACAACGTGGGAACAATTGAAGAACGTCTTCTTAGCGAGATATTTTCCGCCAAGCAAGACTGCTA
Source organism: Lathyrus sativus (assembly GCA_963859935.3). Lineage (NCBI taxonomy): Eukaryota > Viridiplantae > Streptophyta > Magnoliopsida > Fabales > Fabaceae > Lathyrus > Lathyrus sativus. The sequence continues at coordinate 429,631,765 of OZ012739.1, read as the reverse complement.
TGCTTAGAGCTCAAATCAACGGATTTCGACAAAAAGATACTGAATCTCTTTACGAAGCATGAGAATGATTCAAAGATATGATGAGAACATGTCCTCACCACGGTCTAGAAGACTGGGTGACAATCCATACTTTTTATAATGGGCTTTTATACAATACTAGATTGACAATAGACGCCGCCGCGGGCGGTGCACTTATGGATAAGCCATACGACGAAGCCTATCAATTAATCAAAAACATGTCTCAAAACCATTGCCAATGGGGAGGTGAACGCACTCCAACAGAGAAAACCACAACGAAAGGTGGGATGTACGAGATCAGCAGTCTTGAAAAGTTCAACGCTAAAGTAGATGCTCTAGCACAGAAGATTGATAGTCTGACCGTTAACCCCACTGCAACCGTCGCTGCCGTAACTCCGAATTGCAAGTTATGCGGAATCACCACTCATAATGCGCCCGAATGCCCATTGCTAGCCGGAATCCCACCAGACAAAGTAAATTATGCTCAAGGAAATCCTTACGCAAATACCTATAACCCAGGTTGGTAAAATCATCCAAACTTTTCTTACAAAAGCGAAAATGCATTGCAAATGCCTACTGCTCCACCAGGATATCAGAAACCAGCTGCTGCTCAGACTGCACCTAGGAAATCAAACCTCGAATTGATGATGGAAAAATTCATAGCTACTCAAGCTCAAACAAACAAAGAATTCCTGAATCAAAACATACACACTAGCGAGCAAATTAAACAGTTGACAGGAAAAGTAGACGCTTTAGCCACCCACAACAAAATGCTAGAAACACAGATATCACAAGTGGCTCAACAACAAGCCTCTGCTGCCGCACCCGCTGGCACGTTTCCTGGACAACCCGAACATAATCCAAAAGGCCAAGCAAATGCTGTAATACTAAGAAGCGGAAAAGAATTGGACGAACCGATCGATCTGAGGACCGAAAACTCAGCCATGCAACAAAAACCAACTGAACAAGCAGAAAAGAAATCCGAGTTAGAGAAGAAGGAAGACAACGAGAAGGAGGATACCGCAAGTGAAAAAACTCAAGCACCTCCAGCGCCATATAAACCACCTATTCCTTATCCGCAAAGACTAATAAACTCCAAAACTTCAGGACAGTTTAAGAAATTTGTAGAGCTCCTTAAACAGCTGAATATTACTATTCCTTTTACAGAAGCAATAACTCAAATGCCGTCTTACGCTAAATTTCTCAAAGAAATCCTGTCGAATAAGAGAAAGATCGAGGATAACGAAACAGTTACACTTACTGCAGAGTGTAGCGCCATTATTCAAAACCGCATGCCTCCTAAATTAAAAGACCCAGGTAGTTTCTCCATACCCTGCGTCATAGGAAAGTTCGTAATAGACAAAGCTCTATGCGATTTAGGAGCCAGTATCAGTGTTATGCCTTTATCTATATGCAAAAAGCTGAATATGGGAGACCTCAGACCAACCAAAATGTCCGTACAATTAGCTGACCGATCAGTAAAATACCCCGTCGGAATACTGGAAAACGTTCCAGTACGCATAGGACAATTCTACATTCCAACCGACTTCATAATCATGGACATCAAGGAGGACACTGTTACCCCAATTATCCTAGGAAGACCATTCCTAGCTACAGCCGGAGCGATTATAGACGTGAAGAAAGGAAGGCTAACATTCGAAGTAGGAGAAGAAAAGATAGAGTTCATTCTCACCAAGTTCTTACAAGCACCAGCCATTGAAGATACCTGCTATTTAGTAGATGAAATTGAAGAATGCATAAGAGAACTTGAAAATGAAGAGACCACGTATTCAGAAATAATAAAGATTCAAATACCTGATATTTCTGAAGACGACGATTGGCGTAAACCGTATAAAGACGACAGCCTAAGCGAAAGCTTAGCACTGACTCCAAACCATATTCCAGGTCCGAAGAACCCATCTTTAGAACTTAAAACACTACCCAAAAACCTTAGATATGAATTTCTAGACGATGAACTAAAAAGACCAGTGATAGTCAACGCTGACTTAGGACAACCAGAAACCGAAAAGCTATTAGAAGTCCTAAAGAAGTACCCCACCGCGTTAGGCTATAACATAAGCGATCTAAAAGGTATAAGCCCTTCAATCTGTATGCATCGAATTACAATAGAGGAAGACTCTAAAACCTTTAGAGAGCATCAGAGAAGACTGAACCCCATCCTAAGCACTGTAGTCAGAGATGAAGTAAAAAAATTGCTAGATGCAGGAATCATCTATCCAATCTCCGATAGTGAGTGGGTTAGCCCAGTTCATGTCGTACCGAAGAAAGGAGGAGTCACAGTAGTTAAAAACGAAAAAGGCGAATCAATAACAAAAAGAGTCGTGACTGGAAGCAGGATGTGTATTGATTATAGGAAGCTTAACAAAGCCACACGAAAAGATCATTTCCTGTTACCCTTCATAGACCAAATGTTGGAAAGATTAGCCAAACATTCATATTTCTGCTATCTAGATGGTTATTCAGGATTCTTCCAAATTCCCATTCATCCTGATGACCAAGAAAAGACTACATTCACATGTCCTTATGGTACTTTTGCTTACCGTCGAATGCCGTTCGGACTCTGTAATGCTCCAGCAACCTTCCAAAGATGCATGATGGCAATCTTCGCAGATTTCATAGACGACATCATGGAAGTATTTATGGACGATTTCTCAGTATGTGGACAAAGTTTCGAAGGATGCCTACAAAATTTAGAAATGGTATTAGAATGCTGTGTAAAAGTGAACCTCGTCCTAAATTGGGAAAAATGCCATTTTATGGTCCGACAAGGAATAGTTCTAGGACATGTCATATCAGATAAAGGAATTGAGGTCGACAAAGCTAAAATAGAGATTATAAAAGATCTCCAACCTCCAAAATCCGTACGAGAAATACGGAGTTTTCTAGGACATGCCGGTTTCTACCGAAGATTTATAAAAGATTTTTCGAAAATCACAAAACCTCTGACCGGCCTGTTGATGAAAGATGTTGAGTTCGTCTTTGACGACGACTGTCTAAAAGCATTCGAAACATTAAAATCAGCCCTTATCACCACACCAATTATGCAACCACCCGATTGACGACTACCGTTCGAAATCATGTGCGATGCGAGTGATTATGCCGTAGGCGCAGTTCTAGGACAAAGGAAGGACAAGAAACTCCATGCCATCTACTATGCCAGTAGAACCTTAGATCCTGCCCAAATGAACTACGTTACCACAGAGAAGGAACTTCTAGCAGTTATATTTGCGCCTGACAAATTCCGTTCTTACTTAGTAGGAGCAAAAATTATCATATACACAGACCACGTTGCCATTAGGTACCTAATAAGCAAAAAGGATGCCAAACCAAGACTATTGAGATGGATCCTGTTATTACAAGAGTTTGACTTAGAAATCAAAGATAAGAAAGGAACCGAGAACGTTGTTGCAGATCACTTATCCCGAATAGAAGGCATCCAACACGAACCAGTACCGATAAACGACGATTTCGCGTATGAACGTCTGATAGCCAAATTAGAAAGTGACATACCCAACTCAATCTCGGAAGATCCAGAATTCGAAAAAGCCATAGAAGCCGTCTATGCCCAAGTCACATTACCTTGGTATGCTGACATCGTTAATTACCTCGCTGCAGGCGTGCTTCCACCGGATCTCACTTATCAGCAAAAGAAGAAATTCTTCCACGATCTGAAACATTATTATTGGGACGAACCTCTACTCTTCAAGAGAGGGGCCGACAACATATAACGTCGCTGTGTCCCAGAGGAAGAAATAGAAAATATCATTTCCCAATGCCATTCAGCACCATATGGTGGCCATGCTAGTACATCCAAGACGTGCGCTAAGATTCTCCAAGCCGGCTTATTCTGGCCTAACCTCTGGAAAGACGTTCACATCGCTGTGCTAAAATCTGATCGATGCCAACGAACCGGCAACATCTCACGACACGATGAAATGCCTCAGAAAGGAATCTTAGAGGTAGAAATCTTTGACGTATGGGGAATAGATTTCATGGGACCATTCCCACCTTCTTTTGGTAATAACTACATACTCGTCGCTGTAGACTACGTGTCTAAATGGATAGAAGCCATTGCTGCTCCAACAAACGACGCACGAGTAGTAATCAAACTCTTCAAAAACACAATCTTTCCTAGATTCGGTGTACCCAGACTCATCATTAGTGACGGCGGATCTCACTTCATATCGCGAATATTTGATAAACTTCTCTCTAAATATGGAGTCCGACACCGAGTAGCTACACCTTATCATCCGCAAACTAGCGGACAAGTAGAGGTCTCGAACAGAGAAATAAAACAGATATTGGAGAAGACTGTCGCTACCTCAAAGAAAGATTGGTCATCAAAGCTACAAGAAGCTTTATGGGCTTATAGGACCGCTTTTAAGACACCAATAGGTATTACACCCTACAAATTAGTTTACGGTAAATCTTGCCATCTCCCTGTAGAATTAGAGCATAAGGCCTTCTGGGCCATTAAGACACTCAATTTCAACTACACCGAGGCAGGAGAAAAGCGAATCTTGAACTTACACGAATTGGAAGAACTTCGATTAGATGCTTACGAAAATGCCCGTATCTACAAAGAACGAACTAAAAAGTGGTACGATAAACGTTCAGTCAAGAAACAATTCAGTGTGGGAGACATCGTATTGCTATTTAATTCAAGATTAAAACTCTTCCCAGGTAAACTAAAATCTAGGTGGTCTGGACCTTATAAAGTGACTAAAGTACTTCAGAGCGGAGCTGTTGAGATTACCGATAAGATGAATGCACCGTTTATCATAAACGGGCAACGTCTCAAACATTATAATAAGAATGAAAACAACCCTCAAGTTTGCAGTATAACATTGCTTGAGCTTCCAGCTCAAACACCCGAATAGCTTTTCACCAAGCTATCGTCAGGCTTTAGACGTTAAAAACAGCGCTTACTGGGAGGCAACCCAACTTTTCCCGAAATTTTTCCTCGTTACTGTATTTCAATTTTTATTTAAAATTTTACTTTGAAATTTTAACAAAACTTCTAAACTTATAATTATTACTACTTTCGTTTGTTTTCATATTTTTATTTTTATTTTATTTTTCTCTTTTGTGTTTTGTTTCTACCGCTTTTTGTTTTTAAAAAAAATCCTGACTTCAAACTTCTGTTTTAAACTTTTCAGGATTTTAAAAGTCTTCAAAATATTCCTCCTGTTTTCTCCGACTTACCTGCGAGTATGGCCGAGTACGACTTCACAAAGGTTCATTTTCGAGGACTAGCTCAAAAGGCAAGATTTGCAGCACTAACTGAAAGAGAAATCGCCTTAACGTTGTATTATGATAATTCTACCATGGATAAACTAGGAATCACGGATAGCATTCAATACCTGTTCAATCAACTGGGTTGAGAGAACACTGCTTTAAAAACACGTTTTGCTACCTATAAGGATCTCACCTATGAATTCCTTAGTTCGTTCAGATACATACCCAACTATGGTTTTGGATCCAACACAGAGCTGATTACCTTTCGAATGTTTGGAATGGACCAAACCCATAGCCGGATGTCACTAGCTAACCTCCTAGGATTTCCTAACGGACCGCATGTGTTCATCAGTGCAGAAGATGACGATATTGATTTTGAACTCGACCAATTCTGGGGTAGAATCACAGGCGACTATCACCCTGAACCAGACAGAATGTATAATGATGATATTCATAACCCAGCTTTCAGATACTTCCACAAGATACTAGCTCACACCTTTTTCGGGAAAGAAGAAAATATTACCACAGTATCTAAAGAGGAGTTATTCATCATGTTCTGTGCTTCCCAGGGACGTACAGTAAATGCAGTTCCTTTCATGATGAGATCTTTCAGAAGCCTCACGCAGGAACCACAGTCACCTATTCTTATAGGAGGCCTCGTGACAATGATTTCCCACGAGCTTGGCCTTAGATTCCACTTAAATGCAAGCACTCGTTTTGGCACCATCCGACCCATGAATATACAATTCTGCTTTAACAGGTGCATTTTAGGAACTATGGGACCTGGACCTTATGAGTACCTCATTAACGAAAAACCAGTACAGCTATTCACATTGCCTGATCATCAGATGACAAGTTTCCACAACAAGGACAACTGGCTTTATGAATTGGACGAGCCTATGGGACCTCCTTCACCTCAGTCAACACCACAGAACTATATGTATGACAGTGACCGCATCTCTGAGGCACACGACTATATGTACTATGAGGATGCTGTATCCGAAGCTGAAGTAGACCCTATGACTCCTCCGCACTACAACACCTATCCTGAGCCTATCCTTGAGGAGACCATCGACAAAATGGATACTGTTCTACTCCGATTGGACAACGTTGATGCAGCTCTGACTACTGTAAAAGATGACATCGCAGGCATACACAGCGAACTGGTAGTCTTCATGGACTTAGTTTGTGACCAGCTCGACTACTACGCACGGAAATTCGATGAGTTGAAGGCACAAAAAGACTAGATACTAGTTTTAGCAGTAGATTCAGTTTAGTTTGGTTTAGTTTAGTTTCGTTTAATCATTTGGATTTTTCGCATTGTTAGTTCCTTTATGTACTATATACACTTATTTCAATTTCTTGTTATTTCAATTATAGTCTTTATTCAATTATTTTGTTTTTACGTTACTCTTTGTTTATTGGCTGCTATATTACATTGCCGTATCAATACTAGGCCTAAAAGTCACTGCAAGAACGCCTGTTGCACCCCAAAATTTGCCCTCACAATACAAGACTTTGTGTTCCAAGAAGGTTCACAAGGTTCACAAAATTCACAATTGGTCAGAAGAGTTGACAATTCCCTCAGACAATGCACCTCCTAAGCAGTGCATCCAAAACTAGGGTTTTGACTTTAATCAGGCTAAATGGACTTCCAAGACTTCAAGTGAGCTTCATAACATCTTATATGAGCAAAATTCTGCGTTCTGCAGATTTTGCTGCTGTGACGACCGTCACAGGACCCTGACGAGCGTCACGCGGGTGACGACCGTCACGAACCCAAAACTGCTATCTGATATAACAGGGTTGCGTTTTCTCTCCCACTACCCTCATTTCAACTTCCAATCATCAGAACTCCTACCCCACTCCAAATTTTCATTCTCCCCATATTGCACCATTTATTTCAACTCCTATCTCAACTTCCTACCACACTTCTGTCATCTCTTTCCACTTTGCAGAACAGCCCCAAATCCTCAGAACCCTCTCAATCTTCCGGCAATGGCAAGAACTACCGAAACCCCAGATATCAGTAACATTGTGTTCAGCGAAGGTGACTTGGGCGAAAGACAGCGGGCCAACTACACCGCATTCCATCAAAGGTCGCTCCAGCCGACTCACTATCCCCACATTCCATCGCTCACGGAGCTCGGAATCCTTGAAGGCGTCACTTGGATGCTTCAAAGAGCCGCCATCTGGAACCTATGCACCAATCCACTGCCAACGTATGAACAACTCACTCTCGAGTTCCTGAGTTTGTTCACCTACGTCACATCCAGTGGCGACCTCAACCAACACTCTGGTGCCGCATGCTTCCGGATGTTCGGCACAAACTATCAGGTGAACCAAAACCAGATTGCCGCCATCTTACAGCTACCTCGAGGTGACAACGCTCACCGCCGCCTCACCGATCAGTTCCAGCACGAAGCTTTCGCGCTGTGGTACCAGTTGACCGTCATCAATGCCGATGGTTGGGATTCTCTGCACGCCATGCATATCCATAACCCGACCATCCGGTACTTTCACCGAGCATTGAGCAACACAATCTTCGCCAGGGACAGCAACCATAAGGTGAACTCGAAAGAGCTCTTCTTCCTCCATTGCGTCTTCAACAACGAGCCTATCAACGCCACTCTGTTCCTCCTGGCCCACATTCAGGCCAATTGCAACCGTGGCTCCAAGCCATTCTACTTTGGCGAGATTGTCACTGCCATTGCACTTGGGCTGAACTTAGGCGACCGCCTCCAGCACCTCCATGCCATCCCCTCGGTGTTCCTTGACACCGACCACTGCAGAGCCTCCCACCTTATCCGCTCCAGAGCCGACGGCAAGTACCATCCGGTAGTGCATGGCAAAACCGTCCGAAGCATCATCCTTCCATCATGCACCCGCACACACCCAGAGGATCGTACCAACTAGTTATTTGACCTCACTGCCCCTCCTGCTGCCGCTGCTCCAACTCAGGACCACACCCAAGGTTCTGATGATGAAATCCAAGCTGAGTTGGACAGGCCGGAGCAGCCGGAGGCATCGCAGCCCCCTCCTTCCGAAGGTACATCCTCTCGTCGCCGCCGCCATCATCCAGTGCCCGACTACACAGAAGAGGACCTCCGCCGCTCTCTCGACCAACAGGCCCAGATACTCGCTATGCTGCAGCAGCAGAATCAACGAGCAGACCAGTTCGAAGCTTGGCACCGGACCCAAATGCAACAACTTCAAACCGGCCAAGCTACCATTACTGAGAACCTGGCGAATCTGACTTTGCAGGTCGAAGGTCTCCGTGACACTGTCTACCACACCGGAGCTGAGTTATGAGGACCGAGTAGCCCTGGCCAGAGCCAGAGGATGCCAACACGGACGTGACCGAGGCAGCGGACATGATTAGTTATCATTTTCCTTATTTGTTTACTATATTTCCAGTTTATTTGTACTTTCATTCCAGTTGTATCTCCCTCTCGCATGCTTCAAAATCAGTGGGGACACTGATTGAGATAATGTGGGAGCGGAGCCTTTATTTCCATTCCACTGTACTTTGAATTTCGTAATTTCTATATAAACATTTTCTATTTTTAGCAAATAAAGCTCGTTTATATATCCTTTTTCCGTTACGCAAACATCCCCACGTTATTCGACGTAAACAACAAATTTTTTCGTTCGTTCCTCAAAAGCAAAAGCATCACGAGAATGCACCCGAGTTCAAACCAAGTTTTGAAACTCCGAGGAAACGACAGTTCTAACAAAACCAGTACCGTCCTGACACCTTAGATCTCTGGTTTATGCGAGTCGGTTTCACTACCTACGTGTACCAAAGTCTCAAGTGTCTACGCAAACTCAGCCCCAAGTAGTTTATACTAGCAGTCAGCACCATCCTAAAACACTTCTAAGCAAGTAACCGATGCAGATAAGTGTATGATCTCCAAAAAGATGAAAAATCATGAAAAGAGAGCTAGATAGCCCAAAAATATAAGACACGTTTCCTTCTAAGTTAGGTGCTCCTCACCCGAGCATTTAGCCCAACGGCACGTAAACTCATTGAAAAATCAATGAAATAAGCTTATGATCAATGAAGAAGATCAAAAACAGAAATGAGATCATATTCACTAACAGGTCGACTTGCCATGAAAGTGTATGGACAACGGGCTTAATGTGATTGCGCTAGAACAAACAGGGTGAACTTGCCGCGAGAACCTTGACACCAAGCTACAGTAGCATGACTGGGACCGATTTGCATAAGAAGGAGACCTCCGAAGACTTATAGTCCAGTGTCGTCATGGTACTCGTTTTGTTCTTACCAAGAATCCCGGTTTTTCCCAACTTTGCGAACGAAGAAGCTGCCTCGTGCTTGCCGACTTTTTCATGTTTTACTTGAGGACAAGCAAAGATTCAAGCTTAGGGGAGTTTGATAACATGAAACCGTATATATATTTTGATGCATAATTCAACTGAAGTTTAACTATTTTCGATCCGATTTCGGGTTATTTCCGTGTTATTTGTCTGATGTTTTGCAGGTATTTGATGATCACGTCTAAACAAGGCATTATGAAGAAAAGAAGCAACCTCAGACGAAATATGGACGAAAAAAGGATGAAAACATCATGAAAAGCGCAGAATGCTGATTTTGCTGCTGTGACGACCGTCACAACTCCATGACGACCGTCACACGGGTGACGACCGTCACACCTTGTGACGACCGTCATGCAGGCAAAAACGCCCCACTTCAATTGCACGTTAATGAAGCAGTTCCAAGTCCCAAATAGTGGACCACTACTCCCTGATTTTTCTGCCTCAAAGTCCACCCTCTTCAATTATAACCGTTAGAATTCCATTTCTATAAAAAGGGAAGAAGGGGACCTTAGAAAGGGAGCCGCATTCATACAACGAAGTGCTGCCAATTTATTTCCAGAGCAACCTTTCAAGTTTTTAATATTCTTATTTATTTCTCTTTGCTTTTTCTGCATTCCTTTCATTCTTCTGTAATTTCTATTTCCGTTGTACGATCAAATTGGCATAAAAACCAGAATCCTGCCAACATCTGTGGAGGATCTGCCCAAAGGCCAATTGGAATATTTACAGGTTTCTCATTTCAATCGTAATTCCAGTTTTATTATGATGCATGCTATTATTTATTGTTTTTATTTATGTTTTACCTTTCCCAAATCCATGTCTAGCTAAATTTAGGTAATCGATATGTAGTAATAATTCCAAAGGGATTTGATAATAACTGGTTGAAAATTCTCTTTTCAAAAGTAATTTATGGTTTGAGTGTTTAAAATTAAATTACTGAATAAACTTCGTCGCGAAAGCGAGAACTTATTTAAAAGTAGTTTTGCCACGAAAGTGGGAAATTAATTAAGATACAAACCAACAAGCGAAAGCTGCGGCAAGATCAGATAGTAAACACTAGTCACTCATTTTAATAACAGCGAAAGCACTTTAAAATGAATTAGAACTTAGAGATTTCCAAAAAATAACTTTAACCCCGAATGGGATACGAAAGTGTACGTTTGGCCCTTAGAATTATGATTAGCGTCAATAACCATTGTGAGGCGAGAGTCTTCAAATCACCATTTTCTGCTTAAATCAACTCTGAAAATTATTTCATACATCGGTAACTTGTCAAATCCCCGAAGAACACAATTGCTGCATATCGATTCAATTAATTAGACTTTAATTTACATTCTTAGTTCCCTTTAGTGACAAATCATATTCCCTTAAACATATTCTACCTAGCTAAACATAGTAACTCCCGAGAACACTAGTTTGATTACGAGTCCCTGTGGGATCGATATCTATTATTACTACGCAATAGACTGTGCACTTGCAGTTAGGTTGTATTAGACATAGAAAGTCGCGATCACTGGACTACTATCCCCCCTGCTGTATTTTTATTTTTATTTATTTGTTTCATTTTTTCTATTTTCTTTAGATTTTATTAAAATTTTATATAGAAATAGTGAATATAGAAATAGTGAAAATATAGTAGTATATAGATTTTATAATATAGAAGTTTTTCTATTTTCTTTATAGAATATTATAGAATTTTTAGGATACTTTCTAGTATGCAATTTAGATAGAATTTTCCATTTTCTTTAAATAGTGTTTCTTAGAATATTATTGTGTATGGAGTTTTTCATTCTATTTTCTTTATAGAACGTTATAGCATTTTAGATAGAATTTTATATGCTATTTTCTATTACGCATTTCTTTAGATATTTCTTTAGAATGTTTTCTAGTAGAAATTAATTGCCGTATTTTAGGAGTAGCATATCATTTCCATTTGTGATTGAATTTCTCTCCTATTTTCTCTCCTGTCATCTGATTGTACTCCGATTTTATTTTTGGCTGGCCGTGTGACATGATTCAATTGGAGAATGATTTTCGATATCATTTCTCTATCTTGTCTTTGACACGGACATCAATACGCTACCTCTTAGAGTTCGATTTCTCGTATAAGTCGAACCATGACGGTCTAAGCGTTACATTGGTATTGATTCGAGCGTCCTCATCAAGGATCCAGAGAGGAGAATATTGGAATGGAGCTTGCGTACATGTCAGGAGCCAACGGAGCCGCTTCGTTCAACATCATCTTTCTTATGCAAGTCCTCAAGCAACCGTCGAGCGTTGTGAGCTGTATCGTTAGATACGTAGGAAATGACAGTTGATGAGTTTCTTCTCAATCGTCTAGGATGTCTAGTATGGTACCCTTTGGGTGACATGCGACGCATTCGCTCCTACGTCTTAGGTTCTTGCGTGTGTGTCCCGAGTTCCTTCCCGTTTAGGCGTAAGCCTGCTTCCTCTTTGTTCTCGCCCCCGTGCGATCGAAACCCTTTTCTCTCGCGTTCAGGAGATCGAGACCCCTTCTTTTGCCCCTGTGCAATCGAGACTCGTTTTCCCATCAAACTATGTTTGCTCTGATCTCTCGTGCCAGACGAGAGTACGTAGGCATAAGATGCGATATCCTAGCGAGCTCCCTTTTTTCCTTTTCCCGTTTCGCTATAGTTGGCTGAACTACAACTGCTCTAATTTCTCGTACCAGATGAGAATATGTAGGCATAGGATGCGATATCCTAGCGAGCACACTAACAACTAACTTCTGTTTTCTCTCGCTGCCATGCGATCGAGACTTTCCCGCTAATGACTGACGTTCCTTTTCTCTTGCCCGAGCGCAATCGAGACCAAACCATAGTTCTAGAACCCGTAGGTTCCCATACCTTCAAAACCTGACATACTACGTCCGTTCTATCGCAAATAGGTAACGCCTAAGCCTCCGTCGAGCGAGCAGCATACACCTAACTGCTAGAATGCGTACGCCAGTATCGTCAATCTTTTCTCTCACCCATGTGTGATTGAGAACACCATGTCTAGCCAAAGTTAGCCCGAACTACGTAAGCTCTGATCTTTCACGCCGTGTGAAAGTACGTAGGCACAAGACGCGACGTCTTGGCGAGCAAAATCCCCTGTAGTTTCCTGAACTACGTTGACTCTGACTTTCCCATTGCACGAGGGCTATCGAGTCAGTTTCTTTTCGTTTAGCTTTAGTAGCCGTAGATAGATTGTTTTTCACCCGTAGACAAACCAACAAGCATGGATCCCATCGAGTACGATGGACGTGAGGGGTGCTACTACCTTCCCCTTGCGTAACCGACTCCCGAACCCAGACAATGGTTGCGATGACCTTATCTTATACCTGTTAGTCAGGTTTTTCCGATCGTTTCCTTTCCTGTTCTGAGGGATAAATAGCGAAAGGTGGCGACTCTTCTGTTTTGCCGGCACCTTATTTTCGCGGAAGCGACAACTGGCGACTCTGCTGGGGAATTCGATAGTTTCCTGAGGATCCAACGTCCCCTATGTGAGTCAATCACGGGATCCAATGTCCCTGAGAGAGTCAATCCTAGCGCTTGTGTGCTTGGCTTTGGGTGTTTATTTTTTGTGCGTTGTATGTTGTATATTACTGATGTATTTACATTTCCCACACTATATTTTTATCTGTTGCTATTATGCTATTGTGGGAGAAGGGAGCTCTGATGAGTGAGAAGCCAGACCCAGACTTGAGTGTACCTAGCATTAGTTATGGAAATTAGTGGGCGCGTGCTTGCTTTGCAGGCACTAGTGTCTCATGAAATCCACGCTCAGACGAGGTTCTCCCGGTTGACTTCTTTTCCAGCCCTTTGGGCTTGAGGGGTTGTTGGTTTGGAGGATTGTTGACTCTGGGGACCAATCATTTGGGATTTAGCTAAGTGAGGCCGCTTCAAGAGATGATGATGCCACACCTCCTGGGTATCGTATCATCGCTCTTGAAAGTCTGTGACACTGATGACCGCATAGGATGCCGAACCTGTGTCAGTTTAGGTCCATACCCGTGAGTGGAAGGGTTTTTGCAGGAAACTTGACTTCCAGCCTACCCGGTATCGTTGGTTTTCTCTCGTCAGAGCAAACTTATCCCGTCAGCAGCACAACAGTAATGAGAGCCTTGTGGGGGCTGTGATCCCGTGTTTGCTGCATCTTGCATTGCATTTGCATAATCATCTTTGCATCATATTGCATATCATGCTCTAGCTAGTCTGAGCTCTTATCTAGCCTTTGTTTTGCTTCAGAGGGTGATTCTCCGGTGTTTGGTCTGAGCAAGTGTTGATTGTTGGAAGACGACCAAGGGGTTGAAGCAGATTTGAGCAGGATCAAGCTGTGAAGTCAGTTGAAAGTTGTTGGTAGTTATGCCAGAGAGTAACTTCCAGTTTGTTGATACCTTGTCAGGTTTCACTATGACGTCCAATCCTTTGTATGGTTCTATGCCTGATGAAGACTTTCCACAAGTGAACAACCTTACTGCAACTCGACTTGTACAGCCTTCTGTTGAAGACCGAGATCTACATGAGCAGTTTGTTGTCCGAAGTGAACGCTCTCCTTCTATTGATACCTCAGACTATCAGGGTGTTGTTTTCCCTGTGCCAAATTCCCGAAGAGAGGTCCCGATAGCAAAGACTAAAGACCCATTAGCTCTCGTGTATGTTAAAAGATTTCGTGCGTTGGATAAAATATTCAAAGCCTTGGAAGTTAAAGATGCTGTTAACCTCAATGTTGCAGACATGTGTCTGGTTTCTGGCCTAGTGTTACCGCCTAAGTTCAGAGCGCCGAGGTTTGAAAAGTACAAAGGAGATAGTTTCCCGAGGCAACATTTGGTGATGTTCTGCCGAAGAATGACTTCGTTTGTGCACAACGATAAGTTGATGATTCACTGCTTTCAGGACAGTCTGATTGGGGCATCTCTGAGTTGGTATATGCAGTTAGAGGGTAATCAGATCCGATCATGGGTGGATTTAGCCAATGCTTTTCTGAAACAGTACGACTATAACCTAGACATGGCTCCTAGTCGCATGCAGCTGCAAGAATTGTCTCAAGGGGACAATGAACCTTTCAGGAAGTATGTTCAGAGATGGAGAGAATTTGCTGCTAGAGTGTGTTGCACCCCAAAATTTGACCAACATTAAGTTATCTATCAAGTGTTTGAAAGTGGATACCTTCACCAGAAAGTTCAAGAGATCCTCAGAAGAATTGGTTGGAACCAAGGTTGTGTGCTTCATAGCTTGAGAGTTGTGGGAGCTCCTCAGATGATTCTGAGACTTTGAGAATGAACTTGATGTTTTGAGAAAGTGTATGAGATGTCTTGATAGCCATCATGAAGCCCAGAGAAGTCGTTGTGCAAGAATTCAGAAGATTCTACCATGAATGGTAGAACTAGGGTTTTGACTGGGTCGACCCTAGGATAACTGAAGATTTGGAGAAGGATGAGACCTAATCCAAGGGACATGAGATCATGGAATGATGCATAGAGATGTTACAAAGATGATTCCTAGGCCAACTCATCATGATTGAGGAGTTTGATAAGTTTTGAGTTAGGGTTTCTGAGGATTGCCAGTGAAAAAAACCTAATTTGATCCCTATCTTCCAGGCAGTTTTAGCTCAAGATGTGATTGATATCTCATCTTCCCCACAACATGAATGTTGTAGAGCTTGTTCTTAGCTTTAATTTGAGTTGTAGAAGTCCTTGATAGGAGTTGCAGAGCTCAAGTTATGGTTTTGACAAATTACAGGTCAGCAGAGGTGTGTGAATCTGGGTCCTTGAAAGTCACCCAGCTTGCAGACAACTTTTGCCCTAGTAGGATGATTCCTATGATTTCTTGGTCAACATGAATGTTGAAGAGCATCTTCTTAGATTTCTAGAGAGTACTAGAAGTCCTTGATAGGATTTGTAGAACTCAACTTATGGTTTGAGCAAGGCAGGGGTATTTTGGTCATTTGGCAATTATAGGTCATTTTAAGCAAAGGCCATATCTCCTATTTCCAAGCCTCAAATGGAAAAACTCAAAACATGAAAGTTGTTCAAAATGTGATTTTAAGTCTAGAAAAGTGGTCATGAGTTATTGAAAGAGCTTGTAGCAAGGATTTACAAGATTGGGTAAAAATGACCTAAAAATGGCTTATAAGTTGAAAAAGTTGAAGTTGGAAATTGGTTTAGGAGATGTACAAATCCAAAATGAGTCATCCAATATGTCATTTTGACTCCAAACAATGTTTTAAAAACAATGGTTCAAGTAGAATTTTGATTTGAATCATAGAAATGGGGGTTACTTTGTAATTCTCATTCTTGCATCATAAGGTAACTTGATAAAACTTCACCAAAGGCAAGGAAGTGCATGTTTTTCACTCATTATTTCTCAATATCTCTTGTAAGGAGATTTTAAAGTCAATTTGGCAAGCCTAAGGCATGAGATAATGGATATCCAATGTATCATTTCATGAGAAGTTCTAAAACTTTCCAAATGATTCCACAAGTTTCTAGATGTATCTAGATCATTCTTTTGATTGTTATAAGAAGGGTGAATCACCATGTGGCCAGGGTTGGTGATAATTGTTGGTGAGTGGTGAGATTAGAGTGTGAAAAAGTGAGATTCTTCCATTTGCATTTCCATAACAAACTCTCTTTCTCTTCCATCTTCATTCATCTCTCCTCCACAAACACACTACTCTGATCTTTAGGAGCAATTGCATACCAAATTGAAGGTAGATCCATGGAGTCTTGAAGCTGTTTTGAAGAATTTGCAAGAAGAGCATATTGAGATCAAGCACAAGATTCAAGCCTTGTTCATCCATCTTGTTGCATACAGAATTCATATCTGCCATTGGAGATCAATCAGGGAAGGTTGCAGGCATTGAATTGTAGTGAAACCATATCCACCATTGAAGTTTGACAGGTTGGTGATTTTATTCGTATCACCTTATTTATATGCATTCCCTCATAGTTCTAGGTTTAGACTGGTTAAGCTAGGGTAGAGGACTATATTCTGAGAATTTGAGGAAGTTTTGTGAAGTTCCATGGCAGACACCAATTTATTTCAGTTGCAAGAATGGATCGTGTGTTGAGCATTAATTGATGTGTTATGGTTTAGATTGATGATGATAACCTAAGGAACAGATTTAGATCATTGGATTTGAGTTTGGTTAAGGTTGATAGCAGAGGACCATGGTGGAACCCTAACTTTCGTGCATTCTGTTAGAGCAATACAAGGGGTTTCAGGGAAGACTAGTGGTATCATTGTGTTCTGAGTGATTAGTAGGGCAAGTTTGCTTTTGGAAGCTCGTGAATTCATGGAGAAATGGAGGAGAACGATCGAGTGGAAATCCTTGCATGAAGTTAGGGTTTCTGAAAACCCTAGGGTTGAGTTGGAGAAGATGATCTCTCCACCGTTGGATGGTCCCAGATCCTTGACTTCTTCGCATGATCGCACGGCTCCAATTCAATTTCAAAAATGGAGGGAGTCTGAGGCGCACAAAACGCTGCGTTCCATTAATCCAAACGCGCCGTTTTGGTTGAGTGATAGACCTGGGCTTCAGCAGATTGTTTCTATTCCCACCCCCCTGATTTGGCCCAATGATCAAAATAAACTGGGGCGCATTGCTCATGACACCCCCTCCCCTTTATTTCTTATATTCTTTTATTTTTATTTCTTTTAATTTTCTAGCATATTCAAAAAATCATAAAAAATCCAAAAATTAATATTTTTCATTTCTTCTTTTTTTCACATATTCATGATTTTGTCTAGAAAATTAATAAAAATAAAAATTCCATTTTATTTTTATTTTAACATTTTTTGCATATTATTTTTGTAAATAGTATTTTTAATTGATTTTAGTTGATACTGAATTTTGTGCAATTTGTTTTAGGACTTTCCCTTAGGATTTTTGAGCCATTCTTTTTGGCATAGTTAGGTATTGAACCCTAGTTCATGTAGGATTTAATTTTTGATTTTTAGATTAAAACTTGATATAGTTTTATTGTTTGACATTTAGGTGTTCAAATTAGGGTTTTAGGTTGTATAAATAGACTTGAACAATTTTGTTTTGGGGTTTATAGGCCATATTAGTGTATGGGGAATATATGGGTTAAGGGTAAGTATGTATAGAGTCCCCTAGAATTTTGCTAGAATATTGTATGGTGTTTTAGTATTTTTAATTGATTTTTGAATGTATGGTTAGTATGTGTGTTGCTTGAAGGCACAATTTGTATTGTATTGTTTTCTTTTCTTCTCTTTTGAGTGTGTGAGCTTTGAAGATTGAGTTGAAGACCTTGTGGATCATCATGGAAGCTTTGAAGACCTTGCAGAGGAGTTTGGTTAGCTTTTGTGGTTTTGTTTATAGGATCATAAGTGCATAGGTAGAGCCTTAGATAGAATACTTTTATTCAATAAACAAGGAGTGTCTTGTTCACCTCCTTCCTTCTCTGTGACATAAAGTCCCTTAAGGGTATTCACCTCTCTCCTTTGGAGGGATTAGTGACCTTGCCCTCTGAGGTAGAACTTTGAGAGAGCCTTTCCCTTTGATGTTAAGTCCTCAATGGCATCCTTTGGAAGTCAGTGAGCACTGTAACACCCTCACCTCATCTTGCTGACTGAATCTTGTTTGCTGGAGCATTTGAGTCATTGAAGATAGAAGCTGAAGCTTTGAAGAGGATGATTCCTTGAAGACTGTTGAAGTCTGAAGACTTTAGGAAGATCAAACTGATACCTGAAGACCCCTGAAGATGGTGAAGCCTGAAGGTGGAACTGATCAAAGAAGCTGAAGCTCAAGGGAGAAGATGAGTTGATACTCATGTTGTAAGGTTGATACCTGGAAAGTAAGTGATCTCTGAAGTCTGAAGACTGAGTAGCTGCTGGAGGAGCTGAGGCTTTCTTCTGTTTTTCTTTTCTGTATTGTTTGTTTTGTCTGATTTGTCTGTTGCATTAGACTAGGTTCATCTAGAATAAGTTCAGTGTAAGAGCATGATTGCATTAGAGGTTGAGTTGCCCTCTCTGCTTGTATTGTTACTGCTTGGCTTTGCTTGCGGGTATTCGGTAGAGCCCAGCTCCCTTGCCCATGTGTTTATTTTGCCTGATGGTATTTCATTTCCTTTTATCTGTATGAATACAGTTTACTGTATACTGCTTGATAGCATGTTGTTTATTTTCAGTATGATTACTGTTATTTCATGACTGGCTTGAGGTCGAGACGAGCTTGTGGAGGCTGAAGCCCCACACACATTTCCTCCCTCACTTGCATTGCATGCATTTTACTGTTAAGCTGATGCTTTGTCTGTTTCGGTGTATCATTGACATGATCCCTTAGGACTCTCATTTCCTTGGATAAGGATTTGATGATAGACTTTTAGGTTGAAACCTATGCATGACAACATCTAGGAGTTCCCTGTTCAAACCTCAACCATAGGATGAATCCATGGCATGATAACAGTAGGACTTGATAGTCTCCCTCCTAGTTGGGCCGGTTCTCTTCTTGTCTCAAAACAGTTTAAGATACAGTAATCATGAATGATTTCTTTCGTACGTTACGAGCCTTAAGCTATCTGAGAAAGGATTGTGGGAGAATTTCTTTCCCACAGTCTGGATGTTTAGTATGGTACCCTTTGGGTGACATGCGACGCATTCACTCTCAGGTCATAGTCTCTAGTGCGGTTGAAATCGCAAACACAATAAAAAACACTTCTTTCAGGAAATAAGCTGTAGTGTCCCAAACTACGTTTGCTCTGATCTTCCATACCGTGTGGAAGTACGTAGGCATAGGATGCGATATCCTAGCGAGCAACCTCCCCACCTTCACCCGTAGTTAGCCGAACTACGTTGACTCTTATTTCTCATTCTCTGATGAGAATACGTAGGCATAAAGTGCGACGCTTTGCCGAGTCATTTTTCTTTTTCAGCCAGCCTTGATAGGTAGATAGATTATAACCAACCCGTCCAAGTAAACAAACAAGCGAGGATCCCGTCGAGTACGACGGACGTGAGGGGTGCTAATACCTTCCCCTTGCGTAACCGACTCCCGAACCCAGACAATGGTTGCGATGACCTTGTCTTACCCTTTTTCGTCAGGTTTCTCCGATCGTTTCCTTTCCCGTTCTGAGGGATAAATAACGAAAGGTGGCGACTCTTCTGTCATGCCGGCACCTTATTTTCGCGCAAGCGACAGCTGGCGACTCTGCTGGGGACTCCAACGGTTCCCTGTGCGGGTCAATCCTATCGTTTGTA
The DNA here is from genome assembly GCA_963859935.3 of Lathyrus sativus. Taxonomy (NCBI): domain Eukaryota; kingdom Viridiplantae; phylum Streptophyta; class Magnoliopsida; order Fabales; family Fabaceae; genus Lathyrus; species Lathyrus sativus. Next base: position 429,611,921 of record OZ012739.1, on the reverse strand, counting down.
TGTTTGCTTGTTGGGTTGCGTTTATTTATCGCATTTTTACCTCTCGCACTATTTCCCGCATTTTGTTTTCAGTATAATATGATTATTTGTGCTGTTGTGGGATGGGAGTTCTGATGAGTGAGAAGCCAGACCCAGGCTTGAGTGAACCATAGACTTAGAGTGGAAATTAGTGGGCGCGTGCTTGCTTTACAGGCACTAGTGTCTCATGAAATCCACGCTCAGACGAGGTTCATCCGGTTGGCTTCACTTTCAACCCTTTGGGTTGAGACGGTTGCTGGTTTGGTGGATTATCGACTCTAGGGACCGATCATTTGTGATTCAGCTAAGTGAGGCCTCTTCAAGACTTGATGATGCCACTCCTTCTGGGAATCGTATCGTCAGTTTTGAAAGTCTGTGACGCTGATGAACGCATAGGATGCCGTACCTTGAGTCAGTTTAGGTCCATACCTGTGAGCGGGACTGGGTTTATTGCAGGAAACTTAGACCTTCAGACTACCTGGTTTTCTTGACAGTGAATCAGTTATGTTGGGTTCTCAGTTGCAGATATGTTCTTGATAGAGCAAGGGTTTGATCAGAGGATCTTATCATCGGGTGTTTGTCTGTTCTTGATAGAGCAGGCTTTGATCAGTGTATTATCATCAGTGGTTTGTTCAGGATAGAGCAGATTTTGAGTGAGGTCTGAAGATCTCATCGGCAAATGTTATTTGTTCTTGATAGGGCAGATTTTGAGTGGGGTCTGAAGACTTCATCAACAGATGTTACTTGATCTTGCACCTGAGGTCCTTATTATCAGGCCCTTATTCTTGCCAGAGCGGAATTTTGATCTCGGTCCTATCAGATGGTTATTCTCAGTAGATCAGATTAGTGGTCTTACACCGGGGTTTCCTTCTCATCAGCGACTGTTGATACCGAATCTCCACAGCAGCTACCTGGATATATTATTGCATGCCTGCATTTTGCATTAGTTTGCGCATTCATCTGCATTCCATTAACGTGTGTCTGTGTTGCAGGTACCGTTTCCCCGATCCAGGATTTCCCGCCTTCTACTGTTATTATGGCCTCCCTCAGGAAGACTGTTGCGTACAAATTCCCGACCCCCGATGTGTCGAAGCTGACTGGTTTGATAGCCCTGGCAGGGGATTCTGTGAAGGATAGGTTCAGGAAGTCTTATGGCAGGTTGCTTAGTCTGGTTTGCAAACCTTCCATGTCCGAGTTGAATGGGTTACATGCTCTTCTGCAGTTTTATGACCCTCCCTTGAGGTGCTTCACCTTTCATGACTTCGTTCTTGCGCCGACATTGGAAGAGTATGTTGATATGCTGGGTGTGCCTATCAAAAGGCAGATGCCTTTTGTCCACATGGATGCTGAGCCTGATCTGGTTGGTTTAGCTTCCTCACTCCACTTGAGCGCTTCTGAGTTAGTGGTGACGAGCTGGAACAAGGTTCCTGGGTTCTCTCTGCAGTTTCTGGTAGCTAAGGGCCAGCAGTGTGCTAAGGACAAATGTTGGGACGCGTTCAATGCCATCCTTGCTTTATGCATATATGGCATTATCCTGTTTCCCAGCATGCCTGATTTCGTGGACTTTGATGCATTCCACATATTCGCCTCAGGGAATCCAGTCCCTACTCTGATCGGAGACGTCTACCATTCAGTGCATTACAAGAATGAGAACCGGAGAGGGAAGAATGTCTCCTGCTGCGTACCGTTGTTATACAGGTGGTTTGATAGTCACTTGCCCAAGAGGAGTTCTTCTGCAGCCACAACTGAGTGGCCTGAGCGTCTCATGAGTTTGTCGGCAGAAGACATTGATTGGTTCGTTGACAGAGACAGGTTAGGCACCGAAGTGATCTTCAGTTGTAGTGGGTTTCCTAACGTACCTCTGATAGGTAGGAAAGGTTGCATCAACTATAATCCGGCATTGCTAGTTCGTCAATTCGCATACGCTTTGAGGACTCCGCCGAAGGAGGAGGAGGTACAGGAATCTCTGTACCTCACGGGTACTCTAGAGGGGGATTTGTTGTCCAAGCTTCAGTATGCGTGGAACAATATCAGCACGAGAGGGAAGCCTTTGTTGGGAAAGAGCAACAGCCAAGCCTACCCTCCTTATTCAGCTTGGATCAGAGCCAGAGCCAGCGCTATAGGGATGCCATTCCCTCATGTCAGACCAGAGAATCCTCCACCTGTCGAAGAGCCTACCACTGTGTCCATTCATCAGCACAATCAAATACTAGCCGAGTGTGATGAACTGAAGCGGGTGAATGCAGAATTAGAGAAGGAGTTAGCTCAGCTTCGAAGTGAACGGAATGAAGTCGTGCATGCTCTCAAAAAGCAAACAGAGTCGGTGAACCAACTGGGTGCAGACTTAGCAAAGCAGATTGCTGATCGGGAACGCTTAGGTCAAGACTTCAGGGCTGCTAATGATGTACTAGCTACGAAGAAGCAGCATTTGGAGGAAGCATATCGGAGGATATCTAAGTTCGACCAGCATTGGAAGACTTCCATGGCCACCAGGAAGGAGCGAGAAGACAGACTGATGCTGCAGATTTCTAAGCTGGAAGCCGAAGTAAAGGACAGTGAGCGGAGGTTTGATGAAGAGACCGCCCGCAGATACGCCGCCGAAAGCCGTCTCAACAAAGCTCTTGCTAACCTGAAGGAGCATAAGCTGATGTTCGAGTCTAAGAAGCGGAAACTGGAGGATTGCTTTGGCGAAGGAGCTTGGGAGAGTTCAGTTCAGGGGCTCCAGCATACCATCAGGCAGAGGGAACTACTCGTCGAGGGGTTGCTCACTTTGCCAGATCATCCAGATACGAAGGAGTTATTAGCAGAGTATCGCGCCCGTGGCCGTACTTGACTAGTTGTATTCCTGTTGTTTTGATCTTTGATGTATGCTGACCATCACCAGACTTGTTGGCTGAGGTCATGTTGTTGATCTGTTTGTACTCGCTGATACTGTGTACTGCCTTGATAGGCCTTTCCATATATATATATATATATGAGATTGATGTTTCCATGATTGGGCTCGGATTTCTTCTTCCTCTTATTATTATCAGCACCGTCACTAAGGCACTAGGATCGGGGGAAAACATCCCACGCACACAGACACACGCATGCATCTGCATGAAGCATATTTGCATGATGTGTATCTTATTGCTTTTCCTAACCTTTATTGTCGACAGGTTTTCCAGGTTCCGAGCTGCTTTCGATCTCCAGGATTGATCAAAGACTCATTCACCGCTACTCAACTCGCGCTAATCAGACAAGGATAATGGACCAGGTGCAGTCAGATGTTCAAGAGCTCCGTGAACGGATGGATCGTTTTATGGAGCTGATGCAGGTGGTCGCTAATGGTCAGGACCAGCTTCGCACTTTGGTTCAACCTCTGATCTCCAGGGTTGACAGTAATGGCATACTTCATGGAGGGGCTGTGCCTACTCCTCCTCCAGTGGACGCTCCACAAAACGTTGTTCCTGTTGCCGGGGGCAACGACAGTGCTAACGGCAATCTGATGACTAATATCGGGCTCAACGCGGCAGGCGTCGGCAATGGCAGTCTGGGAGCCAATGTTAACATGGGGCCGGTCAACGGCAATGCTGGTGCAGAAAATCTATTGGTGCCTCAACCGTGGCTTGAGGACCATCAGGATGACATATTCTCTCAGAGAGGTGTAGAAGCAGAGTTGAATGCTGAAGTTCGACTCAGGTTCAAAGCGCTGGAAGACAAGATGAGAGACATTGAAAATCAGAACACCTTGGGCGTTGACATGTCCAAGCTTGGGTTGATTGCTGACTTTAAGGTACCTCACAAGTTCAAGGTGCCCGTCTTTGAGAAGTATAAGGGTACTACTTGCCCCCGCGTCCACCTCCGATCTTATTATAGAAAGATGTCCGCCTATTCTGACGATGAGAAGTTGCTGATGCACTTCTTTCAGGATAGTCTTTCTGGTCCATCACTCGAATGGTATATGGGTTTGGTGCCTGCTACTGTGCGCACCTGGAAAGATCTCGCAGAAGCGTTCGTCCTCCACTATCAATACAATAGTGATTTGGCTCCCAACCGAGTTCAGCTTCAGAATCTCTCGCAGCGGAACAATGAAAGCTTCAAAGAGTACGCCCAGCGGTGGCGTGAATTGGCTGCTCGGGTTCAACCGCCGATGGTTGAGCGTGAGCTAGTGCAAATGTTCGTGGCTACCCTTCCTGGGATCTACTATGAAAAGCTGGTCAGTGGCATGTCTGGAACATTCTCGGCTCTCATCACTATGGGCGAGCATGTTGAAAACGGTATAAAGATCGGAAAAATTCAGGGCGAATCATCCTCAGCTGGAGGAGGTAGCAAGAAACCTTACGCTGGCAAGCGTCGAGAGGGAGATGCCAGTGCTGTCACTAATGCTCGGAGAAAGGGCAAGGGCCCTCAGCCTCAGATTGCTAGCATAAATATCCCAGCTGCTCCACAGCAGCAGCAGCAGCCGCCTCAGCAGCAGAATCAGCAGGGGTATAGAAGATATCAGAATCGGGCTCCTATGACAAATCGTCAGTTTGAAACTCCACCTATGTCGTATGCGCAGCTTCTGCAAACGTTGCTTCAGCTTCAGCTAGTGCAAAAGAGGACAATGGCTCCCTTAACAGGGGCACCGCCGCCGGGGTATGACGCCAATGCTACTTGTGATTTCCACACTGGGGCACCGGGCCATACGATTGAGAATTGTAAAGCTTTTAAGCACAAGGTCCAGGACTTGGTGGACGCCAAGGTTATCAACTTTTCTGACAGTGTGCCCAACGTTACCAAGAACCCTATGCCTCATCATAAAGGAGGCGGAGTGAATGCCGTTATCACTGAGGATAGTGCGGACTTCCTGACTGATGTCAAAGAATTGAAAACGCCGCTTAGTTTTGTCAAGGCTAAGTTGCTGAAGAAGGGTTTCTTTCCTGGATGCGGAGAGTTATGTATGGCTTGTGCTACACTTCCTGATGGGTATGAGCAGCTGGTTGAAGGTATCCAAAGTCTGATGTCTGAGGGTATTCTGCAATTCAGCCGGAGTGTTGAAAGTGCGTCAGGGGAAGTCGTGCTGAAGCAGGCAGATGAAGTTGCTACCATTACTATTCCTTGTCACCCTATTACTATTTCTGCACCCCGACCACCTACAATTACTATCACCAGGGCCGGACCAATCCCATTCGAAAGCACTAATGCCGTCCCATGGCACTACGGCGCCGAAGTTTATTGCAACGGTCAGAAGATAGAGCTCGAGTCGCACGGATCGACCGTGCAGAATCTTACCGGAGTTAGTGGCATTACTCGAAGCGGTAGAGTGTTCGCGCCAGCAGAGGTTGCAGCAGAGAAAGTGGTCAGGGCTGATGCTGCTGACAAGGGTAAAGGCCAAGTTGTCGAGGAGGTCCCTTCTGGGGCAGAGAAGGACTTGCTAGTTAAAGATGCTGAAGAATTCATGCGGCTAATCAAGAAGAGCGACTACAAGATTGTAGATCATCTTCATCAGACTCCGTCAAAGATCTCGATTCTTAACTTGTTGTTGTGTTCTGAGGCGCACCGCAACGCCTTGCTGAAGGTATTAAACGCTGCATACGTGCCGCAGGAGATATCAGTAAATCAGCTAGAGGAGGTGGTAGCCCATGTTAATGCTGGTAATGGGCTGGGATTTACAGATCTGGAGCTGACTCCTAAAGGAAGAGACCACAACAGCGCCTTGCACGTCTCAATAGAGTGCAGAGGCACGATTATGTCACATGTCCTGGTGGATACGGGTTCGTCGCTTAATGTGCTTCCGAAGAAGGCACTAATGATGTTGGATACCCGTGGGCTGCTTTGCACGCCCAGTGACCTGGTGGTAAAAGCCTTTGACGGAACCAAGCGCCACGTCTTCGGAGAGTTGACCCTGCCAATTCAAGTTGGTCCTGAGACGTTCAATACGGTTTTCTATATCATGGATATCATGCCTGCCTACAGTTGCCTCTTAGGTCGGCCATGGATCCATGCTGCTGGTGCCATGACGTCCACGCTGCATCAGAAGCTTAAATATGTTGTCGGGGGCAGCATAGTAACCGTCTGTGGTGAGGAGGACATCATGGTGAGCCACCTGTCGTCCTTTAAATATGTTGAAATGGATGGCGAGATCCATGAAACTCTCTGCCAAGCATTTGAAACCGTCAGGGTAAAAGAGGTAGCTCCTGTCGTCGTAGAGAAGCAAGAGGTGAATCTCTCCTCGTTTAAGGAAGCTCGAGCCGTCGTCGAGGCCGGTTCCACCCAGGCTGGGGGCATGTTTTGGATATACCAATCAAGCAGGATAAGTTTGGATTGGGATATTCTCCTGAAGCTGAAGCTTCATCTTCTTCTGGCAGTTCGTCTCGCGGGAAAGGGCCGATCCTATTCACCAAGGGGGGAGTAATTTTCGAAAGCATCAACGCAGCGTCTGAGGACAGCGGGGATAGTGATTGTGATCTTGACGCCTGGATGCAGCCGAGCAAGCCGGGCGAGCGCCTCAACAATTGGACCATCAAGGAGATTATCAAGCTGACAAGTGAAGAGTAATGATTTGCTTTTTACAATCTTTGCACAACCCTATGTCCTACCCGGGGCATAGTGGTTTTATTGTCAGGGCCTTGTTGGATTATGTACATGCATTTTGTTAATAAATAAAAGGCGTTTTCTTCGTACTCAAATATTGTGCTCTCTGTTATTCCTGTTTTATGTTTATTCTGAAAAACAGTAAAATGGCAACGGGGTTTGTGCTAACCTGCATATTCTTGCTTTAAACTTAACCCTTGTTATTGCAGGATCCACACAAAAGATGACATCGACTCTGGACCCTCTACGGCTCACTACGACTTTGATTGCCCGATCTATCAAGCCGAGGATAAGATTGATGAAGACGAGGACCTCCCGGAAGAATTGGCCCGCTTGTTGAGACAAGAAGAAAAGGTTATTCTGCCTCACGAGGAGGATATTGAGATTGTAAATCTGGGTTCTGAGGAGCTCGTCAGGAATGTCAGAGTAGGGGCTGCGCTGCAGAGTGATGTCAAGCATAGACTGGTCGAGATGCTCCGAGAGTATAGTGACGTCTTTGCTTGGTCATACGAAGATATGCCTGGACTTGACACTGATATCGTGGTTCATCGCTTGCCGTTGCGAGAAGATTGCCCTCCAGTCAAGCAGAAGCTTAGGAGGACAAGACCAGACATGGCTGTAAAAATCAAAGAAGAGGTCCAGAAGCAGTTGGACGCAGGATTTCTAGCCGTTACCACTTACCCCCCGTGGGTCGCCAACATAGTGCCTGTACCGAAGAAGGACGGTAAGGTACGCATGTGCGTCGATTATCGGGATTTGAATAGGGCGAGCCCTAAGGATGATTTCCCGTTGCCTCATATCGATGTGTTGGTCGACAATACAGCCCAGTTTTCCGTGTTTTCGTTCATGGATGGCTTCTCCGGTTACAATCAGATTAAGATGGCACCGGAGGACATGGAGAAAATGACGTTTATCACCCCCTGGGGAACATTTTGCTATAAGGTAATGCCCTTCGGTCTGAAGAACGCAGGGGCCACTTACCAGCGAGCAATGGTAACTTTGTTTCATGATATGATTCATCATGAGATCGAGGTCTATGTTGATGACATGATTGCAAAGTCCCAAACGGAGGAAGAGCATCTGGTCAACTTATTAAAGCTTTTTGAGAGGCTTAGGAAGTTCAGGCTGAGGCTGAATCCTAACAAGTGCACTTTCGGAGTGCGGTCCGGAAAGTTATTGGGGTTTATCGTTAGTGAACGAGGTATTGAAGTTGATCCTGCGAAAATAAAAGCTATCCAAGAAATGCCAGCGCCGAAAACAGAAAAAGAAGTTCGTGGTTTCTTGGGCCGAATAAACTACATTGCAAGGTTTATCTCTCAGCTCACGGCCACTTGTGAACCGATGTTCAAGCTTTTAAAGAAAGATCAGGCGATTACTTGGAATGAGGATTGCCAGAAGGCATTCGACAAAATAAAGCAGTATCTTCAAGAACCTCCAATCTTGATACCCCCAGTGGCTGGACGGCCATTAATCATGTACCTGACGGTTCTGGAGAACAGTATGGGGTGTGTTCTCGGTCAGCACGACGAGACGGGCAGAAAGGAGCATGCCATTTATTATTTGAGTAAAAAGTTCACTGAGTGTGAATATCGATACTCGATGCTGGAGAAGACGTGTTGTGCATTAGCTTGGGCTGCCAAACGTCTCCGACAGTATATGCTCAACCACACCACTATGCTAATTTCGAAGATGGATCTGATCAAGTACGTCTTCGAGAAGCAGGCTCTTTCGGGCAGGATTGCCAGATGGCAAATGGTGTTAACGGAATATGATATTCAGTACGTCTCCCAGAAAGCCATTAAGGGAAGCGTATTGTCTAATTACCTTGCCGAACAGCCAATCGAAGACTACCAGCCGATGAAGTTCGAATTCCCTGACGAGGATATTATGTTTCTCAAAGCGAAGGATTGCGATGAGCCGTTGCCCGATGAGGGGCCAGATAGGAAGTCTCAGTGGAAGTTGATATTCGACGGAGCGGTTAATTCCTATGGAAGTGGTATCGGGGCTATCATCACGACTCCTCACGGATCCCACATCCCGTTTACTGCGAGACTGACGTTTCCAGTTACCAACAACGAAGCAGAGTATGAAGCATGTATTATGGGTCTAGAAGAGGCAATTGATTTGAGAATCAAGAATCTAGACATATATGGTGACTCAGCGCTTGTAATCAATCAGATTAAAGGGGAGTGGGAAACTCGTCAAGCGAATTTAGTGTCGTACATGAATTATGCCAGGAGGCTGCTTCCGTTCTTCGATCGAGTGGAACTTCATCATGTACCCAGGGCTGAAAATCAGATGGCTGATGCCTTAGCCACGTTGGCTTCCATGTATAAAGTCAATTATTGGAATGAGGCTCCAAGAATTGTGTTTTCGCGTCTTGACAGACCAGCATTTGTCTTTGCAATCGAGGATGCCACCGACGGCAAGCCATGGTTCCACGATATCCAGACCTTCCTTATGACTAAGGAGTATCCTGCGGGTGCGTCAACCCAGGATAAGAAGACTCTAAGGAGGCTATCTGGAAACTTTTATCTCAATCCTGATGGAGTGTTGTATAAGAGAAACCATGATCTCGTGCTACTCAGATGTGTAGATGAGAAAGAGGCAAGTATGCTCATGGAAGAAGTCCATGAGGGCACATTTGGTACGCACGCCGGCGGGCATGCCATGACAAGAAAGATCCTGAGAGCAGGGTATTACTGGCTGACGATGGAGTCGGATTGCTTCAGATTCGCGAAGAAATATCATAAATGCCAGATTTATGCTGATAAAGTTCATGTGCCGCCGTGCCCATTGAATGTCATGTCCTCCCCTTGGCCGTTCTCCATGTGGGGCATCGACATGATAGGCAAGATCGAGCCCACTGCATCCAATGGTCATCGTTTCATTCTGGTAGCTATCGACTACTTCACCAAATGGGTGGAGGCAGCCTCGTACGCTAATGTGACCAAGCAGGTGGTAGCTAAATTCATAAAGAGGGACATCATCTGTCGCTATGGGATTCCCGAGCGGATCATTACTGATAATGGTTCGAATTTGAATAACAAAATGATGAAGGAACTGTGCCAGAGCTTCAAGATTGAACACCACAACTCATCTCCTTACCGGCCGAAGATAAATGGCGCCGTTGAAGCCGCCAACAAGAACATTAAGAAGATTGTTCAGAAGATGGTTGTGACGTACAAAGATTGGCACGAGATGTTGCCGTTTGCCTTGCACGGTTATCGTACGACGGTGCGTACGTCGACCGGGGCAACCCCTTTCTCCTTAGTGTACGGTATGGAAGCTGTCCTACCGTTAGAAGTGGAGATTCCTTCTTTGCGAGTTTTGGTTGATGTAAAACTCGACGAGGCAGAATGGATTACGAATCGTTTGAACCAACTCAGCCTGATGGATGAGAAGAGGTTAGCATCGATTGCATTTGGTCGCCTGTACCAAAGCCGAATGAAGAAAGCTTATGATAAGAAGGTGCGTCCTAGAAGCTTTCAGACGGGTGATCTCGTCCTGAAGAAGATTCTTCCGCCCCACTCCGATCACCGGGGCAAGTGGACTCCGAATTACGAAGGGCCGTATGTCATCAGCAAGGTCTTCTCAGGAGGAACTTTGTTGTTATCCACGATGGATGGTGAAGATTTTGCATCCCCGGTGAACGCGGACACAGTTAAAAAATACTTTGCTTGAAAGAGACCCGCTGGACAAAAAAGAAAGAGTCTAGGCAAAAAAGGGGCATCCCGGCGAACCAAAAACAGAATAAAAGGTTCGGGAAAAAGTTAGGGATATGTTGAAAAAATGTACACCCGCGAAGTCGAAAACCTACACTGGGCGGCTTCGGCAAAAAAGGGTATCCCGGTGAACTGAAAACCCGTAAAGGGCGGTTCACGCAAAAGTTAGGGATTTGAATAAGCAAACGACTGCGTTCCGCGTGGACTTTCATTGCTTTGTGATTTGGAGGACCTGAGGGCCGTTTATCTAAATCAATCTCTTCCGAAGCTGAAACGTCGGAGAAGTATCGAAGTCGAGTGGGTCTTAGAGGGATCAACTCATGGTGTTCGTCTACGCCTCGTTGCCGACATTTGTATATACTGATGTATATTTATGTTTTATTTTTGCGCGGCTTCCTCATTCCAGGAGCTTGCCTCTGTTGTAAAACATTTTTGCCCATTCAGGGGTTCACCATCAATAAAATGCATGTTATTCAGCAATTCTGCTTGCCTGTATAGCATTTATCTGTTTTGTTTGCGAATGAAAACGCCAATGTTTTTGATAAAATGCGCATACATAAACCTGCGGGCCTAGGCCCATTGATTGTTGAAACAATTAATTACCTGAATATTGTCACGAGATAATAATCTTGATAGGCCCCCTTGAGGAGGGCGTCTTGTCTGTTTGTTTGTGTTGTTGCAGGTATAGCGCTTTCCAGAAGATGTGCCGGGCGCATCCCCGAAGCAGGACGAGTCCTCCTTCTCCCGCAGTGTTCAGTAGTCTCTCCTCCGTAGAATCTGAACGCAAGAATGGTGAGCATTGATACGTCTCCCCAGGCAGAGATGATTCTCGTCCCCAAGCGGACGCGTCCTGAAGGAACGCCGCCTCATCAGCTGAGTCAAGGGCCGAAGCTTATGCCCCTAGCACCGGGTCACAAGTGCAGATTTTGTAGAATCGTTTGGGTACCGAAGCTCGGGTTTTCCCCAGTAAAGTCGCCGAAGCGGTTGTCTTCCCCGGCACCGGGTCACAAGTGCAAGTCTTGTAGGAAGCTGTTCGTACGCCGAAGTATGCAGTAACTGATGGTGCCAGACTGAAGCCTCCAGCGGAATTGAGATTCCCCACCAGAGCCGTATTCTCTCCCGAAGTTGGATGATTCCCTCTTCCCCAGTGGAGTGTTGAGCAGCTGAAGTTGTTTCCCCACAGAGTTATTCCCCCAGAAGAGTAGCCGGGACAGCCACGCAGTTTATTCTCGCGATGGTAGCAATCAACTAAAGTTGGTTTCCCTACAGCAGCCCGCGGAAGATCATTTCTCCAAGCGGAGTCCAATTGATATTGGCATGCAATTCTCTCCTCAGCAGGATGATTCCTCTATCTGAGTAGCTCTTTCTCCTTGACAGGAGAATCTCCCCTCGGCATTTATGTTGCTGACGGGATCGCATAGCATTGTGCATGATTGCATAGCATTTAGCATAAACGCATAGCATTTCCACCGTGTGGGGCATGGCGCCGAAGCATATGCATCATAAGCATGATCTAGGTTATTATCATTCTTGTTTTACAGGTGTTCCACCAAAAGACCAGTTACTCAGGATGATTCCTGATATTCTCTCCAACGAGGTCGCTTCCTAAGATGATTCCTAAGACCCCGGTGTAATCCCCACAGTCGCTTCCTAAGATGATCTTTGAGATCCCCAGCGAAGTCTTCAGTTCAAGAAGATTCTTGAATTCCCCAACAGGGCCGTTCACTTAAGATGATTCTTAAGACCTCAGTGCAGGGTCCCGAATGGTTTGCTTAGGTTGATTCTTGAGCTCCCCAATGGTGTCCCCAGCAAGAGTTTCCCAAGAAGATTCCTGGAATATGCCTAGCAGAATAAAGTCTCCGAAATGGTTATCGGTTCAGGATGATTCTTGAAAGTGCCCGACGGAGTTGTTTGTTCAAGATAATTCTTGAAGACCTTAGCAGCGTGATATGTCTGCCCTAACAGTGATGTCTAATCTGAAGAGTGACTTCGTAAACGCCCGAAGGCGGTACAAGAATGTTCCTGTGGATTCAGATTTCCGTGTTGAGGAATCAACGTGTGTCTGAAGACAGAGTTCAGAAGTTGATAAGTCCAATTTTTGTTTGCGAGATGATCCGTGTTGGTCTGAAGACCAAGTCAGTTGTCCTGAGGTGGTGATTGATTGCGATCAAGTGAATAGTGTTTCTTCTGACTGAAGTCACGGATACTCTATAGCAGAGGCGAGGTTGCCTGAAGGCAGATTCATGCATCCTTGAAGGCCAAGGATCAGTTCTTCAGACCGAAGTCGAAGATACCTCCTGCAGAGTTGCCATCCTTGAAGGCCAAGGATGCTTATCTTCAGAAGTACTTGAAGATGTTTCTAGCTGAAGCTGGAAGTGGCTAGGGGCCAGGGTTTCAAATATCTTTAATGTTGAAGTTCTACGGTGAACTCAGTATGCAGTAGTATTCGGATGTTCATTATGGTTCCGAGGGTGAACCCCAGATCAGAGTGTGCTCGGTTAAGCCTCTCGTTCCCAACAGAGTAGTTTCAAATACGCAAGTGTACCTTTTGTTCCATTTACCAGGGGTGAACCCCAGGTCAGGTTATGATGTGTTCGACGGCGATGTTGAATGTGTTGACGGCGAGGTCAGATTAGGTTTGTTTGACGGCGAGGTCAGATTATGATTGGTTCGACGGCGAGGTTGAATGTTTGTTTGACGGCGAGGTCAGATTATGATTGGTTCGACGGCGAGGTTGAATGTTTGTTTGACGGCGAGGTCAGATTATGGTTGGTTCGACGGCGAGGTTGAATATTTGTTTGACGGCGAGGTCAGATTATGGTTGGTTCGACGGCGAGGTTGAATGTTTGTTTGACGGCGAGGTCAGATTATGATGTGTTCGACGGCGAGGTTGAATGTTTGTTTGACGGCGAGGTCAGATGTTGGTTTATGTGCAACGGCGAGGTTGAATGTTTGTTTTGACGGCGAGGTCAAATCAGGTTTGTGTTCGACGGCGAGGTTGAATGTTTGTTTGACGGCGAGGTCAGATTATGATTGGTTCGACGGCGATGTTGAATGTGTTGACGGCGAGGTCAGATTAGGTTTGTTTTGACGGCGAGGTCAGGTTATGTTGGTTTCCGGCGGCGATGTTGGAAGATTATGTTCGACGGCGATGTCAGACTCTTTAAATCCCCAGTAGAGATGATGTTTGTACGACGGCGACGTCGAGTGTCTCTCAGAGTGATGTTTGTTTCCGACGGCGATGTCAGATTCAGTTTTCCAGCGGCGATGTTGGGCATGTCAAGTTGATCCAGTCTTCTGACGGCGATGTTAGGTGATGCAGATCCTTTAGTTCTCCAGCGGCGATGCGGGGTATTTTGACAGCTTTAGTTCTCCAGCGGCGATGCGGGGTATTTTGACAGCTTTAGTTCTCCAGCGGCGATGCGGGGTATTTTGTTAGATTTAGTTCTCCAGCGGCGATGCGGGGTATTTTGACAGATTTAGTCCTCCAGCGACGATGCGGGGTATTTCGGTAGATTCAGTTCTCCAGCGGCGATGCGGGGTATGTTGATTGTCCGACGGCGATGTCAGATGTAGTTCTCCAGCGGCGATGCGGGGTATTTTGTTCAGTGTGTATTCTCTCCAGCGGCGAGGCGGGGTATTTCGATTATTCGACGACGATATCAGATTTAGGTCTCCAGCGGCGATGCGGGGTATTTTGGTTGATCGACGGCGATGTCAGACTCAGTTTTCCAGCGACGATGTTGGGTGTGTCAGTTAATTCAGTTCTCCAGCGGTGATGTTGGATGGTTCGTGCTCCAGCGGCGATGTTGGATACTTTGGTGATTCAGGTTCTCTAGTCCTCCAGCGGCGATGTTGGATGCATTGTTTGTTTCCGGCGGCGATGTCAGATCAGTATTTCTCCAGCTAGTTGTCGTGCAGCTAGTGTTCTAGTTTTCGAAGATTTGCTCCCCGCAGGGCATCGTGGGCTTGTGCAGTTGGCAAATTTTCGGGTTTACCGGTATTCAATCGTCTCGCACCTTGATTGGTTGAGAGCCGTTCGCTCCTCACCCAGTCAGGTTCAAGCCGTTTGAATAGGGGCAGTTGTTGCACCCCAAAATTTGACCAACATTAAGTTATCTATCAAGTGTTTGAAAGTGGATACCTTCACCGGAAAGTTCAAGAGATCCTCAGAAGAATTGGTTGGAACCAAGGTTGTGTGCTTCATAGCTTGAGAGTTGTGGGAGGTCCTCAGATGATTCTGAGACTTTGAGAATGAACTTGATGTTTTGAGAAAGTGTATGAGATGTCTTGATAGCCATCATGAAGCCCAGAGAAGTCGTGCAAGAATTCAGAAGATTCTACCATGAATGGTAGAACTAGGGTTTTGACTGGGTCGACTCTAGGATAACTGAAGATTTGGAGAAGGATGAGACCTAATCCAAGGGCCATGAGATCATGGAATGATTCATAGAGATGTTACAAAGATGATTCCTAGGCCAACTCATCATGATTGAGGAGTTTGATAAGTTTTGAGTTAGGGTTTCTGAGGATTGCCAGTGAAAAAAACCCAATTTGATCCCTATCTTCCAGGCAGTTTTAGCTCAAGATGTGATTGATATCTCATCTTCCCCACAACATGAATGTTGTAGAGCTTGTTCTTAGCTTTAATTTGAGTGGTAGAAGTCCTTGATAGGAGTTGCAGAGCTCAAGTTATGGTTTTGACAAATTACAGGTCAGCAGAGGTGTGTGAATTTGGGTCCTTGAAAGTCACCCAGCTTGCAGACAACTTTTGCCCTAGTAGGATGATTCCTATGATTTCTTGGTCAACATGAATGTTGAATAGAATCTTCTTAGCTTTCTAGAGAGTACTATAAGTCCTTGATAGGATTTGTAGAACTCAACTTATGGTTTGAGCAAGGCAGGGGTATTTTGGTCATTTGGCAGTTATAGGTCATTTTAAGCAAAGGCCATATCTCCTATTTCCAAGCCTCAAATGGAAAAACTCAAAACATGAAAGTTGTTCAAAATGGGATTTTAAGTCTAGAAAAGTGGTAATGAGTTATTGAAAGAGCTTGTAGCAAGGATTTACAAGATTGGGTAAAAATGACCTAAAAATGGCTTATAAGTTGAAAAAGTTGAAGTTGGAAATTGGTTTAGGAGATGTACAAATCCAAAATGAGTCATCCAATATGTCATTTTGACTCCAAACAATGTTTTAAAAACAATGGTTCAAGTATAATTTTGATTTGAATCATAGAAATGGGGGTTACTTTGTAATTCTCATTCTTGCATCATAAGGTAACTTGATAAAACTTCACCAAAGGCAAGGAAGTGCATGTTTTTCACTCATTCTTTCTCAATATCTCTTGTAAGGAGATTTTAAAGTCAATTTGGCAAGCCTAAGGCATGAGATAATGGATATCCAATGTATCATTTCATGAGAAGTTCTAAAACTTTCCAAATGATTCCACAAGTTTCTAGATGTATCTAGATCATTCTTTTGATTGTTATAAGAAGGGTGAATCACCATGTGGCCAGGGTTGGTGATAATTGTTGGTGAGTGGTGAGATTAGAGTGTGAAAAAGTGAGATTCTTCCATTTGCATTTCCATAACAAACTCTCTTTCTCTTCCATCTTCATTCATCTCTCCTCCATAAACACACTACTCTGATCTTTAGGAGCAATTGCATACCAAATTGAAGGTAGATCCATGGAGTTTTGAAGCTGTTTTGAAGAATTTGCAAGAATAGCATATTGATATCAAGCACAAGATTCAAGCCTTGTTCATCCATCTTGTTGCATACAGAATTCATATCTGCCATTGGAGATCAATCAGGGAAGGTTGCAGGCATTGAATTGTAGTGAAACCATATCCACCATTGAAGTTTGACAGGTTGGTGATTTTATTCGTATCACCTTATTTATATGCATTACCTCATAGTTTTAGGTTTAGACTGGTTAAGCTAGGGTAGAGGACTATATTCTGAGAATTTGAGGAAGTTTTGTGAAGTTCCATGGCAGACACCAATTTATTTCAGTTGCAAGAATGGATCGTGTGTTGAGCATTAATTGATGTGTTATGGTTTAGATTGATGATGATAACCTAAGGAACAAATTTAGATCATTGGATTTGAGTTTGGTTAAGGTTGATAGCAGAGGACCATGGTGGAACCCTAACTTTCGTGCATTCTGTTAGAGCAATACAAGGGGTTTCAGGGAAGACTAGTGGTATCATTGTGTTCTGGGTGATTAGTAGGGCAAGTTTGCTTTTGGAAGCTCGTGAATTCATGGAGAAATGGAGGAGAACGATCGAGTGGAAATCCTTGCATGAAGTTAGGGTTTCTGAAAACCCTAGGGTTGAGTTGGAGAAGATGATCTCTCCACCGTTGGATGGTCCCAGATCCTTGACTTCTTCGCATGATCGCACGACTCCAATTCAATTTCAAAAATGGAGGGAGTCTGAGGCGCACAAAACGCTGCGTTCCACTAATCCAAACGCGCCGTTTTGGTTGAGTGATAGACCTGGGCTTCAGCAGATTGTTTCTATTCCCACCCCCCTGATTTGGCCCAATGATCAAAATAAACTGGGGCGCATTGCTCATGACACCCCCTCCCCTTTATTTCTTATATTCTTTTATTTTTATTTCTTTTAATTTTCTAGCATATTCAAAAAATCATAAAAAATCCAAAAATTAATATTTTTCATTTCTTCTTTTTTTCACATATTCATGATTTTGTCTAGAAAATTAATAAAAATAAAAATTCCATTTTATTTTTATTTTAACATTTTTTGCATATTATTTTTGTAAATAGTATTTTTAATTGATTTTAGTTGATACTGAATTTTGTGCAATTTGTTTTAGGACTTTCCCTTAGGATTTTTGAGCCATTCTTTTTGGCATAGTTAGGTATTGAACCCTAGTTCATGTAGGATTTAATTTTTGATTTTTAGATTAAAACTTGATATAGTTTTATTGTTTGACATTTAGGTGTTCAAATTAGGGTTTTAGGTTGTATAAATAGACTTGAACAATTTTGTTTTGGGGTTTATAGGCCATATTAGTGTATGGGGAATATATGGGTTAAGGGTAAGTATGTATAGAGTCCCCTAGAATTTTGCTAGAATATTGTATGGTGTTTTAGTATTTTTAATTGATTTTTGAATGTATGGTTAGTATGTGTGTTGCTTGAAGGCACAATTTGTATTGTATTGTTTTCTTTTCTTCTCTTTTGAGTGTGTGAGCTTTGAAGATTGAGTTGAAGACCTTGTGGATCATCATGGAAGCTTTGAAGACCTTGCAGAGGAGTTTGGTTAGCTTTTGTGGTTTTGTTTATAGGATCATAAGTGCATAGGTAGAGCCTTAGATAGAATACTTTTATTCAATAAACAAGGAGTGTCTTGTTCACCTCCTTCCTTCTCTGTGACATAAAGTCCCTTAAGGGTATTCACCTCTCTCCTTTGGAGGGATTAGTGACCTTGCCCTCTGAGGTAGAACTTTGAGAGAGCCTTTCCCTTTGATGTTAAGTCCTCAATGGCATCCTTTGGAAGTCAGTGAGAACTGTAACACCCTCACCTCATCTTGCTGACTGAATCTTGTTTGCTGGAGCATTTGAGCCATTGAAGATAGAAGCTGAAGCTTTGAAGAGGATGATTCCTTGAAGACTGTTGAAGTCTGAAGACTTTAGGAAGATCAAACTGATACCTGAAGACCCCTGAAGATGGTGAAGCCTGAAGGTGGAACTGATCAAAGAAGCTGAAGCTCAAGGGAGAAGATGAGTTGATACTCATGTTGTAAGGTTGATACCTGGAAAGTAAGTGATCTCTAAAGTCTGAAGACTGAGTAGCTGCTGGAGGAGCTGAGGCTTTCTTCTGTTTTTCTTTTCTGTATTGTTTGTTTTGTCTGATTTGTCTGTTGCATTAGACTAGGTTTATCTAGAATAAGTTCAGTGTAAGAGCATGATTGCATTAGAGGTTGAGTTGCCCTCTCTGCTTGTATTGTTACTGCTTGGCTTTGCTTGCGGGTATTCGGTAGAGCCCAGGTCCCTTGCCCATGTGTTTATTTTGCCTGATGGTATTTCATTTCCTTTTATCTGTATGATTACAGTTTACTGTATACTGCTTGATAGCATGTTGTTTATTTTCAGTATGATTATTGTTATTTCATGACTGGCTTGAGGTCGAGACGAGCTTGTGGAGGCTGAAGCCCCACACACATTTCCTCCCTCACTTGCATTGCATGCATTTTACTGTTAAGCTAATGCTTTGTCTGTTTCGGTGTATCATTGACATGATCCCTTAGGACTCTCATTTCCTTGGATAAGGATTTGATGATAGACTTTTAGGTTGAGACCTATGCATGACAACATCTAGGAGTTCCCTGTTCAAACCTCAACCATAGGATGAATCCATGGCATGATAACAGTAGGACTTGATAGTCTCCCTCCTAGTTAGGCCGGTTCTCTTCTTGTCTCAAAACAGTTTAAGATACAGTAATCATGAATGATTTCTTTCGTACGTTACGAGCCTTAAGCTATCTGAGAAAGGATTGTGGGAGAATTTATTTCCCACAGTCTGGATGTTTAGTATGGTACCCTTTGGGTGACATGCGAAGCATTCACTCTCAGGTCATAGTCTCTAGTGCGGTTGAAATCGCAAACACAATAAAAAACACTTCTTTCAGGAAATAAGTTGTAGTGTCCCGAACTACGTTTGCTCTGATCTTCCATACCGTGTGGAAGTACGTAGGCATAGGATGCGATATCCTAGCGAGCAACCTCCCCACCTTCACCCGTAGTTATCCGAACTACGTTGACTCTGATTTCTCATTCTCTGATGAGAATACGTAGGCATAAAGTGCGACGCTTTGCCGAGTCATTTTTCTTTTTCAGCCAGCCTTGATAGGTAGATAGATTATAACCAACCCGTCCAAGTAAACAAACAAGCGAGGATCCCGTCGAGTACGACGGACGTGAGGGGTGCTAATACCTTCCCCTTGCGTAACCGACTCCCGAACCCAGACAATGGTTGTGATGACCTTGTCTTACCCTTTTTCGTCAGGTTTCTCCGATCGTTTCCTTTCCCGTTCTGAGGGATAAATAACGAAAGGTGGCGACTCTTCTGTCATGCCGGCACCTTATTTTCGCGCAAGCGACAGAGTGCAACCACCGCTTCTAGACCGAGAGTTAAAAGGCATGTTCGTAAACTCCTTGCAGAGCCCGTACTTCGAAAGAATGCTTGGAGTTGCACCAAATTTCTCTGAATTGGTAAGGGCAGGAGAGTGCATCGAGTATGGTGTAAAGACTGGAAGAATTCAGAATGTTTCGAGCCGTCAGGCTGGTGAAACCGAATCTCTCTGTAGCTTTCAAACTGAAGATGAAACTGTGGTCAATGCAGTCATGACAGATGTTGGGTATCCTCAAGACGAATCAGTGAAATCTGTTGGTTCTTCGTCTTCTCAGCGGTCGGTATCCTCTGTGTCTCGTTATTCTGGATAGATAATTGTGCCTAGGGCACCACATCGGGAACCTTATGTCGCTCCTCTTGCAAATCCACGAGCCCGTGGCCGAGGTTATCAGAGTCAGCGTCAGAATCAGAACCGACCCCATAACAACTTGGAACGAAGGAATGCTCCTTCTCATCCAGTGCTTGTACCGTATAGCCAGATTCTTCCACATTTGATTCAGAATTCTTTGGTGGAACCCAAAGATCTTAAGCCCATGCCAGAGCCTTATCCCCTTGGGTACAACCCCCATGCTCAGTGTGGATACCATGGTGGATCCCCGGGGCATTCAACTAAAGATTGCAAAGCTTTCCAGGCAAAAGTGCAACAGTTGATCGACAAAGGGTGCATTTCCTTTCCAGAAGGAGTTTTGGTTGTGCATGACAACCTCTCAGCTGTCTGAGCTCGCAGATTCAGAGGGTTATTTCCAGAGGCCAGTGGTCCAGACAGGCAGACGTCCTCAGCATTGGCAGTCCTCAGACTTTTCATCATTTGCATTTGTAGTTTCCTTTCTGTTAGTTACTACTTGCTGTTAAACATTGTTTGTTTTGAATGGTACTATTGATAAAGTGACTGCATTTTTCTGAATTAATCATATCGCTGTCACTCATTTATTGCATTGCACTGACACTTGTATTTTTACTCCACTTTATCACTATGATTAGTAAAGATTGGAGGGAGGATGACGAAACTGAATACTCATAACCGAGGATCGTATGCTTTCGGATAAAACCCTGCCTATGATGTACAGGCATTGTTTCAAATCCCCTAAACACTGGAGATATAAGGAGTTAGTCCCTCGTTAGCCACTTCGAGCCGAGAAGTAGGAGTTTCTTTCGGACTTTTAAACCCTCTCATCTTAACCCGGGGCAGGGTAGTCGTCAGTTAGTTTGACCGAGCGTTCAAGTCTTATAGATGAGTGTTGCCTTTCGAGGACCAATCACAGTTTATTCCTCTCAAGAGGTCGTACCTCGTCAACCGCAATGGTTAAACCTCACCAATCAGGAGTGAGACAGTTACAACCCTTATGAAGCAAGCAAGACAACCAGTGTCACACGACTTGTTCCAAGCAAAAGAAAAAAGAAAAAAGAGAGCCCGCTAAGTAAAAAGAAAAGAAAAGCTAGAAAGCAAATACTTAGGCAAAAATCAGGGCATCCCGCTGGACTTCAAAAGAAATCGAAAAGAACTCAAAAGAGTCAGTCCAGGCAAAAATTAGCGAATCAAAACAATAAAATGAAAGGATCTCAACAGAAAAATCCTCAAATAAGGACAAAGTCGTGTAGATACAGACACCGAAAACGAAAGAGGAGTAACTGTCACTCCGAAAACCTTGCGAGTTCCTTAACCATTGTTCCTAACATTCCTCGAAGAGGCGAGCGCTTGTTCCAGGTTAACTGAACATTAGGATCGGAGATCATCACGTAGAAGGGGTGGGTACGGATCATGACTTGAGCCTAATATCCCTTGTTTCACGAACCGTGAACCCGACCACGATACAACACTTAAAAGACCTAACTGAGGCAGGGTTTATTCTGAAAGCGCATTACGATAAGGTTGAGTAACCTGACTCCTACATGATTTGCTAATCATATCCTTGTTGTATTTTTCACTGATCAAATCAGCACTACGTTTGAACTCTTTGGTTAATTCGTCACTCACTATCATGACACGTAAATGAGTGACATCATTTTTTCCAAATCTGCATGAACACTGCATTAAAATTACCATTCGTGAATAGACAATTTTAAGTGCAGGTCAGTAGTTGATATGAAGGAATTCCAACAGGGAATGGTCAATCAAGACTGAATCATTCAACAGTCTGGATCAGAATGGGGTATACTGTGAAACCCTGTGAATTTGGGGCACTGACTTCCAGTGAGTTTGGAATCAGTCAGTCTAAGGACAAGTCCCAAAGGATCGGTTGATTACGGGACAGCTTGTTCGAGAAGAAGTTGATCAAAAGTGAATCTTCTCGAGACCTAATAAGGGGCAATCCCTTAGAGTTTTTGTAGGTTGAGGGCAGATCCCTCCCGTGTTCAATCAGGGCAGGTTAAGTTGCTCAACGCTCGTTCAGGGGCAAGCTACTTCAAAAGTATATTGAAACCAACCATGCTGAGAGTTGGTTAGCTGAGGATGAATCCTTCCGTTGCACAGATACCGGGGCAAGCTATCTCGAGGTCGCCTCGTGGCAAGCTGCTTTCTGTTCAGAATGAATTTTCCCAAGAGTCGGATTGGGGCAAGTTGAATTGCACTGGGGCAAGTTGTTCATACGAGTTTGCTCACCCCAGCAAGAGTTTAGTGTCGGGGAATCGTGTCATTACCCTACCAGATAACCTTAACCTTCCGAAAAGGCCTTGCTGCCATTGGACTGTTTTCCTACAGCCTAAACTTGTTACTTACTGTGTAACCAAAGTCATTTCCAAAGCCCAGTTCTCGCCTGGCAAACCTCCAAAGCCCAGTCCTCGTCTGGCAAACCGGTAACCAGTTCTCGCCTGGTCCACCTTTCTTAGAATACCAGTTCTCGTCTGGTGCGTGTCAGCTTTTAAACCAGTTCCCGTCTGGTCGCCTTTTCCTTGACCCACTGTTTAACCAGTTCTCGTCTGGCTAACGCAGTTTTAAAGCCCAGTTCTCGTTTGGCAAACTAGAAATCAGTTCCCGTCTGATTTCCAAAACCTAGAAGTCAGTTCTCGTCTGACAACTTAAACCCTTTTGCCACCAGTTCTCGTCTGGTAGTCTACCCTCGAATGCTAGTTCTCGTCTAGTATGTCCCTTTCAAATCCATTTTGTTGGTAACCAGAAATAAATCCCTATCACCATAAACCTGTCCCTAAACTAGAAAAAGCCTAATTGTACCTGGCACGATATTCCCGGTGACATGTGCTATCGCGTTCCCTGACACGAGGCTTGAATGATCTCAGTTCTCCATGATTGGTGTTCTGTATTCCCTTAGGGGGTGATGTTGTTAAATCAGGAAATTTTCTTCAATAGAGATGTCCAGTTAAGATCGACTCTCCTCAGCTGTTTGAGATTGCAGCAAGTTGAGATGGCACTTGTCCTTTATCGTAGTAGGGTCAAGATTATCCTCAGCAGGGCGAGATTGATGTCCCCGACAGAGTGTAGCCATCCCCGGCAGATTGATTGTACATTCCTAACGGTTTAGGATCGAAGTTCTCCCTGACAAGCGGATTTGGGTTTATTTCCCCAGCACTAGGTCAGTGTGCAGTTTTCTCGTAGCAGACTATTCGCAAGTGTTCAGCTTTCGATAGTTCAGACTGAAGTCTCCAGCGGAATTGAAATTCCGCACAGAGTTGTACTCTCACCGGCAGGTAGGAGTGATTCCAGCGTCTGGTTGCCCCTCCTCAACCGAGTTTGCAGTTCCCCAAGAAAGCCGAGTTCTTGGAAGCCGTGCGGGCCATGATTGGTTTTCCCCAGTAGAGTGTTGAATAGCTGATGCTATATTTCCCCATCGGAGTCGTTATCTCGAGGAAAAGTTTTGCCGCGAAGGCTGTGCGGTTTATTTCTGCGATTGATATCGTTTCCTCGACAGTTTGTGGTTTGAATACCTAGTTGAGCGGGTGCAGGTTCTTGTAGAACTTTGTTCCCCTACAGCAGTCGACTGAAGATCATTTCCCCAGGCGAAGTCCAACTGAGATTGGTGTGACCTCTTCTCTTCGGTAGGATGATTCCTTCCTCTCCACCAGAGTGGTCCTTCCTCCTTGACAGGAGGATTGTCTCTTCAGCATTTATTTTGCTGATGGGGTCATAGCATTTTGCATGATTGCATAGCATGTACCCTAAACGCGTAGCATTTCCACTATGTGGAGCATTACGCCATTGTCAAAGCATATGCATATGAAACATGAGCTAGGTCGTTACCGTTCTTGTTTTGCAGGTGTTCCTCCGCAGAATGGTTTTTTCAAGATGATTCTTGAATTCCGCAGAATGGTTTGCTTAAGACGATCCTTGAATTCCCCAATGAAGTCGCCAGAGTTGGTTGCTCAAATTGATGCTTAGAATTCCCGGCAGAGTGTTTGCTCAGGATGACTCCTGAAATCTCCAGCAGAGTTATTGGTTCAGGATGATTCTTGAAGTCCCCAGCGGAGTTGATTGTTCAAGATGATTCTTGATTCCCTCAGCAGAGTTTATTTATCCAGAATGATTTCTGAATCACCCGAAGCAGAGTTACTTGATAGTTCTCCAGAATCCCCAGCGGAGATATGTCATCCTCAGCAGGTTTTGAACTGAGAATTTGAAATTTCCTTGGAAGACTTGATGATTGAAGTCCGGCGGTAGCACCAAAAGCCCCCTGACTTACTGAGGTAGTCCGACCGTAACGTCAAAGCAGTTCTCTAAGCTGACGCAAGGGTGCCTGACGGCAAAAGATTGTATATCTTCAGTGGTTCATGAATGACTAAGGATCCTATTTCAAGACTTACTGATGAAGTCCAACTGTGATGTCGAAGCAGTTCTCTCAGCTGATGCGGAGTGCCCAACGGCGAAAGAATAGATATCCCTATTGGGTTTATGATTGACCGAGGATTCTATTTCAGACTTGCTAACGAAGTCCGGCTGACGCCCGAGATGTTCTTTGAATGCCCGATGGCATAATTATAGAGATTGTCAAAAAGTTCCTAATGACCTGATGAGTCCCGAGGAATCCTTCTGTCGCAGTGCCGCTGAATGCCTGACGGCAATATCAGCTATGTATCGCTGGTTACCGAGTGACCAGTGATCCCTTGATGACTTAAGGAAGAAGCTGCAGCGAAATCTGATAATCATCCCGACGGAGATTTGAGAGTAGCCCTTCACCAGTTACCGAGTAACCGGTGACCCCTTATTGACTTACTGATGAAGTCCGACAAAGATGTTGTCGACGTTCCTAGCGACATGATGAGTCCATAGGCGACGATAAGGAATTCTTCTGCAATGGCACAGAATTCCCGACGGTAAAATCAACCATCATTCACCAGTTACCGAGTAACCGGTGATCCCTTATTGACTTACTGATGAAGTCCGACAAAGAGGTTGTCGACGTTCCTAGCGACATGATAAGTCCATAGGCAGCGATAAGGAATTCTTTTGCTATGACACAGAATGCCTGACGGCATAGTCGACCCTCCATTACCAGTTACCGCGTAACTGGTGACCCCTTGATGACTTGAGGACGAAGATCTACAGCAAAATTAGATGATCATCATGACGAAGATTTGAGATTAGACCCTTCACCGGTTACCGTGTGACCAATTCCCCAGCAGAGTTGTCGTGCAACTGTCATGCTCAGTTTTGAAGATGTTCCTACCAATCGGAGTACCGTTTACAAATCATCAGTTACTGTGTAACCGGTGAACCCTTGATGAATTGAGGATGCAATGATATCAGATGAATCAGAGAATCATCCTGACGGAGGTTCAGATAAGTATTTCTCCAGCTAGTTGCCGTGCAGTTATGATTTCAGTTTCCGAAGATTTGTTCCCATCATAGTACCGTGTACTTGTGTAGTTGGCAAATTTCTGGTTCTTTTGTATTCAACCGTCTTCTACCTTTGAATGTTTGAAAGCCGCTCGCTTCTCAACCCTTCAGGTCCAAGCCGTTTGAATAGGGGCAGCTGTTGCACCCCAAAATTTGACAAACTACTTCTCGCAATTTGGCTTATGTTTCGACTCATTTCATTTTGCATTTGCATACCGCGTACATTGCATTTTTTCAGTCAGATTGACTTTATCGGGATTACAGCCCTCTGATCACGTTTCAGGCAGTTTCATACCATTTCGAATACGAGGATTTATTTTGAGAAGTGGTGCTCGTCCCGGTGTTTTCAGCTCTCGCTGTTATTTGAGGACATTTCGGTGTCCGGTTTTTACCGTTTATTTCGCTGTATTCGCGCATCTTTTTTTCTAATCGGTTTAATTGACCTTCCCTGCATTTTTTAGATTTTTTCTCTTAATTTCTAGAATTTTAAATGAATTTTAATTGTTTTTCTAGAATTTTAATTCTTTTAAATAGATTTTAATAGTTTTTTAGAGGTTTATTTTCTATTATAGAATTTAATAGATTTTTAATAGCAATTTTCTATTTTTTAGAATAATTCATTTTTAGATATAATAGTTTTTTAAAATAGATTTAATAGGGTTTAATAGATTTTTTCTATTTTTATTTTTAATAGATTTAAATAGGTAGTAGATTTTTCTATTTCCTATTGGTGTTAGAAATTAATAGAGTCATTAGTTTTATTAGAGTTTAAGAAGATAATTTTCTTCTTAGGATTAGTTAGACATTAATTAGGATATTAATCATTTTCTTTTAATTAGGATATTAATCATTTTCTTTTAATTAGGATATTAATCATTAATCATTTTAGTCTTGATTAGCAGTTTTTAATTAGGTCTAATATTAATTGTCAGTTTAGTGGAATTAATTGAGTTTAATCATCATTTTAACCATCATTAGCAATTAATTGTCATTAATTGGTTTTAGAGTTAATTGAGTTTGGTCAATTGCCATTTTGGGTGGGCCATGTATCCATTTTGGGGGCCCAGTCTGGCCAATGCAGTGCCACTTGGCAGCATATAAGGAAGCCAGCTCATTCTCTCTCTCTTTTTTCCCTGAGGCCACGTTTCCCACTATCTTTCTCTCGCCACGTATCACTCTGCATGGCTGGCCACCTATCCACTCACCTCACCCTCCACGCGTACACAACACGTCACCTCAATCCTTCACCATCTCTGCATGCCTGCCACGTGTTCGCACTTATCCCTCCCCTTCTCCGGCCATGCAAACGCCGGCCGCTTCGCCTGAGAAATTACACGGCAACCAAACCCGCCGGAATATCGCCGGAAAACCAAGAAGCTTCACCGGAAAACCCATCCCAGCGCCGAAAACTTCATACAACCACCGTCCGTTCATCAGTTCTTCATCACCAGAAATCATCAATTTCCAGGAATCTTCAAGAAACTCCATAACCATTTTCATAAGAAAATCCAGAGATCTCCACTGTGTTTATCAGGTTCATCGCGTTCTTCATCAGAAACTCAATAGATCATCATGATCTTCATCCGTATTCCAATCGTTCGTGGTGCTCTTCATCACCTTCAAAGCTTCTCTCCAGATTTTCTTCCAGATCCCCGAGAATCTCTTCGTAGCTTCTGTTTTCAGATCTTCAAGAACTCGTCACTTCCAACTGTTCAAGAACCTTTGCGGATCTTCAACACCGTTCCCAGAAACCTCATCAACATCTCTGATCTTCACACTCTTTTTCAGATCGAGCTTCCCATCTTCATACACGCATGAACGAAACTTCACCAGATCTTCACTCAATCTTCAAGAATGTTCATTGGATCTTTCGCAAACGCCAAGATTTGTTGATCTTCGTCACGGCTCGCATGAGAGCTTCATCCATCTTCAAGATTTCCTCATCTTCGTTCATCACTGTTTTCACGAAGAACATGCATCATCTCCAGACTCACCATTCAAGAACATCATGCACCTGCAGATTTTTCGCCAGAAGCTTCTTAGCATGTTCTTGACTGGTTTGGTGTTGTTCAGTAGGAAGAGAGGAAGAAGCAAGGGTTGAGATGAAGGCTGGTAACGGCGGCGGGTGAGGACGATGAGAGAGGAAGCTAGGGTTGCGCCAGCATGAGTGAGGAACGCGAAAGAGTATTATGGGCTCCCTGGGATTGGTCGTTGGGCCTTTGGCCCAATAGTTTTTTTTCCCACACCCTCTGTTTCCCATTGGAACCTCCCGGTTCATTTCTTTTCCTTTTTTGGTTGTAGTGGGCCTGAGCCAAACAACGAATTCTGGATAATACACCCCTCGTTTTCCATACCCCACCCCCCGTTTTCTTTATCATTTTTTGTTGTTGTAATTGTAGTTGGGTCAGGCCCACCGTGTAATCTGCTGCAACATCCCCCATTTTTGCCTTACGCCCCCTCCCCTCTATTATTTTTTTATTTTTTGTAATGGCTGTTGGGCTGGGCCCATTGTATTGCTTGCGTACTGGACTACTATCCCCCCTGCTGTATTTTTATTTTTATTTATTTGTTTCATTTTTGCTATTTTCTTTAGATTTTATTAGAATTTTATATAGAAATAGTGAAAATATAGTAGTATATAGATTTTATAATATAAAAGTTTTTCTATTTTCTTTATAGAATATTATAGAATGTTTAGGATATTTTCTAGTATGCAATTTACATAGAACTTTCCATTTTCTTTAAATAGTGTTTCTTAGAATATTATTGTGTATGGAGTTTTTCATTCTATTTTCTTTATAGAACGTTATAGCATTTTAGATAGAATTTTATATGTTATTTTCTATTACGCATTTCTTTAGATATTTCTTTAGAATGTTTTTCTAGTAGAAATTAATTGCCGTATTTTAGGAGTAGCATACTATTTCCATTTGTGATTGGATTTCTCTCCTATTTTCTCTCCTGTCATCTGATTGTACTCCGATTTTATTTTTGACTGGCCGTGTGACATGATTCAATTAGAGAATGATTTTCGATATTATTTCTCTATCTTATCTTTGACACGGACATCAATACGCTACCTCTTAGAGTTCGATTTCTCGTATAAGTCGAACCATGACGGTCTAAGTGTTACATTGGTACTGATTCGAGCGTCCTCATCAAGGATCCAGAGAGGAGAATATTGGAATGGAGCTTGCGCACATGTCAGGAGCCAACGGAGCCACTTCGTTCAACATCATCTTTCTTATGCAAGTCCTCAGGCAACCGTCGAGCGTTGTGAGCTGTATCGTTAGATACGTAGGAAATGACAGTTGAGGAGTTTCTTCTCAATCGTCTAGGATGTCTAGTATGGTACCCTTTGGGTGACATGCGACGCATTCGCTCCTACGTCTTAGGTTCTTGCGCGTGTGTCCCGAGTTCCTTCTCGTTTAGGCATAAGCCTGCTTCCTCTTTGTTCTCGCCCCCGTGCGATCGAAACCCTTTTCTCTCGCTTTCAGGCGATCGAGACCCCTTCTCTTGCCCCTGTGCAATCGAGACTTGTTTTCTCGTCGAACTACGTTTACTCTGATCTCTCGTGCCAGACGAGAGTACATAGGCATAGGATGCGATATCCTAGCGAGCTCCCTTTTTTCCTTTTCCCGTTTCACTGTAGTTGGCTGAACTACAACTGCTCTGATATCTCGTACCAGATGAGAATATGTAGGCATATGATGCGATATCCTAGCGAGCATACTAACAACTAACTTCTGTTTTCTCTCGCTGTCGTGCGATCGAGACTTTCCCGCTAACGACTGACGTTCCTTTTCTCTTGCCCGAGCGCAATCTAGACCAGACCGTAGTTCTAGAACCCGTAGGTTCCCATACCTTCAAAACCCGACGTACTATGCCCGTTCTACCGCAAACAGGTAACGCTTAAGCCTCCGTCGAGCGAGAAGCATACACCTAACTGCTAGAATGCGTACGCCAGTATCGTCAATCTTTTCTCTCACCCCTGTGTGATTGAGAACACCCTGTCTAGCCGTAGTTAGCCCGAACTATGTAAGCTCTGATCTTTCACGCCGTGTGAAAGTATGTAGGCACAAGACGCGATGTCTTGGCGAGAAAAAACCCCCGTAGTTTCCCGAACTACATTAACTCTGACTTTCCCATTGCACGAGAGAATACGTAGGCATAGAGTGCGACGCTCTATCGAGTCAGTTTCTTTCCGTTTAGCTTTAGTAGCCGTAGATAGATTGTGTTTCACCCGTAGACTAACCAACAAGCATGGATCCCATCGAGTATGATGGACGTGAGGGATGCTAATACCTTCCCCTTGTGTAACCGACTCCCGAACCCAGACAATGGTTGCGATGACCTTGTCTTATACCTCTTCGTCAGGTTTTTCCGATCGTTTCCTTTCCCGTTCTGAGGGATAAATAATGAAAGGTGGCGACTCTTCTGTTTTGTCGGCATCTTATTTTCGCGGAAGCGACACCAAGTCAAAAGAACATTATTGGAACAAAATGTGTGTTCAGAAATCAACTGAATGAGCAAGGAAAAGTGGTAAGGAATAAGGCTCGACTGGTAGCTCAAGGTTATAGTAAGAAGGAAGGTATAGATTTCTCTGAAACCTTTGCTCCTATGGTAAGGTTAGAGGTAATCAGACTTCTTCTCTCTTATATTCTTAATCATGATATTGTTATATATCAAATGGATGTTAAGAGTGCATTCTTGAATGGATTAATTTCTTAAGAGGTGTATGTCAAACAACCCCCTGAGTTTGAGGATCCAATTCACCCAGATTATATGTTTAAACTCAATAAATCACTTTATGGACTCAAACAAGCTCCTAGAGCTTAATATGAGAGACTGAGTAATTTCTTTTTAGAAAATGGTTTTAAAAAGGTCAAGTTGACACAATAATGTTCAAAAAAACTATAAATAAGGAAATCATAATTGTTCAAATTTATGTTGAAGACATCATTTTTGGTTCCACTAATGCCTCTTTGTGCAAAAAAATTTCTAAGACTATGTAGGCTGAATTCGAGATGAGCATGATGGGGAATTGAAATTCTTCCTAGGAATCCAAATCAATCAAGGTAAAGATGGAATTTATGTTCATCAGCCCAAGTGCACAAAGGAACTTTTGAATAAGTTTAATCTTGAAGACTGCAAGATTATGGCAACTCCTATGCATCCAACCTGTAGTCTAAATAAGGAAGAAAGTAGCTCCAAGGTGGATCAAAATCTTTACATAGGTGTGATTGATTCTTTGCTTTACGTCACAGCTTTTAGATCTGATATATTATTCATCATATGTTTGTGTAGAAGGTTTCAATCATATCCTAGAGAAACTCACTTAAATGTTGTTAAGAGAATCTTTAGGTATCTGAAAGGAACAAGAAATATGGGAATTCTTTATTAAAAATCCTTAGATTATAATTTGGATGGATTCTGTAATGCTGAATATGCTGGGGATAGAATTGATAGAAAATCCACTAGTAGAAACTGTCAATTCTTAAGTGAAAACCTAATATCATGGGTTAGTAAGAGACATTAAACTGTTTATGTCTCTCTCTCTCTCTCTCTCTCTCTCTCTCTCTCTCTCTCTCTCTCTCTCTCTCTCTCTCTCTCTCTCTCTCTCCAGCAGAAGTAGAATACATCTTTGTTGCTAAATGTTGCAAACAACTACTTTGAATGAAATATCATCTAGAGGATTATCAAATTTCTGGGAACAATATCCCTATATTCTTTGATAATACTGTTGTTATTAAACATCACTTAATTAAAGACTATGTTCAAAAGGAATTTATAGATATTCAATTCATTGATATTATTCATCAATAGGCTGACATATTTACAAAACCCTTAGCTATTAAAAGATTTTATTTTTATCAAAAAGAATCTGGACATGGTCTATATTGAAGAATAATGCTTATTTTTTATTAGAGTATCAAAGTTTGATGTTGCTCAGAAGTAGCTTCAATCAGAGTCTAGGAAACGATCTGATGAAAAGTGGCTTCTAAAAAATATCAGACTCTGACACTCTGGAAGTTGATTATTTGCTTCAAATAGCATTCACATGTCTGATAGTTATCTTGCACAATATCTATTTGGATAAACACTGTTAGGTAATGATGTGAAACTTCGTGATTTTTGTGAAACTTCCCCTCTGTTATCACCTCATATTTTCCTACTGGTTTATTTGTTTTTATTATTTTGTTTCCTAAAGATCATCCTTGAGTGGTCTTAAAGCAAAGATAGATGTCTTGCATCTTTCTGACAAATCATTGTCTATATCTTTAGAAACATCTTTCAATTTACTTTATTCTGTTTCTTCTCTTTCTTGAGTTATTCCCTATCTAAAATAGTCATCATTAAAGAACTTGTTGATTTTGAAGAGATGATGGCTCATGGTTTTGAGATTCAAAGAACTGTCCCCTAGAATGGTTGGGATAATTTATTTTATCTGCTCTATGGTCCTACTTATCCTAACCTGATCAAGGAGTTTTGGGTGAATGCTTCTATCCAATAATTATATCTTAAATATGCTATTCTTTCTGTTGTATCTGGAGTTCATATCACCATCACCCCCACTTCTATTGCTAATGCAATAAACTATAAAGATGAAGGTGTGGTTCTAAATATGCTCTTTTGAGAATCTTGTTTGTTTTCTCATACTATCTTTGATGATCTATCCAACATACCTAAAGTCTCTAATCTCAACTCCAAGGCATTAGTCTAGTATCAAATACTAACATTAAAGTTTTTGCCAAATAATAAGGATCTGAACTCCTAAGATATTGTTGAAAACTATTTTCTGCTTCTTCTCAACTCACATTTGAAGACCAACCTTCCTCAAGTTATGTTTGATTATCTGAAAATGACTCTCACTTCCTTTCATAAGGGAAAGTCATGTTTCATTCCTTATGGAAGGGTTCTCTCTGAACTCTTCATTCAACAAGGAGTTGAGAAAACTATGGTTGAGGTTGTTTCACAAATATGGGGTGATAAGTTGAATCTAACAGAAGCTTTTGAAAGTTGTTGAATTGTTTAAGGTCAAGGTGGTCTCTGTGGATGGATCTTCTTCTTTTGTTTAGTTGTTTAGATTGTTTTGGCGTTTTATCTATGTAGCTTATTTATTTTATATTTAATAAAAAGTTCTTTATTTGATTTTTGTGTTTTGTCTTTCTTGTTTTTCTTACTGGCTGATTGAAAACCATTACCATAATTAAAGAATTTCAACGGAAGTTTGTGACTATTGAAAAAGTAATGGAAACTTTATTCATTCATAAGACATTACATGATATGATCCTAAAACTATTACATCTATTTTCAGACTTGATCATCTGTCTTCTTATGTGACTCCAGAAATAATTTCCAGTCAACATCCTTATCCTTCTCCATACGAGTTCTTAGATCGGTATTTAGAATCTTTCCCTCTTTAGGGACTCCACCAGATGTGCCTTCTTCTTCTGCTCTTCTGGATCCCTAAGTCTTTGCTAACTCCTCAACATTCTTCTTCTCTTATCATGTATCTATTCTCATCAAATTGTGTATCTATTTTTCAAAATCTCTCTTGTTAGCCTTCCATGTCTTTCTTTTTCCCATTCTTGTGTCTACCCAGAGAAACTCTAGAGTTGTGTAATTTGGTGTTGTTTTTGCATCTACTTTTATAGGGGTATGTTTAATATCTCCTCTATCTTAAAGACTGTGTTCCTTGAGTCTTGTACCTCTTTGATTACTCTTCCTTGAAAACCATATTGCCAACGTCTACCTTTGACCATCTTGAAATTTTTTGGTACATTTGCTTATTAGTCATCAATATCTGTATTTATTATCTTTTAGTTGATGACAACATGGGGATAAATTCATGATAGTATTTAAGAGGATTAACATTATTTATTGAATGCTTTTAATTTACTTGAACCCTAATTATTTTGATATTGCTTTCGTTTGAACATTATTTTATCAAAAATAAGTTTAAATTAACTTGGATAGGACTTAGAGGAAACTTACAAAACTCAACCTTTGGAATCTTAGACTATAGGGGAGCTTACAAACCTCGGACTCTGATGTTGTCAAGTTAGTTAAACTGACCAACCAATATTCTTAAATACATTTGTTTGTCATCATAAAAAAAGAGGCAATTGTTGGAACAAGATTGTTCGTATCCATTAGGTTTTGATGATAATAAAATACTTAAAGAACAAATGGGTATACTAACATATTCTCAAGTGTGAAGGATCACAAGCGTATAATTCACTTTGAGTTAATCATGTTAAAAGCATTTGTGGAGAAGCAATGTAACTCAAATTCTAAATGATCAAAATCTGATGACTCTAAATGTGTTCATCATCCTCTGAAGGTTCAGACTCTAGTCATGTGTTCCAACCTCTGGTGACAGCTCAGACTTTGTAGGCTAAAGTTGTCTCTAATCCGTACCATGTACCAAAAGCATACCAGCCTTGTCAAAGTGCTAGATTTATGGAGAGATTCAACTAGGGTTTCGTTTTGCAAGGCTCAATAAATAATTATGTGACCTCTTCAGTCAGTTCTACCTTTTGGTAGATACCTAGTACTTCAAAAGGTGTTATAAACAATGCCTTTATTTAGTGGACAATGATTCTAACCATATACATCCTCCAACGTCTCTCTTGGCCTGCTTCTTCACGAAGCTAGCTCTTATGATCAACCCTCCAATGACTCTTTCTTTACCACTATAAAAGGAAGCTGAAGTTTTAAAGGAAGGTTACAACAATACAATACAATATCTTGAGCATATCTCTGAGCTTTTACTTGTAACTGTTATTGCATAAGATCTTAAGATTTATTATCTTTATTTATCTTAGAAATCTTAAGAGCTTAAGAATCTTTGTGGTTTTTTTATAACTGTTATACTTCTGATTGTGTATCTAAGTATAATGGTTATCTTTTCTACTAAACTATTTTTTAAAGTAAAGGAAGTCTCTTGCATGTGTGCTTGAGCAGTGAAGTCTCTTTCTTATGTGCTTGAGTAGTGAAGTCTCTTTCTAGGTTGATTGAGCAGAAGTCTCTTGCTAGGTTGCTTAAGCAGAAGTCTCTTTTTGGATTGATTGAGCAGTGAAGTTTCTTGTTAGTTTGTTTGCGAAAAATATAATTAGTTTTATTATAGTGAAAAGCTCTTGTTGAGACAAGGGGACTGGACTACTCTTAGTTGAGGAGAGGAACCACGATAAACTTTGTGTATTGCTCGCTTATTGCTTCTAATCATTATCATTTCCACTGCTACCATAGATTCTGATATCACACTATAAACCTTGTTCAGATTCTGAAGTTCCTTTTCAGAAGCGAATCGATTTTAACATACACAATTCACCCCCTGTGTATTTTTCTCACCTTCAGTGTGAAGCTGAATGTTAGTCATCTTAGAGTATTTAGATTAATAAGCCTCAGGCATGTACCTGAACAATTAAGAAAGAAACTAGATGATCGAACTCAGGTTATGTTGCTCATATGTTATCATTCGAATGGTGAATACAGGTTGTATTCACCAATTGATGATAAACTTATAATAATTTGATATGTTCTAGTGGATGAAAGCAAATAACAGGATTGAAGTCATGGGTCAGTTCGATAGGAGTCATATGCAGTTACAATTGTGTTTGAAGAAGACCAACAAACTGAAGTCCCAACCAATCAAAACAAAGAACCACCTAAGAAGAATGTTAGAAGATCTACTAGAGTAAGAATTGAGTTGAAAAAGCTAGTTGGATATGAGAGATTTCCAAATCAAGTCGTCGATGCAAATTGTGACTTAATAAAAGAAGAAATCATGGTGGCTGAAGCAGAACCCAATCAATTTGGATCATGCCATGAATGATTCGAATTTGTTAACATCCATGAAAGAAGAACTCAGGGCAATTGAGAAGGACAAGACTTGTGAGCTTGTCTAAGAGTCAATCAAGAAGCCAATTAATGTGAAATGGGTTTACAAGCTGAAACGAAGGCTAAATGGTGAAGTTGTCAAGCATAAGGCAAGATTAGTGGTGACAGGTTTATTACAAAAACCCACTATTGATTTCGACGAAGTCTATGCACTTATTATAAGGTCGGAGACAATCAGAATTGTTATGTCAACAATAACATATAGAGGGTGGAAGATACATCAGTTGGATGTAAAATCAACATTTATGAATGGACCTTTGGAATAAGAAGTCCATGTCATTCAGCCACTAAGATTCAAAATCAAAGGTTTCAAAGGTGTACATATTAATGAAGGCTTTATATGGTTTGAAGCATGCCCCAATGGCTTGGAGTAAGAGAATAGGTAGCTTTTTTATCAGAGCAGGTTTCACAAAGTGTGTCTCTGAACATAGAGTGTATGTAAATGATATAGACATGTTCGTTCGAATCATCTTATTCCTGTATGTAGTTGACTTATTGATTATAGGTGCAAATGAATCAGAGATAAGAAGAGTCAAGTAGAAGCTGATGTAGGAGTTTGAAATATCTAACGTAGGGAATTTGTCATATTTATTAGGGATGGAGTTCAAAGACACAAGTGAAGGAGTCTTTCTGCACCATAAGTATACCCAAGATATCTTGAAGAGGTTCAAGATGAGCAACTGTAATGTAACTACTATGCAATTAGAAAGTGGATTAAAGTTGAGGAAGGAGATAAATGATGAGTTTGTGAGTGCAACACTGTTCAAACAAATCATTGGATCTTTGAGGTATCTTTTCAATACCACGTTAACTATCAGTCAAAGTGTTAGACTGTTGAGAAAATTCATGGAGAAACCCCAAGAATGTCATCTAACAACAGTCAATAGAGTGATAACATACATCAAAGGTACGATTGATCATGGTGTGCTGATGCCAAGGAATAAGAATACCAACATATGTGTAGAGGTATATGGCTACACTGATTCAAATTTCAATGGATATCAAGAAGATAAGAAGAGTAATGCAGGCTACATATTCATGATGGAAGGCAATCCAATCTTATGCAGCTCATGGAAGAAAATCATTATGGCTTTATCATCTTGTGAAGATGAATATGTGGTTGCATCATATGCAACATGTCAAGCAGCATGGATAGAGATATTGCTTGAAGAGTTCAAGATGATAGAACCTAGGAAAATGAAGTTGTTTGTCTAAAACAAGTCGGCTATAGACTTTAAGAATCATCTAGTGTGTCATAGTCGAAGTAAACACATAGAGATGAAGTATCATTTCATTAGGGATAAATTTAACAAAGTAAAGCTTAAACTTGAGCATTACAATAAATAATGGAAACTAACTAATATAGTCACCAAACCCCTGAAGAAAGTTAGATTCAATGAGTTGAAGAAAAGCATCAGAATGAGAAGTCTCGAGAACATTAATTAGGGGGTGTGTTAAAAGTTGTAATTTGATGTTCTGTCAAAAGCTAGCATTTGACTATGTCAAAGTAGCTAGTTGAAGGTGTAGAAGTCAGCTGTATTCGACAGACTCGAATATAACATTTAAGCTGTTGTGTCGAAGCCAAACTATAACTTGTATATTTTGAGCTTGGGTTGATTTGTATAGTTTTGGGCTTGGGCTTTAGTTGCCTATATAAAGGGCAAGGTTGATGTCAAGAAAAAACTTAACTCAATAATATTTCTCTTTTATAATTCAATTTCTATCTCTTTTATCTCTTCTTCTTCTCTCATTTTTCTTGAAAACCCTTTTGTTCCAACATATCAAACTCTAGTCGGATACAATCAATTGGGTTTAGTGTATGAAGACCTGTTTAGAAATTTTAAAATAAAGTCCATCAAGATATGAATTTGCACAATATTGTCCTACAAACAAGACTAAATAAAAAGTTAACTCTGAGTTATTATTTATATAAACACACAATATAGGCTAATATTGTGTGATCAAGTGGAAGGATGTGTGTAAAGTTAAAATGTCGGGAGGGTTAGGGGTTAAGCATTTGAGGCAAATTCATATGTCCCTCCTTGGAGTACCAACCATCATTGTGGAAAGCTACTATCTCATAAAGGTATGGTTCCTTCATGATGAAAACCTAACAACAGGGTTGAGATGGGGTGTTAAGAGAGTATCCCATTGGTGAAAGGATGTCTCTCTTCTTAGTTCTAAGGCTTCAAAGTTTCCTTTTTTGCTTGCTTCCTCTATCAACACGAAAGGTGGATGTACGTATATCTCTTTAGTGGTTTAAGACCCACTTTTGGCACAATTTGTGGGTCGGGTCAGATTGGCTTGTGCGCCTTTGGAGAGGTTGTCTCTTATCTCTGAGAAAAAGTCTCATGAGGTCTGCCCTCCCTTTCTCTAACCTTGGCTGACTTTTGCTTCGCGTTCACTTGCACCATCATTAGGTCATAACTCATAATCATACTTTGCATTGGTATTCTAAGATATGGAATCAAGAGTTTCTCTGAATTAGATCATCAAGTATCAAGCTTACTTCAAAATCGGACGAGACACTGTATTTTTTCGAATGGTTTATTCTACACTGATAATTTTAGTGCACTCACTTTTCATTTTTCGGGAGTTTTGATACCCAACTTTTTATTCGCTTTTTGTTTATTTTCATTTTTTGTAGTTAAATTTTCCTTTAATTAATTTAGATATAATTTAGTTTAGTTTAGTTAATTAGGATTTTATTTTTTGTTAACCTTAATTAATTTTATCTTTTATTTTAATTTCTTTAGTTAAAAAATTAATTAATTTTGTTTAGATAATTAGAATTACTTTAGTTAAATTGGATTTATTTTTATAATTTTATAATTATTTTTATAATATATATTTATTTTGTTTTTATTTTTTTAGAACACTTGTATATTAAGTATTGAAAAGCACATTTCTTATTTGCTTCTGGTAAAAAATAACTTAGTATTTAATAGCATAACATAAAGAGAGGGCTCAAGCACATTAACCTAGCCGCCACTCCCATTCTCTCTCTCTCTCTCTCTCTCTCTCTCTCTCTCTCTCTCTCTCTCTCTCTCTCTCTCTCTCTCTCCTGTTTTCATAAACAGTCCAAAAACCTCTAAAAAAAACTATCCATCATAACAGATAAGCCTCAACTGCTTCATAAACTATCCATCATAACAGATAAGCCTCAACTCCTTCATAAAGATTTTTCTGCTAAAAAAAAAAGAGACAATAGACAAGAAAAACTCAACCATTTTCCATGGGGTGACACTTCAAAAATACATAAACTTTCATTCATTCATCACCTTAGACCAACGAAGCAGGATCCCTAAAACTTCTTCTCCTTATAAAACTACACACAAAACGTGTACACATGTGAACTTATTTTCATGTTCCTCTTACCATTTTCTTTCAAAACGGAGTTCGCCATTTTCAAGCCATGACCCATCATCATTCCACTTACCTCTTTGCAATAAACAATGATAAAGAGCTTAACTTCCACAGTCCATGACATAGTGTCAACAACACTTTGGTAACAATGCAATTTGATGCTCGGGCTCTGTTTTTTCTTTCATTGTTTTATTTAAGGTTATTGTTTTATTTTACCATAAGAAGGAAAAATGTGCTTTATTTTATTTTTATTTTTAAAAAAGAGATAATAAGAAAAGGTGTCAGTGAGGAGAGAAGTCCATAAGAAATTGTTTCACTTTGTTTTCTGGAAAGTTTTCAAGCGAGAGAGTTAAGCAATACCGTTTTTCCTAATTATTCTGTTTTCTTCATGCCACATGTCATTATTCTAGCGGTTGCTTGTTATTGTTTTATGCTTTAAAAATTTAATGTTGATATGGTGAAAGCTAAAAGGCACCTCCCTCATATTTCTCCATTAATCGGTTTTTTTTCCCTTTTTTTATTTATTTAGAATTTGATTAATTATTTAGTTAGATTTAGAATTAGATTTTAATTTATCTTAGTATTTGTCTTAGTTTTAGAATTTAATAACTTTAGATTAGGATAGGTTTTAATTAACTTAGGGTTGTTTTAGTTAATTTAGAATTAGATTTTAATTAACATTAGAATTAGTTTTAATCCTATAATTTAATTTAGAAGTAAATTTTAATTAATCTTAGTACTAGTCTTAGTTTTAGAATTTAATAACTTTAGCTTAGGATAGATTTTAATTAACTTAGGTTTGTTTTAGTTAATTTAGAATTATATTTTAATTAACATTAGAAATTAGTTTTAATCCTAGAATTTAAATTTGAGTTAGAATTAAATTAGAAATTAGCTTTTGAATCAACTTAGGATTATCCTTTTGTTTAGAATTTAATTAACTTAACTTTGACTTTTTTTTCTTCTTAATTTTGGTTTTAGTTTAAATTAATTCACGAGTGCGTTTTTAAATATTTCTTTAATGATACTTGTACATACTTGTTCTTGGGTATTAGTTTGAGTTACAATATTTGGTGTTGTCTGTGATTGCGATGCTTCGGGTTTTCTTGTCGTTTACCTCCTATTTTCACATGATCCTCTAGGATTCCTAGCTCGACTTAATTTCCGACTAAGTTAGAGGTAGGAGAGACATTAGGCTTTCAATCCAAACATGACAACATTAGGTAGGTTTCCCTCATAGTCCTGATTTTAGGGACACTTTGTATGATAACAGTTAGGGTTTAGTTTCCCCTAGACCTGTTGTACGTCTCTCTTTTCTCATCTCAAATTTCTTCAAGACACTTAATAAAGAACGATAAACATCGTACGCTACGAGCCTTAAGTACATGAGAATGATGAGTGGGGGGTTTCTCCTCGCTTATCTAGAGTGTTTAGCGTATGCCCTTTGGGCGATATGATTTGCCCTCGTGTCATAGTCTTTAGTGCGGCGTGAGTCTCAAACTAATTCAATCCACTTCACTAAAGCTAACAAACTAAATTCAAATTTTTTTATCCTTCGGGATTGTTCTTCAAATCCTTTTCAGAAAAGAGTACGTTGTTTTCCCGTTCTACCCCAAACAGGCATCGTCCCTAACTGCTAGAATGGAAACTTAGCGCCACTCATAAAAAACACTTAACCAACCATTGGCCTAGTATACCCGAACTACGTTTGCTCTGATTTCTCATACCAGATGAGGATACATAGGCACAAGACGGTGATGTCTTGGCGGGCAATCTTCCCCCCATCACCCGTGGTTTTCCGAACTACGTTGACTCTGACTTTCCCATTGCACAAGGGAATACGTAGGCATAGGGCGACGATGTCCTATCGAGTCTTTCTTTCTCTTTCACCATCCCGTTTTGCAGTAGCTTTTAGATAACTCACCCTTTTGATAGACAACAAGCGTGGATCCCGTTGAGTATAATGGACGTGAGGGGTGCTCATACCTTCTCCTTGTGTAACTGACTCCCAAACCCAAGATTTGGTTGCGATGACCTTGTCTTCTCTCGTTCTTCAAGTTTTCTTCGATCTTTTCCTTTCCCTTTCTTGGGGATAAATAACGTTTGGTGACGACTCTTCTGTTTGTTTCTGCCGGGCCTTTTCGCAGTTGCGACATCTGACGACTCTACTGGGGAACAAAAGAGGACTACCTGGTTCCCTATGCGAGTCAATCCTAGCGCTTGTTTATTTTATATCATTGGGTGTTTACTTTTATGCATATGTGTGTTGTATGTGTATATTTATTGTTGTATAGTATTGCATTTTATTTTCTGCACTTTATCATTGTTATACTGTTATTGTGTTGTTAGGTGGGGTGTTCCATTGAGAGATAAGCACAATACCCAGGCTTGAGTATACACCTAGTATTAATGTGGAGAGTAGTGCGGGCTTATATGTTTGGCATGCACGAGCCCTCATGAAATTCGCGTCCAGACGAGGTTTTCTTTGAAGACATCCTATCCTGTGCATCTTGGACAATTGAGGGGGTGTTGGATCTAAAAGCTAATGACTCTGGAGACTGTTCATTTGGAAGTCAGTTGAGACCTCCTTGATTGACCATGATGCCAAACCAAAAATGGTGAACGTATCATCGTTTCTCGACCTGAGAGCCCGTGATACTGACGACCTGCATAGGATGCCGTACCTTTTCAGAGACTAGGTCCTACCTGTGAGAGGGATGGGTTTTGCATGAAAC
This sequence comes from Lathyrus sativus, assembly GCA_963859935.3. Taxonomy (NCBI): domain Eukaryota; kingdom Viridiplantae; phylum Streptophyta; class Magnoliopsida; order Fabales; family Fabaceae; genus Lathyrus; species Lathyrus sativus. Next base: position 429,570,662 of record OZ012739.1, on the reverse strand, counting down.
TTTGACCTTCAACCAACCCAGTTTTTTGGTTTTCTCGTCACTGTAGACTTTTGATCTTGGGTATTCTGGGTTTCTAATCATCTCAGTGCTTTGATATTCTGGTATCCCGGTATTTTCTTGTCAGAGTGGAGTTCTGGATTTATTCAGCCAATAGCGCAACAGTTATTCAGAATTCATGGAAGCTTTCATCCCATGTCTTTTGCATTGCATAGCATAAACATCTTTTCATGATTTTGCATATCATTCTTCAGCCAGCCAAAACTCTCATTCCGCCTTTATCCTTGATTAGAATAGTTGATTCCCCGGTGCTCGTTTTGAACAAGTGGTGACTGTTGAAAGACGACCAAATGTTTGAAGCAGGATTGAGCAGTGTTAGGAAGTAAGATCAAGTTAGGAATTATTGGTAATTATGTCAGGAAATAACCTTCAGATTGTTGACCCCCAACAATTTTTACTGTGATGACCAACCCTCTGTATGGTTCTTTGCCTGATGAATATTCTCCACAAGTGAACAACCTTACTCAAGCTCAGTCTGTGCAGCTCTCTATTGAGAAGCAAGATTTACATGAGCAGTTTGCTATCCAAAGTGAACATTCATCTTCTCCAGAAACTATAGGTCGCCGTGGTGTTGCTTTCTCTGTGTCGAATTCCAAAAAGGATATCCCGATGATGAAGACTAAGGACCTGAGACCTCTTGAGTATGCTAAAAGATTTTGTGTGTTGGATGAAAAACTACAAGCCTTGGAAGTTAAGGATACTTTTGGTCTCAACGCCTCAGACATGTGCCTGGTTCCCGACCTAGTATTACCTCCAAATTTCAAAGCACCGAGGTTCGAGAAGTACAAAGGGGATAGCTACCCGAGGCAACATTTGGTGATGTTTTGCAGAAGAATGACCTCATTTATGAGCAATGATAAGCTGATGATTCACTATTTCCAGGATAGTCTGAGTGGGGCATCTTTGAGTTGGTACATGTAGTTAGAGAGTAGTCAGATCCGATCATGGTTGGACTTAGCCAAAACTTTTCTGAAGCAATACGAATATAATCTTCACATGGCTCCCAATCGCATGCAGTTGTAAAGTTTGTCTCAAGAAGACAATGAATCCTTCAGAGTGTATGCTTAGAGGTGGAGAGAATTGGCTTTCAGAGTGCAACCACCGCTTCTAAACCAAGAAAATTAGCAGACATGTTCATAGACTCCTTGCAGAGCCCATACTTTGAAAGGATGCTTGGGATTACACCAAACTTCTCTGACCTGGTAATAGTAGGAGAACGCATTGAGAGTGGCATAAAGAGTGGAAAAATTCAAGATGTCTCGAGTAGTCAGGCCAGTGAAACTGAATCCCTCAGTAACTCCCAAGAGGAAGAAGAAGATGTAATCAATGCAATCATGGCAGATGTTAATTATTCTTAGGGTGTACCGGTGAAATCTTTTGGCTCTTCATCTTTTCATCAGTCTTTATCTCCAGTGTCACGTCATCCTTATGGACAGACGGTTGTGCCTAGGGCACCACATCAGAAACCTTGGGTCTCTTCTCATGCAAATCAACGAGCCCATGGCCGAGGTTATCAGAATCAACGCCAGAACCAGAATAGGCCTTGCAACAACTTGGAAAGAAAAATTGCTCTTCTTCATCAAGTTCCTGTGTCGTACAGTCAACTTCTGCCACATCTTATTCAAAAATCATTGGTGGAGCCCAAGACTCTCAAGCCTGTGCCAGAACCTTACCCTTCTGGGTACAATCCCCATGTGCATTGTGGATATCATGGGGGATCCATGGGGCACTCAACTGAAGATTGCAAAGCCTTCCAAGACAAAATGCAATAGTTGATTGACAAAGGATACATTTCCTTTCCAGAAGGAAGTTTGGTTGTTCATGTTAACCTCTCAGTTGTCTAAGCTCGAAGATTCCAAGGGTCATCTAAAAAATCCAATGGTTCAGACAGGCAGATGTCCTCAATATCAGCAGTCCTTGGACACTTTTATCATTTGCATTTGTAGTTTCTTTCTTGTTAATTGCTACTTATTTTTAAACATTGTTGTTTTGAATGGTAATATTAATGAAGTGATTATGCATTTTCCGAATTAATCATGTCGCCTTCGCTTATTTTTTTTTCTTATTTATTGCAAAAGACAGACACATATACCTCTTATCCACTTCACTTTATCACTATTGTTTAGCAAAGATTGGAGGGAGGATGAGGAAAATTGAATACTCATAATTGTTGATCGTATGCTTTCGAATAAAATCTTGTTGATGATGTACAAGAATTGTTTCAAATCCCCTAAACACCGGAGAGATAAGGAGTTAGTCCCTAGTTAACACTTCGAGCCTAGAAGTAGGAGTTTCTTTCAGACTCTCAAACCCTCACATCTTAACCTGGGGCAAGGTAGTTGTCAGTTAATTTGACCGAGCGTTCAAATTTTAAAGAGGAGTGTCCCCATTCAAGGACCAATCACATCGTACCTCATCAACCACAATGGTTATATCTCACCAACTAGGAGTGAGACAGTCACAACCCTTTCAAAAAAAATCAAGACAGCCAGTGGCATACGACTTTTTTCAAAATTCAAAAAACAAAAAATATAAAGAAAGCCCGCTAAGTCGAAGAACTTGAAAGCAAGTGACTTAGGAAAAAATTAGGGCATCCTACTGGACTTCAAGATAAAAAATTTGAAAAAAGAATCAATTCAGGCAAAAATTAGGGAACAAAAGAATAAAAAGAAAAATCCTTGAACAAGAACAAAGTCGTGTGGCTACAGACACATAACACAAGAGGGGTGATTGTCGCTTCAAAAACCTTGAGGGTTCCTTAACCATCACTCCTACCATTCAATAAATTTTTTGAAAGGTGAGTGCTTATGCCAAGTTAGTTGAACGTAGGATTGGAGACAATCATGAAGAAGGGATGGGTAACAATCAAACTTTGAGCCTTTCATCCTTTGTTTCAACAACCGTGAACCAGACCACTATTCAACCCTTAAAAGACCTAATTGAGGCAGGGTTTATTCTAAAGGCATACTGCAACAAGGTTGCCTAAACTAACTCCTACGAGATTTGCTAATCTTCTTCTTGTTGTATACTTCACTAGCTAAGTTAGCACTACATTTGGACTTTTGGTCCATTCTACACACACTATCACATCATTCTAATAGTGATTGATTCTTCAAAATATGAATGAATATCCTATTAAAATTACCATTCTTGAACGAACAATTTTAATTGCAAGTCAGTAGTTGACATTGAGGAAATTCCAACAGTGAGCAATCAAACAGGACTAGGTCATTCAGCAGTTTGGATCAAAATCGAATATACTTTGAAGCCCTATGGATCTGGGGCATTGACATCCAATGAGTATGGAATCAGTCAGTCTAAGGCAAGTCCCAAAGGATCTATTGATTATGGGGAAATCATTTAAGGGTTGTTTGATCATAAGTGAATCATCTCGAGACTCTACCAATCAAGGGCAGGTCACCTAGAGATTCTGTTGATTGAAGGAAGATTCCTCCAGTGTTCAATCAGGACAAATTAAGTCGCTTCAACGCTCGTTCAGGGGAAAGCTACTTCAAAATTATATTGAAGCTAACCACTTCAAGAGTCGTTTAATCGAAGACAAATCTTTTCATGGTGCAAATTCTGGGGCAAGTCATCTCATGGCAAGCTACTTTCGTCTTAAGGTGAACTTTCCCAAGGATCAGACAGGGGCAAGTTGAACTACACTGATGCAAGTTGAACTACACTAGGGCAAGTTACTCGAGCAAGTTCATTTTCGTCAGCAATAGTTGAGTTCAAGACGGGTGTCAGGGAATCGTTCCATCACCCAATCAAATGAACTTAGCCTTCTGAAAAAGCATTGCTACAAAGGGGCATCCCTTCCATTTCTGGGAATATTCTTATCCTTGCATGCTGTCATTGGATCCTCATCCCACAGCTTGAACCTGTTACCTGTCAGAACTTTCTAACCAAAAACACTTTCAAAGTCCAATTCTCGTCTGGAAAACCTTCAAACTAATTCCCGTCTGGTACATGTTAGTTTTTAAACCAGTTCCCGTCTGGTCACCCATTCTTTAGCCTTCCATTTAACTGGTTCTCGTCTGTTAAACCTCGTTTCAAAGTCCAGTTCTCGTTTGGCAAACCACAAAGTCAGTTCTCATTTGATACCAAAACTAGAAGTCAGTTCTCATCTGACAATGTAACTTTTTGCCACCAGTTCCCGTCTGGTAGTCTAACCCTCGAATACCGGTTCTCATCTGGTAGTTCCTTTTCGAAGTCCACACTCGTTGGCAACCAAGAATAAATCTCTAAAGAATTCAATCACCATAAATCTGGTCCCATCCTTAAACCAGAAGTCGAGTGTACTTGGCCCAATCATTCCCAGTGGTTCACATATTATCACATTCCCTGACATGGTGCTTGTTTGATCTAACTTCTCTCTAATAGAGTTCTCTCCTCAACAGAGATCGTTGAAGTTCTAACATTATCAACAAGAACTCAAGAGGTCAAATTCCCCATCCAGAGTTGATTTGTACTCCTCACAGAGTGTTCAAAAGTTGACCACATCAGTTAGGGTGTTGTTATGCAGTCAGCAGGGTAAGATTGAGATTATTCTCCAACAGCAGAGTAAGCTCAATGTTGTTCCCCGACAGGATCTATGTCATTGAATTCTCTCCCCAAGTAGAGATTGATGTTAATTCCCTCAATGAGTACATCAGAAGTGGTTAACAACCTCAACAAAGTCCAATGGTTACCAGCATTCTTTAGGATCAGGTTTTTAGGACAACCTCCCAAGTGACGATATTCTCAATTCCCAACTGAGTGGAATTTTCAGCAAAGGTTATATTCGGGAAGATTGTTCAGTGGGTCTTTCTCAACAGAGTTTATTTGTTGATCTTCTCAGCGCCTTTCTTGGTGGTGTTCTTTTGTATATCATTTGAATTGCATCCTCCCAAATGCGTAGCATTTCCATTTCGTATGGAGTATTACGTCATATTCAAACATATGCATCTAAAGTATAAGCCAAGTTTGATACCTTTGTTTCCAGACATCTCTCCAGTAGATAACGACATAATTCATGGGACTTTGTGGTACCTTACCCCTAGCATAAATCATTGATAGATAATTCCATCCTACTTTTACTCCTCAGCAGAGTTGTTTAAGCTTTTCTCCCCCTAGCGGAGTATTCTTTTCAGGTCGTAAGTCAGTTGATTCTACTTTCTGTCTATCTCGGATGTTATTCCAACTTTTGGTTCGTAATCCCCAGCTTAGTCGTTTTGTGGATATTATCCCAACTTTTGGTTGGTAGTCTCCCTTTTTTGGTGATTCCAACTTTTGATTGTTAATCTTTTGCTTGATCCCAACTTTTGATTGGTAGTCTTCCTTTCTGGTGATCCTAACTTTTGGTTAGTAGCCTTTATGCCAACTTTTATTTGGTATTCCTTGTGACGATCCCAACTTTTGGTTGGTAGTCTTTATTTGTTGGTATACTCGCCTTCAGTCTGCATCTGGGTGATCCTAACTTTTAGTTAGTAGCCTGTATCTCATAATTTTTGATCATTTGTTCTCTTTGGTGATCCTAACTTTTGGTTAGTAACCATTATTATCTTCGTGAACAGTTACCATTTCGGTTATCCCAACTTTTGATTGGTATCCGTTGCTCTTCAAGTCCTCCTTCGGTTGACAATCACTTTATCCTATGTACATCCACATAATATGCAAATTTATGGGTTCTTTTTGTATTCAACCACCTTTCACCTTGAATGTTTGAAAGAGGTCGCTTTTCATCCCTTCAAGTCTAAATTGTTTGAATAGGGGCAGCTGTAGCACCCTTAAATTTTCTCTCCCTTTCTCTAACCTTGGCTGGCTTTTGCTTCGCGTTCACTTGCACCATCATTAGGTCATAACTCATAATCATACTTTGCATTGGTTTTCTAAGACATGTGATCAGGAGTTTCTCTGAATTAGATCATCAAGTATCAAGCTTACTTCAAAATCGGACGAGACACTGTATTTTTCCAAGTGGTTTATTCTACACTGATAATTTTAGTGCAGTCATTTTTCATTTTCGGGAATTTCGATACCCGACTTTTTATTCGCTTTTTGTTTATTTTCGTTTTTTGTAGTTAAATTTTCCTTTAACTAATTTAGATTTTAATTTAGTTTAGTTTAGTTAATTAGGATTTTATTTTTTGTTAACCTTAATTAATTTTATCTTTTATTTTAATTTCTTTAGTTAAAAAAATAATTAATTTTGTTTAGATAATTAGAATTATTTTAGTTAAATTGGATTTATTTTTATCATTTTATAATTATTTTTATAATATATATTTATTTTGTTTTTATTTTTTTAGAACACTTGTATATTAAGTATTGAAAAGCACATTTATTGTTTGCTTCTTGTAAAAAAATAACTTAGTATTTAATAGCATAGCATGAAGAGAGGGCTTAAGCACATTAACCTAGCCGCCACTCCCACTCTCTCTCTCTCTCTCTCTCTCTCTCTCTCTCTCTCTCTCTCTCTCTCTCTCTCTCTCTCTCTCTCTCCTGTTTTCGTGAACAGTCCAAAAACCTCTCAAAAAAAAACTATCCATCATAACAGATAAGCCTCAACTCCTTCATAAAGATTTTTCTGCTAAAAAAAAGAGACAATAGACAAGAAAAAGCTTAACCACTTTCCATGGGGTGACACTTCAAAAACACATAAACTTTCATTCATTCTTCACCTTAGACTAACGAAGCAGGATCCCTAAAACTTCTTCTCCTTATAAAACTACACACAAAACTTGTACGCATGTGAACTTATTTCCATGTTCCTCTCACCATTTTCTTTCAAAACGGAGCTCGCCATTTTCCAGCCATGACCCATCATCATTCCACTCGCCTCTTTGCAATAAACAATGATAGAGAGCTTAACTTCCACAGTCCACGACATAGTGTCAACACCACTTTGGTAACGATGCAATTTGATGCTCGGGCTCTGTTTTTTCTTTCATTGTTTTATTTAAGGTTATTGTTTCATTTTACCATAAGAAGGAAAGATGTGCTTTATTTTTTTTATTTAAAAAAAAGGAGATAATAAGAAAATGTGTCAGTGAGGAAGAGAAGTCCATAAGAAATTGTTTCACTTTGTTTTCTGGAAAGTTTTCAAGCGAGAGAGTTAAGCAATACCTTTTTTCCTAATTCTTTATTTTCTTCATGCCACGTGTCATTATTCTAGCGGTTGTTTGTTATTGTTTTATGCTTTGAAAATTTAATGTTGATATGGTGAAAGCTCTAACAGGCACTTCCCTCATATTTCTCCATCAATCGATTTTTTTTCTTTCTTTTTATTTAGATTTTAATTAATTATTTAGTTAGATTTAGAATTAGATTTTAATTAATCTTAGTATTAGTCTTAGTTTTTAAATTTAATAACTTTAGATTATGATAGATTTTAATTAACTTAGGTTTATTTTAGTTAATTTAGAATTAGATTTTAATTAACATTAGAATTAGTTTTAATCCTAGAGTTTAATTTAGAATTAGATTTTAATTAATCTTAGTATTAGTCTTAGTTTTAGAATTTAATCACTTTAGCTTAGGATAGATTTTAATTAACTTAGGTTTGTTTTAGTTAATTTAAAATTATATTTTAATTAACATTAGAAATTAGTTTTAATCCTAGAATTTAACTTTAAGTTAGAATTAGATTAGAAATTAGCTTTTGAATCAACTTAGAATTAACCTTTTGTTTAGAATTTAATTAACTTAACTTTGACTTTTTCTTCTTCTTAATTTTGGTTTTAGTTTCAATTAATTCACGAGTGCGTTTTTAAATATTTCTCTAATGATACTTGTACATACTTGTTCTTGGATATTAGTTTGAGTTTCAATATTTGGTGTTGTTTGTGATTGCGATGCTTCGTGTTTACTTGTCGTTTACCTCCTGTTTTCACATGATCCTCTAGGATTCCTAGCTGGACTTAATTTCCGATTAAGTTAGAGGTAGGAGAGACATTAGACTTTCAATGCAAGCATGACAACATTAGGTAGGTTTCCCTCTTAGTCTTGATTTTAGGGCCACTTTGTATGATAACAGTTAGAGTTCAGTTTCCCCTAGACTTGTCGTGCTTCTCTCTTTTCTCATCTCAAATTTCTTCAAGACACTTAATAAAGAATGATAAACGTCGTACTCTACGAGCCTTAAGTACATGAGAATGATGAGTGAGGGGTTTCTCCTCGCTTATCTAGAGTGTTTAGCGTATGCCCTTTGGACGATATGCGACGCATTTTCCCTCGTGTCATAGTCTTTAGTGCGACGTGAGTCTCAAACTAATTCAATCCACTTCACTAAAGCTAACAAACTAAATCCAAATCTTTTTATCCTTCAGGATTGTTCTTCAAATCATTTTCAGAAAAGAGTACGTTGTTTTTCCGTTCTACCGCAAACAGGCATCGTCCCTAACTGCTGGAATGGAAACTTAGTGTCACTCATAAAAAACACTTAACCAACCAGTGACCTAGTATACCCGAACTACGTTTACTCTGATTTCTCATACCAGATGAGGATACGTAGGCACAAGACGACGATGTCTTGGCGAGCAATCTTCCCCCTATCCCCCGTGGTTTTCCGAACTACATTGACTCTGACTTTCCCATTGCACGAGGGATTACGTAGGCATAGGGCGGCGATGTCCTATCGAGTCTTTCTTTCTCTTTCACCCCCCCCCCCCCATTTTGCAGTAGCTTTTAGATAACTCACCCTTTTGATAGACAACAAGCGTGGATCCCGTTGAGTACAATGGACGTGAGGGGTGCTCATACCTTCCCCTTGCGTAACCGACTCTCGAACCCAAGATTTGGTTGCGATGACCTTGTCTTCTCCCGTTATTCAGGTTTTCTTCGATCATTTCATTTCCCTTTCTTTGGGATAAATAACGTTAGGTGGCGACTCTTCTGTTTGTTTCTGCCGGCCCTTTTCGCATTTGCGACACTTGATAGGCTGCGTGTGTGCGGGAAGAACTTACAAAAGTCTTGACAGTTATTATTGAGGCGGTGGTTAACCAAGACAAGAAGGATATATGGGTTTGGAATCTCAACCCCATTTGTGGGTTATCAGTGCATCCGACTAATGATTTTCTTTCCTTCTTATCTATTGGAGATGAGAGTAAGCTAGGTCAAATTATTTAGCGGTTAGCTCGGTGTTGGAAGAATTAAGTGTCGTCCAAATTGGTAGTTTTCCTTTGTTTCTGTTGGAGGACAGGTGGGCTACTAGGCTAAATCTTAGTATGTGTGGTATTATTTAGGTTGATAGTGAGGTTGGCTGTGTTGTTTGTCTAGATCAGATTGAGTAATTGAATCATCTATTTGTCTGTTTTGATGTTGTGTTTGTTATTTGATTTAGGTTTCTTAAGTGGGTGGGGAGGATGATGCATATTTTATAATCGGTTTTAGAGGTATTCGAAGTGTTTATGAGGCTAGGTAGAGGTAAGAGGGTGAATAAAATATTTTTGCAAACATGCCGATTAATCATCGGTGACCAGAGTTATTTGCATTTCTTAAAAGTGAGTTCACACTCATCACCATGATATGACATCTATCTTTTAAATCGGGAGCACGCCCTCCAATTTTTTTGTGTTCTCTTTGCTTTCTCCCAACATATTTCTTTTTCGAAGTCTTGCATAATTCTCTCCCTTTTTGAGCATATCATGCTTTTGGCGGGTTAGTGCAATGGCCGGTGTGTTTGTGTAATTTTTTTGTCTTTCTTTTAACTTGGTGTGTTGAGTTTGAGATACACGGATATTTTTTAGTCTGTAATTATATAATTATATATGTAACTTAAACATGAAATGGAGTTATCATGGGCATGTATGCCAATTAAGATTTACTTTTTGCCAACACATCAAAGTTCATGCACTAAAGCTGGAAGCTGGCTGTGGAACCTTAGCTCTCACATTTTCCCTGCACTAATATACTTATGTTTCTTACTTAATAAAAAGGTTATAATATTAGCTAGTTAGTTGTTTTTTACATTACTATTTTTCATAGAACACGTTGATAAAAGAAAAGTAGACAAATAAAATAAAATGAAAATTATATTGAATAAAAGAAAATGAATTACATGAAGTAGTACATAAGACTTATAACCAATAAAAAACGTCTAACTAATGTAACTAATCAATATAACTAACTTTTATTTCTGATGCATTATGCTATTATGCTATATGTATGTATGAATAGTTGTGGATCGTGAACCAATATTAAAAAAGGGTTTAATTTGTAACGAGAGCACCAATTTTCCCATAAAAATTTTCATGTGAAATCTAAGAGAGAAAAACCATCATTCACACGTGTTGATGTCGGATAATGTTACTAGAAAGTCAAGAATGTTGATGACTACAAGGTTGTATAGTACTCCTAAGAAACATGCTCAAGTGGATTAAATGGGACATCATAATCAATCGAACAAAAAAGATAAAGTAAATAGGGAAAATCCTCCTAAAGTGCCCACAAAATTCACCTTCTCTCAATTTGTAGGTGTGTTTGTACGCTTCTAATAATCATGATTTTTACCAATAGTTTAGTCTTGTCTCAAATCCTATATTCCCCGACATTAATTATTCATAATGTCACTTCTAACTACTAATCCTCCCTCCTTACTATGTTCAATTTCTTTCTAAGCATTTGGTCTTGTTGTTCTGATTTGCACGTGTGTTGCTTTGTTCACACTGAGGTAATCTTATTAGTCTTAATATGATTCAAACTTACTAAATCTTAAATCTATTTAGAAGGGAGATTGTACTCATATATATATATATATATATATATATATATATATATATATATATATATATATATATATATATATATATATATATATATATATATATATATATATATATATATATATATATATATATATATATATATATATATATATATATATATATATATATATATATATATATATATATAATTAGATTAAACATTAATATTAATAAGTGTAGGAAATATATATCTCTTAAAACCCCAAGTGAATAAGGGATGGATAGAAAGAAAATATCTTAAAACTTAAAAAGAATAAATTAAAAAAAAAAAACACTAGAAAAAATAGAGTTGTCTAGTTTGGCAAATTGGTTTGGTGGTTGGTGGTCCTCTAGCAGCATGTCCGGTTCGGGTGGTTCATGGGATCAAACGTTCTCATTTTAGTTCGTAGAACCATTCTTTAATGGATTGCGTTTTATGGTCGGTGTTAGATTTAACAGGTATAAATATGGATATCTATTATTCTTGTTATAATAACCTTCACATTATAGTAAAAAAAAAAGACATATGAAAGAGGTGGTCATCCTAGTAGACAAATTTAGAGAGACAAGAGTAGAAATTATGTAAATTTTTTGGAATTTTAGAAACATTTTAGGATATCTAAGGAATAGGAAAAACACTTCTAACCATATTTTGTGATTCATATAGAGTTTGAGAGATTGGAAAACACTTGGGGTAGTGTTCCTACCTGGGTTGAGGGAGGACTAAAATTGGCCCATTAACGTAATAAGTCATAGGCCAGAATTATAACTGGTCAAAATCGATCTTGGACCCAAACTCGAAACACTAGTTAAGAATTCAATTTAGCCACTTGAATCCAAGAGGAAAATATACTTACGACAACATTAACTTCGAGATGAAGAGGGGCAGAAAGTAAAACAAGTACGTGGATATTAATTGTTGTGCTAGAAGGTTTTAGGACCTATAGAGCAAACATGGACCTACCCTAAAAAAAGCTCCTAATCCAAATAGAAAATTGAAGCAGGACCCTAAGATGAAAGAATGAATCATATAATGGCATTTGTCGGCCTAGGCGGGGATGATTGGAGCTAAAGAACGCGGGTTATCAAAAACCCAAGTAATACCCCTATATAAAGCATTACCATTAGCCTTATTCATTTACTAACTTGAACATCCGAGTATTTTGTAAGTACCACCCCCATCAAACCTTCAAGCCGAGAATAAACTTTTACGAATGAAGTATTACCGAACATAGTCATCTTATTAATTTTCAACCCATTGTTGGGATACATTGATCTAGGTAAGATCAAGTAGAAAATAAGGCTCGTTCTTAGGAATATAGGGGACTATTTTCTTGTAACTCTTTTGTAATATCTTGTAACAAATATTGGAAGTATAGTGAAATGGAAAGATGATCTCTCTCTCAAAGTAGATCGGTTTGATTGAATTGGGTAAAAAAAGTCTTTTATGTTCTCGTGTTTTATCTTTTTATTGCTTGTTGTGGATTTGTTAACGCTGATTGTAGGTTATTTTATTAATGAAGTATTACCGAACATAGTCATCTTATTAATTTTCAACCCATTGTTGGGATACATTGATCTAGGTAAGATCAAGTAGAAAATAAGGCTCGTTCTTAGGAATATAGGGGACTATTTTCTTGTAACTCTTTTGTAATATCTTGTAACAAATATTGGAAGTATAGTGAAATGGAAAGATGATCTCTCTCTCAAAGTAGATCGGTTTGATTGAATTGGGTAAAAAAGTCTTTTATGTTCTCGTGTTTTATCTTTTTATTGCTTGTTGTGGATTTGTTAACACTGATTGTAGGTTATTTTATTTCTCTAGGTAATTTATTTTGGCTCTCATTGTTATTTGTCTTACACATCTTTACTATCAATGAAATTAATATTATTATTAAATTTCAAAGATATCTTGGTGTGGTTGAACCTCAATTTTACAACAAGCGGCGTCCACTGTGGACAAAGGGGTTTTATTTACAAGTATCCATCATGGGTAATAAATGTGATATTGATAGGTTTTCTAGAGATAATGATTTTGGGTTGTGGGAGTAATACAAGAAAGCTTAACATAAAAAGTGTTTTGAAGCATTAAAGGGTAAGGCATTGATGTTTGCATGCCTAACACAAGCAAAGAAGACCAAGATGGTCGATAAGGATACAAGTGTTATTATCTTATGCCTCGGGGATAAAGTTCTAAGGGAAGTGTGTAGGGTGAAGGTTTTGGCTTCGTTTTAGATAAAACTTAAATCATTGTATATGACTATTAGCCTATAATTTCTATTTGGGGAAATTCAATTGAATGCTACATTTGGAAAATGGTAAGTGTTAGCATTGATTGACACAAGTCGACAGGAACAAATGCATTGACTAGAACGTTTTGACTAGCGTCTTGAAACATGGTTTGGAAGAATTTCAATAGCAGATCTTGAAACATGGTTTGGAAGAATCTCAAGAGCGTCTTGAAACATAGTTTAGAGGAGTCTTAGGAATAGATCTAAGTAATCACTCTACACCGTGTCAAAGTCGAAGCATTCGAAGAACTTCAAATATTTAGAAGATTTTTGGAAACCAAAGACTTGACAGGGGTCTTAGCAATTTCAGCAACCACCTTCGAAGAGTAAGAAGTTGTCAGTCTCTAAGAGTAGTTACGAACGTGTGATAATGATTTTCAGTAGTTTGAAAGTTTTAACAATGTGGTAGTGCTTTAGAGGACTAAGTTTCATGTTCTTACTACGTGTCTATTTTCTAGGAATAGGTTGTCGGAGACGGTTATCGTTAGTTTAGTATAAATAGAAGATTCATACATTGTAATCAAGTTCGTAAAATTCATATACTTTCTCTATAGAAATGAAACACCTTAGTCAAAAAGCGAAATTGTTTGTGAGTAATATGTGAGTCTGCGTCCCTTTTCTTTATTGTCTTTATGTTTCCTTAATTGAAACACTTTCATTTTTGTCATTTATTGTGGTTCTATTTTGCTTTACTTCAAGCTTTTGCGTCATTAAAGTTTGTCTTGATTTTGTTTTCATACAAATATTCACAGTCATTTACACACATACTTTCTTGTACACATGTTTTGCACAAATTGCTTCCGAGATTTTTCGAGTTAATACCACGGATTATTTAAACTCGTGATTTTTTGCAAAAAAAACACATGCAAAAAAACTCGTGAAGAATCTAATTTAGTTAGAGATGGGCAACAAATATAAAATGCAAGAAATAAGATCAATACATAAAGTTATCTTGGTTCCTCTCACAATTTGAGAGTAATCCAGTCTCCTTGTACTTACAAGATATTTTCACTATAATTACACAAGATTACAATTTTCTCAAGCACACAAGCAAGAGACTTCCTTTTCTCAGATACACAAGTAAGAGACTTCCTTTCTCTAGCACATAAGCTAGAGAGTTCCTTACTCAAACATACAAGTAAGAGACTTCCTTGGTCTAGCACACAAGCTAGAGACTTCCTTGCTCAAACATACAAGTAAAAGACTTTCTTTCTCTAGCACACAAGCTATAGACTTCCTTGCTCAAACACACAAGTAACAGACTTCCTTGCTCTAGCATACAAGCTAGATACTTTTAACAATCTACCCAACAGATAAATGATTGTTGGGTGAATACACTTGATATACAATCAGAGGTTTATAAATAATACAATGCAATAAGACTCTTTTAAGAGTTAGGAATTTATAAGATATACAAGGATAAGAAATCTTAAGTTTAACTTATGCTGAAACTTTGACAGAGTAACTTCTCTTTAGTTGTCAATCGTTATTTATTATCATGTTCAGCGTGTATGCGTGTGTGCTTTCTTCAAGTCTTTTAGCTCCTTAAATAGAGTTGAAAATAGTTGTTGAATATTCAACATTAGATTCCTTTGAGAAGCTTCAAAATAGACGTTGGGGTGTCTATCCAAACTGTTAGGATAAGTGAAACCTAGTTTGAAGAATCTTTACTACAAAAGGAATTAACAGTTGTATCCCAACAAACTCTATAAAGAAGATAGAGCTTAGGTATTCACGTGACAAAGTATGTTCATAGATGAACTATGACCTATCAGCATCACCTTGGTCCTTACGCTTTGAGTAGCTTAGGTTTTGATCAGAATAAGACTTCTCCAAAGTTTAGTCTTTAAATGTTAACTCCTTTAGAGTCTGATTTTTGAATGTTGACCTCTTCAGAATTTGATCTTCAGCTTTTAATCCATCATAATTTGATCTTCACGCTGCTATTTGAATGTTCAGATTCATAACCAATACTTGGATTTTATATGAATTTTATTCTATAGTCCTGCCCACTTGAACAAACATTAGTATACCCAGTTTTTCTTTAAATACTCTGTTATCATTAAAACCTAAAGGATATGGGATGAACTGACTTTGTTCCAACAATCTCCCCCTCTTGATGATGACAAACATAAGTATTTAAGAGCAATGGTTGATAATTTAATTAACTAGTTGACTGCAGGGTCTGAGGTTTGTAAGCTCCCTCGAGTCTAATAGTACATAGGGTTAGGTTTGTAAGCTCCCCCTAAGTTCTATCCGGGTTAATTAAATTTAAACATTTAAAGCACATATATAACTCTTCAGAATTTAAGCAAGGTAATAACTATCAGATTTTAGGTGCTTAAGTACTTCTATATCTACTCCCCATTTTGTCATCAACAAAAAATAATGAAAGTAAGTAGAAAAGATAAAAGGGTGTTCTAAATCCTAAGGTTTTTTTTTTGTAGAAGCTTCAAGATAGTCTTCAGATCAGAAACTATTTCATCTTGTCTTGCAACAACAGTCTATAACTTGATATTCATTTCTTCTTATTTGGTAGAAACCAAAGACAACTTCTTCTCTAAGCAATATTGCCTTTGACTAGAAGAGGCTACAAACTCAGAAGAGAAGGATTTCAAATTCTGCAGAGTGTTGTCCATAAAGGTTTTGAGTGAGACCCATTTAGTTGCATATGTTATGGGATCAGAAGCTATGAGCCTCTCAATAACCAAATTATGAATTCTATCGAAGATAATAGTTTTAAACTCTTCCATTTGGTATGTTATGTGAGATGGAAGGTTTAGGTTTAGATAGATAGAAGTGTGAGGAGTGGAGGGACTAGGTAAAGGTATTTTGTTAGTTCCTAACATAGTATCTTCTTCCCTAGAAGGTGAGTTGTGATGTTCAGATGGTTCAGAACTCTTGATAGGGTGTGGTTCTGGTGTAGTTTAATTATTTATGGGAACTAGTGATGGTTGGTTTAAGGTTACTTGTTCAACCTCATTTTGAGTAGCAATCTCAAGGTGTGGCTGGATAGGATTTGGTTGGGGCTCAGGAATGGTGTGAGCAAAAATTGCTTGTTTAGGTAATGGATGATCTTGGGTTCCTTGTTTAGATTGAACAAAAATGTCATTCTAAATAAGTTTTGAATAAGAAGGGTTAATAGAAGGTGTAGTTTGCATAGCGATGGATTAGAGAGGGTTGATGTTAAGAGGACTTGAGTCAGATGAACCAGAGTCAGAACTTGAGCTAGTGCTAGAAGACTTAGCACTAATAACCTTAATAGGTGGTTCAAGCATATCATTGATGGGTGATGGTTGGTATGAATTAGAAACACGAGCTAGTTGATTATGATCAGAGGATGATTCACCAGCTAGATGATTTGGAAAATCCTCTAAAAAAGATGTTATAGGGACAATTTCTTGTTGAGAGAAACCCCTTAGCATCTGAGCTATGGTAATCGTATCTTACTTAGAAGTATGTTGAGAAGATGAATAGCATGACCCGTAAATAAGTCATGTTGTGGTGAAGGGGTGTTTGGATAAAGGTTTTGGTGATTGAGGTGGTGTTGGCGTGGAGGATTTAGTCATGAGTGGGGAATTGGAAGAATTTAAATTATTATCTGAGATTGAGTTTAGATGAATACATGTGTTCACATCATCTGCAATAACTGGAGTAGGTCGAACTTCATTCTCAGTGGTCTCATGAGTTTGAGCAGTAACTTTTTCTACTAAATCAGAGGTACCAACAATATAAGGAGCTTCCGCTTCTACTTGCTTAAGAAAAGCTTAATCAATAGAAGGCTTATCCGTTTTGTTTATGAGTAGAGCAGTGAAAATAAGTCTTGCCTCTTCTTGAACATCCTCAGCAGAAACGTTCAGAGTATCCTTATTTCAAACCTTTATCTTCCTAAGAAAAGTTTGTTGATTCTCTTCTTCTTGTTCTTCTTTATCAACAACCGGTAGAACCATATTTCTCATCCTCTTCTTCTTAACAGGTAGTTCAAAAGTGGTTACCTCCTGAGGAGTCTTGCTAGTGGCTCCCCTCCTAGTCTTGATAGGTATTAAGAAAGTTGTGGATGCTACTTCTTGAACCTTGTTATGAACTTCTGGTTGTTGTACAACCTTTCTCTTAGGTGATTTCTGAACCATCTTTTCAAATTCAGAAACAACTTTCTTCCTCTTTCTTGAAGGCTTGTACGCACTACATTCAGGATCTTCAGGAATACCGTCCATTGTCAGTGTTACTCCGGTCCTTCTTCTAGTCAACTTGATGTATTCCAAAATAAATTTAGGATTATCCTTCTTGGAGATGGATATAAAATTATTAATATATTAAATGTTGTCATTTCTGGTCCCGAGGATTGAAGGAGGGTAGATCATATCTTTCTTCTTGATAAAGTTCATATTTCCTAATACAACAAATGAGATGATATTTCCATATATCATTTCCATATCTTCATTATCACCTAAATTCATCAGAGTCTCAATCAATCTACTCTGATGAAATAGTTCACAAAGAAGCATTGCATAAGGAACATTTTTCTTGTTGTGCTTAGTCCTGTATTTAATGGCCTCACACATGTGATCAAAGATGTAAGCAGAAAAGTTGATTAACTCCCGGTTGACCAAAAACCAGATGAAATACTTGTGATCCAAAAAGATCTGATTAGTGCTTCCTTGTCTTGGAATTAGGCAACCAATCAATATCCTGAACAAAAGCATGTATTTAATGAAGGTGAGAAAAGTACACAAGAAGGGGGGTTGAATTGCGTTTTCTATTTTCTTAGTTTGCATCTGATCAGAGTTCAGAATCTAAAATAGCATTCAGATTCTGGTTAATTCTTAGCAGCGAAATGTTAACAGAAACAAATAAATAATAGCAGAAGACACAAAGATTTATAATGGTTCCTCCCCTAACAGAAAGTAGTCTAGTCCCTTTGTTTCATAAGAGATTTTTATTGTAATCAAATCATGATTACAATCACTTATGTATTCTGCAAGAGACTTTAAAATTGCTCAAACCCGAGGTCCAAGACTTCTGCTTAAGCTCCTCACTCGAGACTTCCTGCTCAAGTTCCACAAACCTAAGACTTCCTTGCTCATGCACTCAGCCAAAGACTTCTGCTCCAGGTTCCATGAAACGAGCATCCGCTTGCACCTCCCATACCAAGACTTACTGCTCCTAATTTCATGAACTGAGCATACCTGCTCAAGCCCCTCAGGCTCAAGACTTCTACTCCAGGTTCCATGAAACGAGCCTCCGCTTGCACCTCCCATGCCAAGAATTATTGCTCCTAATTTCATGAACCAAGCTATCCTACTCAATCCACACTGGCTCAAGACTTTCCTGCTCAATTAATCTACTTGATTAAGACTTTCACTGCTCAAGCACATAGCAAAAGAGTTACGTGGCTCAAGTATCTTGGCTCGAGACTTCCTTGCTTGTATCCCAATGATACAAGACTTTTATCTAAACTGTTGAACAAGCTCGACAGAATAGAGAAAAGGTGTACATGATACAAGTATCAGAGGTACGGAAAATCACCATAACAAAGACCTAAAACTCTTAAGATTTCTAAGATATTCAATGTGTAATAAACCTTAAGGCTTTTACAATTACAACCTACATCGAAAAATATGCATATAAAATGAGTTGATAATTGCTGATCTTGTTACTCCTTCTTCTGGTTGATCCTTGTTAAAGATTCAGTTTGAACCTTCAGCCATATTTATAGCCTTTTCTGAAACTAGCCATTGAGGAGGTAACTTAATCAAGAGTCTTTATTGTTACTCCATTGTACAAGAGTCGTTGAAGATAGATACACCAAAAGATCTTAATCCAATGTGTAACATGTTTAACCTTTGAGTCTTTAAGAGATTTTGTACTATTAGAGACGTTGAGAGTAGATATCCATAAAGCATCTCATATTTTCTTGAGCCTTGCAATCTGTAGACTCTAGCTGACAAATTGATTTGACAATACAACTTGCTTTCTGCAGTACGAACAACTTCAGCTTTATCACCAACTTTGAATGATACCAAAAGCCAATTTACATTCACTAAGTGTAGAGAAAATAATGTTGCTTCTTTTGATGTTGATACCTTCAGCTTCAGAGTCTTCTCCAGACATCACTTAGAAAGTATTCTTCATATTCTGCCACCAGAAGCTAGCAATTTAGCAACTCTCAAAGTGTGCTTAATGTAGAACAGATTCTGACAATAATATTTACATGTATTAGAACCTGCACACATGTAACACACATCAAATAAACCATTGTTCTTTCAATACATTATTATCATCAAAACTTAAGGAAAATATGTCATGAATAAATCTTGTTCTAACAATCTCCTCCTTTTTGGTGATGACAAACACAAGTATTCAAAGGATAATGTTGGGAGGTTATAATTTTCTTTGCAACATCAGGGTATGAGGTTTGTAAGCAGAAATTATAACCATAAAAACAGAAATATAAATACCAAATTATAAATGACCAATAAGTACAACTGAAATAGGTACTCAATGGGTTCAGTTTCTAATTAAATACTTACCATTATTTCTCCCCCTTTTGTCACATCAAAAAGAAAATAAAAAGAGAAGAAGAAAAAGAATTACAGTCACAAATGCATCACAGGTCATCATTACAGGATCAATTTTCAAGGAATTGAAAAACGATCAAGTAACATGGGGTCATTAAGGATTGTATAATGCATGCCTTAATTTTTTTAGTGGCCGTTATTGTTCCAAGAATTAAGAAAGATTAAATTAGACGTTTGAGTTGCTTAGAAGTTATTATAAAAGCAATCCAAACCTAGCTCATTTTCATCAGCATCCACCATAGTCATGAAAGCATCACCTGAGAGTCATAAGACTTTTGTAGTAATAAAAATCTCTGAGAGATCTACAAGACAAGATCTCTAGAATGTTCAAGAACTAGCTTTTTCTGAATCATCTACCACTGGGCATGTGCCCTCTACAAGGCTCACTTGTGAAGAAGCAACGTCATCAGCTCCAACAAAACCTACAAGAGTAGGTTCACAAAAGTTTTAATGAAGCCCAGAAGAAAGATAATAAAGAGATCAAAGAATAGAAGACGGTCCAACAAGTTGTTCTACCGTCCAATCACATAGGCAGAAGAGGAAGACATTTATGAAGATGAGCTAGACAAAGGCTATGACAACTATTATCATCATAAGACTCAAGATGACTTAGATTGGGACCTATACTAAGCATTAGTAGTTCCTTATGAATCAATGTATTGTAATCCTCTGCTCAATTAATGAAAAAATATCTTTTTTACCAAAATTTTTTTATTGCATGCAAATACTTTCAATAACTTCCTTTAGATTTATTGAAAGACATTAATGAAGTGAAACTGGCACTAGAAACAACAGTTAAACAGGTCAGGTATAAAATTGATACCTGTTAAAAAATCTTTAATAGGTCATACTATTAGATAACATTTCCAAGATATATCATTTAAGATATTGATAAGACTTAATCAATATTAAAATAACAGACACTTGGAACAATGTATGTAACACGTCTATATAAGAACTCATAACATGCTTACTTTCATAACCACTTAATCCTCAAAATACGAAGATGTACAAATATAAGCAAGGATGGGTTCCAAAGAGAGATTTCAGAAAGACAACCATACTGAATGAAGCAACTCACGCAAGTGAAAGCAAAGCAACAACTGAAGGATCTACTAACAAGAAGTTGACTTTAGAAGCTCTCACCTCTTCAGCATTCTTTGTGAAGACACACAGAAGAAGATGATCTTCTGGGTTTAGACGCAGAAATCAATTGAGAAAGGAGGCTTTGGAATTTGCCAATGTCATACCCTAAATTTTGAACCTAGATTCTATCATCATTCTAGGAGCATCGTGCATTTCATTTCTAACCTAACCTTGTACAAGATGTTCTTTATTTTGTTTCATCTTTGAATTAGGGTTTTTGAAATTCTGGTATCAAATATTAGATGTCGAAGGAGATGTTCATGACACAAATATCTGTTTGTCAAGAACAAAGAACACAGCTAAACAAATAACAATTAAAAGACACATCAATTGTTAACTCAGTTCGATGAAAACACACCTACATTTGGGGGCTACCAAGCCAGGGAGGAAATACACTAATAATAGAATTAATTCAGAGCTAATCTCCCAGTTTACAACTCCTCACTTAATCTCTACCCATGCAATTTCTGCCTAGAACCCACTAGACAAGAGACACCTCTCACTCCCCCTCAATCACAGCAGTGATAACAGTCAATACAAAAAGAAGACTTTAGAAGACACTCTTCAAAGTCACAACTTGATCTTGCTTAAAAGCTTCAATCAAGTACAATACACTCTTGCTTAAAATCTTTGAGTGAACGATTTACAATTAACAACCTAGTCCAATTCACACATTAAACAATGAGTGAATGGCTCACAAAACTAACACACACACGAAGCCTAAACCTTAAACAGATGCACACACATTTTAATCCTTGCTTCTCTAATCTTCAAGCTAGGGTTTCACCTCCTTAAATAGTAATGCAAAATGGGCTTGGGCATTGGCAACAATAACAACAGGATTTGAGAAGATTCCAATCTATATCAATAGCAACAATCATCCAAATTTGATTTGATCAATCAGATCCAATCAAATCAATCTCACAATCTTCAAGCAAACTTCTGAAAATATATTTAAATCAAATCCAATCTGATCCATAATAAATGAACAGAAACGCCTACAGTAAGTCACAAGAAACTCGCAGATTCTGTCCTGAAAAAATGCAGCCAGCTTGCACAAAAAGATATGGGCACATAAAACCATTCATACTGAGTGCTTAGTCCATGATTGTCAAGACATCTTGTTTGACATTATAGAGAAAAAACCTGATACAAAACACAAAACAACCTGTTGCTCCTAACGGACAGATGTCACGACATCCTGTAGGACATGTTGTGATTACTTTCAGTTTTACCAAAATTCCTGCCAATCAAGAACTAACAAACTCCCCCTTTGGATAACTTTGGCTAAAACAAATCACAAAAAAAAAACACCGGCAAAGATACATCCCAGTAGAAAAACTACATATCAAGGAGAGTAAATACAAAACTCCCCCTCAACAAATGCAAACAATATAACAACAACCCATAAACTCGCCAGCTTTTAGAAACCTGCAAAGCACAATCCCAAACACACAGGCATACAATCAACTAAGCTACTACAACAATCATCAACCTAATATGTAGAACATAATAGTCCCAAGAGGAACAAACACACATCTTAACAGGATCAGCATCCTGTCAACCAAATCATCCCAGCAGTCGCCAATTTCACACCTGCTAAAACACACCAGCACAACTAGCCAAGATAAAGTATACAACAAAGTATACAACCAATCTTCCAACTTCTAACCAACTACACTTGTTACTTGTTAGAGGCATATACCAAGCTGTATATACTATACATATAATCTTCTCCCCCTTTTTAGCCACAAATTATTAGATCATAAACTAATAGATAGCATAGATCAAACAGTTAGAGACAAACAAGTTAAGGGTATGGAGGCCCCAAAAATATTATAACCCAAGAGGCTCATGCAGAGCAACAAAATCAATCTATTCTGCCAAGGCAGACAACATTACCAACAACCCAGCCAAAATCAAATTCAAATAGCCAAAACAAATAACAAACCACCAAAGCAGACAACTTAATCCTCACACTCAGAAGCAGAACTGGAGCCAACTTCTTCAACATCAGTTGGGACATCTTCATTACCATCTTCTTCATTTCCATCTTTAGACTCCTCCCCAGACCCAGCCTCACTAACATCATCAATATTTGCAGCATCATTTTCAAGGCATTGAATTAATGATTTCAACCTGATCTTTCTTGTCGTGGCAGTATTAAAAGTTTCCCCTAATTCCCTACAAGTCTCTTTTAGCTCATCAATGATTCTTGCTTTTGAAGTAGTGGCCTTCTCAATAGATGTCAGAATAATATCTAGAACATGTCTTTCAGTAAAGAGTTTGTAGTGGAGGGAAAACATAGATTCTCTCTTGCTAGCAACATCATTGGAGTTCAGAATCCCAAGGTGTTGATTCAAAATAATCGCACAGATGAGGGAGGGGAAGGCAATAGGCAACTTGATGGAACTTGAAGTAGAATGCTTAACAATTTGATAAAAAAAATGTACAATCTATAATCAAAATTAACCTTGGTACCTACAACATAAATGAACCTACCAAGCCCAACATCAATGGTGGAGGTGTGGTTGGTAGGCACCCGATTTGCAGCCCCAATCCTATGAAGGATGGCATATTTTACACTGAGTTTTCCAGCAGACAACATACCTTTTGAAGGCCATGCTTTGACTTGATTGGCAGTGATTACCTTGCAAACTTGGTTGTCTGAAGCAGACAATTCTTCCTCACCATCATTTGACTCCCTAGAAATCTGTTGATAACAGCTGAAGAAAACTTCACACACTTCCCTCTAACAAAGACCTTCATATATTCTTTGTTGTTCCTGCCAGTAATGGAATCATGGATGTTCACAATGAATTCCTTTACCAGTTCTTCATAACATTTAGAGAAGCCAGTGACTGTTTTGAGCAATCCAGCCTCATTGATTAAGTCAATTACTTCCTTGATTTCTAGAGCATCTCTTCCTAGTTCCCTTTTCAGAGCAATCCTTCTTTGATACACATATCTCCACTTGGTCACACTACTAATGGAATGAAAAGAAATATTGTCTAGAGGAGCAGCAGGCACTGGTCTAGGAGTTTTCTTGGCAGTGGATTTCTTCACAAGGGTTATGTCAGGAACATCTTTTACAACATCTTCATCAGATTTAGAGTTCTCAACAATTACCTTTCTTTTCTTGGAGGCAATAGAGACCTTGCTCCATGTCTTGGGGGGTCCAACAGAAGTTCTCTTCTTTTGGCTTTTGGAAGGGGATTCCTTAAGCACAACTTTTCCTTTCCTAGTCACTAGTCTCTCGGCAATACCAGAGGCAGCATTTTTGATGAGCTCATCATCTGATGGCACATCTTCAACATATATAATATTTTCAGGAACATCATTCATGTCATCATTTCTACCAGTATCTTTCGATTCATCATCATTTTGGCCAGCATCTTTGGATTCATCATCATTTTGGCCAGCATCATTACCATTAGCATGCATCACAGAACTGGCAAGTTTTTCCAAGTTCTCAGTGTTAGGGTTGTTAACAGGAGAGGGAATATCAACAGTTTTTCCAGGGTTCTCATTAGAGCTAGGGGAAGGTTCAACACGAGACAATGGGGTGGAGATACCTTGCTCATTATGACCTCCATAGAGAATCTTGGTGACAAGTTCCCTAATGGATCTGTTCACATAGGCAGAGCCTTCCTTGTTTTTCATTCTATCAATGTTGTCAGTGGAAGAATCAGAGGTTTTACCTTTGGAAGGTTGTTAGGTCTCGTTTGCATGTGAAGGAGCAGTCTTGGGAGTTTCACTTGCATCACCAGGAACCATATTGAATGGAGCAACATCAAGAACATCATCAAAAGAGATGCTCATGGGATGAGCATCAGTGTGGGAAGTCTTAGTGGAGGCAGCATTACGTTTGGGAGACATTTTGATGTTTCTGTAAGAGAAGAAGTTTTGAGAGGGTTGGAGGTTGGATGTAAAGGGTAGAATACACAGAGAGAGGAAGATAGTCTGAAGAGTAGTGGAGGCGTGGGAGTTGAAGAGGTAGTTGGAGGGAAATATTTGAGTGGGATGTCGTGCGTGAGTAGACAAGGGCATGCTATGTAATAAAGAGGGATGTTGGAATATCTCTATTTTAAGAAACAAACATCTTTTAAAAGCAGAGATCCCTTTTTGTAGTAATTGTTGTAAATACTCATAAGTACAAATCCCCAATTTTCCTTTCAAAGTTTCAACCTGATTTGCATTCAAGGATTTGGTAAAAATATTGGCCTGTTGATTTTCTGTCGTGACAGGCTCAAGAGTAAGGACTTTCCTTTTAGTATCAATATACTTAGTTCTGTTATGTTGAGTAGGATTCTGACCATATTAAAATGTCATGACATCTTGTGTGACATTATACTCTGTGAGTATCCGCTTCATCCATTCAAGGTGAGAGTTCCTACTCCCAGCAACTATGTATTCTGCTTTTGTCCTGTTTCTATACTTCACAGTTTTCATGAATTCTCCAACCTCTTCTTGCAGAGCATTAACAACATAAGCATATTTCTTTCCACCAAAACATTCCACCTGCACAGGTCTCATTAAGTTTATGTGAAAAGGTTCTAGTACTTTAGAAGTAGTGAGATGTCGAGTCTTCTAATGTAAAATCCTTGTTTGCTTTCCTATATGGCATTCATCACAGATTTTTCTTTCTTCAATATTTTGCTGAGGTATACCTTTGAAAGCTTCCATAGATGTGATCTTCTCTATTCCTTTTAGATGTGAGTGCCCAAATTTCGGATGCCACCTTCCTTCTTCATCTCCTTTGGCAAGAGTACACTTAGAGTCCTGAGAAGCCCATTTGTAACAGTTGTCTTGGGATCTGACTCCCTTCATTATCAGTTCTCTCCTTTTATTAGTAACCAAACACTCAAGTTGAGTAAAGTTGACATTTAGACCTTGATCACACAATTGACTTGTGCTTATTAGATTGGTAGTTATCCCTTTGACTAGTGTTGCTACTGCGAAAAAAGGTGTCGGCAAAGACAGAAGAGTCGCCACCTATCGTTATTTATCCCAAAGGAGGGAAAGGAAACGATCAGGAAAAACCTAGCGAAAAGGGATAAGATCGATCATCGCAACCAAATCTCGGGTCTGGGAGTCGGTTACGCAAGGGGAAGGTATTAGCACCCCTCACGTCCGTTGTACTCAACGGGATCCACACTTGTTTGTTTATCTAAAAGGGTTGTTTATCTATCTACCTATCAAGGCTAGTTCAAAATAAGAAGAAAAAGGACTCAACAGAGCATCGCTGCTCTGGGCCTACGTATTCCCTCGTGCAATGGGAAAGTCAGAGTCAACGTAGTTCGACTAACTACGGGTGAAGGGGAAAGGTTGCTCGCCAAGACATCGCGTCTTGTGCCTACGTACTCTCAACAGGTATGAGAGATCAGAGCGAACGTAGTTCAGGATAAAATGGAACACAGGTTGGTTCAATTGTTTTTTACCCGAGTAAGGTTAACAAATAGTTCCAGTAGTTAGGGACAAAGCCTGTTTGTGGTAGAACTATGAGTTAACAACACTCTTTTTCTGAAAATATTTTCCTGATTAAAGGGAGCCCCAAAGGGCAAGAGGAATTTGATGTTTGTTTTTGTCTTTTATCGGCGAAGAAGTGTTTTTTGATGAATGTTTGTAATTCATACTGCACTAGAGACTATGACTTAGGAGTGAATGTGTCGCATATCGTCTTAAGGACGTATACTAAACACTCTAGGTATTTGAGGAAAAGCTCCCCAATCACCACTTCCTAAGTAGCTTAAGGCTTGTAGCGTACGGTACAAATTAGCCTTTATTATGTGTATTACTGATGTTTTGAGATGAGAAGAGAAAAAGACTCTAAGGGGACTAAATCAAACCCTAATGTTATCATGCAAGATGGTCCTAATGTTAAGTTTGAAAGGGAATCTATCCTATATGTTATCATGTAAAGGTTCAACCTAAAGTTCTATCATCACTATCCTTAAACAAGGAAGCGAGAGCCCTAAGGGAACATGCCAGAGGGAAAGTAAAACAAAACTATCAAGCGGATGGAATATAAAATAACTGGATGCAGATGCAACATAACAATACAAGCAAGGAAGACAAGCTCAACCTTTAAATGCAAACATGGGATGCAAACAGAGATTCACAGAGAAAGCACACAAGCAAAGGGAGGCAAACTCAACCTTTAAATGCAATCCAGAGATGGACAGAGAAAGCACACAAGCAAAGGGAGACAAGATCAACCTTTAATGCAAGAATGTCAAGTATGAAAGGCAGATAAACATCCAAGCAAAGGGAGGAACACCTCAACCTTTAAATGCAAACATGATAAAAAGGAAAAGAAACAATCAAGCAAAGGGAGACTAGCTCAACCTTTAATACAATCATGCACCTAAGCCTAAGGGTATCTATACATGCAAGTCTATCCTAATGCATCACAGCAAACACTCAATCAATCATGAAGGAGAAAGGTAAACCGGATGAGCAACAAGGAAGTCATCCCAAGGCTAAATCAGGTTTAGATGTGTATCAACACAAGAGTCCATCTAAGGCTCAACCTCTTTATGGAATGCATAGAATACTTCCTAAGGAAGACCAGACTCTCACAAGAGGGATCCTGAGATAATAGGACAGATGAAAATGAGTGTGGTGGAACTTAGTGACAATCTAGGACACTAGGTTAATGTGTATCAACACAGGAGTCCTCAAAGGCTCAACCTCTTTGTGGAATGCACAAAGTACTTCCTAAGGAAGACCAGGCTCTCACAAGAGGGATCCTATGTCAATAGGACATAGAATAGGTGATTAAGAACCTAGGGTTTTATCTAAAGTGTTAGGTCATTGTGTGTCAACACAAGAGTCCGTCATGGGCTTAACCTATTTATGGAATGCACAGGGTACTTCCTATGGAAGACCAGGCTCTCACAAGAGGGATCCTATGTCAATAGGACAAAGAAAATGATTGAGTGATGATGGGAAGCATGGTGATAACCTAAGGAAATCACCATGGCATTCAACCAAGTTCATCTTGATGAAGAATAGTCCTTAATGGTTCAACCTCTTCATGGAATGCACAGGGTACTTCCTAAGGAAGACCAGGCTCTCACAAGAGGGATCTCATGATAAGAACTAGGAGAGATTGGAATGACTTGAATTGACCAAGGCAAAGGGAAGCACAAAGAGGAGAGGAATCATCCACCAAAAGCCTCTAAAGAACCCTAAAAGTTAAGCTCTAAAGGATGTCTACCCTAATGGAGCTATGGATATGATAAGGACTTGAAAATCAGCTTACAAAGGTATCAACCTATTTACTATAGATCACTTAAAGGGAAAAGCTGGGGGAAGGTTCCAACCGCAGAAATAAACTACAACTTTGATTGGTAAACTCTCTGGAGACTGAAATGATAGTTGCACGGCAACAAGCTGGTGAATTACTATTTCAAATATTTTTCCGACTTCTTCATTAAGTCGGGACGAAACCACTGATTCAACAGTGACTGATAAAGATAACTAATTTTGCCGTCAGGCACTCCGCATCAACTAGCAGACCTAAACATTACCACCAGACTTCCTCATCAAGTCGGTAAGGAAATTTGACATTACTGTCTGACTTCATCATCAAGTCTGGAAGAAAATTTTTGTCGGACTTCGTCATCAAGTCCGGAAGAAAATATATATTGAACTTCGTCATCAAGTCAGGAAAAAAAATTCT
Source organism: Lathyrus sativus (assembly GCA_963859935.3). Lineage (NCBI taxonomy): Eukaryota > Viridiplantae > Streptophyta > Magnoliopsida > Fabales > Fabaceae > Lathyrus > Lathyrus sativus. The sequence continues at coordinate 429,542,176 of OZ012739.1, read as the reverse complement.
GTAGACATCGTAGTCTGACTTCGTCATCAAGTCTGGAAGGAAAACATCTTCTGTTGAACTTCGTCATCAAGTAGGGAAGAAAGTTTCTGTAGACATCGTAGTCTGACTTTGTCATCAAGTCTGGGAGAAAATCTTCGTCATTGTCGGACTTCGTCATCAAGTCGAGAAGAAAGTTTTTGTAGACATCGTAGTCTGACTTCGTCATCAAGTCTGGGAGAAAATCGTTGTCGTTGTCGGACTTCGTCATCAAGTCCGGAAGAAATGCATGGTTGTTGGACTTCGTCATCAAGTCTGTAAAACATTTGTGGCGTCGCTGCCGGACTTCGTCATCAAGTCTGGAACACTTCTAATGTTGTTGTTGGACTTCGTCATCAAGTCGAGAAGAATCCTCTGTCGAACTTCGTCATCAAGTCGGTAGGTATACTTCTAACATCATTGGGGTTTCTGGAGAACCTCATCAAGTAACTCCGTCAAGTATCGACTTCTAGTCGAATGGACCCATCTGACATCACCGTCACTCCTTTGTTGGGGATAATGTTCCTGACCTCATCGCCAGGTTTTCCAATAAGTCGATAACCACTACTGACATCACCGCCAAATAAAACACGAAGTTGATGAACCACTGGCCTTGCCGTCAAGCAAACCATCATCCAATAACATCCTGACATCACCGCCAAGAAAATAGAGAACCACAATCTTGGTAAATGTTTGACATCACCGTCAAAACCCCATCGATAGCATTCCAACCTCATCGCCGGATAAACACACCACCAAGAACACGTCTGACCTCACCGTCAAGATTGAGCACCTGACTTTGTCGTCGAGCAATCACATATCTGATACACACCTGACCTCACTATCAAGATGGAGCATCTGACTTCGTTGTTGGACAATCAAATATCGGGTAAACACTTGACCTTACCATCAAGATTGAGCATCTGACTTCATTGTCGGACAATCGAATATCTGATAAACACTTGACCTCACTGCCAAGATGGAGCATTTGACTTCATCATCAGACAAACAAATATTTGATAAACACTTGACCTCACCATCAAGATTGAGCACCTGACTTCGTTGTCGGACAAACAAATATCTGATAAACACTTGATCTCACCGTCAAGATTGAGCAATCAATTGGAGGAAATCATCTGACATCACCGTCAATCCTCTGCTGGGGATAACCTTCCTGATCTTGCCACTAGTCATCCTTGAAGTTGGTAATCGCTACTAACATCACCGCCACATAAAGCATGAAGCTGATAAACCTCTTACATCACCGTCGAGAAATCTTCTCGGTTAACCTTCTGACATCACCGTCATATAAATGGAGAATCATGATCTCAGTAAACATTTGACATCACCGTCAGATATCCATAAACACATCATCCGAATTGGATAGCCACTAACATCGTCGTCATACCCTTGCAAAGAGAATCTTCAACCATACTACTCTGAGGAGAGATGAGGAGAAATTTAACCCCATAACTCTGCTTTGGAAATTCTGAAAAACTTAATCGAATAACTCCGTTGAAAAAACCTGCATACAAGAACGGTACCCACCTAGCTCATGTTTCACGTGCATATGTTTGACAATTGCATAATGCTCCACACAAAAGTGGAAATGCTACGCGTTTAGGGTAGATGCTATGCATGCATGCAAAAATGCTACGGAACCAAATCAGCAAAATAAATGCTGAAGAGAGAACCCTCCCGTCAAGGAGAAGGAATCATCCTGCTGATGAGAAGGAATCATCCTGCTGAGGAGGTGAAACACACCAATTTCAATTGGACTTAACCTAGAGAAACGATCCTCGGACGACCTTTCCGCTGAGAAACAAAATTCTACGAGAACCTGTACTTGCTTAACTGGGTGTACGAACCACAAACTGCTGAGGAAAAGATGCCGACCCCAGAAATAAACTGCACGGCCTTCGCAAATAGAACTCTCCTGAAGGTACGAACTTCGATGGGGAAATATAGCGATAGCTATTCAACTACTCTCTCCTGCCGGAGAAGACAAACAATGGCCTGAACGGCTTTCCAGGATTCGGCTCTCTTGCAGGGAATATAGCAACAACTATCCAAATGTCAGGGATATGGGCACACCCTTAACTGCTCCTTCTATCTTGCATACTACTCTACTGGGGACAGAGGTACCAACTCCAATTGCTAGGGAATGGACTCTGGTTGGGGAGAATCTATCTCTGCTTGGGGAGACAACTCAATGCTCACAGTCCAATATTCAGACTCTGTGGGGAAACACAACTGAATCTGCTAAGGAGTAGGCTCAATACTCCGCATATGCTTCTACTGAAGATATGACGAGGATACATTTCTGACAGATGCCCCAAGGGTAATGACCTTGCAAAAATGATCTCTGGGACACTTTATCCTGAACAGAAAAAAGTTTGTCATGAAGCGACCTCGAGATGGTTTGCCTCAGAATTTTTAACAACTTCTGATAAACTCTGCAGATATGGAGAGGAACGATTCCTTCGCTTTCAACTTTTGCCCCAGCCTGTGGGATCTTCGTAACATCCTCTCAAAAGGAAACCTGAGATCTCTGTACTCTAGCGGTTTGATATAAACGGCCTTAGCGCTTTGAACCTCACAGAGGTGCTTTAAGTTAATCGTCTTCAGGATAAGGATAGCTTCGGCGCTCTCGGGGTGGCCTGCCCCAGCCTTATCATGACTTTGCCCCCTGATTGGCAGATTTGGGGGGAGCAGTACCCTTGGCTGTGAGAGATTCATCAAATCTCGACCTGATTGTCCCGGATTAACTGACTTTTGGATGGCTGACTCCCATGTTGTGATCATTTGATATAGCTTGCCCCGGTTCACCGGAATATTCAGGCGTTCTGCGTTCTATCCTAATCAAATCTTTCCATTGTGGAAACTTTCCTGTTGTCAAGCGCTTACTCGTAAGTAAAACAAATTGTTCTGCATAAAAGATATATTAAATGCAATTCCTATGACAGTTTTCAAAGTCCAATTCGGTTCACTGGAAAAATTTTGTGACATAAAATGTATGAATCATTCATCAACATGTCAACATTAATACAACGTTGTAAGGGGAATCCTTTCTAGGAGTCAGTTTCGATGCAATCTTTACCGAAGTATGCTTTCGAAACAAACCTATTTCAATTAGGACTTTTAAAGGTTGTAACGTGGTCAGGTTCACGGTTAAGAAGGAAGGATATAAGGCTCAAAATTCATTTTAACCCACCCATTCTCCTTGATGTTCTCCAATCCTACGTTCAAGCTAATTCGACCTTAGTGCTCACCTTTCAAAGGTTGAGTGGCAGTTCAAGAAATCACACTTTTTTGACGTGACAATCACTCGCTTTTCTTCTTTTGGCGCCTGGAGTCAAACAATTTCGTTCTTTCTTGAGGATTTTTCTTTTGTAATCCTTTTCGCTTTTCATTTTCCGTTTTCCTCTAACTTTTGCCTGGACTAACTCTTTTGAGTTTCTTCGATTTTGAAGTCCAACGGGGTGCCCTAATTTTTGCATAAGTCGCTTGTTTTCAAGATTCGACTTAGCGGGCTTTTCTTTTGATTCTTTTCTTTATCTTTTTTTTTGAACGAGTCGCGTGACACTGGCTCGTCTGACTTGTTTTTGAAGAGATATTGTGACTGCTTCACTCCTAATCGACCAGGTTTAACCATCATGACTTTTTAGGCATGACTTATAGAGGTGTGATTGATCCTCGAACGGACACTCCTTTTGCAATTTGGACGCTTGGTCAAATTAACTAACACCTACCCTGCCCCAGGTTAAGATTGAGGGTTTTTCATTTTCAGAAAGAAACTCCTACTACTAGGCTCAAAGGGGTTGACAAGGGATTATCTTCCTTATATCTCCGATGTTTATGGATTTGAAACAATGCTTGTACATCATCAATAGGTTTTTATTCAAAAGCATACATTTGGAAGCTCACTTCTTTCGATTTCGTCATCCTCCTCGGATTCCACTTAAACGAGCGTTTGAAATAAATGAAAGCAATAGAGTGAACGCAAATGGATTAATTCAAAACATGTATATTTATTTCATTATCAATATCAATTGAAAACAACAAGTTTTACAAATGAAATTTACATATAGACACTATGCCAAAAAAGACCTTTAGCAACGCTTATTTTAGCCTTTAGCAGCGCTTAAAAGCGCTGCCAAAAGTGGCGCTGCTAAAGGTAAAGGCAGCGCTTTTTTATGGAAAAAGCGCTGCTAAAGGCTCCCTTCAACAACGCTTTTAGCAGCGCTTTTAAAGCGCTGCCTATTCCCCCCAACCCTCCCCCCTTTAGCAGCGCTTTTACAAAGCGTTGTCTTAGACCCCCCCTTTAGCAGCGCTTTTATAAAGCGCTTTCTTAGCCCCCCTTTTAGCACCGCTTTTGTAAAGCGCTGTCTTAGACCCCCCTTCCCAACCTATAGCAGCGCTTTTGTAGCGCTCTCTTTGTAACCTTTAACAGCGCTTTTTTGTAAAAGCGCTGTCTAATGTCCCAGATTTTAATTTTTTTTTTTTTTTACAAATAATCACACTATTTTATATATTTTTCGACAACCTGCTTATATTACATTCCCTGCTTATAATTCAGGCCTTTATTTCAACACTTTGGCCTTATATATACAATTCAAAACTTTGGCCTTTAAGTATACATTGTAATTCATCACTTTGCCCATAATCATTTTAATTCACATAAACCTGCTTAAATATATTACAACACAATCTGATCCTCAGAATTACAACATCACAAATACAATCAATTTACATATAATTACAATTTTTCCAATCCTCCTTTATTTCTTACAATTCTTACAATTCTTCCAATCCGTTAACTTTATACAATTCTCAACTCAAGAATAAATTGACACCATTCCTCCTTTATTTCTTCCAATCCTTCTTTTGAGTAAGTACCACACTTGAAATCATCAAAGTACTACATAATATAACAGAACATGCACGATTTAGTTTTAAAACTAATTACTCAGATGAAACATCGGTTAATTATCAAAATGAATCATATAATTTATGAATTGATCCATACCATGATTGGAATCTCTATTTGACCAGAATGAATAATTTCCTTCATAAAGCGCAATACAAAATATCCGCCATTGCACAGACGAGGACACTATAAATGGAAAAAACAAACGAACATTTATCAGGATATATAGTTTACATAGTTTTATCAAGTAGGGCCACTATAACAGTCAAATATGGGAAAATATACCTGCACTCTGATCCGGCTAATGTTGTTAGCCTTGCTTTTTGGAACTGTTGCTTGTCTTTGTGCTCTAAATATTTGTATAGCTCTAACATAATATAAACACATGTTTAGAACAATGTCACATAATAAATAAAGATATATAATTATTCAGAACAGTATATCTCATCACTTACGTATCAATCATATTCTTCATATCAGGATATTTTGTTTGATCGCCATCCAATGAATCCAGATAATACACTATTTCTTTCTTCGGATTAATCGCGACCAACAACCAGTGTCCACTATAAAATAAGACAACAGTTTAGACGAAAATTGTTATATAGAATGGAAAAATCGAATAATTATAATAAATGAATTTAGAATGAAGTCATACCCATGGCCAGTATTATATGGCAACAAGAACAACTTCTCTGTAGTCGCGGCCATAAATCTTTGGACTATGTAATCTTTGACTACATCTGGTGTGTGATCTATTGCCCGTGAGTTGATACAGCTAACAGATAAGAATGTGAATATGGAAGTCAAATCATGCGGGACCAACAACTTGTCATACAAGAGCCTAAAATAAAAATATAACCAACATTAGAATATTCATTTAAATGGGCAAATTTTAAAATGTTCAATTATTTAATTAAAATGGATCGGAGTACTTGATGTAGGAATGCATAACACTGACGCCCAATTCAGAATGTTGGAAAACCTGGTCCAAATCCTCCTTAGCAATTGTTTCGGAATATTCAAAACCGAAAATACCTTCCTCCATAGGTATTTGATGGATGCCACCCATATTCACATCTGTTGTTCCTACATATGTTTCAAGGCACAACCTAAATCGAGGAACAAATGCTTTTTTTGGCTCGACCTTTTTTTTGTTGGGCACCTTGGAAGATTCAAGCATCTTACCCTTGCTGACTTGTTGCAACTGTTGATCATGAACCTAAAAGTCATACAAGTTCAGTAATTAATGTATAATAAGATAATCATGTAACTATAGTAGTACCTGTTTCTTTGATGCAGCTGAATCGGTTTCCCGCACAATGATTCCCTTATCTTTTGATTTGGATTTTGTAGGAGTCTAAGATCATCATGTAAATAAGAAAATGTAAATGTAAGAACAACTTTCATCTATGGGTCGTAAAACATTTGAATATTACAAGGTTCATAATGGTGTTCGACATACCTCATCATCCATGAAAATGAGATTTGTCGGCCATGCAACATACGCTCCTATTGCGTCTCCCACCATTGTTGCGTCAGAAACAGCATCTGGTATAGGCAACAACGCACCCCCTCTAACGCAATATCAACTGATACGTTCAAATGTCCAGCAGGGAGCGATTTATGGTGAAGTAAGTCTCCCACAGTGTTATGCACCTTTCCCTTGCCAACCATGTGATAAGTCGGTGTCGATAAATATAGCCGACAAGGTGAAATGCCCTAAACAAATAATGATGCCAATTAATGTGTTAATTAAGAAAATTGTGCTAAATTAATTTCAATGTAATATATACAATTACCTCTATAAGCTTCTGCGGACAATTGATACTATCTTTGTCACTAGTATCTTTACCGTGATCTGGATCGCGTCTTTCCGACATGAATCTTTCTTTGTCCTTCTGTAATTCCCGAATCTGAGCTTTCAATTCCTCCAACGTATCCATCACTTCTTTATTGCTAGGATTTTTTTTCTTTGGCTTCTTATACAACTGTGATGGAGTGACGCCAAATCCCTTACCCCTCACACGCCCAGAATACTCGGGGATATTTAATACCCGACTCAGTATGCTCCTGCAATCATCATCCTCTGCTGGAGTTATACTCTGGGATAGAGTCTCCTGAAATATACATAAAAGCATATATAAATATATTATACAGTTTTGATCAGTTACTGACAAAACTAATGTTGTACTTACACATCGTTCAAACACTTGTTGAACTTCTTCCTGAACGACCCCATCTCTTCCCACACGGGAAGCCTTCCACACAACATGGTCCGGAAGAGATGTCGCATCAATTTTCTCCTCTTCTATCTACGCATTAAGACGGATAATAAAACATTCATATCCTATTATATATACTTACTAATTTTGGTAACTATATCATATTAAAGCATTTATATGTACTTACTATTTTTTGTTCTAAGCGTGCATATCCCAAACGCCCTTTTTTGTATGGATACGCGGGTTTTGATGCCCGTTGCCGATTAACGCCACTCACAACCTGAAAAAACAAGTTTAAGTCATATCAGAACTCTTGTGGAAGAAGTATATATACTATACATTATTCATGATAAGTTGTACTTACTAAAAGTTCTTTGGTTCTTCGCTTTGCAACAAATGTCTCCCATTATTCTTCCGAAATCAGATCAGCATACTTCTTTGGACGCTCTGAGTCGACAAAGTTTCCATCAGAATCTTTGAGAAACTTGTTTGTTAAAAACGCTCTGAATCCCCTCAGTCGTTTACCGGCCAATTTAAGACAATATTTTCTTCTGCAATCATCAATATTAAAAGATCTCTGCAAACAAATATACATACATATAACATGTTAGTATAATTAATTTAAAGATGTAACCGTCAACATAATTAAAAAATAATCAAGTATCATACCTGTATCTCGCTCCAAATTTTTTCTTTAGCCGGTTGTAGCGACTGAATTCTCCAATTATCGCAAGTAATCGGAATTTGCGAACGTACAAGTGCTCCAATGTAACTTGTCAGCATCGCACCGTTAGGCTTAACTAATTGATCTCTTTCATTCCAATGCACATCATACTTAACACCCTTATCTCTCGCACGGATGATTTTTTTCATAATCGTTATTCCTCTTTTGATATCGCGTTCCATGTCTTTTGTTGTTTCGTTTCCATCATGTGATGTTTCCTCATTGGTGGCCATAATACCTGTAATTCAGAAAAACCAAAGTATCAAATGAATGACATGCAAATATGTAAATAAGAAATATATACATAAGAAATGTATAAATAAGAAAAACACATACATAATTTTATTGAATGACATAATATGTAATTGTATTGCATGATAGAAATATGTAATTTTATTCAATGAGACAATATGTAATTTTACAAGTACCTTTGACACTAAGATCTCTTTCTTTTCTTAGTTGGAACGTGGTTTACTTGTCTCTTAACAACACGGACGGATGGATTGATCCAAATTCCCTTGTTATGATCATTTCTAATATATGATTCGTCCGCTCTAATATTCTCATCTGGATCATCTATAATATAAGATTCCTTCTCAACATCAACATCCCCATTGTCTCCAATGTTATCATCGATAACTTTGTTGGAAAAAAGAACTATAGACCATTTCGTACTTGTCAGATCAGTGACATAGAACACTTGTTTAGCTTGCGTCGCTAGAATAAAAGGCTCATCTTTGTACCCCACCTTATTAAGATCCACTTGCAAAAATCCTGACTTATCCATTCGTATGCCACTATTATTTTCAACCCACTTGCATCCAAAGATAGGAATCTGAAACTTTTCATAATCAAACACCCAAATGCGCTCGATAACACCAAAATATGACAGATTCGCATATTTGGGGTTTAAGTCCTTCACACTTGAAATGTGCATTGCTTCGGCAAGCACGGTGACACCACTATTTTGCATTGTACTCTTATCATCTTGTTCTTTGGTATAAAATGTGTATCCCTTAATTACGTATGCGCTATAAGAAAACACATGCAAACTTGGACCATATGCTAAACATCTCAACCTTTCTGTTATTGAAGCGGGATCAGAATAAAACTTTGAAAAATATGATCCTTGAACCATGTTATAAAACTTCGATTGTGCTCACGTAATATCCAATTTTCATTTCGATTCAGATTTAAACCTCGGAGAACATCCTTGTGCATTTCAACATATGACTCAACCTCAATGTCATTGTGCAGAACATACAAATGCACTTGCTCCCGTTCATCCCTTGAAACTGTCACAACTTTATTTCCAATTAACTGTTTACCTACTATTTTTTCAACAACATTAGATTTTGGGAGGCCAATGGATTGAACGTTGGACAAATATTCAGTACAAAACTCAATAGCTTCTTTAACAATGTATCTTTCAACAATACATCCCTCTGGCCGGCTTCCGTTTTTCACATACCCTTTTAATATTTTCATATAACGTTCAACAGGGTACATCCATCTCATATAAGCTGGTCTACACAATTGTGTCTCTTTCACAAGATGGATAACTAGATGTACCATTATGTCAAAAAATGATGGAGGAAAATACATTTCAAGCTGACACAAAGTAATAACTATTTCTTTTTGCAATGATGGTAAGATCGCAGGATCGATCACCTTACTATAAATTGACCTGAAGAAAAAACACAATTTAGTTATTGCGCCTCTCACTTTTTCTGGCAAAATAGAACGTATACCTATTGGTAGAAAGTGTTCCATTATAACATGGCAATCATGTGTCTTTAAACTCTTTAACTTGAGGTCTTTCATAGAAACGAGTCTTCTAATATCTGAAGAGTATCCTTTTGGAACTTTAACTTCACTCAGAAACTTACACAATATCTTTTTCTCCTTTCTAGATAAAGTATAAGCAGCAGGTGGTAGATATGTGCGATTTCCTTTCTTCAAGGGTCCTAATTCATTTCTTATTCCCATTGCTACCAAGTCCTTTCTTGCTTTATGGCCATCCTCAGACTTTCCTTGTATATTGAGTAATGTACCAATAACACTTTCAAATACATTTTTTTTAATATGCATAACATCAAGAAAATGTCTTACATACAACGACTTCCAATATGGCAACTCAAACAAAATTGACGTCTTCTTCCACCCATGTGTGACAATAGTATATGCAAAAGGCTTGCCAAACTGAGTACTCACATCTTTCACCTTTTCAAAAATTTGTTCGCCGGTCAATGTAGGTGGAGCTCTACGTTGTTCTGAATTTCCATTGAATGCTTTTCTCCACCCACGGTAGTGATGACTAGAATTTAAGAATCTACGATGACCAAAAAAGACATTCTTCTGACCAAATTCCAACCGCGTCCAATCTGTGTTTTCTTCACAGATAGGACACGCACATTGACCTTTAATGCTATACCCCGATAGATTTCCGTATGCTGGAAAATCATTAATTGTGCCAAACAACATCGCCCTCAAATTGAAACTTTCTTTCCTATATCCATCATAAACCTCCACACCGTTCTCCCACAAACTCTTTAAGTCTTCGATTAAAGGTGTTAAGTATACGTCTATGTCATTCCCTGGTTGTTTAGGGCTAGAAATTGACATAGATAACATCATGTACTTACGCTTCATACATAGCCATGTAGGTAGGTTATAAATCATAATAATTACAGGCCAGGTGGAATGTGAGATACTTTGCAGACCATGCAGATTCATTCCATCAGTTGATAATGCCAAGCGAAGGTTTCTAGCTTCTTCTCCAAAATCAGAATACTCATTATCAATTTTCATCCACTGTGGTGAATCTGCCGGATGTCGATACTTCCCATCTATAATTCTATCATCTGCATGCCAAGTCAGGTGTTTTGCATCTGTTTCACTATGAAACATGTATCTAAATCTCGGAATTATAGGAAAATACCATAAAACTTTTGCTAGTGACAACTTTTTCTTATACCGAGATACACCGCATTTAGGACACTCGCTTAATGATGCATATTCATTTCGAAACAAAATGCAATCATTTGGACAAGCATGTATCTTATCATAGCTCATGCCAATAGAGCATAACATTTTTTTAGCTTCATAGATTCGAATGGGAAGAACATTATCCTCCGGAAGCATCTCTTGAAGTAGGGCTAACAACTCTGTGAAACTTTTATCCGACCATCCATTACCCGCCTTTAAGTTGTACAACTTTAATACCGCAGACAAACTTGTGAAAGTAGTGCAACCTTTATACAACGGTTTCTCTGCATCACTTACCAACCTCTCAAACATCTTAGGACAATCTTGAAGATCTTCTTCAAGTGCTTCTGCAATCTCTTTGACTCGATCACAATCATATGTATCTCTGCCATTGTCCTTTGAATCATAGATCGTATTATCCCCGGGTTCGACATTCTCGTTACTTACCTCACCATGTAATGTCCAACATGTATAACTTCGATCAATTCCATGTCTCATTAAATGAGATTCCAACTGAACAACATCAATCCGACGCCCATAACAACAACCTAAGCAAGGACATGTGATCCTACTGGGGTCTTTGGCGTGTTCAACAACAAACTTAACGAATTTCGATACCTCATTCTCGTACTCTTTAGACAATCGATTGGAAGACATCCATTTTTTATCCATACTAATTGAATAGTCTAAACTAAACTAAGAAAGTTAAACAAATATACAGAGAATACCTATAAAGAAATCAATAACTTCTAAGAAAGCTACACAGTAGGATGCTTGAAAATGATCACAACCTTGCTCTTCACAGGTAACCCCTATAACAGACAAAATTAATAACATCATCAACATTAAATAATTCTTGGAACATCAATTATTGATAAAACTTGCAATAAAATTAATTAATTTGCAATTAATATGAACTCATATACAATTTTTACAATTTTTACTAACATATTAATTATTTAAAATTTTATATAATTTTATATAATTTTATATTTATCTAAAATTATCTAAAATTTTATATAACTTGAGTTTATATTTATCTAAAATTTGATACAATTTTTACTAACATATTAATTATTAGTAAAAAGAACTCATATAAAGTGTAAAAATTAGACAATAGAACACTTTATATGTGCTTTAGGATGATAAATGATGTCCTTTGCGTTATCCTTTGCGTTGAACAAAATTATTTTCTTATACTATTTTGGTAAATTAAATGTTACTAAATTAGCAAGATTGTACAAAATGCAAATCTTCCCACATAATATTATTAATACTCAATATACCTGAGAAAAATTAACTATAACATGAAGAATATGTGCCACACAATCTTGAGGCTCCAACAATTTTCCAAGAGCTGCACAACCCTCAACAGCAAGAAGCCGAACAAAATCTTGATCTACAAGAACAAGAGTCAATAAATTATTATTTTTATATACATATAGATAGATTCAGTAGGTTACTTCAAAAACAATTTGCTATTTAATAAATGAGCATAACAAACAAAAATTATATTCACTTAAACTGGTCGGCAAAATATACTAATAAACTGACAATGTCTTCAATTACTAATAAGGATTAAGGAAAATAAATAAACTTCAAGATTAAGAGAAACTTAAAACTTTCATCTGAATCACAAATAATAGTGTGAAGCTTCTAAGGCAACATAATCTAAAAAACCATTGAACAAACAAAATTTATCAGAATGCCAATTTCAAATAAGATTTGTAGGCAACAATAATGAAAATTCCCTTATAAAAATTATTAGTAAAAAGAACTCATATAAGGTGTGACATTTCAACAAACACCTTGTATACGGCTAGATATAATGAAAGTTAACATAAGTAAATTCATTGTGGCATTTCAACAAACACCTTGTATACAAAACTCAAGCCAATATCAAAAGAGTAATTCTCATCAATGGTATCAACAAAAACAAGTCAATAACTCAGAAAAGAAATAACACTAATATCATATAATCCAGAAAAATGAAATACTAAGACAATAATCCAGAAAAATGCAAAATGAAAAACTTCAAATACCGTAACAATGGCGGAAATGCGCTACAAAGGCTGTCAAAAACGGACGGTCAAATGGAGGAGAAATGCAACACAGGCTGAACGGAGGTGGGCGACGGAGGCGCGGCAGTTGGACGGAGGAGGGCGACGACCGGTCGTGGTGAATAGGGTTCTGGTTCGCAGAGAGGAGAAAGAAAGAATGAAGAACGTACGCGCGCGAGCTAGCTATATGTTATGTTTCTTTAAAAAATTCTGTGATATTTTAATTTAATTATAATAACACCTATGGCAGCGCTTTTTAATACCTATATCAGCGCTTCTCAAAGCGCTTTCTTTGAAAAACCATATAGCAGCGCTTTAGAAGGAAATCACTTTCTTTAAAATTCTGTGATATTTTATTTTAATTATAATAACACCTATGGCAGCGCTTTTTAATACCTACAACAGCGCTTCAAAAGTGCTGTCTTAGCCCATGCATATAGCAGCGCTTTAGAAGGAAAGCACTTTCTTTGGCACACCCTACAGCAGCGCTTTAGAAAAGCGCTTTCTTAGGACCAACCTACAGCAACGCTTTACAAAAGCGTTGTTTTAGCCCATGCATTTAGCAGCCTTTTAGCAGCGCTTTTCTTAAAAGCGTTGTCTTAGGTATGCTGTTTTTTTTTTCTTTTTTTTTATTACTCTTTAGCAGCGCTTTTCCTAAAAGCGCTGTCTTTGTATGCGCTGCTAAAAGTCAATTCTGGCATAGTGAGACAGGAAAGAAACTACAAATGCAAAGAAATGACACGATAAAATGCAGATTGCCAACTTCTGGGAACTGGGCTTCTTGTGTTTTGACTTGTTGGTGAATCAGCCGTCTTCAGAATTGTTTGTTGGAGGTAGTCTGATACCCTTCTGATCTGCTTCCAGTGAATTCTTCCACAACATGAATTGTTGAGTTCCCACGACTGGATGAAGGAATATCATTAATCTTGAATCCCTGACGAGCAATAGAGATCATACCAGAGCCTAGCAGGGCTTGAATCTTGCTCTTGAGCATTTTACAGTCTTCGGTCGAGTGCCCCTGCGCCCCAGCATGGTACTCGCAACGGGCATTGACATCAAAACCTGGCGGATATGGAGGGACCACTGGACAAATCTTCTGTGGAACTATCAGTCTGGCTAGGATCAAATCTGGCAATAATTGATTGTATGACACTGGCAACTGAGTAAAATGCCTTTCTGGCTTCCTTGGTCTTTGCTTGGCGTGCCGTCCCTGTTGATGGCGATATGACTGTTGGCTTTGACGTGTGAACCTTGGAGATTACTGTCCCTGACCAATTGAAATGTCAGGAGGATTAGTCTCAGATGTCAAGGACTCCTTTTGCTCAGGCACCTTCATCCTTAGGCTCGACCTAGGTAATGACAACAACTGTGGGCACGGGGATTCTAAGATCATAGATTGCAGCATATACTCTTGACCCGATGCAGCTTGAGGGGAGAGAGTAGGAGTATCCACCTCTTTTGTAATGCATGGACCAACACCCTCTTGTATGCTTACGCCGCCCGGCGTGAATTCAATCGTCTTCGAGTCAATTAAATCCTGGACTTGGTGCTTAAAAGCTTTAAAGTTCTTGATGTTATGCTCCGGTGCTCCAGAGTGGAAATCACACTGGGTACTTGCATTATAGCCTTATGGTGGGGTCCCAGTAAGCGGAGACAGGGTTCAGAGCTCAACCAAACAAAGTTGAAGCAATAATTGCAACAATCGAGCATAATCCATAGGGATCTCATCGAAGATTCGGTTTCATGGTCTCGTCTTTTGGGCGTATCTTCTAGGAACCCGACGTAGTTGCCGACGGGAAAAGTCTTGAGCTCTAAGTTGTGCATAAGATCTCTTAGGCCTTTCTTGCCCTGACGTATGTTCCACAGACAAAAGCGGAGCAAACATCTTTGTTGCAGCCTCAGACACTTGATCGCCTTCTTTTCTAAGCACCTTCCTTATCACTTCCATGATCAAGCTTACCTGAATCTTTAACTGCTGGTTCTCTTTTCTGAGCATCCCCTGATCTAGACGTAGTGCTTGCATATCTCCCATAACCTGCCCTATCTGGCCTCAGACCTCTCTTAGCTCTGCTTGAACCTGTTCCATAGCCAATCTTCTTCCTTCCCCACAAGTTGGTGTCTGAAATTTTGAAGAAAAACCGGATCAGGAAAATAAATCCCAGCCTCAAACACCTGTTATGCAAATGAAATGTGAATGTCATGTTCGAGTATTTCCAAGAAACCTGTCTGCTTCGATTCATGTTTTACACACACAAACCACAAGGAAAATATTTAACGCTCAAGAGCGAGTCTCGAAGTCAAGATCCTTGCCAATACCAGAACATGTATGTCAAAATGCAAGCATGTTATGACGATGTAAATGCAAATGCAAAAATGCAACAAAGGATCAAGATTGTTGTGCCGTTGACTAAGAATAACCAAAGTTCTGCCTTGACAAGAACATAGCACTGCTCCGATAGGAACCAACTGATACCAATAAATCGGATTCAAACTGTAGAGAAAACCGGGTAATCTGAAGGTAAACGTTTCCTGCATAACCCCAGCCCCGCTCACAGGTATGGACCTAATCCACTGATAAAGGTACGACATCCTATGCGTTCCTCAGCGTCACAGACTTTCAAGAAATGATGATATGTTCACCATTTCTGGTTTGGCATCATCACCCCCTGAAGAGGCCTCACTTAGCTGAGTCACAAATGATCGGTCCCCAGAGTCGACAATCCTCAGATCCAAAATCAATTCCAATCCTAAGGACCATAAAAGAAATCATCAAAAAGAATCTCATCTGAGCGTGAATTTCATGGGAACTGGTGTTTGCTAAGCAAACAGATCCTCCACTAATCTCCACAACTAATTCTATGTTTGCTCTCAAGCCTGGGTCTGGCTTTTCACTCATCATAATCCATCCCCCCCCACAACAGCACAATAATAATAATATAATGTTGAAAATAAAATGCGGGAAAGTAAAGCTAAAGTACAACAGGTATGTACAAAACCCAAAAAGATAAACAAACAAGCGCTAGGATTGACTCGCATAGGGGATGGGAAACGGTCCCAACAGAGGGGATGGGAAAAGTCCCCAACAACTATATTTCCCCAGTAGAGTCGCCAGCTGTCGCTACTGCGAAAAAAGGTGTCGGCAAAGACAGAAGAGTCGCCACCTATTGTTATTTATCCCAAAGGAGGGAAAGGAAACGATCAGGAAAAACCTAGCGAAAACGGATAAGATCGGTCATCGCAACCAAATCTCGGGTTCGGGAGTCGGTTACATAAGAGGAAGGTATTAACACCCCTCACGTCCGTTGTACTCAACGGGATCCACGCTTGTTTGTTTATCTAAAAGGGTTGTTTATCTATCTACCTATCAAAGCTGGTTCAAAAGAAGAAGAAAAAGGACTCGACAAAGCATCGCTGCTCTGGGCCTACGTATTTCCTCGTGCAATGGGAAAGTCAGAGTCAACGTAGTTCGACTAACTACGGGTGAAGGGGAAAGGTTGCTCGCCAAGACATCGTGTCTTGTGCCTACGTACTCTCAACAGGTATGAGAGATCAGAGCGAACATAGTTCAGGATAAAACGGAACACAGGTTGGTTCAATTGTTTTTTTTACCCGAGTAAGGTTAAAAAATAGTTCCAGCAGTTAGGGACAAAGCTTATTTGCGGTAGAACTAAGAGTTAACAACACTCTCTTTCTGAAAAGATTTTCCTGATTAAAGGGATCCCCAAAAGGCAAGAGGAATTTGATGTTTGTTTTTGTCTTTTATCGAAGAAGAAGTGTTTTTTGATGAATGTTTGTAATTCATACTTTACTAGAGACTATGACTTAGGAGTGAATCCGTCGCATATCGTTCTAAGGACGTATACTAAACACTCTAGGTATTTGAGGAGAAGCTCCCTAATCACCACTTCCTAAGTAGCTTAAGGCTCGTAGCGTACGGTACAAATTAGCCTTTATTATGTGTATTACTGTTGTTTTGAGATGAGAAGAGAAAAGGACTCTAAGGGGACTAAATCAAACCCTAATGTTATCATGCAAGATGGTCATAATGTTGAGTTTGAAAGGGAATCTATCCTATATTTTATCATGAAAAGGATTCAACCTAAAGTTCTATCATCATTATCCTTAAACAAGGAAGTGAGAGCCTTAAGGGAACATGCCAGAGGGAAAGCAAAACAAAACTATCAAGCGGATGGAATATAAAATAACTGGATTCAGATGCAACGCAATAGTACAAGCAAGGGAGACAAGCTCGACCTTTAAATGCAAACATGGGATGCAAACAGAGACGCACAGAGAAAGCACACAAGCAAAGGGATGCAAGCTCAACCTTTAAATGCAATCCAAAGATGCACAGAGAAAGCACACAAGCAAAGGGAGATAAGCTCAACCTTTAATGCAAACATGTCAAGTATGAAAGGCAGATAAACATCCAAGAAAAGGGAGAAACACCTCAACCTTTAAATGCAAACATGATAAAAAGGAAAAGAAACAATCAAGCAAAGGGAGACTAGCTCAACCTTTAATGCAATCATGCACCTAAGCCTAAGGGTATCTATACATGCAAGTCTATCCTAATGCATCACAGCAAACACTCAATCAATAATGAAGGAGAAAGGTAAAACGGATGAGCAACAAAGAAGTCATCCCAAGGCTACATCAGGTTTAGATGTGTATCAACATAAGAGTCCATCTAAGGCTCAACCTCTTTATGGAATGCACAGAGTACTTCCTAAGGAAGACCAGGCTCTCACAAGAGGGATCCTGAGATAATAGGACATATGAAAATTAGTGTGGTGGAACTTAGTGACAATCTAAGACACTAGGTTAATGTGTATCAACACAGGAGTCCTCAAAGGCTCAACCTCTTTGTGGAATGCACAAAGTACTTCCTAAGGAAGACCAGGCTCTCACAAGAGGGATCCTATGTCAATAGGACATAGAATAGGTGATTAAGAACCTAGGGTTTTGTCTAAAGTGTTAGGTCAATGTGTGTCAACACAAGAGTCCATCATGGGCTCAACCTATTTATGGAATGCACAGGGTACTTCCTATGGAAGACCAGGCTCTCACAAGAGGGATCCTATGTCAATAGTACAAAGAAAATGATTGAGTGATGATGGGAAGCATGGTGATAACCTAAGGAAATCACCATGGCATTCAACCAAGTTCATCTTCATGAAGAATAACCATTAATGGTTCAACCTCTTCATGGAATGCACGGGGTACTTCCTAAGGAAGACCAGGCTCTCACAAGAGGGATCTCATGATAAGAACTAGGAGAGATTGGAATGACTTGAATTGACCAAGGCAAAGGGAAGCACAAAGAGGAGAGGAATCATCCACCAAAAGCCTCTAAAGAACCCTAAAAGTTAAGCTCTAAAGGATGTCTACCCTAATGGAGCTATGGATATGATAAGGACTTAAAAATTATCTTACAAACGTATCAACCTATGTACTATAGGATCATGTAATGATTGGGTGTCTAAAGATTACCTAAAGATCACTTAAAGGGCAAAACTGGGGGAAGGTTCTAAGGGGAACACACTAACATCAGCCATCATGTAAAATCTAGGAAAAAAAGGAAAACAACCGTAAAAATCCTAATAAAATTACTAAGGAGTCTTCATGATGTTAGGAATCTAGGGTTAGAATTTAAGGTCAAGATTCTAAGACTAGGTATGCTAACAGGGGCCAAACCCCTATTGTGGTCTTTGAACAAGGCAAAGGAAGAAGGCTCTAAAGAACTAAACCAAAACCTATCCAAACAGCCTCTAAAGATTAGGAGAAAAATACTAAAATATCTCACAAGGTCTCAACAATAAGCACAAAAAAAAATAGGAATTCATTCTAAGCATTGAATAAAAAATAAAATCCAAGAAGTCAACATCCCATTTTTCACATTTTAAAGAAGTAACCAATCATGGAAAATTATAATTAAATTGAAAAATGCTAACAGAAATAATCCAATAACATGTAAAATCATTTAACACATTAAGGAATCATAGGGAAAAAAATTCAGGAATTATGGATGCAATTTGCTATTTTTAACGAATTAAAACAATCATGTAATAAAACAAGAAAAATAAGAAAAAGAAATGAAAATAAAATAAATGCGCGTGGCAAATAGCAATCCGGGCGCGTTCAAAATGGCCTTGGGCCTGGAAAGGGGGTGCCAATATCAATTGGAGGCCCAGGTCCATCAGGACTCAAGTGAAACCTAGTGCTCTCATGCGCTTCAGTCAACTTAAGATTATGGTGCGTCTTAATCTCAACCACTCAACATCTAAGTCATCAGATCCAATGCCTTACACGCTGCCACGTCATAAATGAAGGTCAACACATCCTACAGCCATCAGGTGAAGGGATCAAGTCAAGGAACTATCAAGATCCTAGGGCTATCATTGTATCTGGCAATTTGAATATGAGAAAGGGGGGAAAGAACCTGTGGTGGCTGGAGAGACTCCGGTCGTCTTCTCCAGTGGGATGCCACCGTGCCAGTTTCTCAAACTCAACCAAACGCGCAATTGTTTACATAAATCTCTTCCCCTCCTTACACTGATCATCATTCCAAGTTCTAAATTCATTTTTCTCTCAAGAATCAACCCAACCGAAAGCTTAAAGAAATCATGCTCTGCTAAAAATTGTCATAAACAGGCTTCTATCCTATCCTAAACTCATCTAGGAGTTACCAGGATCCTAACCACATGCATATTACATATTAATTCGCCATAAATCAAGAGAAATTTTGAGAGAAAGAAACATATGTAGAAGCTTGCACAGAGGTGGATTCAGGTGGCAATTCTTGATCAAACAAATGCAGAAAGCTTAAATGATCCCTGAGGAAGCTTCTTGAATGATCAATTTTCTTGGAAAATGCTTCAATATTGAAATCCTATTTTTCTCTTCTCTTGAGTTTGTTGCAACTGTAACTGCTCTAACTGCCACCAATCATCATCAATCTCATCATGGAAATGTTCTAGTGTTTATATAGAATCATTTTGGAATGGATATGAAGCCCAATTGTGGCTGGTTTGGCCCAATGAAAAATCCAAAATCCTCACTTTGAAAGCTTCTCAATATGCACAAAAATAGAGCCAAATATCTTGCCCAAAGCTTCAGTTCACTTGCTGGTAAGGTGGTGATCATGAATGGATAGGATTGCTTCCTTGTTTTTGGATCAATGGTTGATGTAGATCATGTTTCTTCAAGTTTAAGTAACCTTGAAATTTGCCATGTAAATGACTTCAAATCTCAAATGTGGAAATTGCATTGTTTTTAGAATGTATTGGAGACTCAAAAAAGGAACTCATATGTCTTGAAATGATTCATCTTGAATTTATTTGAATTTTTGACTTTTAATGGCCTTTAAAGCTCCTTTTATGAAATTTCTTTCATCCAATCTTCAATCCAAGCCATATCAATGGTTCCTTGATGTTTGTTTGAACAAATAACCCCCTTTTGAGAAACTTTCAAGTTGGACAAATTTGCATTTGAGGCATGCAAAGTGGTGAAATGGACCTATAATCCCAAAATGACCTATAATCTTACTTTCCCAAAATACCCTTGCCTTGCAAGCTTCATATCTTGAGTTCTACAGATCCAATCAAGGACTTCTAGTACTCTTTGGAAAGCTAAGACCATAAGGAACAAATTTCATGTTTAGCTCAAGATGAGGAGAGACATCCTTCTAGCTCAAAAATGTCTCAGAAATTGGTTGACTTTCAAGTACCAAAATCACATTCATCTGATGACCTGTAATTTGTCTGCTTCATAAATTGAGTTCTATAAATCCTATCAAGGACTTCTAGTAATCAAAAGAAAGCTAATAACATTATCTACAAGTCTCATATTATTGTCAAGATGAGATGAAACTTGTATCTTGAGTTATGTGGTCTTGAAGTTAGGCACTGAGATAGGGGATTTTACAATGTCAAGCTTAGAAACCCTAGCTCAATAACTTCTCACACTCTTGAATACTGATGAATTGATCTTGAAATGATATATTACATGTCTCAACAAAACATTCCATGATTATAGTTTCTTGGAATTGAGTCTCAAACTCCTTCAATTCAACTGTTGACTTAGGGTTGGCCAGATGAAACCCTAATTGCACCAATATTGGTTATAGCTTCTTATACCTTGCATAATGACTTGCCCAAACTCCATAATGACTCTAAAGCCATCTCATGAGCTCTCTAAATGCTTGACATCTATACCCATGGATTCAAAATCATCTGATGATCTCTCATGACCTTCAAGTTAGGAGATTGCACACAACTGTCTAGCCACTTCTCTGGGGATCTTTGACTTCTTTAATGAGGATATCAACCCTTGAATACTTGAATAAAGACTCTTTATTAGGATTAGACCTTTCTAACCTCTCCTTGATGAGCACATCTCTTGATCCCCTGTACCAATGACAATTCAATGCATATGCTAATGCTACAATGAATGCAATGAAACATAAGCTAGGTAAAGAAATAGGTTAGGAAAATTTTGGGGTGCAATAACTAGCAGCACATTGTCAAGGTCTGGTGTTCCTGAGCAGTTTAGTTTTCCAACTCTCTTGATTTTCCCTTTGGCTCCATCTCCAAAGGTCATATAGTTGGTTGAGTGAGGTTTGATCTCCATCAGCATGTTTCTGATCCCTGTCATGTGTTTTGAGCACCCATTGTCAAAGTACCAATTTTCCCTAGTAGAGGCTTTTGGGGACATATGAGCTATGAAGTAAGTAATAGGAGTCTTGGGTAACCATTGTTTAGTAACAAGAGTCTTGGGAACCCATTACTTCTTGAAGAGGAGGGTGTTATGGTTAGGTCTAGTATGAGTAGTAGAGTTTGGATATCCATGCAGTTTGAAACAAAAGGACTTTATGTGACCAAAGCGAACACAATCATGACATCTCCGTCTTTGAAACTTTCTAGGTTGACTGGTCTGTTTTCTACAGTGATGTTGAGACATATGTTGGAACATCATCTGACTTGATCTAGAAGGTTTGTAGGGCTGTACAGAGTTGTTGTCTTCATGAAATCCTAACCCTGTCTTGTCTCTAGTTCTTTTGCCAGATTGAAGGATCTCTTCCAAGGTTTTGGTATCACTTTTCATCATTCTAACAGACTTTCCCATTTGGTCAAGTTGGGAGGTCAATTGAGAAACTTCATCTGTTAATTTAGCAATATTTTCAGTCTGTTCAGCAATCTCATTATTCAAACCATTGATAATTGTCAGGTGTTCCTCCTTTTCAGTCTTTAACTTGAGAATGTGTTTCTTCTATTTTTCACCTTGCTGGCAGACTTCTTCACTTCTGAGGCACAGTTCTTTGTAGGAAGCTGCTAGTTCTTCAAAGGTCAATTCATCTTCATTGGAGTCTTCATCAGAATAGTATCTTCCAGTCAAGGCAGTAACATGTTTGGCAGATTCTTCTTCAATCTCACTATCAGAGTCTTCACCAGTCCATAAGACAGATAACCCTTTCTTTTCCTTCTTAAGATAGGTAGGACATTCAGATCTGATGTGACCAAAACCTTCACATTCATAACATTGCATCCCTTTGTTGTTTGAGGAATTTTCTTCAGACCTAGTTCTTCTTCCTGCATCAGTGGACTTACTGATGTTAGGTGAGATGTTCTTGACATTTTCCCTTGTCTTTATATTCATACTTTTTATTACCTTAATGAATTTTCTTCCCATTAGAACCATGGCCTTTGATAGGCTTTCATTTGTATCCTCATCAGAATCATCATCTCTTCCTTCAGTGTTTGACACAAAAGTTATACTCTTTTTCTTGTCAGCTTTGTCACCTATTCCTACTTCAAAGGTTAACAGGGAGCCGATGAGTTCATCAACTCTCATCTTACAGATGTCTTGTGCCTCCTCTATGGCAATTACTTTCATGTCAAATCTCTTGGGAAGAGATCTGAGAATTTTTCTTACCAGTTTTTCTTCAGACATTCTTTCACCAAGAGCACTAGAAGCATTGGCAATCTCAAGAATATTCATATGAAAGTCATGTATGTGTTGCGGTGAGAATCGTGATACCAAGCTATTGAATTAACTTGAATCTTTAATTCTTAGATTACAACCAGACTTTAATTTATCCAAAGGAAAGGTCTAAAGAAAGAAAGAACCTTTTGCGGGATGTAACAACAACGCTAAGAGATTCGGGGATCGGGGGTTGGTTATGCATAGGGTAGGTATTTCACATCCTAAACATCTGTAGTACTCTACAAGAACCTTTTGTTTGTTTGCATGCTAAGTTTGCTAAATATTTGCTAAGGATTGGGATTGGGTAAAAGATGAAGGTTAAAACCTAAAGGTAGTTTCTAATTTTGCTCGCAAAGACATCGTGTCCTCTGCCTACGTATCCTAACTAGGATAGAATCAGAGCAATCATAGTTCACCTATCTAGGGTTGAAGAACACTTGACTATGATCAAGGTTCAAAGGGGAACAAACATTTCAATGCTTGTATAGAGTTTAACAAAACTCTCTAGATATATGCTGAACACTCAAGAAAGGGGAGTAAGTCATCATTCCCATGATTCTTACATAGAGTTAACCAAACTCTATCCTAAAGTTCTACATTGTAAGACCAATTGGTTCTATCCAGACCAAAAGGTGGGAGAAGGGAGAAGGTTGCTCGTCAAGATATCACATCTTGTGCCTACGTATTCTCATTGTCCAATGAGAAATCAGAGCGGTCGTAGTTCGGGTACGAACTACAAAATAAGGATCTATTGGTTCTTTCCAAACCAAAAAGAGGGAGAAGGCTCTACCTAGGCCTAATGAGTTAAATCCCATTGGTTCTATCCAGACCAAAAGGAGGGGAAGGTTCTATCCAGACCTATGATTTAAATCCTATTGGTTCTATCCAGACCAACAGGGGAGGAAGGTTCTATCCAGACCTATGATTTAAATCCTATTGGTTCTATCCAGACCAACAGGGGAGGAAGGTTCTATCTAGACCTATGATTGAAATCCTATTGGTTCTATCCAGACCAAAAGGGGAAGAAGGTTCTATCCAGACCTATGATTGAAATCCTATTGGTTTTATCCATACCAAAAGGAGTAATGAACTATCTATGACCCAAGGGTCAATAGAGAGACTTTCCTTTGGAAGGAGAGAGAGGGGCAACTTGGATGAGAACTAAAAAGTTCCATTACTTGGGGGAGAAAATACTTAACAAAGTATAAACATATTCAAGCATGAGAAATATAGAAGACAATGATTATGATCAAGGATTAACCAACACATTACAATGAGCAAGTATTTTGAGTAGGACGAATGGTTACGACCAATTATAGTAAGCATATTACAATAAGCATGTCTTGACAAAGGTGTAGGCATATCTTGACAAAGATTGAAAGCATGATGAAGGTAACAACCGTGTAAACAAATAACAATTTGAAAATAATCATGTCATAACCTCAAAGCGTAACAACAATATGCATAGATAACAATCTCACACAATTAAATTAGTTTAGCCTCGTAATTTAGGAGGTACATGGCAAGAGGATTACTTAACAAAGTAAAGATGAAGAAATCATGGTGACAACCATGGGAGAAAGTCCTAACATGCTCACTAATATGCAAGGAATGAGAATAAATGAATATCTAAGCGCAAACAATCATAGTGAAAAAGAAAATCATCTGCGTATGGGAGATAACGATCTCAATACCAAGAAAACTTGCAAGTAACCCAAAGGAATGAAAATGAACAAACATGGAATTTAAAAATATCACATGAAAGTAGGCATCAAGACAAATATAATGCAAGAAGAATGGGTTCAAAATGATGAAAAACGAGTGAGATATGAATTTTTGAAGTTGGAGTGAAAAATGGCAAGTTTTACAAGTAACTTCCACTGGTGGAAGTTTAGTATAAAAAGTGACAATTTTCTTTCTGGGCAGTTTTACAAGTAACTTCCACTGGTGGAAGTTTAGTGTAAAAAGTGACAATTTTCTTTCTGGGCAGTTTTACAAGTAACTTCCACTGGTGGAAGTTTAGTGTAAAAAGTGTCAAATTTCTTTTCATGCAATTTTACAAGTAACTTCCACTGGTGGAAGTTTAGTGTAAAAAGTGACAATTTTCTGGCTGGGCAAAAATACACAACAAATGGATTTACGTTTTGTATCGTAACTTCCTAACCGTTAATCGGATCGGCACAAAATTTATATGGATTTGGGGTAGAATCACACAAGGAATCCAATGGTGGTCTTAGTTTTCAAAAATTCTCATCCCTCTTCAAAACCCGATAGTACTCTTGTTTTAGGCTCAAAAATGCATTTTCAAATGACCCGCCTTATACACTCATATTCCAAGCCTAATGATCATACACACACTTTAGATAAATGGTAAAGAATGAATGCAACTCCTCTTTGGGGTCAGAACTGAGCTGTCATGAAAATTCACATGTGATATGCAATAATGACATAGATTATGCATGAAAGTTGGGATTTCTGTTTCAGGGCAAGCATTACTTGTAACAACCTTTTCATACACTTGCAAAATGATCTACCTAGTGAGTTTCAATGGAGATTTAAGGACTGTATTGACTGTGTAAGATTTTGGCTTTCAAAGTGCATATTTTATGTGTAATCATGCATTTTGGTGTGTGATTCTTGTTCCAACCAGTTTTGACTTCAAACAACAATGCAAACACATCACAAATAACAAATGTAAGCTATTAGAACATGCCTTGTACCTCAAAATACACTGATGCACAAATTGGTATATGATATGTCACTTTGTGAAGAAAAAATGCGTTTTGAAAGTGAATTTTCATGACAGTGAGGTTTAGTGTCCAGTAAGCATACCAACATGTCATAAATGACCAATGTGAGGTGTGTGTGGTGTGGTTTAATGAAAATCAACTTGGTGCAAAAAGTAGCAATTGAGTGGTATTGTGTGATTTTGGTATGTACATGCCAAGTAGGTGAATCAATTTCTAAGAACAAAGGAACCAAAGCAAGTATACACACAATTTTCAAATGTATATTCAAACATGTTCAAATAGTAACAAATTGTTTTTCAAGGCTTATGATAAAAATGAATTTCTAACTGTTTGGATTTTTCTTGACAGCACCAATTGCAACAGCAGAAGAAAAATAGTATGTGATGATTTGAAATGCTTGAGTATGTTTACAAGGTAATGATGATGTTCAAAAGTTCAAATGACACAAAATACAAGATAGAAGTTGATGCAGCATGTGCTTGGTTCAGTTTGTATGAGTTTTGCAGCAAAAAATGCAAGAGTTTACACACATATCAAACATGATGAGATGCAACTCAGGAGAATGGGTGACAACTTTTCTAAAACAGATATTGGCATCTGATGTTCATGTCATGCAAGAATAAAAGCTTAAAGGTGCCACAAGCAATAATCATGACAGTGTCAACAAGCTCAACCATCTTGACATGAAGGCTATGGACTTAACATGAAAGTGTTGCTTCATTACAGAAACTAGGCATGAGGTGATACACTCAACCATGTCCTGATATGATTACATTGTCACAGTTCAGATTAATGTCAAACTAAATCATCACATGAAATTACAACTCCACTGATCCAACAAGGAAAACTAGCTTAAACCTAAACAGCACCTTAAATCTTAACATTACCATGCTAAGTCAAGGACAAAATAAACTTTAAACACAAACTCAACAAGCTACAGCATGTTAATATGAGTTAACAGGTTCAAACCTAGCATAATCTCTAACAGCAGCTCTTATGCAAAAGAGGACTCCAATGAGAAATGCAAAAACACAAATATTGGACATATCCATTCATGAACAGAATTTATACTTCACAAAAAATGATGAACACCAAACATAACAATGTTAAAGTTAATCCACCAACCTTAGGTCTTGACAGTAAATGGTTTGGTAATTATTCCAACATAACAATGTTAAGATCAAAAATTTGTCCCAAAATACTAATAGTACACTTTGCAAAGGTACCAAGCACATATATGTTATTCTAACAGCAACTAACACATGATATTGGTTTCACAAGCATGGGACAACAATAGTGCATAACAATGACAGTAGGTGTGCATAAGCAATAACAAGAAACAATGAGTTTTATGTCATGATAATGGATGGGATGAGTTTAGACACTACTTACCTGTGATGATAAACTTAAGCAAGCAAAGAAATACTCCTAGAAACCCAGAGATTTATGCTCCACTCCTTGGCCTTGAGACTTTTCTTCAACTTTAAGTAACAATTCACTTATGATGCTAAGTGTCAAAATAGAAGTGTCCAAGTGTTTCTAGTGGTTTGGACAGTTGAGGAATGATGTTGGTGAGGTGTTAGAGGGATTAGAATGGCAAGAACCTATATGGAATGAGTTTTGGCCATTTTAGTGATTTTGGTCAAAGTATGGTGGGGAGAAAGTTGACTTTTTGATTTTTTGAGGTTTTGATGGTTTGATGGATTACACACCTTCTATATGTTATTTAGAAAGTGCATGGATTGTTGTGGGAGTGTTGGAAAGGTTAGAAATGAAAATGGTGTGAAAAGTGCAAAGTGACCAATTTTGGTGTTTTTGAACTCTTCTTCACTTACAAGCAAAGAGAGAGTGAGAAGGAGAGCTATGATACTTTGATCTTGTGAATAGCTCTGGTGTGTAAAAGAAGTGAGGGTGAGGCCTCTATTTATAGTAGAGATGAGGGTGAGGGCAGCTTGGTAACTTGCCACTTTTGGAGGGAAATTGTGAAGTATCTTGCAAAATCTTGCCAATATCTTTGTGATATCCATTTTCACATCAGCTCCAATGCTCTATGCAAGTAAATGGCAGTTGGAAGGATGGATGAGGTGATAGGAGAGAGTCCTTGCTAGTAGGGGACTGCTGCTGTCATGATATGGGAAAAAGTTTCTCTTTCATGGTGTAAAAATGATTATTATAATGCTTACTTGCCCCAAGTTGTACAAACTCTCCAATTCTTCATTTTTTCTGGTCTTTACATCATCCAAGCCTCATGATATCAGAAAGAAACAAAGCCCAATAGCTGAGTGTAGCCCATATTGATTAATACTGAATTTTGAAAAATGTTGAATTGGTGATCTCAAGTGTGACAGACCCAACTTCAAGGCATCATAACTCCTAGCTCATAAATCTCCTTGGGGAGTTCTTGCACTTTTTAGAAAGCCCTTGTGTAGCTCTATAACTTTAATGTTTTGGGAATTTCCAAATTCTTGATGGAACTAGGTTGAAAAACCTTTCAAAGTTCTGAAAAAAGTGGTTTGTGTGACCAGAATTTGGGAAATTTCACTAAGTCCTTTACCCTTGAAAAATGATTTTTGCTATAACTCCAATTCCATGCATTTTTTTGAATATGGACCACTGTGGGACTTTTTTAGGGTTTGTCAAGACCTTTCAAACAAGCTTAGAACCGCCTCAATTGGATGTGTGGTTGAGGAGTTATGGTTTTGCCCCTTTCGAATTCCTAATTCCCGATTTTTGCAACTACTTCCTAACCCTTGATCCAATGGTCATGAAATTTTATGGGGAGGTGTAATATGGTATAAGGAACATTTTTCATTCACACCTTGAAGTCAAATTCCTTATTGTTGGAGAGTTGACTTTTTGGTCAACTTTTCGATCGATCGGTGTCTACCGAGTTGCCCGTTGGTGATCCGGACATCCTGAGGACTTGAAACTCTTTGGATGGGCTTTACTAAGCCATAGGAACTTAATGGACCAAAATACCACCATTGAAATACTCTTTGAATCAAAAGTCAAACTACAGTTGACTTTTTCCAATCAAAAACCCTAATCGGGTGTCTCAAATTGCACTGTTCTCGAACCCCGGGTGACCACCTCAAATTGCACTCATTCTTGGTCCAATGTAACATCCTTGATCTTGTTTGAAGTTGGATCAATCCAAAACATTGATTGATCAAACCCTCGAAAGCTCGATTTTGACGGTACGGAACCCTAATTCATCTGCATCTTAACAAAGATAAACTCGAAATGGGTTAAGGTTAGTTAATCAAATGAACATGATCCTACAATGATGATGAGGATCTAAGGGGTCAAAATTTGGGGTGCAACAGATGCCCCTATTTAAAAATCTTCACTAGATGATAATGAGAGATGACAATCCTCATAGAATCGTAGTGAAAGGTATTTAAATATAGCAAACCAGAAATTTTGTCCCTTAGATCCGATGGTATGCAAAAGGACAAATGAAAATATGCCATGAATCTAAATGATGTTATATGATGCTTGAATGCAAGACAGATGCAGACACACGAGCAAATATAAAAGAATAGCAACACAACGAGTGACCACTCACAAGGGGTCCAACACCTTGGGGAAAGATTCAAGACCAAGTAAGCAAGGTAGTTCAAACATGACTAAGGATGCTTGTTCAAGGAAATCTTTCACGCAGGGGACACAAATTTCACCCGGGAAGACACACCTTCATTAGGGAAAGGAGATACGATCCTCACTGGGGGTAACCAGACGATGAAGCCCGCCGGGGAAGATAACAAATCTTCACTGGGGAAAGAAAAGAAAAGCAAACCACACTGGGGAAGAAACCCATTGGGGAAAACTTGCTGGGGAACAAATCCACTAGGGAAGCACAACTTCACCGGGGAAAAGACGGAACGAAGACACGAACCTCACTGGGGATAACCAGATGAGAAAATTTCTTATAACGAAGAGTTCAAACGGGATCTTCAGGAAAAGGTTAGAAAAAAGACCGGACGTGCCGGGGAAACTAGTATCCACTAGTTCTCCGAGACTCGACTGGGAAAGCAAAAGCTTCAACTGGGGAGACTGGTGACGACCGGAACAATAAATAGCTTCAAACAGTGCTAGTTCCCACATAGACTTACTGGGGAAGGTTGGTGACGACCAATCCAAAGTTCGGTTTCCAAAGAAGTGCTAAGTACCACTAGACTTCCTGGGGATATGGTGACAACCAAGTCGAAGTTCCCATTTCAATTGGGAATTCCAAACAATACAGGACTTCAGCTGGGGACGTTGGTAACAATCAACTTTCGGTACCAATAACGATTAGTTTTCCGGTAATGCTAGTAACTATTGGATTTTCAAAGAGTTTGGTGACGACCAGGAAGCACAAATATATCCCTCAATACCTTAGGAACAAAAGCCAAACATCCTCAATACATTAGGTTATAGAAGAGACACAACCCTCAATACATTAGGATTGGACGAAGATCCTCAAAACATTAGGAATGGAAGCTGAACATCCTCAATACATTAGGATATAGAAGAGACACAACCCTTAACACATCAGGATTGGGAGAAAACCCTCAAAACAATAGGAACGAAAGTTGAAACATCCTCAATACATTAGGATATGAAAGCTGAACATCCTCAATACATTAGGATATAGAACACTTCATGCAAACGCAACCACTTTAGTCTCTGGGAACTTCTAAACTCGGGATCCAAAGCATACATCTCCAAAGGTACACAACCTGTGCTCGGGATGGCAACAAACAATCTCCCAAAGGTATAAAACCTGTGCTTGGAATCCAACAATACATCTTCCAAAGGTATAAAACCTGTGCTTGGAATCCAACAATACATCTTCAAAAGGCATAAAACCTGTGCTTGGAATCAAACAATACATCTCCAAAGGTACACAACCTGAGCTTGGGATGAAAACAAACATCTATCTCCAAAGGTACACAACCTGTGCTCGGGATAGAAACAAACTTCTTCCAAAGGTACGAAACATGTGCTTGGAATCAAACAATACATCTCCAAAGGTACGAAACCTGAGCTTGGGATGAAAACAAACATCTATCTCCAAAGGTACACAACCTGTGCTCGGGATAGAAACTAACTTCTTCCAAAGGTACGAAACCTGTGCTTGGAATCAAACAATACATCTCCAAAGGTACATAACCTAAGCTTGGGATGGCAACCATCGTAACTTAGTTTGGAATGATATACAACCAAATTGTCAGTATTTATTGTCCATTGATTTTCATAATGCCAATTACCAACGGGCCTTTCTTGAAATAGGATTGGTCAACACCAAATTACTTATATCAGTATCCACTGGATTTTCAAACAATGCAGGTCACAACCGTGCGTCGACATCCTTAAGATAAACTTCTCAAATGTGACTGCCATTTATCATTGGTGCAGGTTAAGCTTCTCTACAGAGACTGCCACTTATCGCTGAAGACGATTAAACTTCTCCGAAGAGACTGCCATTTATCTTTGATGAAGGTTAAGCTTCTCCCAAGAGACTGCCACTCACCTGTTGATGACGATTAAACTTCTCCGAAGAGACTGCCATTTATCGCTGATGAAGGTTAAGCTTCTCCAAAGAGACTGCCACTCACCACTGAAGACGATTAAACTTCTCCGAAGAGACTGTCATTTATCGTTGATGAAGGTTATGCTTCTCTACAGAGACTGCCACTCACCTTTTGAAGACGATTAAACTTCTCCGAAGAGACTGCCATTTATCGTTGATAAAGGTTAAGCTTCTCTACAGAGACTGCCACTCACCTGTTGAAGACGATTAAACTTCTCCGAAGAGACTGCCATTTATCGTTGATGAAGGTTAAGCTTCTCTACAGAGACTACCACTCACCTGTTGAAGACGATTAAACTTCTCCGAAGAGACTGCCATTTATCGTTGATGAAGGTTAAGCTTCTCTACAGAGACTGCCACTCACCTGTTGGAGACGATTAAACTTCTCCGAAGAGACTGCCATTTATCGTTGATGAAGGTTAAGGTTCTCTATAGAGAATGCCACTCACCTGTTGAAGACGATTAAACTTCTCCGAAGAGACTGCCATTTATCGTTGATGAAGGTTAAGCTTCTCTACAGAGACTGCCACTTATCGCTGAAGACGATTAAACTTCTCTGAAGAGACTGCCATTTATCGCTGAAAACGATAAGCTTCTTGTCAAAGATTGCCACTTATCTGTATTACCATGTAAGATGTTCTTCTTGATAGATAGTGCAAAATAAATGCACATCTAGGTAGGTTCGGCGACCGACAGGGGCCGAAGTTCAATCTAGGATCAAGCTAGAAAGAAACTTTCAAACAAGACTCCAACCATTGAGAAATGAACTCGAATGAGGACACATCTTATCCAAGATAACTGAAGCAACCATCATCCACGAGGATTAACTCTGTGGGGAATTGATAAAGGATGGACATTTCATGCTTAAGGGATGACAACTCTATTAGAGAGAGACAACACACCCAATCACTGAGGAGGGAACCAAAGCAAAATAGGAACAGGTAGCAACGAAAGATAGAAACAATGCACGGATGCTATGCATATGCTTTATTCCATGCTTATGTTTATGCTGACAAAACAGACAAAACAAAACAGGAGATGAAATAAACATCTTAACACGGAGACCCAACCAACTTCACCAAAATTGGACATCAAAGGGATGATCATGAAGAACACAATTCCATTTCAAGGTTACCACCTTCTTTGGGAGAGAGTAATCTTCTTAGGCCAAAACATCATGACTTCACTTGGATTTCCATCATGAGTTTGAATTCTTTGTTGAAGGAAAATCACCAAGGGAAGTTCCAAGATCAAACGAAGTAACAAATTAATCGGAGAGCTGACAAAGGGTATCATGAGACCAAAACATTTATGCCCCATTATGATAATAATCATCTTCAAGTGAGCAACGGCTCTTGCGATAAATAATCTTCAAACTTTTCTGCCCCAGATTACACGGTCTGTGATAAGAAGTCACAAGGATGCTTTTACAAAAGAAACGGCATAAAGATGCTTCAATGTCTTCAAACACTTATAGAGATATTTTCAAATCTCGACGTGATTGCCCCAGCTTAATGGTGTTTGCACAACAAAGTCTTCAGACTGTGGGAGTAACGATTGGGGAACAAACTTGCCCCTGCTAGCTGGTAACTGCAAAAGTATTGCCCCAGACTAAACTGTTCCTCGAGAGTTTCATCTGATCTTGACCTGGTTGGCTCTGATTAGCTGAACGTTACAACAAATGATTAACAAATCCTTCAAATTGGTTGCCCCAGGCTGAGCTTCCTTTATCAAGTTAAATTCCCTAGCTGACAGCGCTCGTTGGGATTCCTTTGATATTGGATTGTTTTGCACGCAATGTTGTTCATTAAAAATTGGCAATTTTCAATGTAAAATTCATGCAATCTTTTGAAAACATTTTTTGATGAAACACACACGGCGGAGTGATTAAGTGATCAAAGTGAAAGTGGTCCAATCATTTTACAAATGATGGATAAAGTGGTTAACACACACAAACATCAAAGATCATTAGGAGTCAGGTTATCCAACCTTGTTCTAATATGCTTTCAAAACAACCTTACCTCAATTAGGTCTTTTAAGGGTTGTAACGTGGCTTGGTTTACGGTTCATGAAACAAAGGACAAAGGCTCAAAGTTATTTGGTCCCACCCACTCTCCATGATGAACTCCAATCCTACGCTCAGTTAACTCAAACTATACATTCAGGTTCTTACAAGCTTAAGAATTGAACTGATGATAGTCAGCGACGGTTTACAAACCTAGGGTAGTCACGACTCCCTTACAGTATTTGATAGCTTTTGCCATTTGAGGATTTTTAGAGTGAAGAATCTTACAAAATTCCTCTCTTTTGTTTATCCCTGACTTTTGTCTAAACTTCTTTGTTCGGTTATACAGTCAACGGGATGCCCCATTTTTGCCTAAGTCTCTTTCATAGGTTTTGACCTAGCGGGCTTTTCAATTTTCTTTTTTTTTTCTCTCTTTTTTTTCAAGAAAGGAGGTGACTACCCAGTTTAATGGATACGGCGAACCATAATCATCTTTTATGCTGAAAAGCATCTTCGACACTTGTCTTTGTGTGCGAAGGAAAACCTGAATGCACCACTTTTATATGAAAAGTATCTTGTATGCACATATCTTCAAGTTATCTGAGAACTACCCGCCCCAGGTTTGAGATTTAAGGTTTTGTTTTTTGTAAAGAAAGAAAAACTCCTACTTCTAGGCTCGAAGGGGTTAACGAGGGATTATCTTCCTTATTTCTCCAGTGTTTAGGGATTGAAACAATGCCTTACATCATCGACAAAGTTAAATTGAAAGCATATCAACAGCAGTTATGGATATAATTTTCATCATCCTCCCCAATCTTTGTTTTAAACAACAGTTTAGTAAACAAAAGAAAATTTTGCATTTTTCGTATTTCATAACAATGAAAGGAAAAAGAAAGAGTGAAACGAATGGACTTAATCAAAAGATGCACAAACATTTCATTAATATTGCCAAATTCAAATAAACAACAGCTTACGAGCAATTCAAATGCAAAGAAGACACAACAAAATGCTGAAACAGTCCACAACTGCCAGCCTTAGGGAATTAAAATTGTTTAACAAAACAAATTTCAAATTTTAGGCCCATGTGGGGAAACACCTCCCACCATCACTTGCTCCTTGTGATACAGAATTAAGAGGGGTCTCACGGGTCCTTTGCTTTTGGATTCAGGATTCACAGCACAATCATTTGACTTATCCTCTTGAGGTTTCAGCAACTCTTGCAGTCTCAGTTTAAAACCTTCACACTCTTCAACTAGGTGCCCTGTTGTCCCAGTATGATATCCACATTCTACTTCTGGGTGGTCTTCCTCGAGGATCAAGTGTTTGTCAATGATTAGCTCTTGTACAAGATAACCCAATGCTATACATGCATCTAAGTTGTGTCCTTCGGCTCCTTTGTGAAATTCACAGTTTAGGTTCGCATTATGCCATGGTCCTGGAACCGGATTGGATAATCGTGGAGTCACTAGTGAGTTCTGAATCAGTAGCGGGTAAAGCTTGCTTAACGGTACTGAAGTTTGTCTACCGCAAGTCTTATCTTTCCTGACATGATCCTTCTTGTTCAATTTTCGGCTTTGAGAAGCTTGAGGAGGAACAAACACTGAATGTTGGGCGTACTGACACGATTGATGGTTATTTGTTCGTTGATGCCGAGGATGTCCTTGAGTTGGAGGAACCATCAAAGAAAATGCATCCCTCGTTTCTATGGACGCAACATGGTCAGAGTGACCCTCTTTCTTCATCATATTCTGCAATGTCTCAAGTGCCCAATTCATCTGACACTTGAGAATTCTGATGTCCTCTTTCAGCATTTCCTGAGCTTTCAAAAGTCCTTCCATTGTTGCCTATTTGTGCTAGATATCCCCCTTATGATGTCAACGAAACACAGAATGAACCAAAAAACCAATGCAACGAAGTATGATATGTAAAATGTTGATGCAAGTGAAAAACACAACTGGTTTTACAAAACTCAGAAGTTTGATTAGGTTAAAACCCCATTTCATTAATTGTTGGAAAAAGTTACAACTTTTTTTAAAAAATACCAGAAAACGACTGAGCTTTACAAAACCAGTTGCGACATGATATGCTTATGGTGATATGGTGGGATATAACACAAAGGCAAGTATTTACAAATACAATGCATACACAAAGACCTCCTAGGCTTAAGATCAAAGCAAGGAGTCAGAGGTTTACCCATCCCCCAGGATTTGTACTATGGGTTAATTGCACCTGCCGAACAGGTTCTACAAAGTTCCCAGAGTCATCAACCCATCTTTCGGATATTATCAACTTCCCAAATCACTTGGTAATCGATAATATTCTCAAGAGAATCTCGTCTGAGTGTAGTATCGCGTATCAACTACTTCGGAAATACTCCCTTGTAGTCATCGCACTACGTCCTAATAAGGCCAATAGTGGGGGAGAATGTAATCTAAAAGTCCACAGTGTTATGGGCTCCTTCGTTGAAAGTAGCACTGTTTTCACGAATACTCGATCAACAATACTAAGCTTTCAAGAGGGCCTACACTGAGCGGTGGTTTCTCAAGTTAGCTTGGTCGGGAATCAACTCCCTATAAGCCTTCTTGAATATACCACCATCCTATCATAATTTCACTCAAGTCCGGGTATAGGATCGTCTCACCACTCAAAGCACCCAATACCCAACACACAAACAAATATATTGACAAATATACATGTTATGCAAATATTCACAAATATAGCATACAATTAAACAAAATAGGCTAAACCCTCAAGTTTAAGTGTCCCCAGTGAAGTCGCCATTTCTGTTGCGGTGAGAATCGTGATACCAAGCTATTGAATTAACTTGAATCTTTAATTCTTAGATTACAACCAGACTTTAATTTATCCAAAGGAAAGGTCTAAAGAAAGAAAGAACCTTTTGCGGGATGTAACAACAACGCTAAGAGATTCGGGGATCGGGGGTTGGTTATGCATAGGGTAGGTATTTCACATCCTAAACATCTGTAGTACTCTACAGGAACCTTTTGTTTGTTTGCATGCTAAGTTTGCTAAATATTTGCTAAGGATTGGGATTGGGTAAAAGATGAAGGTTAAAACCTAAAGGTAGTTTCTAATTTTGCTCGCAAAGACATCGTGTCCTCTGCCTACGTATCCTAACTAGGATAGAATCAGAGCAATCATAGTTCACCTATCTAGGGTTGAAGAACACTTGACTATGATCAAGGTTCAAAGGGGAACAAACATTTCAATGCTTGTATAGAGTTTAACAAAACTCTCTAGATATATGCTGAACACTCAAGAAAGGGGAGTAAGTCATCATTCCCATGATTCTTACATAGAGTTAACCAAACTCTATCCTAAAGTTCTACATTGTAAGACCAATTGGTTCTATCCAGACCAAAAGGTGGGATAAGGGAGAAGGTTGCTCGTCAAGATATCACATCTTGTGCCTACGTATTCTCATTGTCCAATGAGAAATCAGAGCGGTCGTAGTTCGGGTACGAACTACAAAATAAGGATCTATTGGTTCTTTCCAAACCAAAAAGAGGGAGAAGGCTCTACCTAGGCCTAATGAGTTAAATCCCATTGGTTCTATCCAGACCAAAAGGAGGGGAAGGTTCTATCCAGACCTATGATTTAAATCCTATTGGTTCTATCCAGACCAACAGGGGAGGAAGGTTCTATCCAGACCTATGATTTAAATCCTATTGGTTCTATCCAGACCAACAGGGGAGGAAGGTTCTATCCAGACCTATGATTGAAATCCTATTGGTTCTATCCAGACCAAAAGGGGAAGAAGGTTCTATCCAGACCTATGATTGAAATCCTATTGGTTTTATCCATACCAAAAGGAGTAATGAACTATCTATG
The DNA here is from genome assembly GCA_963859935.3 of Lathyrus sativus. Lineage (NCBI taxonomy): Eukaryota > Viridiplantae > Streptophyta > Magnoliopsida > Fabales > Fabaceae > Lathyrus > Lathyrus sativus. Next base: position 429,505,065 of record OZ012739.1, on the reverse strand, counting down.
ATCCAAGGGTCAATAGAGAGACTTTCCTTTGGAAGGAGAGAGAGGGGCAACTTGGATGAGAACTAAAAAGTTCCATCACTTGGGGGAGAAAATACTTAACAAAGTATAAACATATTCAAGCATGAGAAATATAGAAGACAATGATTATGATCAAGGATTAACCAACACATTACAATGAGCAAGTATTTTGAGTAGGACGAATGGTTACGACCAATTATAGTAAGCATATTACAATAAGCATGTCTTGACAAAGGTGTAGGCATATCTTGACAAAGATTGAAAGCATGATGAAGGTAACAACCGTGTAAACAAATAACAATTTGAAAATAATCATGTCATAACCTTAAAGCGTAACAACAATATGCATAGATAACAATCTCACACAATTAAATTAGTTTAGCCTCGTAATTTAGGAGGTACATGGCAAGAGGATTACTTAACAAAGTAAAGATGAAGAAATCATGGTGACAACCATGGGAGAAAGTCCTAACATGCTCACTAATATGCAAGGAATGAGAATAAATGAATATCTAAGCGCAAACAATCATAGTGAAAAAGAAAATCATCTGCGTATGGGAGATAACGATCTCAATACCAAGAAAACTTGCAAGTAACCCAAAGGAATGAAAATGAACAAACATGGAATTTAAAAATATCACATGAAAGTAGGCATCAAGACAAATATAATGCAAGAAGAATGGGTTCAAAATGATGAAAAACGAGTGAGATATGAATTTTTGAAGTTGGAGTGAAAAATGACAAGTTTTACAAGTAACTTCCACTGGTGGAAGTTTAGTATAAAAAGTGACAATTTTCTTTCTGGGCAGTTTTACAAGTAACTTCCACTGGTGGAAGTTTAGTGTAAAAAGTGACAATTTTCTTTCTGGGCAGTTTTACAAGTAACTTCCACTGGTGGAAGTTTAGTGTAAAAAGTGTCAAATTTCTTTTCATGCAATTTTACAAGTAACTTCCACTGGTGGAAGTTTAGTGTAAAAAGTGACAATTTTCTGGCTGGGCAGTTTTACAAGTAACTTCCACTGGTGGAAGTTTAGTGTAAAAAGTGTAAAATTTCTTTTCATGCAATTTTACAAGTAACTTCCACTGGTGGAAGTTTAGTGTAAAAAGTGACAATTTTCTGGCTGGGCAAAAATACACAACAAATGGATTTACGTTTTGTATCGTAACTTCCTAACCGTTAATCGGATCGGCACAAAATTTATATGGATTTGGGGTAGAATCACACAAGGAATCCAATGGTGGTCTTAGTTTTCAAAAATTCTCATCCCTCTTCAAAACCCGATAGTACTCTTGTTTTAGGCTCAAAAATGCATTTTCAAATGACCAGCCTTATACACTCATATTCCAAGCCTAATGATCATACACACACTTTAGATAAATGGTAAAGAATGAATGCAACTCCTCTTTGGGGTCAGAACTGAGCTGTCATGAAAATTCACATGTGATATGCAAGAATGACATAGATTATGCATGAAAGTTGGGATTTCTGTTTCAGGGCAAGCATTACTTGTAACAACCTTTTCATACACTTGCAAAATGATCTACCTAGTGAGTTTCAATGGAGATTTAAGGACTGTATTGACTGTGTAAGATTTTGGCTTTCAAAGTGCATATTTTATGTGTAATCATGCATTTTGGTGTGTGATTCTTGTTCCAACCAGTTTTGACTTCAAACAACAATGCAAACACATCACAAATAACAAATGTAAGCTATTAGAACATGCCTTGTACCTCAAAATACACTGATGCACAAATTGGTATATGATATGTCACTTTGTGAAGAAAAAATGCGTTTTGAAAGTGAATTTTCATGACAGTGAGGTTTAGTGTCCAGTAAGCATACCAACATGTCATAAATGACCAATGTGAGGTGTGTGTGGTGTGGTTTTAGTGAAAATCAACTTGGTGCAAAAAGTAGCAATTGAGTGGTATTGTGTGATTTTGGTATGTACATGCCAAGTAGGTGAATCAATTCTAAGCACAAAGGAACCAAAGCAAGTATACACACAATTTTCAAATGTATATTCAAACATGTTCAAATAGTAACAAATTGTTTTTCAAGGCTTATGATAAAATGAATTTCTAACTGTTTGGATTTTTCTTGATAGCACCAATTGCAACAGCAGAAGAAAAATAGTATGTGATGATTTGAAATGCTTGAGTATGTTTACAAGGTAATGATGATGTTCAAAAGTTCAAATGACACAAAATACAAGATAGAAGTTGATGCAGCATGTGCTTGGTTCAGTTTGTATGAGTTTTGCAGCAAAAAATGCAAGAGTTTACACACATATCAAACATGATGAGATGCAACTCAGGAGAATGGGTGGCAACTTTTCTAAAACAGATATTGGCATCTGATGTTCATGTCATGCAAGAACAAAAGCTTAAAGGTGCCACAAGCAATAATCATGACAGTGTCAACAAGCTCAACAATCTTGACATGAAGGCTATGGACTTAACATAAAAGTGTTGCTTCATTACAGAAACTAGGCATGAGGTGATACACTCAACCATGTCCTGATATGATTACATTGTCACAGTTCAGATTAATGTCAAACTAAATCATCACATGAAATTACAACTCCATTGATCCAACAAGGAAAACTAGCTTAAACCTAAACAGCACCTTAAATCTTAATATTACCATGCTAAGTCAAGGACAAAATAAACTTTAAACACAAACTCAACAAGCTACAGCATGTTAATATGAGTTAACAGGTTCAAACCTAGCATAATCTCTAACAGCAGCTCTTATGCAAAAGAGGACTCCAATGAGAAATGCAAAAACACAAATATTGGACATATCCATTCATGAACAGAATTTATACTTCACAAAAAATGATGAACACCAAACATAACAATGTTAAAGTTAATCCACCAACCTTAGGTTTTGACAGTAAATGGTTTGGTAATTATTCCAACATAACAATGTTAAGATCAAAAATTTGTCCCAAAATACTAATAGTACACTTTGCAAAGGTACCAAGCACATATATGTTATTCTAACAACAACTAATACATGATATTGGTTTCACAAGCATGGGACAACAATAGTGCATAACAATGACAGTAGGTGTGCATAAGCAATAACAAGCAACAATGAGTTTTATGTCATGATAATGGATGGGATGAGTTTAGACACTACTTACCTGTGATGATAAACTTAAGCAAGCAAAGAAATACTCCTAGAAACCCAGAGATTTATGCTCCACTCCTTGGCCTTGAGACTTTTCTTCAACTTTAAGTAACAATTCACTTATGATGCTAAGTGTCAAAATAGAAGTGTCCAAGTGTTTCTAGTGGTTTGGACAGTTGAGGAATGATGTTGGTGAGGTGTTAGAGGGATTAGAATGGCAAGAATCTATATGGAATGAGTTTTGCCCATTTTAGTGATTTTGGTCAAAGTATGGTGGGGAGAAAGTTGACGTTTTGATTTTTTGAGGTTTTTGATGGTTTGATGGATTACACACCTTCTATATGTTATTTATAAAGGGCATGGATGCTTGTGGGAGTGTTGGAAAGGTTAGAAATGAAAATGGTGTGAAAAGTGCAAAGTGACCAATTTTGGTGTTTTTGAACTCTTCTTCACTTACAAGCAAAGAGAGAGTGAGAAGGAGAGCTATGATACTTTGATCTTGTGAATAGCTCTGGTGTGTAAAAGAAGTGAGGTTGAGGCCTCTATTTATAGTAGAGATGAGGGTGAGGGCAGCTTGGTAACTTGCCACTTTTGGAGGGAAATTGTGAAGTATCTTGCAAAATCTTGCCAATATCTTTGTGATAGCCATTTTCACATCAGCTCCAATGCTCTATGCAAGTAAATGGCAGTTGGAAGGATGGATGAGGTGATAGGAGAGAGTCCTTGCTAGTAGGGGACTGCTGCTGTCATGATATGGGAAAAAGTTTCTCTTTCATGGTGTAAAAATGATTATTATAATGCTTACTTGCCCCAAGTTGTACAAACTCTCCAATTCTTCATTTTTTCTGGTTTTTACATCATCCAAGCCTCATGATATCAGAAAGAAACAAAGCCCAATAGCTGAGTGTAGCCCATATTGATTAATACTGAATTTTGAAAAATGTTGAATTGGTGATCTCAAGTGTGACAGACCCAACTTCAAGGCATCATAACTCCTAGCTCATAAATCTCCTTGGGGAGTTCTTGCACTTTTTAGAAAGCCCTTGTGTAGCTCTATAACTTTAATGTTTTGGGAATTTCCAAATTCTTGATGGAACTAGGTTGAAAAACCTTTCAAAGTTCTGAAAAAAGTGGTTTGTGTGACCAGAATTTGGGAAATTTCACTAAGTCCTTTACCCTTGAAAAATGATTTTTGCTATAACTCCAATTCCATGCATTTTTTTGAATATGGACCACTGTGGGACTTTTTTAGGGTTTGTCAAGACCTTTCAAACAAGCTTAGAACCGCCTCAATTGGATGTGTGGTTGAGGAGTTATGGTTTTGCCCCTTTCGAATTCCTAATTCCCGATTTTTGCAACTACTTCCTAACCCTTGATCCAATGGTCATGAAATTTTATGGGGAGGTGTAATATGGTATAAGGAACATTTTTCATTCACACCTTGAAGTCAAATTCCTTATTGTTGGAGAGTTGACTTTTTGGTCAACTTTTCGATCGATCGGTGTCTACCGAGTTGCCCGTTGGTGATCCGGACATCCTGAGGACTTGAAACTCTTTGGATGGGCTTTACTAAGCCATAGGAACTTAATGTACCAAAATACCACCATTGAAATACTCTTTGAATCAAAAGTCAAACTACAGTTGACTTTTTCCAATCAAAAACCCTAATCGGGTGTCTCAAATTGCACTGTTCTCGAACCCCGGGTGACCACCTCAAATTGCACTCATTCTTGGTCCAATGTAACATCCTTGATCTTGTTTGAAGTTGGATCAATCCAAAACATTGATTGATCAAACCCTCGAAAGCTCGATTTTGACGGTACGGAACCCTAATTCATCTGCATCTTAACAAAGATAAACTCGAAATGGGTTAAGGTTAGTTAATCAAATGAACATGATCCTACAATGATGATGAGGATCTAAGGGGTCAAAATTTGGGGTGCAACAGTATGCTCTCATCATCTTTCATTCTCAGGCTTTCAAACTTACTAGTGAGGAGTTGAAGTCTGGAAATTTGTACCTTGGATGTGCCTTCATGAGTAGTCTTTAGAATCTCCCATGCTTCCTTAGCAACAACATAATTGTTGACCAACCTGAATATGTTCCTATAAATTCCATTGAACAAGGCACTCAAGGCCTTGGAGTTTCCCAGATCCAGATCATCTTCTTCCTTTGTCCATTCTTCTTCAGGTTTTAAATCAGATGTAGCCTTTCCATCTTTATCAATAATCACAGGATGTTCCCATCTTTTTATGATATCTTTCCATGCTTTGTTGTCTAGAGATTTTAAGAAGCAACCATCCTAGGTTTCCAATAGTCATAATTATTCCCATCCAAAACAGGTGGTTTGTTCATAAATCCTCCTTCTTTGTCCATGGTACCAGAAAGTATAGTCCCTAGATCTCACCCAGAACCAGAGCAGGATGCATGCTCTAATACCAATTGAAATTCTGGTATCAGATATTAGATGTCGAAGGAGATGTTCACGACACAAATATCTATTTGTCAAGAACAAAGAACACAGCTAAACAAATAACAATTTAAAGATACACAACAATTGTTAACCCAGTTCGGTGAAAACACACCTACATCTGGGGGCTACCAAGTCAGGGAGGAAATCCACTAACAGTAGAATTAATTCAGAGCTAAACTCCCAGTTTACAACTCCTCACTTAATCTCTACCCATGAAATTTCTGCCTAGAATCCACTAGACAAAAGGCACCTCTCACTCCCCCTCAATCACAATAGTGATAACAGTCAATACAAAAAGAAGACTTTAGAAGACACTCTTCAAAGTCACAACTTGATCTTGCTTAAAAGCTTCAATCAAGTACAATACACTCTTGCTTAAAAGCTTTGAGTGAACAATTTACAATTAACAACCTAGTCCAATTCACACATTAAACAATGAGTGAATGGCTCACAAAACTAACACACACACACGAAACCTAAACCTTAAACAGATGCACACACTTTTTAATCCTTGATTCGCTGATCTTCAAGCTATGGTTTCACCTCCTTAAATAGCAATGCATAATGGGCTTGGGCATTGGCAACAATAACAGCAGGATTTGAGAAGATTCCAATCTACATCAATAGCAACAATCATCCAGATTTGATTTGATCAATCAGATCCAATCAGATCAATCTCCCAATCTTCAAACAAGCTTCTGAAAATATCTTCAAATCAAATCCAATCTGATCCACAATAAATGAACATATATATCCCCTGTAGAGCTGCTTAACATGTTTACATGTTTGTTGCAATCCACAGTCATCAAGAAGCAATAGAGTGTGATCTGATAACATTAAGAATAAAATGTTAGCAAGAGCACTGGACAAAATTTTCTAATCCCTAGAAGAGTCTACTATAAGGAAAGAGCGACTACACATGATCTTATAATCTTTAAAGGAGTTTATTTTCAGTCAAGAGCGACTTAATTTATTTCCCTATAGCATTTACATTGCATTTGATGATTAAGTAATCAAGAGTTTTGCTTAACCTTAGTGCATTCATTTCAGTTCATGATTGAGAAATCAAGATTATTTCTTAATTCATTCATTGCATTTGATGTGTAAGTAATCAAGAGTATTGCTTAACCTTATCATGTCCATTTTAATTCATTTTTGAGAAATCAAGAGTATTTCTTAATTCATTCATTACGTTTAATTAGTAAGTAATCAAGAGTATTACTTAACCTTAGTGCATTCATTTTGGTTTATGGTTTATAAATCAAAAGTATTTCTTAATTCATTCATTACATCAATTGTTTAAGAAGTCGAGAGAATTTCTTAAACTTGATTCCTTCCATCTACTTCATTTAAGGATTAAGAAGTCAAGAGTATTTCCTAATCCCATTTGATGGTTAAGTAATCAAGAATATTGCTTAGCCTTAGTTCATCCGTCCAGTTGATGATTAAGAAGTCAAGAGCATTTCTTAATCACGGCAAATCATTTCACCTCATTAGATACAGAGAGATACTGGTCAAGAGCACTTATTTTTCTATCTATATCTATGTAAAAATTTCAATTGTCATTCATGATAGAGAATCAGGCATAAAGAGTCCAAGAGTTGACTACTCTGCATCCGGTTCTTTGTTCATAGTTCATTCGCATCATATCCCTTGCATAAGAGGGCCAAATTTAGGAATGTTCAATATTTAAACTATCTTTCACCATGATGACTCAAAGACGAGAGTTCTTCACATCCTCCAGTTAAATATGTTTAAATAAAGAAAGCTGTCACACCCTAATTTTGCTCGAACATTTGATCCTCTAGTTGAGATTTTGTCACATCATCGACATATCTTGGCTCCCTCATTTTAGATAGTGATTTGAGGTTTTGTTTCCTTTTGAGGACAAGGTTCACTTGATATTAGATTATGCACGATTTAATTTAAATTTAAGTGTCACTTTAATTTGAGGTCATTAAAAGTTTACTTGATAGTCATTCACTATTTATTGCCTTGTTTCAATCTTTGCAAATAGTTCAAATTTCACTTATTCCATGTGACTAATGAATTGTTTTCGTTTGAATTTATATTTATATTTCATATGTTATTCATTCAAATGTCGAAGTTTCATTCTTATTGGGAAAAAAAACCATGATACATTTTCTTTTTAGTCACTTTAGAGAGGCTTGAATTAAAGCACTATTGAGAGTGTTAAGTCTTAATTTCATAACACTTGAAACTTTCCCATTTAGTTGATCAAATAAATTTTGTTACCTTAAGTTAAGTCATCATTTCATTTTCAAAAAGTTCATACTGCAAGACTAAAGTTTTATGTTTACGAAGTTCAAGCCAATTGGAACTGGCTTTTGAATCGAAATACATATTCATCGCGGATAAGTGTTCAAAGGACCATGTACCTTATGGGTAGCACCTTCCTGATTTGATTTGAATCAAACTTTACACTTGATTTGAATTAGAAAGGGAAATTGAGCCAAAATATTGTTTTTATCATAACTTTTGTTCTGTAAGTCCAAATGATGTGTCATTAGAAGTGTTGGCAAGTTAATGCACAAAGCTACCTCATGAATTACTACAAAATAAGCCTTTCGTAACACTAATATTACGATGGCCATAGTGTTAATCATGGTAATAGATTAGTCCTGAACACATATTTTTTTTGTTTACTAGACGACATGTCAAAACAGTCAAATGTAGCAACCGTAGTGAAAAGTACACAAAGTAAAATGGTTCGAATCCCATCACCAACAATTAGTCATTTCTCGTGATAAAAAATGTTATTGACCAGGTATATCACCACAGTTTTTATTTCCGACAGTGATTAAACGTGACATTTATTTTTATATAAGCAAAATTATCTATCGCTTCAGTACATAACAACCGTCTCTCTCAAAACAAAACCCTAACAACTATTGCATTTGTCTCTCAAAACAAAATCCTAACAACACTATTGATTGCGACTTTCTGAGTCTAACTGAACTAACTGCAAGTGCACAGTCTATCGTGTAGTAATAAAGATATCGATCCCACAAGGACTCGTAATCAATCTAGTGCTATCGAGTGTTACTATGTTTAGCTAAGTCAGAAAAGGTTTTAAGGAAGTAAGTGCGGAATTAAAGGCTAAATAATAAGGGAAATCAGTATGCAATACTTTAGTTTTTGGAGATTCGACATGTCACCGGTGCAATTTAGTATTTTCAAAATAGTTTTCAGGAGAAAATAATCGTTTAAAGACTTTTGTCTCACGTTGGTTGTTGACGCTAGTCGCAACTCTAAGGAGGAATGTATGCTTTTGCTATCCCATTCGGGGTTAAAATCTCTTTTTGAAAACTATTAAGTTTTGATTCCTTTTAAAGCGCTTTCGCTATATTTAAAATGAATGCCTAGTTTTTACTATCCGGTTCAAACCCCAAACTTCGCGTGTCGGTTCGTACCTTAATGAATTTCCCACTATCGTGGCAAAACTACTGTAAATAATTTCTCGCTGTTGCGACAAAGATTTATTCAGGAAATTAAATTAAAAACTACGGCCAGAAACATGTTTGAAAAGCAGAAAAACACCAGATGTTATTGAATCCCGTCCTACTAATTTATTACATACCGATTAATGCAGTTTAGCTAGACATGGGATTTAGAACTTTCATAATTGAACAATGACAGAATAATAAGTAAACATGCATTATAACGGTAATGAAAAATCAATTAATAATAAAAACTTGTAAATAATTCAGCTCTCGGTCCTTGAGTAGTCCTCCACAATGTCGGCAGGATTCTACTTTGGCGAGAAGTAAATGTGCGGGAAAAGGAATAAAAGCAGTGCAAAAGAAATAAAGAAAAGGAAAACGGAAACAAGAACAATATTTGGCTTCAGTAATAAAATTTGGCAGCACTTTGTTATCTTCAATGCGGCTCCGCTTTTCTGGTCTAGGACTCCTCCATTTATAGCTGAGATTTTCTGCGTGAAGTCCTGAGGAAGTGGAGTTGATGGTGAGACAATATAGGGAAAACGTTCCACCAATATCTCAATCTTCGTGGGCACGTCCTAATTCTGAACGTTAGTTTGTTTTTGCCTGCATGACGATCGTGAGGGACGTGTGACAGTCGTGAGGAGCGTGACGGTCGTCATGGGCCTGTGACGGTCGTGATGTCTGTGACGGGCGTCACAAGGGTGTGACGACCGTGACATCAGCAAAATCTTCTTTTCTGCTTTTTCCTATCTCTTTTCTTCTGTTCTGTGAATTTGATCATGAGTTTTCTCTGTCTTGCTCATTTGGAGTGTGAACTTTATATACCTGCAAAACACTTGACAAATAGCTTGGAACAATCTGAAATCAGGGTGAAACCAAACATTAACAGCATAAAAACATGGCATTTATAATATACATTTTTGCGTTATCAAACTCCCCTAAGCTTGAATCTTTGCTTGTCCTCAAGCAAAAAGTCTAATAAATGAGATGATGCAGTCACACAACGCACTCCTTTGCATTTTCAAAATAGCTTTAGAGGCGTTGAGTCGGGAAGTCGCAAATAGGATTAAAACAACACGCATACGGCAGTGACACTAAGCGGTATGTGCTCGAAGGCCTCCTTCTTATACGAGCCGGTTATAATCATGTTGTTGTAGCTTGGCGTAAAGTCCATCGCACCAAGCTTTGCCCAATTTCGTTCCAGTGCAATCACATTAAGCCCTTTACCTTTGCACGTACCTAGTGGAATAACCTGTTAGTGATTTTGGTCTTTCTTTGTATGGGGTCTGGTACACGAGTGCGGTACCCTTTGATATGTCCTATTTGTAAGTTGTGGGGGATCGAACCGTAGTTCGCCCTACCGAGTCCATAACCAGAGACCTATGAACCAATTGACAGAGGACGTCTTTTCTTTGCTATTATTTTTGTTATTCTGAGATGTCAGAGGTAGATAATCACTACATGGATGCGGAGCAATTTTTTTCTTTATGATCTTACCGATCACTTATTTGCATCGGCTTTCCACGTGGAATGTGCTTAAGGTGGTGCTGACTGCTTGTATAAACTACTAGGGGCTACATTTGGTGCTCAAACCTGAGGCTTTGGTATAACAGGTAGTGAAAGTGACTCGCATAACGGAAAAGAATACATCGGTTTAGAATTAGTTCTCGAGGTTCCCTAACTTGGCCTTTATCTTGGTGCGTCGAGTGGTGCATCGATTTTGAAATATTTTTTTTTGTATATCTTGAATAAAGTGGGGAAGTTCGCATAACGGAAAAGAATACATAAATAAGCTTTATTGTACTGAATTAAAATAACTGATTAAAATAGTTGAAAGGAAACGTACATAACAAAGATGAAGGGAAATAAAGTGTCGCTCCCACACCATCTCAAGCAGTGTCCTCACTGGTTTGAAACGACTGTGGAAGGGATATAACAACAAGAAATAAAGTGCAAGAAATAAAATAACAACAGGATGGCTACGGAGAACACTAATCTCTACCTCTGCCTCGAGGTCGTCCTCCTCGTGTCGTGAGGTACAGAGCGCCGGTGTGATAAATAGATTCACTAAGGCCTTCCACTCGGACGGTGAGGGCATCCATCTCATCGATGACGTTGTCAAGGTGTTCACCCTGGGCTACCTGCCCTTAATGGATTTGCTGCAATAGTGCCATCATCTATCGGTGTTGTTCTTGGTGACGAACTTCGAGCTGGGCGGCCGTCTGGTTTTGTTGCCAAATACCACAAAGGATCTCTTCATTTAGAACCTCGGGCTCAGGGTGACATCGGCGTCGGGAGGACGGGCCTTCGTCAGCTGGTGGTTGTGTCTCGGTGCGGGCTACTCGGTCCATTTCATCTTCCATCTCATCTGCAGGCCTATTGGCTTCAACATGAGGAGCAGTTGCATTTTCTTCAGGAGCAGAAAGATCAAACAGCTAATTGGCTCGGTCCTGCAGATTTGTGCGGTCACGACAAAGCATGATGATGTTGCGGACGGTACGGTTATGTACCACCGGATGATATTTGCCGTCGGCTCTGACTTTGATGAGGTCGGAGGAGCGACAGTAGTCAATGTCAAGTAGGAGCGGAGGTAGCGAGGGAAGGTTCTGCAGACGGTCGCCGAGGTCGAGGGCTATGGCTATGGAGGTAATGATACCTCCGATGTAAAATGGTTTCAAACCTCGACCACATTTAGCTTGTATGTGGGCCAGCAGAAATGGTGCAGCATTGACGGTTTCAACAGCAAACACGTAATGGAGAAAGAAAAACTCCTTGGAATTTACCTTGTGGTTACTGTCCCTTGCAAAGATAGTATTTCCGAGGATGCGATGGAAGTACCGGATGGCAGGATTGTGAATGTAAGTAGCGTTTAGACTGTCCCAAGCATCAGCGGTGGTGTCGGTCAGCTGGTTCCAAAGGGCGAATGCTTCTTGGAAGAATTGATCTGAGGGGACTCTGCGATGAGCATCGTCGCTGTGGTTGAATTGCAGCATTTGAGCAATCTGATTCTGGGGCAGCCGATATTTCGTGCCAAACATCCGGAAACATGCGACTCTGGTGAGTTGGTTGGTTTCGCCGGTAGGGATAATATAGGAAAAAGAACTTAAAAACTCCAAGGTCAACGTCTCATATGTCGGTTGAGGTGTCGTGCAAAGATGCCAGAGGTCGACATTCTGCAGCATCCAAGTTACGCCGTCCAAAATGCCCAGCTCTATTAAACAAGCGACATGGGCGTAGCGAGTCGGTTGTACTGACCGTTGATAGAAGGTGATATAGTTTGTTCTCTATTGGTCACCGCGTTCTCCATCTCTGAAAATGATCGTGGACATGTCAGGCAGTTCACGGTTCTATCGTGCCATTGTTGTGGTTGGGTCGTATGAAAGAGGGTGGATAGAGAGGGAGAGTGTGTTTCTGTAAAACGGGTTAACAGAGAAATGGGCGATTTATAATGAAATACGGGAAGTTGAAGGGGTGGAAAGATTAATGATAGGGTTGAATGAAGTGAATGAGGAATTAAAAATGGAGGTAGTGGAAGGTTACAGAATGTAGACGGGGAAGATATTTAGAACGGTCGTATTCTACTGAAATAACAGAAAGGGGTTTTAAATTCGTGACGGTCGTTATGGGATGGTCACGGTCATAAGACCCGTGACGTTCGTAACAGGAGCGTCACGGTCGTGAGACTCGTGACGGGCGTAACGTGCTTGTGACGATCGTCACATCAGCAAATTTTGTGCAGAAAAATGTTGTTGGGTTCGTACTGGGATTATTTGGAACATTTGACATTTTAGTGCAGGCCAGTATGATAAACAACAATTAGAAATGTAAATTAGAGAGAAAATGGATTAACAATAAAAATACGCAAAATATCAATTGAATGAAAAAATAATGGGATTGTTCAACCAAATACAATAACGAAGGAAAATTCAGAAACTTAAAAGACATAAACTAGAAAGCTGTAAAATTGTTCCACTGCGGTAAAAATAAAACTAAAAAATTAAAAGATAAAGCACAAATCCTTCTGCTTCTTCAACTTGTTGAACTCTTGAGTTATTTGGTCGAACTGCTCGTCAACTATGTCCATGAAACTTATCAAGTTTTTTCGCAATGTTTTCAGTTCGTCCTTTACCGTTGTGATTTTCGTCTTGAATTCATCCATGGTTTTCATGATGTTTTCTAGCTTTTCAGTGCTTTGGGTAGGATTGGGTTCAGGGAAATCATGGTAGTGTGGCGGGGTCTCGGGATCTGTCTCTGCTTCTGACACGTAGTCCTCATAATACATAAAATCTTGTGCTTCGGAGATGTGATCATCATCGTACATGTAATCTTGTGGTGTAGAATGAGGTGAAGGCGGACCCATAGGCTCATTCAACTCGTACAACCAGTTATTTCGGTTATGGACATTGGTCAGCTCATGGTTAGGTAGCGTGAAAAGTCGGACCGGTTGGTCGGCAATTAGGTATTTGTAAGGTGCTGGTCCTAAGTTACCAACTATGCGCTGGTTAAAGCAGAATTCTCTATCCATAAGTCGGATGCTGCCAAAGTGAATAGCTCAATTCATCTGATACCTAAGGCCAATTTTACTAGCAATCATGGTTACAATGCCGCCTATTAAGATGGGCAAGTTAGGATCCTGATTGAGTTTCTCGAAGGCTCTCATCATGAAAGGCACGGTATTAACGGGTCGACCTTGTGAGGCACAATTCAAAATGAAAAGTTCTTCCTTAGAGACGGAGGTGATATTTTCCTCCTTCCCAAAAAGGGTATGGGATAGCATCCTATGGAAGTAACGGATCGCAAGATTATGTATTTCGTTAGAGTTCATGTCATCTTGTTCAGGGTGATAGTTTCTTGTGATTGTTCCCCAGAAATAATCTAACTCTATATCCATATTTGCTTCATGGACTTTGGTATACACGAATTGTCCGCTAGGAAATCCTAAGAGGTCAGCTAGTGACTTACGGTTGTATGTGAAATTGGTACCAAAGAGTCTAAAGCAAATCAGTTCCTTGGTGGAGCCATAACCATGTTCGTGTATGTAGGTTAAGGAACTAAGGAATTCGAAAGTGAGTTCTCTAAAGGTAACGAAACGAGTTTTCAGGGCAGCTTTTTCCCATCCTAATTGGTTATATAAGAAAAGGATGATGTCGTGGATTCCTAGTTGGTCCATGGTGGATATATCAGAGTAAATGGTTAAGGCGATGCCTTTCTATGTCAGGGCCTGAAATCTGGCTTGCTGAGCTGGTCCTCTAAATACGGTTACCATGTAGTCGATGTTAGCCATGCTCGAGAGTTAGTCAGATAAAAAGAGTAGGAAGGCTTAAAATTCCTGAAAACAGTTGAAAACAGATTTATTCAAATTAAGTTTTAGAAACCGAAGGTGATAAAAATAAAAATAAAAAGGGAGAAAATAACATCAAAAAGTTGAAAGTTAATAAGGAAGCAGTGTAAAAGCATAAGTCAAACGAAAAACATAAAGTAAATAAATAAATCAAGTGGGAAGAACGAGGAGAAATGGGTTGCTTCCCATTCAGCGTTGTTTTTAACGTCAAAAGTCTGACGATAGCTTGGTGACAAGCTAGTTGGGGTGTTTAGCGGGAAGCTCTAACAATTTCAGACTGCTCACGTGGTTGCTGTGTTCATTCTGATTGTAGTGCTTCAAACGTTGTCCGTTGACTATGAACGGCGCATTGTTTTTATCGATGATTTTAACTGCTCCACTTTGAAGGGTTTTAGTTACCTCGAAAGGACCTGACCATCTTGACTTTAGTTTTCCTGAGAAAGTTTTAATCTTGAGTTGAATAGGAGCACGACGTCTCAAACATTGAACTGTTTTCTAACTAAACTCTCTAGTCCGACCAGCGGATTATCTTCTTCAAATTTGTTGTTACGTCGGCATCAAAGGGTTTCGTGAATCAGAATTTCAGAGGCTGCCGCCGGTTATCAAAACAGGCGTCCGGTAGATGGGTTTCCAAATATCCCCCATTAGAGTCCGCCTTAAAGTCGCTGTCACGTCAGTGCTAAGAAGTTTGTGGGTTGGGACCAATGGAGAAATGAGTCCTGACGTGGACAATTTATTCCTATATGGACGGGATTTCTTCGTGCTGGAGAAGTGGGTGTCCTAACGTGGACAGATTTATTTCCCCGGGTTGATGAGATGTGCTAGTCCTAACGTGGACAGAGTCGATTTCTCCGTATTGATTGAATGTGAAGTCATGACGTTGACAAAATTGATTACTCTTCGTGTTGGTGTCCTGACGTGGACCATTTATTCCCAGCATATATCTTTCTTCGTAATGGTGAAATGTACGTCCTGACATGGACAAATTTATCTTTCTTCATGATTGGTGAAGATGTGAGTCCTGACGTGGACAAGGTTTATTTCCCCAGCGGGTCGGAGATGTGAGTCCTAACGTGGACGATGTAGTCCTGACGTGGACAAATCAAGACGAAACGGGAGTCCTGACGTGGACAAGTTTTATTTCCTTAGCAGACGAGATGGGAGTCCTTACGTGGACAAATCAAGACGAGATGGGAGTCCTGACGTGGACAAATCAAGATGAGGTGATTCCTTACGTGGAAAGATGTATTCCTTACGTGGAAAGATATATTCCTTACGTGGAAAGAAGTTTATTCCTTACGTGGAAAAAAGTTTATCCCTTACGTGGAAAGATATATTCCTTACGTGGAAAGAAGTTTATTCCTTACGTGGAAAAAAGTTTATCCCTTACGTGGAAAGATGTGATTCCTTACGTGGAAAGAAGTTATTCCTAACGTGGAAAGGTGAGTCCTAACGTGGACGATGGAGTCCTAATGTGGACAAGTGTATTCCTAACGTGGAAGAGTTTATTCCTAACGTGGACGATTTATTCCTGATGAAATGCAGACGAGTCATCCTCAGCGAAGTCGCCGAGATTTTTTTCGTGTTGACAGCAGGTGGAGTCCTAACGTGGACAAGTTTTAGTTAAGGTTTCTTCGTATTGACGAAACAGGCGTCCTGACGCGGGCGAAGTTCTATCCCTGCAATGATAGAATCTTTTTCAGGATGATGAAAATAATCCCCAGCACGGTCGTTAAGGAATCGGTTGGTTGCTGTAACAGTTAGATTCGGTTGATGAGTGTCGTTCCCCAAGCGGTAGTGCAGTTTATTTCTGCGGTTGGCAAATTTCCGGGTTCTTAGTATTCAACCGTCTTGTACCTCGAATGTCTGAAGGCTCCGGGCGTTTCACCCAATCGAGTCCAAGTCGCTTGAATAGGGGCAGCTATTGCACCCTAAAATTTGCTCAACCTATTTCACTTGGTTTATGTTTCAATTGCATTAGCATTTGCATATAGAGTCATGTACATAGTCTGATCATCTGCATAGCATAGCATAGCAAGTCATCCAACAAGGGACCAAGTACTATTCTCATCTCTATGAGCCTATCAAGAGGTTATTATTCAAATTCAAGCATATCCAAGTCATTAGAAAGAATTTGAAAGCTAAGAAGTCAGTGGATCAAGCAGTGTATCTACCTCCTATCTGAAGGTATTTGAAGACCATCAAAGAAATTGTGAGCTGTGGATTGAGCATAGAGGGTATCTAGACATCAGAGAGGGCATGGAGAGCCATTTTGAAAGTGATACAAGTCATTGATGTGATCACAAGAGTTGCAGTTGAAGACAATCAACTAGGGTTTCATCTGGGTCAACCCTAGGTCAACCCTAGGTCAAATGATTGGTTGAAAGGTATTAAGGTCTATTGGAGATATGTGGGGTTCATCATTTGACATGTAGATAAGGATATGGTGTTGTGCCAAGAAGGAATCAAGAGAAATCAAGAAGAATAGGAGTTTCTAAATTAGGGTTTCTGTGTAAAATCCCCTAGTTTAGGTCAAACTTCCAAGCAAGATAAGTCAAAATGCAAGCTTCAAATGGATCCTTGGCCAACATGAAACTTGTAGAGGATCTCAAGACCTTTAATTTTAGTGGTGGAAGACATCAAGGAGATTTATATAACTCAAGTTATGGTCCTTGCAAGTTACAGGTCATCTGAGGTATCTGAAATTTTGTCTGTGAAAGTTACTTGTCTTCCAAGCAACTTTTACCCCTCAAGGAGATTTCAAATGAATTTCTGGTCAACATAAGAGTTGTTACTCATTGTCTTAGCTCTCTATAAAGGTATGGTATGCCTTCATATGATTTGTGTAACTCTACTTATGGTCTTGGCAAGCAAAGGGTATTTTGGTCATCTGAGAATTACAGGTCATTTCAAGCCTA
The DNA here is from genome assembly GCA_963859935.3 of Lathyrus sativus. NCBI lineage: Eukaryota > Viridiplantae > Streptophyta > Magnoliopsida > Fabales > Fabaceae > Lathyrus > Lathyrus sativus. The sequence goes on along the minus strand of OZ012739.1, from coordinate 429,487,709 downwards.
TGCCCAAAACTCATACAAGGAAGCTTCAAATGAAAAACTTCACAACATCAAACTTGCTCCAAATGACATTTTGAGTCTAGAAAAGTGATCATGAAAGTTTGTAAATGCTCATAGCTCAAGGTTTCAAATTTGGTCATTTAAAAAGGGAATTTAATGAATAAAAATGACTTAAAATTGAAATTTTTCATAATTTGGCCAAATGGGATGAAATTATAGGTCATTTTGATTGGAAAAAATGTTTTAAGAACATTGGCAAAAGTGGATTTTTGAGTTTGGTTCAAAATTTGGAAGTTATGCTTGGTTACTTATGTATGAAGTAACATAATCCAAAATTCAAGGAAAGTGTGCATGGGAAGTTTCTACAAAGTTCTAGAGCTTTCTAATTTCATCTATATATTGGATTGAGTAGCTTCATGTAAGGGTTGGTGAATCATTGTGATAAAAATACCAAGTTATACCTCATTCTTCCATTTTGCAAAACCATTTCAAACTCCATCAAATCTCTATCAATTTCCAAAGTTCTTGATTCAATCATCATCTAAATCATTCAAGGATCAAGTTTCCATCAGAATTTGGTTGAATTGAAGAAGAAATCGTGCTATCCATCTTCATCATCCAAAGTGCAAGAAGAAGTGGTTACAAGAATCCAAGAGGTGTGAGCAGGAATTATTGCATACAGAATCAAGGATCAAGTGTGTGGATCAAATCCGGATCATTGCAAGCTTTGGATCTAAAGAATTCCCCAACTGTTTTCATCATTTACAGCAGGTTAGTTTTCTCTTCGAATTGGTTGATTTAGTTAGCATGTTAGAGAATTATTAGGTTAGAATTGTTAGGTTAGGTTAGAGGATCATTTCCATAAAGTTTGAGAGGGTTTCATGGATGTTGCCATTGGAGTGCAAGAACTGTTAGAGCTTAGAACATCTAGGATATGGCACGATAATCTTAGATATATAGCTTAAATTGATCAGTATGGTGTGTAGATTATGTTAGGGTAAGAATTGGAAGAAATTGGAATGATTGATAGCAGGGTAAAATGGTGGAACCAGGATGTTCTACCTATCGGGTTTGAATTTGGAGTGAGTTTTAGAGGAAAGTGAGGCCATGGTTGTGTAGAGGGGAAGAAATTGAGCGTTTTTGCTTTTTACAGAAGTGGTTTTCATGGAGAAGTGAGGTTGCATGAATGTGTGGAAGATCTGGTTCAAGAGCTCGTGCATGATTCTTCCATGGCTGAAACCCTAATCATTTGGAGAAGATGCATGTTGACCGTTGGATGGAGTCTTGTTTGTTGACTTAGGATATGATCTGATGGCCATGATTCAAATGAAATTTGGAGGGAACCCTGGGTGCCAAACGCACCGTTTCATTAAACCCTTCAGACTGGGCTTTACAAACCATTGCTATTCCCACCCCCGTTCACCAAGGCCCAAACCATTATAACTAAAATTCTTACTTTCTGCACCGTTCTCATGTTTTTTCTTTTTATTTTTTTTTCTGAGCGTGCATTGGGCCCAGACGCGCTTTGCTATGCGCGCCCCCCCAGTCTGGGCCCATCATATTCTTTTAACTGAAGTTAATACTTTCTGCACCCCATCTAAGCATAATTCAATTTAATTTCATCCATTTTATTTTAATTCTTTAAAAAATCATAACAAAATGAAAATTGCATATTTTTTAATGGTTGTTTTTGCATCCTTTTCATATTTTTGTTAAGAAAATTATCAAATAAAAAAATTAGCATTTCATTTTATTTTTATATTTTTGGTATATTTTTCTTTTAAATAGGTTGTAAATAATGTTTAGTTTGATACATGATATTGTTGATTTTAGTTCAATTAGATGCTTTAACATTTTTAATCCATTCTTTTTAGGTTGATTAGCTTAGAACTTTAGCTTGTATATAAAATTTAATTCATAATTTTAGGATTAATTTTTAGGTGATTTGTTTAGGTGTGATTAGAAGAATCAGAATTAGGGTTTAAAGATAACATAGGTGTAATGGATCCTTTCTTTTAGGAGTTGTAGTTTGAATCTTTGGGATATGGGACTATAAGGGTTATGGGTAGATAATAGATCCCTTAGAAATTACTAGGTTTCCCCTATTCTACTACTACTATTAGTATACTGCTTGTATTTGCTTGACTGTGTGGTGTGCCCTCTCTAGGGTTATTTTTTGTCTGTGTGGGGTATTGGGCTTGTTTGGGGCTTGGGGTTTGAGCTGAAGACTGTGCTGATGATGAAGCCCATTGGAGATCAAAGAGAATGAAGACCAACTTCCAGAGTTGATGAGGAGTATCTCTTGCTGGCAGCTGTTGAAGGCTATAGGGTTTAGGAGCTAGGCAGAGCTCTAGAGTAGAAAACTTGGTTCACAAACATGGAAGGTCTTGTTTGCCTCCATCCTTTCCCTATGATTCAAAGTCTTTTTTAAATATCCACCTCCTTCCTTTGGAAGGATTAGTGAATATATTTAAAAGATAGAACTTTTAAGGGGAAACTGTCAGTATCATGTTAACAGTCAGTGAGCCACCCTTGGTAGGCAATTGACTGTTTAACATCCATTTCATCTTGTGGACTAATATTCATCTTGGAGATTGAGACTTGAAGAAAAGCCATTGGCAGACTGATGATAGAGACCTTACTTGAAGGCTGTGAAGATGAAGACTGATGCTTGCTTGAAGCTTGTAGCTGTTTGGAGATGACTTGAAAGCAGATGCTGATGAAGACTGCTGTTGCTGTTTCTTTTAGCTGTTTAATTCTTGATGTATTGATTGGTTTTCCCTGGCTGTATTATTTGCTGTTTAACCTGTAGGTTGAAAGTGAATTCTGTTCACTTTTGCCTGTTGTTTTCTAGGTTCGAGGTTGAGTGGGACTCCCTTGCCTCGCTTGCATTGCTGCATTCATGCATTTTACTGCTTTATTGTATATATTGTTATTGTTTCTGTTTCCGTTTATCCCTTAGGATCTCTGTTTCTCTCTGTGCAAGAGAGGAGCATGATAGACATTAGGTCTTAACCCATGCATGATAACATTAGGTTAGTTTGATTCCTTTTTCAACCATAGGTTAGAGTTCTGTCTCTTCTTTCTCAAAACAAACAGAAAAACACAATAAGATTTCAAACCCAATAAAAGACACTTCTTCCGTAAAAGAATGTGAACTCATCAAAACGTCATTTTTGTCCGCTTGGACTGTTAATCAGAAAAACCCTTTTTCAGAAGGAATAAAAACAATCAAGACAGACTTGTGTCGTACGTGGCCCGAACTACGTTTGCTATGATCTTTCATGCTGTATGAAAGTACGTAGGCATAGGATGCGATATCCTAGCGAGCAACCTTCCCCTCCTTTTCCGCAGGTAGGCGAACTACGTTGACTCTGATTTCTCGTTCTAGACGAGAATACGTAGGCATAAAGTGCGATACTTTGCCGAGTCATTTTCTTTTCTTTTTAACCCCTAACCCATACCCGAAAACAAGCGTGGATCCCGTCGAGTACGACGGACGTGAGGGGTGCTAATACCTTCCCCTTGCGTAACCGACTCCCGAACCCCGAATTTGGTTGCGATGACCATTCCTTTCCCGTCTTTGCGGTAGGTTTACTTCGAGCGTTTCCTTTCCCTCCGTTGGGATAAATAACGCACGGTGGTGACTCTTCTGTTCAGCCGGCGCCGATTTTCGCAGTAGCGACACTGCGGCAGTGTAGTTTAAGTTTAGCGTTTAATAGCCCAAAAGGCTTTATGCTCTAGCTCTACTGGCAGGTGGCAGGATTTTCCATAGACTTATTTAAATGGTGTGGTTCCTATTGGCGTCTTGTAAGTAGTCCTATAGGCCCATAAAGCATCGTTTAATGTCGATGACCAATCTTTCCTAGAGGCGGCAACGGTCTTTTCTAAGATTTGTTTTATTTCTCTATTTGAAACCTCCACTTGGCCGCTAGTCTGTGGGTGATACGGTGTTGCAACACGGTGTTTGACTCCATATTTTGATAGAAGTTTGTCAAAGATTCGCGTTATGAAGTGTGAACCACCGTCACTGATGACAAGTCTTGGTATACCGAATCTGGAAAAAATGGTGTTCTTAAAGAGTTTGATAACTACTCGCGTGTCATTAGTTGGAGCGGCAACGACCTCAATCCATTTTGATACGTAGTCAACAGCGACGAGTATATATTTGTTTCCAAAAGAAGATGGGAATGGACCCATGAAATCGATCCCCCATACATCAAAATCTTCCACTTCCAAAATACCCTTTTGGGGCATCTCGTCGCGCCTTGAAATGTTTCCAGTGCGTTGGCACCGGTCACACCTTAGTATTGCAGCGTGGACATCTTTCCAAAGACTGGGCCAGAATAGGCCAGATTGTAGGATTTTCGCGCATGTCTTTGAGGTACTTGCATGTCCACCATAAGGTGCAGAGTGACAACGAGAGATGATATCTTCTATTTCTTCCTCTGGGACACATCGATGGAATATGTTGTCGTCTCCTCTCTTGAAAAGCAGAGGTTCGTCCCAATAATAGTGCTTTAAGTCATGGAAGAACTTCTTGTTTTGCTGATAAGTTAAGTCCGGTGGGAGCACGCCTGCTGTAACAACCCAATTTCCAATAATTGATTAATTGTACTAATTAATTGGTTTATGTGGTTTATTTGATTTAAATGAATTATTGGATTTAACTGATTTATTCTATTTGGTAGAAAATAGGTGGGTTTATTAGATATTCTCTAATTAATGATGAGATGAGATATTTTATGAGAAAATGAATTGGTAGATAATTTGAGAGGAATTATGATGGAAGGAAATATGATAGAAAGACATATAAAGGAAAAATAGAAGGAAGGAAAGAAAAGGGGAAAACATAAGGGAAAGAAGAGAGAAAGAAAGAGGAAGAAAGGAAAGGAGAAGGAAAGAAGGGAAAAGCTTGGGAAGCTCAGGATCAACTTCTTGCTATCGATTTAATCAAGGTAAGGGTGTGAAATCTTATTATCTTCTCAATGTGTATGATTGTGTATGGTTATGTACAATAATGTGAATTGTGGATATATGAAATGATAAATATGCCTTGTTATATATATATATATATATATATATATATATATATATATATATATATATATATATATATATATATATATATATATATATATATATATATATATATATATATATATATATATATATATATATATATATATATATATATATATATATATATATATATATATATATATATATATATATATATATATATATATATATATATATATATATATATATATATGTATGTATATCTACTTTATGACGAATGGTGGTGAAGAAATATGAATGTATATGCTTATGAACAATGACGCGAGTTGTGAATATGTACGTTGAGGTGTATATAAGGGAATCATGATGAAATGAGGTGAGAATGCGAAGCATGACAGATGGTTTTTGATGTTTTGAAAGTTATGTGTGACGCCCTTTTGTGAATGCATGAAAATTTACTCTGATTATTTGTATATTTTCTGTGGGGTTTAGAAGGGTGTTACATTAGTGGTATCAGAGCAGGTCGGTCCGTCCGGCCAAGTTGTCTAATGTTGGGTCTTCCCTTATACGCGACATGTGTGTGAAAACACTGTCGATACGCGTTTGTTTTTCTAACCTTTGTCTGCAGGAAGTGGGAATGATTCAAGTGGGGGAGAAACTTGTGCTTCTCCAGGATGCTGCAAGTGTGGAGTTGTAGCTCAGTGTGTGGTTGAACGCTCTTATAGTTGGGATTGTGTTGGATGGGATAGACGTGTCTTGCAAGCTTAGATGGCGGGATGCGGTGAATTTTCTCGAGTTAAGCTAAGTGCTTCAGAATTGTTGTGTTTTGTTATGCTTTGTTGATATGATTGAGAGGTATGTTAAGTGCAACATCATCGAGTTTTAGTTATGATGTAAGGAAACTTAAAGTACATAAAAGGGAATTATCTGACAAGTGATTTAGAATTGGTTGTTGTGTGTCTGTGCCGGAGTTTGGAGGCTTCAATTGGCTAGTGTGAGAATTGAGATGGTTGGTGATCTTACGAGCTTAAGGTATTTGTTTGATTTGAAAGAGTTGGATATGAGGCAGAGGAAATAATTGGAAATCTCTGTATATACTGATGATGATGGTAATGAAGTTATAATTGAATAAGCAAATTCTAGATATTAGTTTGGTTTGTGAAGAGACTTCTTATGGAGTTGAGCTTTGTATGTTGAGACCGACTATTGGTATTCTTGATGAGATGCTAGGAGATCAGAATTCTAATATGAGTTAATATATTGATTGAATTTTATGAATTAAAGTCGAAGAGCTTATTTTCGGATTGATGGGAATGACACCAGGAGATGTCGTGGTAGGAGGTGTAGGACTCCTTTGTGTTGATGTGTGTCCGGCGAGAGTGTTGTACTCGGACCTGAGATTATGCAAGAGACAACTGGAAAGATCAAAAGGATCCAAGAAAAGACGTGTTTTGAGAGTTACGATAGTAACTGGTGTTGGTCGAGCTTGAGGTCTCGGAAGCACCCACTGTGTTTTGTTGATCTGTATCAGAGTGGCGCAACGGAAGCGTGGGAAAAATAGCATGTTAGACTGTTTTACCACTGTCGCTTGTGGGAATTGCATGATGTGTTCATGTGTCTAAGCTGAGGAGGTACATTGATTCAGATGGATAGTGTACAAGTGAGAGATGATTTGACTGTTGAGGCATTGCTAGTTCAGGTTGATGAACGAGAAGCAACTTCGAGGTAAAGGAATTCCTTTGGTGGAGGTAATTTGGGAGATTAGGATGCGAGAGTCGTATCCAGAGTTGTTTGAATCAGGTAATATTTTCGAGGACGAAAATTTCTAAAGTGGAGGAGGGTTGTAACAACCCAATTTTCAATAATTGATTAATTGTACTAATTAATTGGTTTATGTGGTTTATTTGATTTAAATTAATTATTGGATTTAACTGATTTATTCTATTTGGTAGAAAAATGTGGGTTTATTAGATATTCTCTAATTAATGATGAGATGAGATATTTTATGAGAAAATGAATTGGTAGATA